>CM050323.1:93467886-93548967 GCA_027475135.1 Bactrocera correcta
CTGAGTCGATTAAGCCATGTCCGCATGTCTGTCTGTCCGTCCATTATTTTCTCTTCTAGAAGCTGCTCATTTGTCGGAACTGCCACTATAACATATAGCTGCCACACAAACTGAACGATCGTAATCAAGTTCTTGTATGAAAAACTTTCACCTTTGACAATGTATCTTCACAAAAGGTGGCATAGGTTTTTTTCAATGTAAACTCCAAAGAAATTGTTCATATCGGTATACTATAGCATATAGCTGCTATACAAACTGAAGGATCGGAATCTAGTGCTGGTATCGAAAACTTTTGCATTTGA
Source organism: Bactrocera correcta (assembly GCA_027475135.1). Lineage (NCBI taxonomy): Eukaryota > Metazoa > Arthropoda > Insecta > Diptera > Tephritidae > Bactrocera > Bactrocera correcta. The sequence goes on from CM050323.1 coordinate 93,468,189, forward strand.
CAAGATATATTAACAAAGCTTGGTACAGATTATTTTCTAAGCGGTTGACTATAGCATATAGCTGAAATACAAACTGAATGATCGGAATCAAATGCTTGTATGGACAACTTATCTTCACGAAATTTGACATGGATTACTATAGCATATAGCTAAACGATTGAAATCTATTGCTGGTATGGAAAACTTTCACACATCGCAAAATATATTCATAAAATTGAACAAAGGTTATTTTTAAGGCAACAATGTTATCTCCAAAGAAACTGTTCAAATCGGTTAATTATGGCATATAGCTTCTTTAGATAGTCAACACAAAGTTACTAAAATAAATGCACCTATGAAGGGTATATTAGCTTCGATGCAGCCGAAGTAAATGTTTTTTCTTTTTAGTACACACTTAGTTTCATTCTTTGCTTTTTCTAAAATCTATAAAAAATATTTATATTCTCTCTATTTCCTGTCATTTTTACCTCTATGAAGGAATCTTGTTTTCAAATCTCCGTTCTCGCAGTATTTTATTGCCCGCCAATTACGCTTTTTAGTGGCTCACTTTCGCACGTGTTCCATCTTGCTTGATCCCGTTCCTCTTCTAATTCGTTTAACTTCTTACTTTAAATAATTATCCGCCGTCAACCGATAATGGAAAGGTAAACAACAGCACAAAGACATGTTATCATCGATGTTTTTGTTTCTCCTTTCAGGCTATTGTGCGCTAATTTTGTTATGTGAGCATTTATTAAAATATCTGTGAACATTTTTATCACTCATTTATCGCCAAATGCTTCTGTTTAGTGGTAAAAAAAATTTATTTCAGTATTAAATAATTACCTTTGTGTCTATTTAATACCACATCATTCTCACTTTTACTTGCTTTGCTCTTTCTAGTCATTATTTGGCTTTTGTCGCTTTTTGTTTGAACTTTTTTCATTATCTATTGCCAACTGTTCCGCAATTCTATTCTCTACCGAAATGTTCATTTCGTGACCACTTAATTGTGGTTTTCCTAGCTCCTTTTATGTAATGTGGTTGTATTATCGTGATTGCCCAAACATATTTTTCTAATTTCGGCAGTGAGGAAAGCAAATACGTAATGACAAATGCCCATATACATATGTACCCATATGTTCATTGTAGTCACATGCCTTCAACTAAACTGTATTAATCTTTTTGCCATAACTTATTATGTGTATAGTTATGCATTTATTATTTCATGTCTCAGGTTAGTGATTTAAATGCTTACCTAAGTAGCTGTCATGTCCGTAATGGATACTATTGACCTATCAGGACCTAATACGGACCGAATAGAAGAAAGTTGCGAAATCCATATTTTCGAAAAATGTACGTGAAAGAGGTTTTGAAGTCTAATACTTGACATTAAATTTATTATCCAACTTTCAGCTTTAAAACTGCAGTTACGGTTAAGTTGCTGCAAATAATATACTATATAAAGCCCGATTTAACAGGTCATACATAGGTTTATAAGCAAAAACGTAGAGTGAACCAAAACAAAAACTTCTACAGAGATTTTGGTTTTGAAGTAACTTACTAAACGAACTAAAACATGGTTTTTTAGTCGTGTTGTTTTAATCAAGCTAACCCTTTGTGGGATTTGGTGTAAATGTATTACCAAAATGAAGGGTCGGGTCACACATACATATACCCTTTTGCATGCCGTTCAAACCAATTTTCGAAGCACTTTTTGCACTCCGATTGAAACACCTCCACATGGTTTTTGAATGCTTCAACAGCATCTTCTGGCGACGAAAATCGTTGACCACGCATTATTTTCTTGATGTGTGGGAATAAAAAGAAGTCATTGGGTGACAAGTCAGGGCTGTACAGCGGCTGACCCATCAATTCGACGTTTTGGCCGGTCAAAAAGGCGCTTCTATTTGCTTCGAAGTGCTTCTTCCACGAATAACTTTCGTTGGATTTGACTCGCCTTGGAAGACCCACACGGTCGTTTGATTTTTGTGATGTCTGTGACGATCTTACACACGAGCCTTTTTTTGAGCGATTGTCAAATTGTGCGGCATCCAACGAGAACAAACATTTTTTTACGGCCAGGTGTTTATGCAATATCGAATGTATGCTGGTGGGAGAAATGCATAGCCATTCCTCTATCTAAAGGTATGTTACATGACGGTCTTGCATTATCAGTCCACGTACGGCATCGATGCTTTCTGGCACAACGGCTGTTTTTGGACGACCTTCACGGAATTCGTCTTTGAGCGAGCGTCGGCCACGATTGAAGTCGTTGTACCAGTTTTTCACAGTGCTATAGGATGGTGCTTCATAGCCATACAAAGATTTTAGTTCATCGATGCACTCTTGTCGTGATAATCCACGTAGAAAGTTGTGAAAAATAATCGCACGAAATGTTCACGAGTTAATTCCATTTTTTGGCCGAGATGAATTTTTTAATTCCCTGTAAATAAAACAATTGACGATTAAATGACGAAACGTTCTGAGTGATGTTATGCTAAAAAATGTCAAACTTTCCAATGGAAATGTCAGATTGCGCCTGGCAACACGTCGATGAGCGTGGCATCATTCACTTTTAGGTGAAAACATACATTATATCTCGAGACCCGTCCTAATAATTTCAACCAAATGACATTTTTATACTAAAGTGTGAAAATGAGGCAAAATGTGTCACTTTATGACCAATAGTTATTCAAATCGAGACAAAAGTGTTAAGTCTCCTAGGTACCAAATAAATGTACCCCAGTGCCTTAAGTTGATTTTTTTACCGAAAATATCAGTCAATGTATGAGATATGTAATTGAAATTCAAGAATAATTATCCCTAAAACGATTTTTGAACTTCAGTGTGTCTTTTTACGGCATATGTCGGTCAGTATATGAGTTATCTGAACGAAATTGAGAGAGTGTATGTTTTTTGCTTAGAATAAATAAAATTAGATAAAAACTCGCTCTGGGCCCCGTATAACTAACATGCCTTATGTACCTCAAGGTACTTCTCTGGCTTTAACCTTGAGAATTGCAAGAGTATAAAATGTTCGGATTTTATACATTTTTACATTTAAATTATACTATTCCAGCTTTTGCGTAGACCAATGTAACATAATTGCAATTAATCTACTTGACCACGCAGGCGGATAACTGAGCGGAAGAAACATTGAAATGATTTCAGTTACAAATTCTGCTGTGACAAGGAGAAAGACACGGCCGTTAGCTTATATGTAGGTATACCCACGGTATCATCAGTAAAAAATATTTACAGCAAATAATAAAAGGTTGCACCAGTGTTCAACTGAATATGTTTAGCTTTTTGTTAGCGCGTATGCGAAAATGTATAAAACTTTGGTTGAATAAATTTAAAATTTATTTAATATTTTGTTTTACAAAATTCCACAGTATATTCGCTGGTCTGGCAAAGTGACTAGTCGGATGGTCGCTGCACATGTTATCAAAATAACGCACATAAAATTTAGTGAAAATAATTTAAAATCAAGCTTTCTATTTCAAAATGCTCCAAAATTTAAAAATTATTTTATATATTGCTATGGAAACCCGAATATATGTAGTATATTTGAAATGCAAACAATTACATCTATAATTATTTATGTACATTGAGATTTTGCAGTGATTCCACGAAAGGAAATCTTGTAACTGGAAGATATATATTGCTATTAAAGTCTCCCAATTTAATGTCAGACTAGAAAGACACTTTCTTTGGAGAAACTAAATTATTTCATTCAAAGTGTCCCAAACATTTTATCCACATTTACGGGACGACTTAACGAGCCAACGTCTAGCTTTATAGATAAACATCCCTTAACTGTCAACCATTTCACGTTGCTGCGCAGACACGAGTAGGGACGGATCCAGAGTAGAGTTTTGGGGAGGGGGGGGACCTTTGTAATTTTGTACCTCAAACTCAAAGTCATTTTCTTCTCGGAGTGTCACTTACATATGATGGAATTAATGTATAATTTTAAATTTTTGGGGGAGGAACTCTCACAGTTCCAGAGTTCCGGCAGTTCCGTTACCAAAACTCCATTAAAAAAATTAAATATTTTTTGAGTTATGCGAGATAAATAATAAAATGTCCTGATGGTCACATAATTTGTCTTCGAGTTATCACTGAAAGAAATACGAAAAAAAAATTGGGAGAAAACTCAATTTAAAACTAAGGAAGGAAAGGCTAAGATCGAGTGTAACCTAACATGTCATACTCTTACAACATGTACGATCAAAACCAATTTTAGCCATTTTGGGCACAAGTATGCACAGAAAAGCACGCACCCTTAATTTTGTCACTTATACCTTTAACTAATTTACACATTTGCCTATATATGCGGTATAAAGTCAACTGAAAGTTCGAAAATCTTAATCTAAAGAAATTTCTGTAATTTATCTCACAGATTGACTCATTTATTCGATAAAAGTTCGCAATTGGAATTTCGATCCACATATTCAGTATCTGGAGAATTGAAATTTTTCATCCGTGGCTCGTTTTTGATGTAAATATTGGAAAATGAGAAAATCAGATGGACTTTAAATTGGGATTGGGTCTTGAAATATGGGTTTTCGTAAAAATGTCAAATTTGCTCCCATAAAAGCCCTTGATATCACCCAGGAATAGAATTTAGTGTCTCTGAAGTATTATTTTTTAATTATAGCTCTTTAAGTAGACCTTAACGGAATCGTTATATAGGAAGTGGACGGAATTATAACCCGATGTCAGCCATTTTTCCATTGATGGTTGGAAAGCTTCAGTGATTTGTGTTGAGCAATTCGGATATTGTACCTGAAGTGATTTGGGAAATATGCACATTAAAGCCACATCCACTTCTTTAAACTGTGCCAAGTTACAGTTTTATATCTTAATTCAAAGATTATTTAGTTATGTCATTTTATAGATTTAATTTAATGGCGCTTTGTGGGCGTGGCAGTGGTCAGAGTTCGTCCTTATTGTTTTATATTTATAGGTTATCTGTGTTAAGCATAAATGTATTCATCCGCTCATATTTTCAACCGTTCACCGCTCAATACTGGAATAAATTGTATAGCATAAAATGTCATGGGCAATTACTTTAAGTGATTCAAAAGCCACTTGTTGCGTGTTGGTAATTCATGGAGAGTGATATCCATAGTACAAGAATGTGTATATACCAAGTTAAATATACATACATATGTTTGTAACAATAATAGGTTATCGTTTATATCCACTTTAACAAGAATGTATGGCAAAATCATTTACTCCATAAAATATACAAGGTCTGTCGCAAAAGAAACAGAACTTTTTAAATATAACTGTTTCTGGTGGCGCCACCTATTGCTGGGTATATGAAATAAAAAGTTTGATCTTTTGTTGATATTTCGTAAAAATTTTAAGACCATTGGATAACTATAATCGATGTTATCGATCAAAAAGTGACAGCAGCTTTTGGTCATCGGTCGTAAAATGCATTTTGAACAAAGAGCAAATATTAAATTTTGCTTTAAACTTGGAAAAACTGTGACGATCAGAAGTCACCGAAAAAAGTCGTCTTCAGAAGTCAAAAATAAAGACAATGCTGATTTACTTTTACGATTCTGAGGGTATTGTACACCGAAGGTTCGTCCCAACTAGCCAAACGATTAATGCTGTGTTTTACCTTGGTGTTATGAAGCGTCTTTTGTCACGCATTCGTCGTGTTCGACCACAACACCGTGAGGGAGGGTCCTGGCGCCTGTTGCACGATAATGCGCCGTGTCATCGGTCGACGCTTATCGCTGATTTTTTGACAAAAAACTCCATATTAACCAATAATCAGTCACCCTACTCACCTAATCTGGCACCCTGTGATTTTTACCTATTTGGAAAACTTCATTGCACATGAAAGGACACTGGTTTCAGGACATTTCAGCTATCCAAAACGCGACGACCGATATTCTCAAGAGCATTCCTAAAAATGACCTTAACACACATTTGAAATGCTAATTGACCGGGCTAAACGCTGTATCTAAGCACAAGGAAACTACTTTGAATAAAAAATATAACTTTTGAAAAATAATAATTTTTTCTTGTTTTTTTAACTTTCCTGTTTCTTTTGTGACAGACCTTGTATGTGAAAAGAAAGTTCATGGCTTTTTGATTCGCATACAATATACAGTTTAACTTTGACCTTCTTCGGTTGGCATGTCTGGCATTCTTGTATCTCATTTGTGATGTGGTCTGGTCGTTTGTATTATGACTCGGCACAAATATTCTGTTTTGCACACACATATAGACACAAGTCTGTCATTGGCTTTTGTTTGGGAATGTCTTGAACTTGCTTGCAGAAAAAATTTGACGAGTGACCAGCTTATCCTGAATGAAAAGCTGCGTTAGTTGCTTTTGCAGTGTACTGGTGTTTATAAATATTTGCGTCATACTGTAGCTATATTCCGGAGCCCGTTTTTACTGTTTAATGCAAATTTAAGAAATTTTATAAGATATCCTTTATAGCTTAAAAGGATTGCAAATAAAATAATAAATAAATAACTTAAATAAGGTGAAAATCGGTTAAGTATATATATAATATAAAAAAAATTGAATTATTTTATTATAGATTTGTTTGAAAGTTCAGAACTGCGGAACAGAGCACTTTGAAGCTTTAAAAAAAATGAATCAATTTTCTGTTAGAAAAAAGGTTCATGATTAACAAGGAAAAAATTAGCTCGTTCACCACTGTCTTGCACACAAGTTAGATATTGATGGTGTCCACTAATTTTAATAGTTTCCTTTCTCTCACATTTTCTTTATTTTTATTCATTGATTCCATATCCACTAGATTCCCATGCGCGTGTAACACTTAATTACGTTCTTACCAATTATTGGTTTTCATGACTTGACTGATTTCAATTTATTGTTTCTTGCTTGTCTTAACCGCCGTAGAGATAAGAAATCGTGAAGAGTTTTTCGAGGATATGAATTAGTTAAAATTTACCCAGAGGTCTTGACTGATAGTAACTCACTACTTTTCTATCGAGCACAACAAATTTACAGATACATCATGTAAATCCATTTGTACTTAATGCTTCATTTTGTATATGGTTAACATAACATATAATCTCATGAATTTTATTTTTCAGTCTTTATTTATACATACTTTTACATAAAGCATTCAAAACGCGGCGTACCATAAAATGATAGCATAGCAATTTTTGTCCCAGAAGTTACAGCGCTGATAGGTGAATCTGTGTTTGTCTGACAAGATAGCAAGCAGTCAGTAGAGCAGCAAAAGTGGCTTAATTCATTGTATTATATTTGTACGTATGTCTGTGTATTAGCTGTGTATTTTTGGTGTTGCTTTTGATACATATAATGTTGTACTAAACGTACATATATACATACATAACTAAACATTTCAATGTCTCCAATAGTATTTTCTAAAAGAATTCAATGTGTCTTAATTATATTTATTTTTCCGGTCATATGAACATTCATGTTATAAAAATTATATTATTTCTTCTTTTTCTTTATTGGCGTAGATATCGTTACGCGGTGTAGCCGAGTTTAGAACAGCGCGCCGGTCGTTCGTCCTTTTCCACCAGGTCTTTTTAACGGAGTGGAGGCCTTCCTCTTTCTCTGCTTCCTTCGGCGGGTACTGTGTAGAACACTTTCTGAGCTGCAGTGTTTTCGTTATTCGGACTTCCTTTTAATTCGCTGAACTATATCAATGCTTTAAAATTTTTTTTGGTTCGACCAACTACAACTTTAATACTTCCAATCCAATTTGTGTGAAATTATTAAAATTCTAGTAAAAATAAAAGCAATATAAAAAATTAATGACTTTAGTTATCTGTTTAAGTGTGATCGGGTTATATTATATGTCGTTGGAAAAAAAATATTTACTAAAAAGTTTTCTCAGTTTCGGGTTATTTGATTCGGTTCTACACACCATAAGCACCAGAAAAAAAATGTATTTATATAATTTCATATGCAATAATGCAACTAGCTGTGATTTCAAAAATGCGCCATGCTTTGACCAAACTTTATTTAAATAACAGCTCCTGACTACAGGTTTTGGACAATAGGAGACGAATTGTGTTCCATCTGGAGAACACTACCCCTTTACACATAGATTGTGACTTACCAGATTTTCTGGGAGCTTGCTTTGGATATTCTTAAGTATCCCACTAATAATTTCATAGATATACATTTCTGAATAATATTGTTCTACTCTATATATATACCATCATTCATAATTTTTTTTTTTTTTCATTGAGTTATAAAATTCATAAAAAAAAAAAAATTTTCCCAAAAATAGTCAAATTTTAACTGTTAATATCTTTCAAAAAAAATCATAGGAAGACCTTTTTTGTAGAGCATTCAATTTCCTACAAAATCTAAGGAACAAGATATTTTCCCAGGTAGTTGGAAGCGAGATATAAATTTTTCTATCTGATAATAAGAAAAAAATAGAAAACTGTATGTAGTGGGACCTTCCCGTTGCAATTAAAAACTCATATTTGGAGAGGCTTTCTTAGAGGTGTCTAGGAACCTATTTTTCTGAGTACCAATCGAAACAAAAAAAATTTTTTTTGAATCACCCTAGTAACCACGCTTGCAGAGTCTTATCCCCTGAAAATTTATCGCTTGGAAAAATTGTTATCGCAAGACAGAATATATAATAGGTATAACATCGTCAAGCTGAACTCAAGCAAAAAGTAATAACAAATGATTAACAGTTAATTACTATGCCGAAAAGTTACGAGTGGTACAAAGCCTTCAAAGACGGTCGAATAATCGTCAAAATCTATGTCGTTCCCCTCGAAGTAGTCCTAATTGGCCCCAATTTTCTGTGCTAATCCTTTAGAGTTGTTAAAGTAAATGTTTGGCCAGTTGGAAGGCACTCAGCGAGCGGCACACCACGATAATCGAGGAAAATTTTGAACGTATCCGTGATTTTTGACTTGTTTTGACGTGGTTTTTCCGGCTTCAGCTCACCTTCTCTACGATATTTGGCAGTTGATAGTCTGCTTCGGTTGAATGACATCCTGCTGGTCGGAAATAATTGTTAAGGGAATGCTGTTTTTTTGAAAAAATTTATGACTTCTGAACGATTCCTATCTCCTTATGTTTAACTGATCTTTCAAAATTGTGTTCACTGTTCCTTAAAAATTTTCCACCGATGTCAATGAAATCTCTGTCTGTTAATCTTCGATCCTCAGGCACCAATCTCTTTATTTTAAAGACGTGTTGATCATCTCTTGATGTGGATGGCCTTTCTGGACGTATTACGGGGGCAATTTTTAAAAAACCTTTTTCTCGCACAAACCATTATCACCGGGGACCTCTTCCAACTTTCCCCTTTGGAAGAAAAAAAAAATTTTCGGCACCAAAAAAATTTTTTATTCCCGGCAAAACAAAAATTTTTTTTAAAATTAAATTTTTTCCGGAAAAAAACATTTTGCCTTTTTAAAAAATCGCCAAATTTTAAAAAAAAAAAAAAATTTTAAAAAATTTTTTTTTAACCTTTTTTTTTTCCAAAAAAAAAAAGAAAAAATACTTAAAACCGGGAAAAAAAAAATTTTTTTGTTTAAAAAAAAATTTTGAATTTTGAAATTTTAGCAAAGTGTTAAAAGGTTAATTTAAAATTAATTTTTTTTCAAACAAAGGTTTTCCTAAAAAAAAAAAAAAAACCAGGCTTTTTAAAAAAGGGTTAAAAAAACCCATTTAATAAATAAAAATTTTTTTAAATATTAAAAAAAAAAACCTTTAAATTTTTTTTGGTTAAACTGGAAATTTTAAAATTTTTTTTTTTAAAATTTTTAAAAAAAAAAAGGAAAAATTTTAAATTTTTTGTGCCCCAACCCCCCAAAAATAAAAATATTAAAATTTAACCAAAACCCATTTTTTACTTTTTTTTTTTGCCAATTTAAAAAATTATTAAAGGGGGTGGATTTAAAAAAAAAAAGTTTTCTTTTGGTTTTTAAAATTATTTTTAAAATTTTATTTTTAAAAACTTAAAAAATTTTTTTTTCCCCAATTTTAATTTTTTACATTTGGCCAATACCCAATTTTCCAAATTTTTTAAAGGGGAAAGGCGGGCTTATTTTTAATTTAATTACGAGCCCCACAAAAAATTTTAAAAGGGCTTAAAGCATTTTTGGTAATTACGGGTATTTTTGAATGAATTTTTGTCCAAGTTTTCCCCAAAAGGGCAATAGAATCGCGGCTGTTGGGGCATGTACGATTTGTTAAACCAATTAACCAAGTTCAGTTCTTCCATTTTGGCAACAAAAAGGTTGCTCAAAGATAGGTGATTGTAACGTTGCGTAAAGCACTTTGAAAAAATACGGTAAGATTCCCACCACGTACAAACCAAAAAAGTGATTTTTATATGGGCAGTTCTTAACGGCTTTTTGCTTTAAAACCCAAATTTTCTTATTTACTACCTTTCAACCAAAATACCTCACGTAAAAAATTTTCAAAAAAACCTTTAAAAACTGTTTTTAAAAAAATTAATTTTGCAACGTTCTCGTTTTTATTTGATGAAATGTAAACATACTGAGATTTTTTTTTGCCCCTGTTAAATCCCACGTTTGTCAAATACAATATAAAACCAACCTAAAAAAATCACCCTTTATTTTTATTTTCGTACTATATTTTTCCAGCATTGGTTGGGGTTTTTTATGCTGGGGCAATGAGTTTTTCATAATAGGAAAGTATGCCAAATTTTAAATTTTCAATGATCACACATTCCTAAACTATTATTTTTCAGCTGAAATATTCTTTTTTGAAATTTTAAATAATTTGTCTTCCCATTTAAAGCAGAAAGGGAAAATTAAATTTCTAAGGATATGGTTATTTACAAATATAACTGGAGGCTCACAACTGTGTTAACAAATTGTGAAATCTTAAAATTATGATTTTTATAATTGTTTAAAAAATTTTTTGTTGTATTACATACAACCTTTAGGGAATGAAAATGTTCAACGCTATGTTTTCGGTTCGCTATAACTTATAACTTAATGAGACTTTATGAAAAAACCCAAATGTTTTTAAAAATATCCAGCGATAAAATTATTTGCACATAAAATCTTTAGAATTATTATACATAACATTGCGTATACTTAAGAATAAAAAGCCATAACAAAATGTAATATTTAACGATGGAAAAGCGCTCTAGTCCAAGTGTCTTAATGAGCAGTTACTCTAGATAATGACATGGATAATGAATATAATGAAAATATTTTATAGCTGTTATTAGTTTCGTAAACTGTAACACAAAGCTTTTGCCAAAGTGAGCGCTTATATTCATCGTAGAAGTGTATCATGTAGCCTGTTTTTGTACGATATATATAAGGCTTATACATATAACTTTTGTACGTGTTGTACACTACTTCGCTACTTCACCAGGTACCTTACACGTTATACTAAGTAATATAAGATACAACAGAAAACAGAAGGAGACTATTCACAGCAAAAACTTCACTAGCTCAGAAACTGCTCGGTGCAACCGAAATTAAGGGGGTATTCTACCCAAAAATTTAAAAAAACGATTTTTTTTTTTGTATGTTTAAAGTTTAGACTTTTAAAAATATGCCTTTTAAGGAGTTTACAAAATTCGACTTATTTTCGGAGATACAGCCGATTTTGTGAGGTGGCGTCCGTTGCACTAGAATTGTCTCCTAAACTTTAAACACGTTTTTCTCGAAACTACTTTTATCCACGCGGCATTATCTCTAATTCTATACAAACGATTTATTTGAAATTTTGTGTGAACCTTTTTTTTATAATTTTATTTTTATATTTAAAAAAATTCAAGAATTTCAAAAAAAAAAAATTTTAAAAAATTTTTTTTATTTTAAGGCAGTCGCCATTTTATTTTTCAAGAAAAAATTTTTCGTGTCCGGAATAAAACAGCATCCTTACTGATTAAGAATTTTTTTGATTTTTTTTTCAGACCACCAAAGGGGGAAAATCCCCGGATAAAATGTTTTTTTTTTTTTTTTTTTTAAAAAAACGAAAAAAAGGAAAAAGGGCAAAAATTTTTTTTTTTTTAAAAAAAAAACCCTTTTTTTCCCCCCCCTTTTTGAAAAAAAAAAAAAGGGGGAAAAAAAATTTTTTTTAAAAATTTTTTAATTTTTTTGCAAAATGCCCGGGGTAAAAACCTTTTCGGGGGTTAAGCATTTTCCCCCCTTCTTTTTTTTCCCAAAGGCTACCATTTAATTCATACATGTATTTTGTAAACAAAATCTTGAATGCTTAACAAACAAGTGTCTCCATCAACTGAAATCCGGTCGTGTTTTACCAATTTTCCTGTTTGTGCCTTAGATAACACTTCCATCTATGTCATTTTGAAACGCTTCGTAAATGGAAATAAAATAATAACATTCAATCAGTCGAATATTTAGTTAAATATTTTTCAAAAATTCAACTTTATACCTTTGGATATCTTTAAGGCGATAATATGATAAATTAGCAACTAGTTTTAGACACCATCATTTATTATAATTTAGCACCCAAAAGCCTAAAAATCACATGACTAAAATAATTAACATACATTGGTGTTTGTGCCACACAGATAATTCACAAACAATATTTATATTAGCGCACGCACAAAATAAATAAATAAAAGGTCAGTTAAAGCGGAACCCTTCAAAGAACTGTTTGGCATGACAAAACTGATGTCACACGCAATCGGTACCGTGCCTTTTATACATTGATTTAAATTTTTTTTTTAAGTTGCTCGAGAGCATAAAAATTAGCTACCTGTTATTGAGTTAGAATTTACTTTCTTGACATTCTTTTCTCTTTTTATTGAATATGCTTTAAAAATAGTAAGAGTAAGAGGTATCGATCTCTTTTATTTTAATTTCTTCAAAGCCGGTATGATAAAACCTCAAACCAGTCGATATAATGTTCTCTGCATAACTAGAAAGCACACTTGAGCAGATACAAAAAATTTCGAAAGATAAAAAAAGAAATTCTAAAGCATAACTTAGACTTTATAGAAACAAGTCATACTTTTGATCTTAATGAATGCAAGATGAAGTGAATCTTGCTCACTAGATTAGTTCCTGTTTCCAATTCAATCTTATAAATACCTAGTCATAGTGCTTTCATACTTTGCCTAAATATCTGGCATTGTCAGTTCTACTTAAAAGCTAGCTAAATTCGCCATCTCCCACTTCGTCGTCACAAATGTAATGTAAATTCGCTGCATTGCTTTCTCATTTAATAGACCGATTGACAAGCAAATGAATGTGAAACAAGGCATTAGCTATGAAACTCAAAGCTGCGATTGCCCCTTTTTAAACCCGGAAACGACAAAAGTGTAAACATAGAGTTGTTGGAGAAACGGAAGAGGAAAGTCGTTGTCGTTTTGTCGTTATTTTCTGAAAAGCATATTGACAAACAATGAAATCAACAAAAAACTCACCACAAATAGCATGCAAATAAAAGTGTTGAATATAATGGCCTTGGTGATGCTACTACAATACTGAAATGAGACAAATAGTGACTAAAAATTTCGAGAAAAATTAGTTAATAATTTTATTATTAAAGTGAATTTGTGTTTCACTTATTTTTTAGTTTTCAATGAAAATGGAATCTAGTGTTTCGCTGGATTAGAATAGCTTTTATTGAACTCAAGTTAATCGTTTAATCTTTGCAAATAGAAAAGCCACTTAACTTAAAGGGTGCAATAAATTTAAACTAAAGACGTTTACAACTTTATTAAGCTTAATATTAAGAAAATTCAATGAATTAAACTATATAAGATGCATTTGGATATTCATCTAGTCCCACATATACATATATGAAAATTTCTAACTTTCGGTTGACTTTGTAGCACATCTATTGGTCAATATTTAGAAACATCAGAAATTCAGAAATAATCTCTTTGAATTTAGTGCATTGTCTTTTCTGTAATTGTAAATACTGAATGTCATACTTGCTTAAATACATATATTCGATCCCTTGTATCAGTTTACTTTGCAGCAGTATAAAATTTTCGCTTACCACCGAACTTAGCCCCTCCTTGCTTGTTAAACATAACCTTGCTTATTTTATCTGAAACCAAAAGTTTCGTAAAATGTTTCTGCATACTACTAGTCATTTTATTACTGCTTTTTTTTACTCTGTGAAGGAATTTATATGAGACTCTCATTTCCATTTCTCCATTTATATGGTACATTCATTTTCACAGTTTTTGAACAACCGATTGGCGACAATTACTCCTTTAATTGCACATTTTTGCAATTTTTTTTCTCGCCCCAACCCCTTTTTTCTGATCATTGTCGTTACATATTTTTAAATAGGCTATAATAATTTCCCTTAATATTTTTCATAGTATGATCCATTTCGAGGTTCCCTACTTTTTTAAATTAAAAACACAGAATCTTCAAAATTTAATTGGGGAAAGTTTATTATCGTTCGAAAGAACATTCTATGGCATTCAGTGTTTGAAGATTATCTCTTTCAAGTAATGGCCGTGGCTAATCTCAGATGTTACATCCGTTAAAAATTAAAAATAAAGTTTTGGATGACTCATTGGAGCATTTCGGTTGGTAACTGGCGAATGACACGCGTAAGTGTGTTGGCGCTTATTGATTTTACCATTTCTAAAAAAAAAAAAATTTTAAATGAATTCTTAATAGAAGCAATTATTTTATGTAATGAATTCAACCATTGCATAAGGTGCATAACTGGTAGTAATATACATAAATAAGTGTAAAATAATACAAAATATTGCAGAAATTTGTAAAGTTATAAATAAATTTATAAATTATTATACAATTACAAAACACACGAACAGAATGTGCCACTAATGGTTTCCTTTTTTTATGTATTATTTTTCGGAAATTCGAAAACAAAACCTTAAAGCTAACAAATTCATTGAACAAAAAAGGACTTTACCGTACATTACACTCAATGGATGTAACAAATGGACATAATTGTTACAGTTACGACTATAATAAAAGTAAGGCCAAACAACGCGTTAAAAAAAAAATTGCAAAAAAAGGGGAATTTTTGGACCAAAATGACTAAATAAATTTCCCCGAAATTCCAACAATAAAATCGGGGAGCATAATTGCATTTGAGCAAAGCAGAATGCGAACAATGCGCGCCAAAACGACGAGAGAAATAGCGAAAACAACGAGGATAGTGAAAATTACAAAAACGTCAAATATTAGTAGCAGTACCAAAACCGCCAATGCAAATAATAATACTAAAATTTTTTGTTTTAATTACCACAATTTGCCTTAACAGCAACAGGTGATGGAGATTCTGGTGATAATTTACTGCCGCTTGCCTACTGCACGATTATGACTGTCAGAGCATCCTCCTTCGAAATAAGTGGCGACCACTGGCAGTTTAGAGAATATTATTGATGATGACGCTAGCGATATGCCAGAAGAGCCTGAGAAGCGCGATTATATCGCCCACTATTTCGTTAAGTTAAGCTTATTACCGGTGCGATTTTCAACCTGAAAGGGTGTACGCCGATAGGGCAATGTTCAGCTAGAATCGTCGCAACCAGAGAGAGGCTCTAGCTTTACTGACGGCAAAGAGCTCACTCGACCTTTTGCTATCGATCGTGCGCCAAAAAGATTTTGCGACAGCGGAAGAACTTATCATATCCCAGGCTCACTAGTCAAGCTTACGCAACGTCCAGTTATGTAGTAGTAGTACCGATGTGTTCCAATTCAACTGTTTGCGAGGCTAGGAAATCTTTCAATGCAGGCTCGCTGGCTATGTTATCGAAGCAGGTTGCTGTCCATAGATGTAAACCTGCCACTACCTCAATGGCAGCAACTGAAGTTGATGTATAATTGCTAACAATATACCTATCCACTAAACATCCTCCCACAATTGGACCAATCCATAAAGAAGCACCCTGTCGTCTTCTCCCATATATCGCTTGAGTTTTGTTTGGGACTCTAGGAAACAAAAGTTCCGTTATGAAGTCAAGATTGCTAAGACACATGTTCATTTGGAATCCCATATCCATTGAGTCTGATAGCAACTTCTGCCGTATACCTTCCGGATATATTTATGGGAGTTAAGAGATATTAAGTATAGTATGCATATTATTAGAAGAAAAATTATCAGAATCAGATTAAAAAACCGGTGCTGGTCTTCGCATGCTCGAGAATTATAAATGTTCATTGATATGTTCAAATATTTCCACGAAAGCACAACTTGTAACCGAAAAATTTGTTTTGATATTAAAGTATCCTATTTTAAAATCAGAATAGAAGTAATTTGATTGAAGAAAATTAATTATTTCTTTACAGTAATTTCACATTTACGAGCATACCAAATAAGCAAACGTGCAGCTTTTAAAATATCCATTAAGTTTCACCAGTTTAAAGTTGCTGAACAGATACAATTGACGTCGTGTTGATAAAAATAGCAACGTTTTCACTAAGAAAACTCTCTTGCGTCGGCAGTATAGTTGAAACTTTAACAGGATTACCATACTATAACCTCTTTGACGTTGGTCGCCTTGCCGTGGCGAAGGGGCTTAAGTAAGAGTAAAGTGTGCATCCCATAGGAAACGCACTCTAATCTTACGAACTAAGAGGGACACTTCATAATTTCCCACAATAGTGATATGGGTGAATAAACCCTAGGAATTGTGAGGATACCCGAACCAACACTACCCTAAGCCAAGGTGTCGAGGTACCCGTGCGAAGGGCTGAATGGTCAGCGGGGGGTAATAAATAGCTGATCGCGAACGGTCCCCTCCGATGCCCGGGCGAGGTCGGAGGTATAAATCGCTTTCTCTCCGTATACCGGCTCTGCGGACGAGTGACCAACCCTTTCCGGATTACTCGTGGGACCAAAACATGAACAATAAAACAACAACAACAACAACAACAACAACAACCATGACGACGACAACAGCGACGACCACGGACATGAGCTACAGGAATCCTATAACGGAATCCGAAGAGGACGAACTGCTTGCCTCCAGCCAGGAGACAAGTATGAGTACTACCGGACGTACCAACCAGAGTACACCGGTAGATACAGCAGACAAAGTATCAAATATACCAACTACCTCCAAGGCTGCTATGAGCACCAACCAAAGTGCACTGGCGGCTAAAGGAGACAGCAAAAAGAAACGCAAAAAATCTCAGAATCAGCTGAGGAAAAACCGGTACCAGAGGGCGGTCTTCATACTAGGGAAGATAGCCAAAGACCAGGCGGCCGGTACCCCAGTTGATGAGGCTGAAACGAAGCGCCTTAAATCTATCGTAGAGTAATATGAAAGCTACCTGAAAAGGAAGCAATCACAACCTCAAGAACAGAGCAAAAAAGAGAGCACTTCTCAGAAGAGAAATCGCTCCACAACAGAAGTACCCGGAGCTCAGCCCAAAAAACCGAGGAGGAGCGAAGGAGAGCACAGCAGCACAACAACGGCAAGGCATTTCAGCGATGTAGCCAGAGATAGCCTGCAGGTGGCCATTATAGACGGGAAATCCTCCTCTCCGAACACTATACAGGAGAGATGGGTGGAGATCGACGTCAGATTGTCGAGTATGGTGCTAAGCTATGTACTCGACAATCCGGCGGGTCCTCACCCGGAGTTTGACTCCTCTGAGGCCCTCAGGGGCTACAGGGTCATCAAGTGCGCGGACCAAGCCTCGTTAGATTTCCTGACGGGTAGTGTTGCTAAAATTAGCAACGCCTTTGAAGGCCTCCAATTGAGGCTTTAACCCGCCAGCGATATTCCGAAGAGGCCTCGGGCTCGCATTTGGCTACCCCCACTAGAGGAGCCAGGCGAAAAACTCCTGAGGTGCATTAAGCTGCAAAACAAATCTTTACCTGGTATAGATGAGTGGCAGCTTATCAAGGAGGAAAACCCAAATAAATCAAACAAGCCAATACTAGTGGCCATTTGTGAGGAGTCCATTGAGGCTCTGAAGAAGACTGACAACAAAATCAGCTTCGGAATACGCAAGGCCAGATTAAAAATCTTCCAAGGCGACAAAGCGGCTGACGAAGACGACACGGAAGATGTCGACGACGCCAGCCAGTTGCTAAGGAATGTGGGCATTGAAGAACCCCGGGATGCCCAATAATAACAGCATAAGGTGTGTACAGATTAACCTGCAGCACTCGAAGAGTGCTACAGCAAATCTGACAACCCTCGTGAACGAGGGGGGCATCGACATCAGCCTAATACAGGAGCCCTGGGTCTATGAAGATTCCATAAAAGGGCTAAACAGCAGCAATTATAACCTGTTTTACACGCGGAACAGAAGTAAACCTAGGGCATGCATTCTTATCAAAAAAAGTATAAATGCATTTCTTTGTCCTAATTACAGCACAGCAGATATCAAAGTGGTGAAGGTGGAACAGAAGGAAAAGCCCTTCTTCTTGGTCTAGGCCTACTTGGCCCATGACGAAGACATACCACCGGCCCCGCTCACCAGGCTAGTAGAGGAGAACAAGAAGGATGATGTCCTAATAGGGTGTGATGCAAATGCAAGGCACACCGTATGGGGTAGCTCCAGCATAAACACCAGAGGTGAGTCACTCTTGCAGTATATTTTGAATAGTAATCTAAGTATTTGCAACAAGGGCGATAAGCCAACTTTTATTTTCCCAAGCTCAGATAGGTTCCCGGGGTGGGAGAAGGTTCTTGACCTCACGCTATCAACAGACACAGACAGTCTCGTTGTGGATAACTGGAGGGTATCCGACGAGCCTTCCATGTCGGATCACTCCTGGATACTCTTCAGCATCCGCGAGAGGTACAGTGCGCCTCTCACATACCGGAACCCTAGAAGAACGACATGGGGAAAATTTACCAGTATAGCAACAAAATGCCTCGAAGAGGGAGGCAATAAGAGTATCAGAAATCCAGAGGAACTAGATTCAGAAGTTGAGAAGTTGGAAAAAATCCTAATCACAACTTTTAATAAATCTACTCCGATAACAGTTTTGAAAAAGAGAAAGTCTCTTCCTTGGTGGAACAGTGAACTCAAGAATTTGAGAACACAACTAAGGAAAGCTTTCAATGAAAGTTTTAGAACCAAAATCTGGCAGCCATATAAAGACCTTATGAAGGAATACAAAAAAGCAGTCAGGAAAGCTAAAAATGACTCATGGCGAACTTTCTGCACATCGATTGAAATTTGCAGAGAAGCCGCTAGGCTGAGTAAAATGCTATCCAAAGACCATACTAATACTGCCTACATTAGGGCGGAGGGTAGTGATTGGACCTCCTCGGCAAAAGAGTCTCTGGAGGTACTAATCACAACACACTTCCCCGGGAGTCAGCAAGCACCTTCAACGAGGGTTCAACCGGAACCACCGGTGAACGCAGCTGACTATCGAAGCCAAATAATAGACAAAAGGAAAATCAAATATGCCATAAATAGTTTTGCACCATTTAAAGCGGCAGGTCCTGACGGGATTATGCCCATAATGCTGCAGAAACTGGTAGAACCCATGGTTCTGAGGCTTGAAAATATATACAAAGCAAGCATTCAACTATCTTACATCCCAAGAAGTTGGAAAAGGAGCAAAGTTGTGTTCCTTCCGAAACCAGGCAGAAGAACACACGAGAATGCCAAGGATTTTAAACCTATTAGCCTTACCTTATTTATGCTGAAGGTACTAGAAAGGCTAATAGATATACACGTAAGAACAATAATGGCGGAGAAGTTATCGAAGTCCCAACATGCGTACATAAAGGGCCGATCAACCGAAACCGCCCTTCACGAGGTGATAAGTGTGATTGAAAAATCACTACACCACAAACAATACACCATGGCTGCCTTTCTAGACATAGAGGGCGCCTTCAATAACATAAAAGTAAATTCGATAATTAATTCTCTAGCGCATGGGGGCATAGATGACACTGTGTGCAGATGGATACTTGAGAATAGGAAGATTATAGCTTCAAACGGCGCTGCAACACAAACAAGTTATGTGAGTAGAGGGACGCCTCAAGGGGGGGTCCTCTCTCCGCTTCTATGAGTTGTAGCGCTGAACGAAATACTCCTCCAATTAAACGGTGGAGGAGTGAAAGCAGTAGCATATGCAGACGATATAGTGTTGTTGGTATCAGGAATGTTTCCTTCTACAGTCAGCGAGATTATGGAAAAAGCACTTTGTAGGTTAAACCTATGGGCTAAAAGCAATGGTCTAGGAGTTAACCCGAATAAAACAGAACTGATGCTATTCACTAGCAGAACCAAAATACCTCAGTTTCAACTTCCGGTACTAAACGGCACAACACTCACTCTATCCCCAACAGCTAAGTATTTGGGGGTGGAGATTGACGCCAAACTGTCCTGGAAAATAAATATAGAAAAAAGAATAAACAAAGCATACATGGCCTACTATACCTGTAAGAAAATCGTCAACAGGAATTGGGGCCTCAAACCAAGTATAATCATGTGGATGTACACGGCGGTCATAAGACCCATACTCACATATGGAGCTCTGGTATGGTGGCCAGCGCTAAATAAACAGTACAACATTAGAAAATTAAATGGAATACAAAGAGCAGCATGTGCGGGTGTTACGGGCGCAATCAGGTCATGTCCGACTGATGCGCCCAATGTGATCCTGCATCAACTACCAATGGACATTTTTATTCAAAAAACAGCAGCTATTGCGGCGATAAGAATAAAAGAATTGGGAGGTTGGAATCAGCAGAACTACGGACATAGTGTAATCCTGAATAAGCTCACTATGAATAAATCAGACTACATTCTCCCAAAGCTGGATTTCAATAGACACTTCCAGGTGAGGATACCATCTAGACGAGAATGGAGAAGAGGCTCAGTTGCAGAGGAGGGTACCACCTCAGTCTATACCGACGGGTCCAAAATGGACTGCGGAGTGGGCACGAGGGTATTCTCCGCTGATCTGGGCATATCTCTCTCTATACGTTTACCGAACTCGGCTAGCATCTTCCAAGCAGAAGTACTAGGCATAGAAAAAGCCTGCGAAGTTCTATTAGAAAATCACGGGAATATACATAAAGCAACTATATTTACGGATAGCCAGGCGGCCCTCCTGGCATTGTCTTCACCCATGACAAATTCCAGTATAGTTCACAACTGCAAGAGAGCACTAAGCACAATAAAAGACAAGCTCCAGCTAAACTTGATCTGGGTTCCCGGCCACAGGAACATTTTCGGTAACGAAAAAGCAGATGAGTTGGCAAAGGCAGGAGCTTTCCTCAATGAATCCGAGGCGGAGCTCATACCGAGCCCGATAGGATCGATCAAAGGAGAGATCAATAAACAATTTCAACAAATTGCAAACAACAGGTGGAAAAACAGTACAAAATGCGTCATAACTAAACAATTATGGCTAACATACGACAGGAAAAGAACCAACGACCTATTAAATAGGTCAAGAAAAAGTATTTACAGAATAACAGCTACCACAACAGGGCACTGGCCATTTGGGGTACATGCGTCCAAAATGGGTATGCCCTACAACGGCATCTGCCGAAGCTGCGGAGTAGCAGGGAACAAGGAAACAATCCTCCACTTTCTCTGCGAATGCCCGGTTCTGGCACAGATACGACACAAAACACTCGGAATCCACCAAGCACCAAACCTTGAATGGATTTCCACCAAAAGCATATCGGACATAAGTAGTTTCATCGAAACCTCAAAATGGTTTGAGAGAGAGAGGGTGGAACGTAATAGCAGATACAGGAGGTTCTACGAATAGTGTATCAAAATGGCACATCACTGCTAATTGAGCCCGATAGGGCTGCACTCCTACCTACCTACCATACTATAAACATACATATGTGTATATATCTTATGATATTGAAAATGTACATACTTCCTACTGTGATTAAAAAGCAAGGTGAATTTATTTAGAAAATGTGAATTCCTTATTTATTCATCCCATTACTGACGTTGATGTTACTTATCGTCAACTAGCATAGCCGTATGAACTGTGCGCGGATGCCAAGTTCAGACATAGCGCCATGGAGACAATTCCATTCCGTGCTGTCAAAGGTGGTTTTAAAATTCATGAAGAGTTATGTGGCGATCCTCCTTACATGGGTCTTTTCCAAGATTTGGCGCGAGGTGAAACTCTGGGCTATAGTAGATTTTCCAGGTCTAAGGCCAGACTGATAAGGTTCAATCAGTTTGTTGACGGTGGGCTTCAGTTGTTCACACTATGTTCGCTACGACCTTATATGCGATATGAAGAAGGCTTATCATATATATGTCTAATTTTTATATATTATGCGGTCCACTTTTGTGGAGTGGCAATAGTACACCAGGTTCCAATCGTCCAACATGCTTTTATTCAATGGAAAATGAAACATTTATTCCATCGTCAACAACTGAGGAATCGGGTTCGCCCATATGTTACATTTTCAATATCGCTCAGCAGGCTGGGGAAGTATTCCTTCGACAACTTGAAACCATTGCGAATGAGTGCTCTCAGCTAGCAGGAATGGAAGTCGAGTAGCAAACCGTTTAGCTTTCGGTTGTGAACCTACCCTTTGTTTATTGATTCCTATGATTACGTATCAAAATTTTGGTCTTGTATTCTGAATAAGTGCAGTAGTGGAATTTATCTCATAAACTCAGTAATCGGTAAACTCAAAATGCTTTTTTTAGTTGTCCATAGATTATTTAAAAATCGATTATCTATAATACTGCCGACTATTCTGTTTGAAAAAAGTTGTGAGAAAGTCAATAGTTATTTCATTTCTCAGCACGCCTTAATATATGCAAGCCATATGCACTCACTGCTTTGCTGCTCAGTTGTTGCTTGTTGTTGCACAATTGTGGACTGCAAAGAAGCTGTTACTATTTTGAAAAATCGGTAGTGTATTTAGATGCTTTAGGGTATGCTATGCTTTGCATGTATTTCTTAATATATTTTTGCAAACAAATTTTTTTCCTCCTTCAACTGCCAAAGCAACAACAGCAAGGAATGAAAATAGAACAACGAGGATGCTAAAAGCATGTCTTTACTCCAACGAAAGATTGGATCTGTGCAATGCTTCGCTTGATTCTGTAAGGTAACTTAGGGTTTGCTTATTTTCCTTAATACTTCCACTAGATTTGTAATACGCTTTTTTTTTAGATGCTATGAAGTTTTTCAAGGCTGCAGTAGCAGAAAGTTAAATGTGGCTACAGTGGCATGGAAAATTCGATAAGCTGATAACATTTTCTGTATGTGTTCTTAACAAAACTGGAGGCTGAAAAGCTTGAAATAATAGGCATAATAATCAAAAGGGAGCATTAAAATATTTTTAAATGATACAATTATGTTTTTTTTTATAAACTAGCCGGACTAATGGAAACTACAAAGAAATTTTTCAATTAAAACTTTAACAACTCCTCCTATTCCAAATTATTTTTTGTAGCGGGGTATTGAAGTGTAACCTTAAAAATTTTTATTTTTTTTATTAGTTATTACATATTAGCAATTAAACTTTAAATATCTATACAATATGTTATACAAAAAGGAAATTTTATTCATTTTGTTTGCAATATAACAATTTATATGCATAATTTATATATTTGTACCATATGAGGTACTCCCCCTCACCTGCTCATAATCTCAGTCATTCAAAACTCAATACGGGCATAAATTTGTCGCTTAAAATGTCATGGGCAATTACAAAAAGTGCTTGAAAAGCCACTTGTTGCTCGTTAATACTTCATGGAGGCTGATAGCCATAGTAAGAGCACGTCAATATAAGTATATAACATGTACATACAAGGTGCGTTCCAAAGTAAACAGGACTTAAAAAAAACAAACAACTTTTTTTTTTGGCAAAATAAATTTATTTTATTCAAAATAGTCTCCTTCTGCTTCAATCAGCTTTTTGCAGGTCCAAAAGTATGTCGAACGAGTGTTTTAGCTCGTTGGCCGGTGCGGCCGCCAGTATGCCGGTACAAGCCTTTTGGTCTGCATAGGCTTTCCTTTCATGGCAAATGCATTTTTCCGAAAAGGAGGAAGCTACGGTGCCAAACGGGGGTGGTTATGGTTAAAATGTGATTTTTGATAAATAATTTCCCTTTTGAATATTGGATTCTGAGCAATTTTTGGTCGTCAGTCAATTTGTGCGGAACAAACCGTGTACATACCTTTCGTAAGCCCAAATGTTAGGTCAAAATGCGATAAATCGTTTTTTTGGGAGATGTTCAATTCCATTTCATGATAATTTCGGCTGAGTTTTGATGAATTCATCACAGTTTGATGGAACTTTCGAAAATTACTGCTTTTGATTGGCCCACATGTTGACCCTCATTTATGTCCTCACGACCACTTTGAAAACGCTGAAACACTCGTGCTCTCGCTACGGGATAGGCAATCATCGCCATAAACTTGTTTCATCAATTGAAAAATTTCGGTAAAAGTTTACCAATTTTAACAACAAAATTTAATATTGGCTCCCTATTCGAAGCTCATTTTCACACCGAAAACACAAACCTACTGACACTAAAAGGCTATAACTTCACTTCCAACCCATGATATGTCATGAGATTCTCACTGGAAAATCGGTAGAGATAGCAGATTCTAACGCATCAGCCGACATTTAGATGGCGCCACAAGGCGCACTAGGTACAAAAAGTTCTGTCCTGTTCACTTTGGAACGCTTCTTGTATATTGAAAGACTCATTCACTCCATAAATATATACGCAAGTTAACAGAAACTTTATGGCGTTTTGATATGAATACAATTATGGGGTAGGTTAACATTGACCTTTTTTGTTGCCATGTCTGGCATTTTTGTAGACCATTTGTGACGTGGTTTGGTCGCTGTGTTGTTCATATTCGCAATGTTATGACTCCCGCAAATATTCTGCTTTGCACACACATGTAGCCATCGAGTAAGTCAGTCTGTCAATAGTTTTTGTTTCGGAATGACTTGAAGTTGCTTGTAGAAAAGACTTGACTGTGTCCAGCTTATCCAGAACGAAAAGCTCCCTTTTCTTGTATTTGCAATATGCTCATGTTTATTTTACTTGCGACATTTTGTAGCTAAATTTATCATTCCGTATCCCGTTTTTGCTTTTATCAGACTTTACTCCTGTTTCTTGCTGTATAATTTATTGAAAACTTAATTTAAATTTTTTAAAATATTTGGATAACTATTAGAAAAGATGCATGGGTTAAATCATTGAAAATTAATACTTTTAAAAAAATTTTTGTCGGTTGTGTATTGCTATAATATAAATAAAAATTATATAATTGGATATAGACTTGTATAAAATTCTCGAAGTGCGGAGGAAAGCACTTTAAAGCTTGATGAAAATAAATGTAATAATGCTTTTTTAAAGAAATTTGGTTTAAGACATAATCACAAAGTAAAGATTTAGATTGTTCACCACTGTCTTGCACATAAGTTAGATTTACATTCATACATGTACTGTAGATGTTCACTAATTTTTACCAATTTATTTTCACTTAGATTTGCTCTGAAAAAATGTTCTTATTCATTCTACCAACATAAGCTTGATGCCCATCTGCGTGTAACAACTGACCTATGATGCCCATTCTACGCTGCTGCCAACTCGATCTCGACTCCTGTTACGTATGATTGCGTAATTATGCGTAATTTATGCCGATGTTCTCATGGTGACGATGTTTTTTTGGGGCCATTGGTATTGATTTTTATGATTGACTGGATTTAATCAAACGCGCTTGCTTGCCATATCCCTTTAGAGTAAAAATTATGGGGAGTTCATCGGGATATTCGGGATGACGCATTTAATAATCTATTACCTGAAAAGGTGAGTATGAATAAAATATAGCAAAAACCATTTGGAACTTTAAACTAAGGCTTTAATATTATCATATGTATTTTTAGGATTGGACGCAGTGGCATCACTTTTCGACATCGCTTGATGATTAACAGAACGATCGTTGAGTTTGAACGAATCGTCTTCGGTGCTGAAAAAATGTTTTAGCTAAAACATTACATATAGAGCTACCACCGCACCAGCATCATTTATTTAAAGATATATACATACAGTTGATATAAGTTGTACTTAATAATTTTCACAAAGTGAATTTGTAATAAAGATATACATAAAGTTGATAAAAGTAATACCTAAATTTTGATACAATAAATTTAATAAAGTAAACCTTTTAAAAGAAGTAACCCACATGTATTCAGAAGAATGCTTTAAGAAAATTTTTTTGGGCAAATAGTTCAAATTCAATTAGTACTCTCCTATTGAAGTAAATTTTGTTGATGATATATATCTACTTCTTCTTTACTGGCTAGACACCGCTTACGCGATTATAGCCGAGTCAACAACAGCGCGCCAGTCGTTTCTTCTCTTCGCTACTTGGCGCCAATTGGATATTCCAAGCGAGGCCAGGTCCTTCTCCACTTGGTCCTTCCAACGGAGTGGAGGTCTTCCTCTTCCTCTGCTTCCCGCGGCGGGTACTGCGTCGAATACTTTCAGAGCTGGAGTGTTTTCATCCATCCGAACAACATGACCTAGCCAGCGTAGCCGCTGTCTTTTAATTCGCTGAACTATGTCAATGCGCGAATTCTCGTACAGCTCATCGTTCCATCGAATGCGATATTCGCCGTGGCCAACGCGCAAAGGGCCATAAATCTTTCGCAGAACCTTTCTCTCGAAAACTCGCAACGTCGACTCATCCGTTGTTGACATCGTCCAAGCCTCTGCACCATATAGCAGGACGGGAATTATGAGTGACTTATAGAGTTTGGTTTGTGTTTGTCGAGAGAGGACTTTGCTTCTCAATTGTCTACTTAGTCCGAAGTAGCACCTGTTGGCAAGAGTTATCCTGCGTTGGATTTCTAGGCTGACATTGTTGGTGGTGTTTACGCTGGTTCCTAAATAGACGAAATTATCTACAACTTCAAAGTTATGACTGTCAACAGTGACGATCGTGGTGGTTGTGGTTGAAACCCAAATCGCGGGAAGAACTGACCCTGTCAGTTGAATGTGGAGTTGCATTGCAACCGGGTGCCGGACCCAAAGCACGGCAGAGGTTTTAGATGGGCCTCGAACCCTACCAAGGTGGTTAGTGTGTCCATTCCACACTGCCAATTGGTACTGAAAATGCTTAGCATTCTCAGGGCGCTGATCAACGCATTGATTTGATCCGCTGTGCTTTTGAGCGCCGTGGAGTAAGGCTGTCGTCAGCAGGTACCCACGTAAAACACACCGGACGTTGTCAACAGTGACGTGAGTGCCAAGTCGCGAGTGCGACGACTGTTTGTTTGATGACAGGAGATATTTCGTCTTGCCCTCGTTCACTGCCAGACCCATTTCTTTTACTTCCTTGTCCAGTCTGGAGAAAGCAGAACTAACGGCGCGGGTGTTGAGGCCGATGATATCAATATCATCGGCATACGCCAGCAGTTGTACACTCTTATAGAAGATGGTACCTTCTCTGTTGAGTTCTGCAGCTCGAACTATTTTCTCCAGAAGCAGGTTGAAAAAGTCGCACGATAAGGAATCGCCTTGTCTGAAACCTCGTTTGGTATCGAACGGCTCGGAGAGGTCCTTCCCGATTCTGACGGAGCTTTTCGTGTTGCTCAACGTCAGCTTGCACAGCCGTATTAGTTTTGCGGGGATACCAAATTCAGACATCGCGGCATAAGAGCAGCTCCTTTTCGTGCTGTCGGAAGCAGCTTTGAAATCGACGAAGAGGTGGTGTGTGTCGATTCTCCTTTCACGGGTCTTTTCCAAGATTTGGCGCATCGTGAATATCTGGTCGGTTGTTGATTTACCAGGTCTAAAGCCACACTGATAAGGTCCAAACAGTTTGTTGACGGTGGACTTTAATCTTTCACACAATACGCTCGACAGAACCTTATATGCGATGTTGAGGAGGCTAATCCCACGGTAGTTGGCTCAGATTGTGGGGTCTCCTTTTTTGTGGATTGGGCATAGCACACTTAAATTCCAATCGTTGGGCATACTTTCGTCCGACCATATTTTACAAAGAAGCTGATGCATGCACCTTATCAGCTCTTCGCCGCCGTGTTTGAATAGCTCGGCCGGCAATCCGTCGGCCCCTGCCGCTTTGCTGTTCTTCAGGCGGGCAATTGCTATTCGAACCTCTTCATGGTCGGGCAATGGAACGTCTGCTCCATCGTCATCGATCGGGGTATCGGGTTCGCTTTCTCCTGGTGTTGTTCGTTCACTGCCATTCAGCAGGCTGGAGAAGTGTTCCCTCCATAATTTAAGTATGCTCTGGGCATCGGTGGCTAGATCACCTTGAGGGGTTCTACAAGAGTATGCTCCGGTCTTGAAACCTTCTGTAAGCCGCCGCATCTTTTCGTAGAATTTTCGAGCATTACCCCTGTCGGCCAGTTTATCAAGCTCTTCGTACTCACGCATTTCGGCCTCTTTCTTTTTCTGTCTATAAATGCGTCTCGCTTCCCTCTTCAACTCTCGGTATCTATCCCATCCCGCACGTGTTGTGGTCGATGGTAACGTTGCGAGGTAGGCGTCCTGTTTTCTCTCCGCTGCGACATGGCACTCCTCGTCGTACCAGCTGTTCTTTTGCACTTTCCGAAAACCAATGGTTTCGGTTGCAGCTGTACGTAAGGAGTTTGAGATGCCATCCCACAGTTCCCTTATACCGAGTTGTTGACGAGTGCTCTCAGAGAGCAGGAGTGCAAGCCGAGTAGAAAAACGTTCGGCTGTCTGTTGTGATTGCAGCTTCTCGACGTCGAACCATCCTTGTGTTTGTTGGCGTGCGTTTTTTGCTGCACAGAGGCGGGTGCGAATTTTGGCTGCAACAATATAGTGGTCCGAGTCGATGTTAGGACCTCGGAGCGCACGCACATCTAAAACACTGGAGACGTGTCTTCCGTCTATCACAACATGATCGATCTGGTTGGTGGTTTTTCGATCAGGAGACAGCCAGGTAGCTTGATGTATCTTCTTATGCTGGAATCTAGTACTACAGATAACCATATTTCGGGCCCCGGCGAAGTCGATCAGCCTCAGCCCATTTGAGGATGTTTCCTCGTGGAGGCTGAATTTACCGACCGTAGTGCCAAAGATACCTTCTTTGCCCACCCTGGCATTGAAGTCGCCAAGCACGATTTTGACATCGTGGCGGGGGCATCTCTCATAAGTGCGCTCCAAGCACTCTTAAAAGGCATCTTTTGTCACATCGTCCTTCTCTTCCGTCGGGGCGTGGGCGCAAATCAGCGATATGTTGAAGAACCTCGCTTTGATGCGGATTGTGGCTAGACGTTCATTCTCCGGAGTGAATGATAGTACTCGGCGAAGGAGTCTCTCTCCCACCACAAATCCAACACCAAATCTGCGCTCCTTTATATGGCCACTGTAGTAAATGTCACAAGGACCTACTTGTCTCTGTCCTTGTCCCGCCCATCGCATTTCTTGGACGGCGGTGATGTCAGCCTTTATTTTCACGAGGACATCAACCAGCTGGGCAGCGGCACCTTCCCAATTAAGGGACCGGACATTCCAGGTGCATGCCCTCAAATCATAGTCCTTATTTCGTTTGCCATGGTCGTCATCAAAAGGGGGGGCTCTCATCCGAGGCTGTTTGTGCTTTTTCATTGGGGGTGTTTTTTTACGTGGCGGGTCCCAAACCCAGCGCACAACCCTATGCAGGGGTGTTTCGCCTTCTCACTTTAGCTCGCCTTCAAACGGATGTTCTTAGGCTACCCAGAGGATACTTGGTCAAAGACCGGAAGTCGTGAGCTGCTTGAGTCATATGTAAAAGAATCGTTTCTGGCCACTCCCAAGTGAATGGCGATCAGAAAACTTTCCTCACTTGCGTGAACTGCTACACATGACCCCATATATATACACATACATATATCCTGCATCAATTTACAAGGAGTAAAATCAAGGCAATATACTTTCATAGTAGTTTACAAATACATATATATTGTGGTTTTTTTTTAATCCATATACTTAAAACGTATGCAAATAAGAGCAAGGTGAATACCATCCCCATAAACTGTGATAGCAAAGCATTTTGTTGGCTCGAAAACAACCGCGACAGTATGTGAATCTATGGTTGCCTTAGATATACGAAACAGGCAGTGAGGCAGCAAACCTTGAATTTATTTGTATGTAGTTTGTCTGCGTTCTAGCTGTGATAACAATATTATGCATTCGTCTGGCGCACATTCGCAATTTTTTCCCCCTTTTTTTTAAACATAGAAACTTAAAAATTTTTGGGTAACTATTACCAGCCTTATGTTTGCAAAAAAATAAATAAGCTCCGAGTTACACGTTTTTGAACAACCATAAATGCATTTTTCAATTTTTATAATTGCTGATTTTGACGAGCTTGATTAAAACCACCATATTTGCCCCTTTGTGACCTCTGATTAGTCAGCAAACTCAAAAGGCCGTTGCAGGGAAGATGTCTTGACTCGTGAGAAGATAGAAACTCAATCGAGGAAGGCTAAATCGGATAAGGCTGTTCCGAATGTTTTGACGACTGGAAAAAGCCTTTGAAAAAGTGCGCTTTACCGGTCAGGGATGACTCTGAAGGCGATTAAATTGATTTGGAAGAATAAATAAGGAATTCACAAGGTACAAACAAATGCAACTTACTTTTTGGTTACAGTAGAATATATCATCACCTAAATTGCAAACAACGTATTATTAAAAAATCGAAATTGAATTTGTTTATTGCTTACGATTCATTATAAAATATAATATATATGTAGATAAAATTTTCAGTTCCGCTCTCAGATATAACTATTTTTCTCCTGTCCAATTATGAAAAGTGATGTTACGTTATTTTTTATTTTAGGTGACGATATGGTACTTTTATGCCCATAGTGGTAAACTGGTACTAATCGCAGAATAATTCTTACCAACAGGTGCTACTTCAATCTGATTGAGCAGTAGAGAGAGGTAAAATCCTTCCTCGACAAGCAAAGGCCAAACTCCGCAAGTCACTCAGAGGCATGGACGATAGCAACATTTGACAAATCGGCGTTACGGGTTTCCGAGAGAAAGATTCTGCGGAAGATTTATGGTCCTTGGCAGTGGTAGAACTCGGGCTAGGTTATGTCGGCCGACGCAGTATCCGCCGATGGAGGAAAAAGAAAATCTCTCTTCGTTGAAAAGAGCAGATAGGGAGGAACTGGCTACAATTAGAATCTCCAATTTGCGCCAAAAATTTAAAGGGAAGAACGACTAACGTGCGTTTGTAATTTCGGCGATTAATGAATGAAAGTTATAAGAGCAACTGAATTTCCTTTCTTACTAGATATACATGGTGAATAGCTTCATAGACCAGTCCACAGAAAACATTTAATACTGTCTCTAAAAGATGATGATATATAAAATCTTAATACAACACTAATTTTTTATACACAGCGTGAAATGTGAATCCAAATTACATTGCTGAGAACACGTTAATGAAAGTAAGCTTGAACAGTGTAAAGTTCTAAGTGTATAAAGTAAAGTGTTCAAAAAAAATTTAGTGCGGAGTGGAAGTAAGTTTAATATGTAATGTATTACGAGGTTTTACAAAGTACAAGTACTCTGCTTTGAGGATTATCACTTCACTCCTGTACGTAGACATACTTTCATACAGTTCCTCGTGCTGTTGTACCATCACGCGGTGGAAACATCTCAAAATGACTAACTGTGCGTATGCACAATTAATAGCAAATGAACAGATCCATAAGCACAATTGCATACATCATGCTATCGGAAAGCTTAAGCACTGCGAAATTCTGTAAAAGCGATGCTGGAAGTGGAGAAGGGAGAAACAAGAGTGAAAAGCGATTTATAAAAGCGTAAAGACGTGCGATAAGATTAAGCTCAGTCATTTATGCGCAATTATCTGGTGCAGACACATATGGAAGATACATCTTTCATAGACACCGCATATGCGGTTACAGACGAATTTACAACATCGCGAAAGCTGTTGGCGCCAATTGAACATTTCAAGTGTAGGCAGGCCCTTCTTAACCTATCCAACATAGTGGATATTTTCTTCTTCCTCTTCCCCCGCCGCAATGTCGTCGTATATCTCACACACTTCATCGTTCCATGGACTGCGCTATTCGCAACGCGCAAGAACAATAAATCTTTCATAGAACTTTTTTGTTGAAACTCTTAACATCGACTCATCAGATGTTATCATCGTCCATGTCTCTGCTCCATGCGGCAGGATGGGAATAATGAATGACTTATAGAGTTTCATGTTTGTTCGTCGATAGAGAATTTTATTTCCTAATTGCCTACTCAATCCGAAGTAGCACCTGTTGGCAAGAGTTATACTGCGTTGGATTTCGAGGCTAACGTTGTTGTTTGTGTTAACGTTAGTTCAAAAATAGACGAAAGTATCTACGACTTCAGAGTTATGATTGTAAGCAATGACGTGGGAGCCAAATCGCGGATGCGACGTCTGTTTATTTGGTGATAGCAGACATTTCGTCTTGTCGTCGTTGGCATGGTTGTTAAGACCAATAGTATCGAGGTTGTCGGCGTAGATCAGCAAAGTTCAGAGACACATAATCTAATTGTTATGATTTAGGTCCCAAATTCTGACAAGCTTAGCCGATTTAGCCGTGTGTTTGTTCGGACTAATCATAATAAAGTATTGTCACTGTAAGATATATGCTTTTCCTGACCTATAAATATTGCTGAAATAATATGAAATAAATATGCGTATATAAATCAATTCCAATGCGCAAGGAATATGTTTATGTTTACATATATGTGAACCCGACTTTGACCATCAAAAATTAACCTATTCCTATTCATAGACTTGTTTTTACTCCTTTATGATCCTTAGGGTGCCCGCAGATTGAAAGAAGCTCAAAACCGTGTTGAGCTTACATTCGCGTGTTATGTAAATGGGAAAACGCGCTCGGCTCGACTTTAAATGTCCACTCTGCATAGCTGATTCAGTAAAACATTGAGGCGGATATTATTGTATAAATACACAGCTAAATTCATCAACATTAGCTAGAATGAATTCGCGTAAATATATTTATACATATTATACCAAGATATACATGTATGTGTGCAAATGTAAACTCAACGAAGTTTATTCAAACAAATACACCTCTAAATAAATTAATTTTTACATGAAATTTCTTCTCCCTTTCCTTTCGCTTTTCATCTCAAACTACCTACACACTTCACATCTTCATATGAGTCTCGCAAACTGTAGAAAATTCAACATAACTTCTGGCACATCTAATGGACTAATATACCAACCGATAACACGCACGTCTGCCTGCACGAACCAAGACAGGTATAAATAAAAATGAAGAAATACATACA
Source organism: Bactrocera correcta (assembly GCA_027475135.1). NCBI lineage: Eukaryota > Metazoa > Arthropoda > Insecta > Diptera > Tephritidae > Bactrocera > Bactrocera correcta. The sequence continues at coordinate 93,501,392 of CM050323.1, forward strand.
AACGAAAACAAACTAATGAACGAACGTTTGTATCTTGCGGCCGAAGTAATATAATATTTACGTGCAAATATGAAAATGAACGGGTTGCCACATGTAAAGTTATGTCTTACCCACACACAAACACACTCTTGCGTTCCTGTGCGGAATATGTTCATTTCGTTCACCGCCTAGATTGCGTAGCTGCGCGTTGGCCCACAAACAATACTGACGATACAAAAACACTTAATAACGACCGAGCATAACTCACGCTGAGAAATGTGCTGGATATTGAGAATTCCTGATATGAAAAAAAGCGGACAAAGGCTGGTATACGTGTCAGGCCAATATAGATCTTATGAAGAGTCATGTTGGTTGCCTGGATATTGTGGCTGAGTAAAGCATATATAACTGGTTTGGTGTGAAAAGTTCTCTGATCGCCATTAACTAGGGAGTGGCAAGAGAAGATTTTTACTAAATATGGCTCCAGCTCCCATTTTTAGATCAAGTAACCTCTGGGTAGCCAGAAAACAGCTGTTTGAAGGCGAATTAAGGTGAGAAGGCGAATGATCCTTCTCTAGTGTTGTGCGCTGTGTTTAAGACCCACCACGTAAAAAATCCCAATGAAAAGGACAAAAACAGTCTCGGATAAGAGATCATAACTTCGAAGCTGTAGATAATGTCGTGTATTTTCTTGGAATCGGCATTAACACCAATAATAACGACAGCCACGTGGATTTCGCACAATAACTCTTGCCAACAGCTGTTACCTCAGAAACCTTTTAAAGAGGCAATTGAAAAGTAAAGTCCATTCTAGACGAGCAATGCCCAAATTCTAGTTTTCGAGAGGAAGGTTCTGCGGAAGGTTTTGGGTCCTTTGTGCATTGGCAATGGCGAATACCGCAATCAATGGAGCATTGAGCTATATGAGACAGGCAGCGGCTCCGCTAGCCATTTGACCATTTGTATATAGTAATGTAAGCCTCCATATCGCCCATATAATACATATATAGTAATGTAAGAACCCATTTACATATAACTAATACTACCTTAGTTTTAAGAGAAATTAGAGTATTAAGAGAACTTATCGTGACAGCATAATATTTAATAATAAGAGAAATTAGAATAAGCTCTATGTTATTTATGCTTAGTGATAATATAAGAAAATAAAGAAAACCAGTTCTGAATGTGACACTGAAGATCGTGTTTCATTTTAAAGAATATAAATGGCGACGAGGAAAACTTCTTATTAAGAATAATATTTTTGATCAGAGTCAAATTTTAAAATTCTTAATACATATATTTATAAATACGTAAATTTTTTTAAATAAATAGACTTTTGTGTTTGAATAAAAGTTAAAAAAAAAAAAAAAAAAAGAAGAAAACAATTGTACCAGTGCTAAAAAAAAAAAAAATAAAATAAAATAAAATAAAAAAATAAAAAAAAAAACAACAACAAAAACCAACACGAAACGCAACACCCTAAAATAATTTAAAACAAAAATAATATGTAAGAAACATTTCTAATTAGCCGCTGAGCAAAAATTTAGTTCTTTAAATCAAACAATCTTTTCGTAAATCGTGCTGAGCAAAACAATTAAAGCACTAAATAAGCAAAGGAGTAGTATATTTTATAAAAGAATAGCAATTACAAACTAAAAAACGTATTAATAATAAAATAAATAAAATAAAAAAAAATCCGAACTAAATAAGGAAAAGTATAAAACGTGCACATTCGAAAATAAGAGGATTAGAGGAACTCATCGGAAAACACAAACAACTAGCTGGCTGCAACGGTTCTTGTGTCCTCTATGAAGGTCAGATAGTCGCGGTTAAAAGCGGATGACTATGAATTTCCGACCTCTGTGAAGGTGAAAGGAACTTTAAATCTCTTTGAAACGGTGCCTATATTATCCAAGACGTTTCAAAAGATAAACACAACAACAAAACTTTTCAGTGCAGCAGAGAAAACATAAAACAAAAGAGAAGTCAATATTTGGCGAAACTAAAATAACTACAACTGCAATCAACTGGAGCTTAATACAGCAGCAACAAACGTCCAGCAAGGCAGCAAGAGTAACAGCAAGAACACAGGATATATATATATGTAAATATATTTTATTTTATTTATTAGTACTTTCTCTCGTTTCTTCTTTTAACAATATATTAGTTTCCCTTTTACACACACATAAATTGAATTAAATATTTAGCTATGGAAGCATTACAAATAAGTAGATTTAACCTAGTTTTAAGTTGCATAAAAAATATCGAAAGTTTTGACGGCAATGATACTAATCAGTGGCCAGATTATATAGATCAGGTTGAAAATATTCTCCCATCTATTCTAGAATTTGATAATACTAATCAAAATATACTTTTTGGGTATATTAAAAACAAATGTGTTGGCAAAACTAGGGAAGCCATACACAGACACTCTAACGTAAATTCGTGGCACATTTTGAAAGAAATTTTAACAAAAAATTTTGGCGAAAAATACAGCAGACGAATTAAAAACTTGCAGATTACATGGAACAATTGAAAATTATTATTTTAAAATAAATAAACTGGCAAACAGAATACATAATAGAAATTTAACTTATGGCGACACTACTTATACGACTGAAGAAGTAAACAGAATTTCACTTAAGACTTTTAGGGACCATCTTCCTGAACCAACACGTACTATGATATTCGCCAGAGATCCTGAAACATTAGAAGACGCATTTAAAATTATATTAGATGCAAAGCACCAAAATTATACACAGTTTGGACCTGCAAAAAGAGACTATTTGAATACAAATATAAAAACTAACTTTAGCAATAATTCTAATAACCAAAGCAATTCCTTTCAAAGGAAATCGTTTAATTTTACAAATATGAGTAATAAACATAATCAGCATTTTCAGATCCAACAAAATTTGCCATTGCACATGCATGCAATGCACATTATTCTAATACAAATTATAATCCATGTAATGATAACCTAGGAAATTCAAATTTTACTAGTCAAACAAAGCGGACCAATTACTCACAAAACACAAATAGAAATAAACCAAATTCCAATAATAATAATTATGATTACCAATTTAGAAAGCCGATTTTAAGAAGTCAAAATCCACCTAATATGAGAAACAATAATCAACAAGATGAACCAATGGAAATAGGAAATTCGAACGTAAATTTTCCAATAGCAGGCAATCAAAACTTCCATATATAATAATTAATAATCCTATAAAAAAATTAAAATTTATAATTGATACTGGTGCTGAATTCAGTATAATTAATCCTGGTATATGTCATCCGAATTTGAAGCAAAATGTAAACGTAGTAGCAAAAGCATTAGATAGAGAGATAATAATTACAAAACTTTGCAAATTTCCCATATTTCGTGAATTTAATATAAAAGATTATAATTGCGAATTTTTAGAATACGCGTTCAATGAAAATTTTGATGGACTCATAGGCAATAATATTTTACAAAATTTAAACTGCATAATAAATATACGTTGTAGACAATTAATTACAAGTAATGCTGTAATAACAATGTGTTTATCTAAAGAGGAAGAAGATTATAATGAATTAGCTTATAAAGATAACTGCTTTTATAATTGCGAAATTGAAAAACCTGATATATTATCTCAAATCCAAACAGATCATCTCGAAAACTATGAAAAGGAAAAATTAACTAATATAATTAAAAAGTATAAACATGTATTTTACAACAAATAATATTTACAATAAAGCATAGAATTCTAACGAAGCATGATATGCCAGTGTATTCCAAATTATATAGGTACCCTGAAGTACATAAAGCAGAAGTTAATGACCAGATTGAAAATATGTTAAAACAAAACATAATTAGGCATTCAATTAGTCCATATAATAGCCCAATATGGATAGTTCCAAAAAAATTAGATTCTTCCAATGAACAAAAATGGCGTATAGTAATTGACTATCGAAAGTTAAACGATATTACTGTTGAAGACAGATTTCCTATGCCAAATATTGACGATATATTCGACAAACTAGGAAAGTGTTTATATTTCTCTACTCTTGATTTAGCCAAGGGATTTCATCAGATAGAAGTACATCCCGATGACATTTCAAAAACAGCTTTTTCTACAGCCACTGGGCATTATGAGTTTGTGCGTATGCCATTTGGGCTTCGTAATGCGCCGGCTACTTTCCAACGTATGATTAACCATGTATTGAAATAATACATTGGTTCAATCTGCTTAGTTTATTTAGATGACGTTCTGATTTTTTCAACTAGTATAGAAGAACATTTAGAGGCAATAGACAAAATTTTGAAACGTTTGGGTCAAGCCAATTTGAAATTATAAGTTGACAAGTGTAAATTCCTCTCAAAAAAAACTGAGTTTTTGGGTCATTTAGTAACTGCTGAAGGCATTAAACCAAACCCTAAGAAACTTGAAACCATAGAAAAAATACTATTACCTAAAACACAAAAAGTAATAAAATCATTTTTGGGTATAACTGGGTTTTACAGACGATTTATTAAAGATTACTCCAAAATAGCTCACCATCTCATTAAATACCTCAAACAAGGAATAAAAGTTAATACTTGTGATAAAGATTATATTGCGGCTTTTGAAAAATTAAAAATATTGCTTAAAAATGATCCTATTCTTATTCATCCTGATTTTAATAAAACTTTTACGCTTGTTACTGATGCCAGTAATTTTGCATTAGGAGCCGCACTTATGCAAGGAAATAAAGCTGTTTCTTTTGCCAGCCGTACTTTAAACGGTCACGAAAAAAATTACAGCAAAATTGAAAAGGAGTTATTAGCCATAGTGTGGGCAACGAAATATTTTCGCGCATATCTTTTCGGTCGTAGGTTTGTAATCAAAACAGACCACCGTCCATTAGTTTGGCTTCACAATATAAAAGAACCAAATGCTAAAATCCAAAGATGGAAAATTAAGCTAAATGAGTTCGATTTTGATATTAGTTATATAAAAGGAAAAGAAAACGTAATCGCAGACGGCCTAAGTAGGTTAAATTATGAATCATTAAATAGTGAAATAGTAATTAATCTAAATGAATTATTCGATGAAGATGTTAACACAGCGCAGAAAGCGATGGTACTGACTACATTAAAATAACCGAACAACCAATTAATTTATTTAAAAATCAATTATTTATTCAAAATTCAAATACGAATTCTTGTTCAAAAAAAATTATGTTCAAAACTAAAATTCGACACTGCTTAAAAGTAACAAACAATGATGCCCTTTTGGATTTCCTGCGAGAAAAACTACCTGCGAAAGGACTTGCAGTAGTTTATTGCCAAAATATTGAATTATACAAAGAATTCCAATCTTTGTATATTAAATATTTTGCGAGAAACAAAAGCTTAAAGGTGTTAAAAGCACATTCAATCTAAGAAGATATAACTGATAGAGAAAAGCTTTTACAATTAATACAAAATACGCACATTAAAAATAATCATAGAGGTATTAACGAAGTTTATGAAGAATTGAGAAGAGTTTACTACTACCCTAAGTTGCAGAAAGAAATACAAAAATACATTAACAGTTGCGAAATATGTAAACTTGCGAAATTCGATAGGACCCCAATAAAGCATAGCTTTAACATTACATCTACACCAGAAAGGCACAATGATATCGTTCATTTTGATATATGGTATCCACAACGCGGCACGATGTATCTTACAAGCATAGATAAACTTACGAAATACGCAACTGCTTACAACCTGGAAGACAGGACCTGGGTATCGATACTGAAGGCACTCAAGCAGAGAATACAATATTTAGGTAAACCAAAGTTAATAGTTTTCGACAATGAGCTAGATACTGCTGTAGTTAGGGAATTTTTAAAGGACCAACAGATAAACTTCCACACAAAAACAGCTTATTTGAAAACTGGTAATGCGGACGTAGAAAGATTACATGGTACTCTAAACGAACACATTCGACTTTTCAATGCAGATCCTAATAATAAAGATGATATCATGGAAAATGTATGTAAAGCAATAGTAGCATACAACAACACTATTCATAGTACTACCAAATATCGACCAATAGATCTTTTAAATAATATAATTTCACAAGAAGATATATCTAAACTTACCAAAATGGTACATGAGAGAAAATCTAAGAGAATAAATGTGTTAAACCAAAAAACTAATAGGGTAGAAACGGACAGTTTTGCAAACAACATTGTAAATAATAATAGAGTAAGCAAATCAAAACCTAAATATAAAAAAATTTTAAATTTTAAGCAAGAAGGAAATTACTTAGTATCCAATAATAAACAATTTAAAAAAATATATAAAACGCAACTAAAAAGAAATATATAAATAAAGTTTAGAGAAACATTAAATTTATTTAAATATTGGATATTTTTTGAATACGCAGGGACTGCTTATTCTGGCCGCGGAGGAGTAATGTAAGCCTCCATATCGCCCATATAATACATATATAGTAATGTAAGAACCCATATACATATAACTAATACTACCTTAGTTTTAAGAGAAATTAGAGTATTAAGAGAACTTATCGTGACAGCATAATATTTAATAATAAGAGAAATTAGAATAAGCTCTATGTTATTTATGCTTAGTGATAATATAAGAAAATAAAGAAAACCAGTTCTGAATGTAACACTGAAGATCGTGTTTCATTTTAAAGAATATAAATATATACTAAAACGCACTGTGTGTTATGTTAGAATAGATTTGGTCATAATGTGGATACTTGTTCCAAAGCTATCGCTAGATCTAACTTGAATAGCGGTGAACTCTAGTACTTTTTAAAGCGGTCGGTATCACAGCCATTTTGCTAGGTTCGTCAAAGATGTGAATACCGAGATATGTCATGCTCAGTCTGGTAAGTGCTGAACAGTAAAAGAGAAATTGTGATTCCACTTTGCTTTCCTCCATGCACACTTGCTAAAGTGTTCGAGAAATTAACGGGTGATTTTTTTGAGGTTAGGATTTTCATGCAGTAGTATTTGACAGATCACGTGGGATGTCAGACATGGTGTCAAAGAGAAAGATGCTCAGTATGCTTTGACATTTCATCATGAATAGACTTACTAACGAGCAACGCTTGCAAATCATTGAATTTTATTACCAAAATCAGTGTTCGGTTCGAAATGTGTTTCGCGTCCGTGTCCGATGAGCGATGAGGCTCATTTCTGGTTGAATGGCTACGTAAATAAGCAAAATTGCCGCATTTGGGGTGAAGAGCAACCAGAAGCCGTTCAAGAACTGCCCATGCATCCCGAAAAATGCACTGTTTGGTGTGGTTTGTACGCTGGTGGAATCATTGGACCGTATTTTTTCAAAGATGCTGTTGGACGCAACGTTACGGTGAATGGCGATCGCTATCGTTCGATGCTAACAAACTTTTTGTTGCCAAAAATGGAAGAACTGAACTTGGTTGACATGTGGTTTCAACAAGATGGCGCTACATGCCACACAGCTCGCGATTCTATGGCCATTTTGAGGGAAAACTTCGGACAACAATTCATCTCAAGAAATGGACCCGTAAGTTGGCCACCAAGATCATGCGATTTAACGCCTTTAGACTATTTTTTGTGGGGCTACGTCAAGTCTAAAGTCTACAGAAATAAGCCAGCAACTATTCCAGCTTTGGAAGACAACATTTCCGAAGAAATTCGGGCTATTCCGGCCGAAATGCTCGAAAAAGTTGCCCAAAATTGGACTTTCCGAATGGACCACCTAAGACGCAGCCGCGGTCAACATTTAAATGAAATTATCTTCAAAAAGTAAATGTCATGAACCAATCTAACGTTTCAAATAAAGAACCGATGAGATTTTGCAAATTTTATGCGTTTTTTTTTTTAAAAAAGTTATCAAGCTCTTAAAAAATCACCCTTTACTTAGCCGCACCAATCAATTAACTTACGTTCAACTTTAGGCTAGGAGGTGCTCACGTGAAGTTCACAGATGTAGCGATAGAAAATTTTAAGTGGAGCAACGTTTTGTCCAGTCTGAGGAGTTTGACGTAAAAATGCGTTTTCATGTCAGCTCATCAGTTTTGCAGTTTCTAGCGTTGCAGCTACGGCCGGTTACTTCAATAATAATGACAATGAAGTAACTTGATATTATTGCTAGTGTAGTCAGGCTTTCTTGGACTAATTTTGAACACCCTGCCAGCGTCATATAAATAAATTATATAACGGGCACTTGTATTAGTTGTGTGGTTCTGAATGAGACAATACTGGTCTCGGAATTTGTTCCTTTGATGGCTGTTAATTGATTTATATCCTGTTTGGTTTGCCATTTAATATCAAACAGACTTGCTTCGGAACCACATTTGAAAATTGTGCATATTTATTGGCAAAAATCTATGCTACGCTCAACAATCGTAGATATTTTATTCCAATCACTTTAAGGAAGATTTTGGGACGGATCTGCATTTTAGGGCTTACAAAATCTAACTCGTTCAAGCATTAAAGACGAAGCAAAACCAAAGTTTGCGAAAATATTCGACATACACAAGACCTAGTTAACTAATTTGATTGACAGCCTTTCATGTTGTAGTCAGCTCTAATGACTAATGAAAATAGTTTCTACTTATTTTTGAGCATACGAGCAAGACTTCATTTTTCTGTTGTAGTCGTTTCATTTTCAATGTTCAAAATAATCAATTTTGATATTGTTTTCCGATATCTTTTTACTAGTATAAGCCTTCAATTAGCGCATATTTACAGTTATCCTTAGTTGTTTGCTTGTTTGCGTTTCTTTCAAATATACGCAAATATTCTTGCAAGTTGCATAGTTCTAGCACTATTTGCAAAAGTTACGTATACGCCACGTATGTCACGTGGAAGCCTTTTAATTTACCGCCTGTTTTTTTCAGGTTTGATACGCAATCACAGATTTGCGCATATACAAGTATGTATGTGCGCTCAACTCACTTATGACCCACCCTCTATTGGTTTCAAAACAACAATAACTGGTCAACAAAGTTGCAAGTAGTGGCAATCAAAGCAAAGTTTTCTTTCCAAAGTTTCATCGGTCGCCGTATCGGGTTTACTTTTCTGCAAGTGTTACTTTGTTTTATGTGGCAAAATAATGAAAAGTGAGTTTAGCTAGAGGCACTAAAAAGAAGTGTTCTTAGTTCTTCAGGGAAAATAGGGAATCGATGAAAAAATTTTTTATGAAAGGGGTCGAATATAAGGTAGATAATTTTCGTAAAATTTATATTGTTCACTGCAGAAAACTAAATTTTGTTTCAGATAAATAACTGATCAAAAATTGTACTAATTTTCTTTAAAAGATGGCTTAATTTCAAATTAAGAATAGTTTTACATGGATAAAGAAAATTCCTACTTGAAAAGCAAAGTAGCTGGAAATTGTAACAAAAGGTAAACTGTTTAATTATTCATCCTTTTTATTTATTCCTTCAAAGTTATCGCCTTCAGTTGCAATACACTGATGTTTTTGCAGTCATCGAAACACTTTACATAAAATCGACTGAAAACAGATTCCACTTCTATAGTTGTTGCCATGTTTGGATGTCAAACTCATAAGCCCATGTCCATCGGTTCTCCATGAATGTGGGATCGGAATACTAGTTTTGAAAAAAACAAGATTTATTAGAACGAATCGAACAAGTACGCGACGAAACTTGGTTGACAATTTTCAAGAACTATATTATTCACTTTTTTAAAGCATATTTTTTTTTGAAGAGGTGGGAGGTCATCCAGATGGATCTCTTAACCGTTTTTGAAGGCTTTGTACCATTCGTAGGCTTGTGGTTTTGATAAAACTGAATCACTGCAAGCCTTTTTCAACATTGGCAATGACTCCGCACAGAAAATATGGTTAAATACAAAATTAGAAAAAAAATTTTTTGCTCTCTTTTTCATCCATTGTGAAAATCGCAACGTACTACTGAGGTGTACCGACATAAGCAGTTGCTGCAAAAAACCTGGTTGACAGACCGCGCTCACATTAGTAATCATGGACAGTTCTACCAACTTAGCAAAATACATTTTTTTGAGATATCAGAAAAAAGAACTCCACAACAAAACATCAGCTGACAGATCATGTCTGCGTGGGAAATCCAAATGTTATTAAAATTTTCATGCAACCTTATTCACGACAACCAAATATTGTATAATAATAACAAACGCAAAATGAAAATTATGTCAACTTTCACTGTCGCTGGCCAAAAACAAGATGCCCCAGGAATATTTTAACATTTTGTCGCTGCTGCTGCTACTGATGGTGCTACGTAAAAATCATGTACCATGTCAAAATCAGCTGTTGCATCATCTTAACGTTAACGATGATGACTTCACTGGACAACATAACAATGACTGTGAACATTATGTCACCACCATGCGATGCCATACAATATAATATCAACATTACAGTTTTCACTTTTTGGTCCATCGCTATTTTACTTGATTCGCTGTAGTTCCCGCATTCGCTTTAAACGTAAGCAGTGCCACCTAATATCCTTAATGATTCCACCAGCACAGATATAGTGATACGAGAGGGCGCCCACGTAACACTGAAATGTGAAGCAGATAGCTCAACAACACCGACGTTGACGTGGTGACGCGAAGATGGTGACTGCTCAACAATACAGAAAGTGATTAAAGAATATGAATATTTTTTCCTCAAAACATATTTTCGAGTCATCTTATGTACTATCGATATATAAAGATTTTGATAATATGTTTATAGAATTGTACTAACTGAAGTCATAACAGCTGGGTATTTGAAATCATGGATTTAAATTTCGAAATGAAAATTACTCTTTTTACGAATGACGATCCTTTAAATATATTGGGTTTGTCAATAGGTACGCTACAAAAGTAAACCGATAGGCACACCAAACTACGTCATATGTTTTCCCTTTTTTTTTGACATTACTCTGCAATGGGATTTGCTACTTCATCGTGGTAAGATATGCGATCCAACAACGAGTCGAAATTATTAAATATTACTACCGAAACTCGGAGTTAGTGGCGTCTACTTTAAGTGTGGGTTTTTCAATAAGAGCGCTACAAAAGTTTTTCTAAATAGAACAAAAAGAGTTTGGGACATCAATGAAATTCTTTTCTTCTGTGAAAGTACATTTGAAGCACTCGATTTCTTTTGCTTGACTACCACGGTGACTTTTGCAGAAGTCGAGACGCTGAGTCTAATTTTCGACGGTTTTCAAGCATAAATCGGCCGATACTACTGAAAATTCACGTTCTATAATCGTACGAAGTACATCAATTCTTCTGCTTTTGTAGCGGTCTTACTGAAAAACCCGTTATATAGTGCACTCTTTGAACGGGGTTTGTGCCAACGAAGTATAGTTCTTCCAATAATTTCTTTAGTTTTATTTCACATTTAAATAAGGTTTGCACAAAGGTTGATGAATATAAACTCACCTCAACCATATCAAGCCATCTGGAGGTACAAAAATTAAAAACCTGATGGAAGATAACAGAACACCAAAAAAACTAATCGCTAAAAATTCAAAATTATATTTGTCATCTTGTAGCTTCATATGAAACAAATTTAATTGTAATAGCAGCATTTCTTTTACAATTTTTGAAATTTTTGGACTTCTGTTTTACGAGTATTTACGGGGAATTAAAAACTTCATCTCGGCCAAAAAAAGGAATTAATTCGTGAACATTTTCGTGCGATCATTTTTCACAACTTTCGACGTGGATTATCACGGCAAGAGTGCATCGATGAACTAAAATCTTTGTGTGGCTATTAAGCACCATCCTATAGCACTGTGAAAAACTGGTACAACGAATTCAATCGTGGCCGACGCTTGCCCAAAGACGAATTCGGTGAAGGTCGTCCAAAAACAGCCGTTGTGCCAGAAAATATCGATGCCGTACGTGAACTTGCATTATCAGCATGTACCGTCATGTAACATACCTTCAGATAGAGGCATGCCTATGCATTTCTCCCACCAGCATAAATTCGATATTGCATGAACACCTGGCCGTAAAAAAGGTTTGTTCTCGTTGGATCCCGCAAAATATGACAATCGCTGAAAAAAGGCTCGTGTGGATTGGTGTAAAGAAATGCTGAAAAAATACGATCGCGGTGCTTCAAAAGACGTTTATAAGGTCACAGGTGACGAATCATGCGTATGAGCCCGAAACAAAAAAGGCAATTGACCGTGTGGGTCTTCCAAGACGAGCCAAATCCAACGAAAGTTGTTCGTGGAAGAAGCACTTCGAAGCAAATGGTCGCCTGTTTCTTCGGCCAAACTGGTCATGTGGCAACTGTTCCGCTTGAGCCTGAAGTCTTCGGAGAAATTTGAAAAACGATTAAGAGAAAACGAATCATTGTGCACCATGACAATGCGAGCTCTCACACATCGGCTCAATCCAGCCAAAACGTCGAATTGGTGGGTCATCCGCCGTACGGCCTTGACTTGGCACCCAATGACTTCTTTTTATTCCCACACATCAAGAAAATAATGCGTGTTCAACGATTTTCGTCGCCAGAAGATGCTGTTGAAGCATTCAAAAACCATGTTTTGGAGGTGTCTCAATCGGAGTGAAAAAAGTGCTTCGAAAATTGGCGCATGCAAAAGTGTATAAATCTTGATGGAGAATATTTTGAAAAACAATAAAACCATTTTCGTTGATAACTATTATATAGAATAGAAATATATATGGCAGCCCTCGTATTAATTTTTCTGCAGCAAGTTTATATATTAAATAGTTTACCACAAAATTCATTTATGAAAGCGTATGTAAATACATATGTATCTTATATTAAATTGTATGCGCTTACAAATAATTTAGGGGATAAATTAGTTGATGGTCATATGGAAAAATAATAAATGATATAGCAGAGCAACATCTCTCTATATTTTGGGTAACTTTGTATCCTTCACAAATTCACTTGAAGGATTATGTTAACTTTGTGTCAATTTGCGAGTATAACTGATTTGATATTTTTATGACATTTTAAGCAAAGCAAAATTAAAATGATCTTCATCAACAATAATTTCAATTGTTTCTGAGGTTTTCATTAAATTGAATGACACATAAGAGGATTTAACATTTTTATTTCCGAAATGGCCAACCATAACAACAAAGCAATTTGTTTTCATATATTGTGCCGGCAAACGAAATGATTTGTAAATAACCGTAGGAAAAGCTTCATGAATAATAAATGAAATTTCAACAGTTTCAGCTTACATTGAATTTAAATGTGACTCGCGGATATTATATAGAGTTAATTACTTTTGAAAGAAACTTATTTACCATATACACGAAAAAGTTTTACTTTTCCCATATGTTTATAAAATGAAACACTTCATATGCAAAAAATATATAGCCAAACAGCCAGCAAATAATTAGAATAAAGGGATACAATTTTGTTGTGATAATTCTTTTAAAGTATGCCACCTTATGACCAAAAGTTTTATAAATCCAACCAAAACTGTTCTAGCTCATAGGTACCGAATATGTGGACCCTATTATAGTTGACGTTTGGCCGAAAATATCGTTCAGTGTATGAGATATGCACTTGAAATTCCGTATGCAATTGACAGCAGTAATTCTGTGTATCAAAAATTCTTCCATTTAGCCCACAAATACTTAATAAAAAGATTTTCGTACATCCGGGTGATTTTATATACCGGCCAATACTCGTATGTGTGTTATTTCAATAAAAATAACAGAACGTATTTTACTCATAATACAAGGCACTTTCCAAATAAACAGGATTATTTGAATCCGCGACTTATTTTGAAGTATATGAAAGTATTTTCGAATAAATCATTATTGTTACCGTTTTTCAATCATTTCATTGAACCTTACGTTAACAGTAAAAGATTTAATTAAAAACCCCTTTATTTTTTTAAGATTTTAACAAAAATGTGTGGAATCAACGATTTGGGCGCAACAACTAATTAGAAACTAAAATTTTTTAAACTAAAACGAAACTAATTTTTTTTATTAATAAATATTGCTTACTTTCAGTTAGAATTCTGTTGCCTAACCTTTTTACATTAATACTGCTTTACATCCACTGCGAATTGACGTTATACCTAAGAGTCTGATAGCGCACCATTAGTGTTGCTTGACATGCCATCCTAATTCAATCAAATTCCGTGATCACCGGAAATTCCATCGAAACTGTGCGTGAATTCATTAAAAATCAGCCGAAATCATCATTGAAATTCATGGAAGCGGAATTGAACATCTCCAAAACATCAACATCACATCACATTTTAAACATTAACCACTCCTCGTATTCACCTGATATGGCACAGCATAATGAGACTCTTTTGAATAGAATAAATTGATTTTGCCGAAAAAACTATTTCTTCTGTTTACTTTGGAAAGCACCTTTTAGTAAATCTAGTAAATCTTTGTGCTAAACTTGACTTAGCCCCCATATAATCAGTATTAAAATTTTCGGATGTTTGTCTTTCAGTACAAGTATGGGGCTAAAACTATTCCAACTTCCATAAGTTGTATACTATATGTTTGTATACTGATTTTTGATTTTCTAACAAACCTTATATCGAATATGTCGATTTGTGTGTGCGTTATATTATATGTTTTTAGTATACGTATATATAAAATTGCTGCGTTCCGATTCTCGGTTGGCGTAAGGAGTAAAACCTTAACGTTCCCATTGAAAGTCGCAAGGATTTAAAATGTTCGGTTGCTTACGAACTTAGCCCTTACTTATTAATTTTGTGTTTAGACTGAGTATCAGTCATCATCATATTTAAACATATATGTTCAAAATAAGCCAGTTAAATATGTTCTGCAATGAACATTTTAATTTTTGCGGCACCTACTGCTACGTTTTAATTGAATTTTCTCGTGTGTGCTATCCATCCTTTAATTGTGTTTTTATTAGCTGCTAGAAATTACGTACCAACATAGCAACACATATAATATATGCAGGAGCCCAAAAAGCAACTGGCATGCAATACCATGCGCAGAAATCGCTTCTTGTAACCATTTACACTCATGCTCATATAGAACTAAGTATTCTTTTTATATGAAAGCTTTGACCACATTCTTTTAGCTTTTCTTCTTTTTTTAACCTCTTTCCAACAATTCACTTAGTTTGTGCTTTAACTCAGTTTACGTGTTTTTCTTTTGTATGTAGTTAGTTGCCTCCGCTGCAAAACTGAACACTTTGCAACAAAGTTTTTAACACCCAGTAGAAAACGTAGGAAACTCTTTAAAGTATATATATATATAAATATTTTGATGATCAGCGTGACTAGCTGATTCGATTTAATCATGTCTGTTTGGCGGTTCGTCTGTATATACTACTGTGCCTAAAAAATAAGGTGACACTGTATTTATTTTAAAAATTCTATATTTATTCCTCCTAATCAATTTCATCCCCTTCAAAGTAATCCACTCCCAATTCAATGTACTAGCAACGGAATTTCCAATCTTCGAAACACTGGTTGTAGTTACTTTCCGGGATGGCCTTCAGTTCCGTCTTCGTTGCGGCTTGAATCTCCTCTATCGTATAAAAACGGTGTCCACGGAACGTTCTTTTGAGCTTGGTGAACAGGCAGAAGTCGCACGGCGCCAGATCAGGTGAACACGGTGCTTGCGGAACGATATGGGTTGTGTTTTTGGCGAAATGATCACGAATTAGACGGCAGTATGGGATGGTGCATTATCGTGGTGTAAAAACCAAGAATTGTCTTTCCACAATTCCGGCCTTTTTAGGCGGATAGCGTTACGCAAATAACGCGTAACGTTCAAATAATATTCCTTGTTGACTGTTTGACCGGTTGGAAGGAATTGATAATGCACAACATCATGATAATCGAAGAAAACAGTCAACATGACCTTGATTTTTGAGCGACTTTGGTGCGATTTTTTTTGGTCTCAGCTCTCTTTTGGCACGATATTCACTCAACTCGGGGTCGTAAGCATAGATCCAAGTCTCGTCGTCAGTTATTATGCATTTCATGATACCCTAGTATTCGGAAAGCATCGTTTCACACACTTCAACGCGACGCCTTTTTTTCCAAAAAATTCAATGTTTTCGGTACTAGTCGAGATTTGACGCGCTTGAGGCCCAAAACATCCTTCAAAATGGTATTGGCTGAGCCTTTCGATATGTGAACTTTATCAGAAAGGTCTCTTATTGTTAATCGACGCTTTTTCAACACCAAATCTTTGATTATGACACCTATCTCAAACACTAATGAATATTTTGACATGTAATTTGACATAAATGTGACTGACAGTACTACAAACCTAAAAAAGAAAATAATTCTCCAAATCCTTCGACGCGCGCAGTTTAAATTCAAATGTCCTTATTTTTTGGACACAGTAGTACGTGAATTTGAGCGTTAGTTTTTAATATAACGGTCTAAAATATGTTCTTTTCCTTCCCAGAAATAAACATGTGCTTAAATCGTTTATACCGGATCGGATTAAATACTTATTGTTATCTAAGAAGCTTTATTATTTTGCAAGATACCTTCATAAAATTTTGCACGGATTGTCTGAGGCACCGGTACAATCTTCGGAGAAATTGTTCAGATAAGACTGCTATAACATATAACTGCCGTACAAACTGACCTATTGAAATCGATAAAATTAACTTTTTATGCTTTTTTATGACGTGAGCAGCCAAAGTCAACCTTTTTTTATTTACTTGTTTTTTGTCACTTGCGAACAATTTAAATTTTAAAATTTATTTAGCGCCAGCAAAAATAAAAAGTTCACCGGCAATTTTTCTTTATTTTCTTGACGAGAAGTTATTGCACAACTCATATAGAAATAAAAAGTATGTGGAAACTTTTTGTCAGCTAACGGCACGTTGTTGCAAGTGTTAGGTATGCATTTAAACTTGTTTGAGTTGTTGAACTTTTCCTGCAGCCTCAGGCTAACTATGAATGTAAGCACAGTAATAATATAGCGGCAACTCATTTCCTGATGACTATGTAGCAAGCGCTAATAGAAATTACCATTTAGTACGCTGGCAACTTGTGGACTTTTTATATAAAGAGTGCAGAAAAAATTAAACATATTCTCTTAAACACAGAATACTGAAAAAATCTTCTTAGGCGTTTAATAGTTAACAAAAATGACAGAAAGTGAGAGCTTCAGTTTAGGTGCTTCTACGTTATTCTCTTCCCAGAAAACGGACGTTTCCACAGGCCCCAGATTTTCGGAGGAAGGATTTTTCAGAAACAAAGCTCACTTTGGTAGAGCGGTTACAATAGTAAACATACAAATGTCGCGTTGGAAGATAATATTCCTTGACTTGACCCTTATTGCTGCAAAAATTGAGCGTCGTGGCCAGACGCATCGGTCATTTGATTAAAATAATATTCATTATATAATGGCAATGAACGAAAGATCCTGATAGTAAACTCTCCACCAACCTTCCCCCTAAGCTTTGACCCACCCGTAAAGAAGCTCACTGTCTCTCTCCTCCTACGTCTTCTTCCCATTCCCTAGCCGATATATTGGTAGAGAAGCCGCCAGAGTTGGCTTTGGCGCCTGAATGATCCAAGAGATCCAGCATGTAGTCAAAGTGTGTGAGAATTTCCGACTGTTCATACATGTGTTCATTTAAGAGCTGAGATTCTTTGAGACTGTTATCCCCATTCGCAGCTATATATCTTCCGGCGTTATCTATGTAGTTCCAGTAGGGCGTTAATTAAAGCTCCATAAATATCAGGGAAGGACCCAACAGTGAATAATTTAACCGCAATGGCTTCCTAAAGCTACGATGGTATGAAGGACAGTATCCACTGACTTACCTTTACCGTGTTGCGCTCCTGATAAATTATCCCTCGGAACGCGCCACCTAATGTACCAGTCCGTCAGCCTCTGCACAGTTTTTAGTAAGAAGGAGGAGAGGCTTCTTGGCCGTAATGTGGGAGCTTTTACCAACCTTCGGGGTGAATGTAGTTCCGACTCGTCTCCATGTCACCGAAATATACTTACATCTACAGCAAACCAGTTGCGTGACAATCGTCATGACAAACTCCTCTTGTGAAATGAACAAATTTTCCCTAACAATTAAAACAAAGAACGATTGTTATTAATATCCGAGCTGGCCTACACTAAGTGCTATGAATTGGCGTCAGAACCAATAATGATACCTGCTCTTCTTCGTGACACTTCAGCCAATGTCTTCCGTCAACTGACAAACCGTCATAGAGTCAATACTTATTCAATACATATTTGAAATACAGATATGCTACTATCATAAAAGGATTCTCTCTGAATTTTATTTATATGTTCCATACATTAGATCGATATTTTCAGTAAAAAGTCAACTACAGTTACTGGGTTCACATATTCAACGCGTACGGGCTTGAACAGTTTTGTTTCGATTAGGCATTATTCTAACAACATTTTCCGGACATAATAATTCATTCTAGATTCGTATACATGGAAGCGAAGTTTTAAATGAAATTTAAAATGTTTTACATGGGAAGTAGAAGGAAACGAGTCTGCAGTCCGACTTGGTCCTTCCAATTTCATTCATTTTCACACAATCGGTAGGACTGGTTTTTATGGTATTTGCGCTAGACGAATTTGGTTATTATAACTTTGTGGCTTAGGAGATTTGTAAATTAACTTATAAGAAGGCACCTACTTTTCCTAATTTTTTTGCTCATAAGTGTCCTTAGCTAATGCGATCTTGTGTGAAATTATCTTATCTTATCTTAGTTTAGTGTTAGTTATGGCATTTTATAGGTTTTCGTTTTGTGGGCGTGGCAGTGGTCCGATTACTTCCATCTACGAACTCGTAAGTTTTTTGGTTATTTTTATTTTGATTATTTATATCATATATATATAACCCTACATATATCAATTTCGATTAGTTTTAATTGATACATACAACCGTTAGATGAACAAAACTATAATAATCTGTGGAAAAAATAGTATATAAAAAAGGATATCCTCTCCGCTTTACGAAAATATTCCTAAGGATTTTTTTCATAAAACCATTCCTTTAAAAGTTTTTGCCAAATGTACTGTGTTCAAATAACAGCATGTCTTAAGAAAAACAGATAATATACTATTTAACTTAAAAACATACTATTATGGAACAAGTAGAATATAACTTATTCCTATTAACAGGTTTACTTAACCCAAAGTATCAGAAAAATCCTAGTTATATAACTACATAGAACGGTTTAAATTGAAAAGTAAAAATTCGTCTTCATTTCATCCTTACTTTTAGGAAAAACTGAAACTTTAAAAAACGTTAAAAATAACTTTACATACAAGTATATGTTTACATTACGTTTCATTACTCACACTAATGCAAATATTATCTGTCACGTTTCTGCTAACTTTCTGATTTACTATGCTATTTACCATACAAATAGTAAACATGTATAGATGTGCATGTAAATATTCTGTAGGGATTTTGTAGTCGTATGCAAATAAAACCGACACAAATTCAAGAGCTTAATGCATTTCTGTGGTTAAGCGACACACATGCCCGCAAATAAATTAAAATTTCAAAATGTTACAAAAATGAATTTTGTTTAGTCTTGATCTAATAAGTTTTTTTTCCTGTACAAGATGTATTAAGTATGACAAGAAACGTTGGCGTTTTTTTTTTTTGAACTATTCATTTTTTTCAATGCCATCGTGAAATTTTCATAGATGAAATGTAATAAAAAATCTATGAATTATAAATACAGCCTTACTTAAAAAGCCGAAGTTGATCTCGAAAATTTTTTGTAGCAAATGAAATTTCCTACAAGTTATTATTTACGAGATATATACAAAAAATGCGAATTTCGTGAAAAAAAAATCAAGTATAGAACCCCGTACTACCTCGCCGGCGTGAGTTTCGAGGTAGTCGCAATCTGCACTTTTGCAGAGTGTCCAATTCTGAGGAATATGTGACTAAAGTCAAAGCCATAAAATTCCTCTGAGAATGGAACATTTTTACATTCCCTTGCCCAGACTTATTGTTAATATTAAGGGCTCAAATTTCAGGGATTTTTTACGGTATTTTCAAGGAAATTTGATGAAGGGATTGAAAAAATAAATAGTTACAAAAAAACTACACTAATATATATATATATATATATATATACATGCAATGGTGGACTTACACTAGGGGCTGTCGGGGCTAGTGCCCAGGGCGGCAAATTTTCTGGGGCGGCAAAATTTGGAAAGTAGAAAAAAAGTAAGCTGTCAGTTGACAGCTGGCGGATGTGAAACATCGAAAATATTTTATAAAAGTAATAGCAGAGAACATATATTGCATCAGGAATTTATTCAGGTTTACAGGCAAGAATTCATGAAATTAATGATCTTGCAGAACATGCTACTTGTGCTGCTCATTCAATGAATTTAGTTAGAGTTCACGCAGTAGAATGCGCGCCAGAAGCTGCTTCTTTCTTTAATACTGTACAAATTTTATATAACTTCTTTACTGCATCGACGCACCGCTGAGAAGTTTTACAATTTCATACTGGAAAAAGAATTGCGTTACAATCTTTATCTGCAACCAGATGGTCAGCTCGTTATGAAGCTGTTCATGTACTTAATCAACATTTCGACGAAATAATCGAGACTTTGATTATTATTAAAGAAAATATGGAAGAAAATGCAATTACAAGACAAGAAGCTAAAGGCTTACGAATTTAATAGGAGCGACTTGATACATCATTTATGCAGATACTTTGGCATTTTTTCAGAAAGTTGATTGTAGCATTGCTGTCGTGATCGGCGATTATCGTGGTTTGATCAAAATTGTTGCTGACACGAGAAAAGAATTCGAAATCTTTGAAAAAACTGCTTTAAATATTTCAGAGATAGAAGAATATAAAACGATAGTTTCTAGAAAAAGAAAGAGAAAATTACATGCTAATGAATCACGGGATGGAGATGTACAACTGTCAGGTCGATACCACTTTAGAGTCAACACTTTTAATGTCATTCTTGACAATCTAGATTCTGAATAGCGAAAAGATGTGTTGCATACGAAAAGATTCATGAAAAGTACTCAGTTACTATTGAATTTAACAATTTGGATGATAGAGAGATTCGTAACCGAGCTAAACGTTTACAAAATGTTTATTTTTCAGATCTTGGCTGCATTTTTTTCAATGCTCAAGGGCGGCAATAATTTAAATCCGGCCCTGTATACATGTATAAACATAAACAAAAAACAAACTTGATAGAACAAAATGAATAACTGGAAGATCTTAGTGATAACTGCAAGCAACGTACACACGTACACGTTCCCACAAATATAGAAGCAGAATAATATAAACTCGACCTTTATAAGCCAAACTAATAAGCAAATGCATTTAATGTAGCTTATTGCAGTGAAGTGGATAGAAATAAGTAAGCTTGCACTTAGAGAAACTACAAAATGCAAAATGTAATATGTAAGTGTTTAGCAGTACAAGTACTTCATACACACATATTTGTAGTTTTCGGTGAATTTCTTAAGTCGCTTATCATTAGACTTACTTGACTGTGTCTTCGCTGGCACCAACCCATAAGTCCATTATGGAGTTGAACTAGAGTGTATGTATCTTAACACACATTCATATACTATATATGTATATATCGTCACTTAAAATGCAAAATAACGTATCATCAAAAAATTCGAAATTCAGTATCTTATTGAATACGCTTCAATACTTTAAATTGCATACATAATATTACATATGTTCAACATTTTCAGGTTCTGCGGCCAGATATAAACCAGTTTTAACCAATATTAAAATTTTGTTTCCTCATGTTCCATTTTATTTCGTGTTTCATTTATGCCACCGTAAATTTCCGAAAATTTTGTTACCTTATTTTGCATTTCAGGTGAGGATATGTATTTACGTACTCAAAGCATACGCTTACGTGTTCAATTGCTGCTTTCAACTTATGTACATATATTTTGGCCAGGACCCATAGCTATTTAAGTCAACAATCAAGTTTCTATGGCTGAGCAGTTTGTAAATTGAAAGCATGTGTTAAGTTGGTGCTAAAAATTAAATGAAAATATTTTGATTTGCTACTAATTGAATACATTTTAATGCTAAACAAAACGAAAATTATTTACTGCTTCATAATGATTGAGACCATGTAAGTGTAGCGGATTTGCTTAATTAAATAAGGTAGCAAAAAGGAAATACTAACTAAAATAGTTTTGCACTCAAGATTTCATGGAAACCTCTTGATTAATTAGAGAATTGAATTTAAAAAAAGCTATGAAGAGAAATGTGAAACCAAAACTTTTTTAAATATTAAGAGAGTCTTTTATGTATTTAAATAATTTCTTTTAAGTAAAGGGTAAAAGAAGAACTAAATTCGATTATAACTGAACATTTCATACTCTTGCAACTTGCCAGGACCAAAGCGATGGAAATACCTTCAGGAATGTAAGACTTTTTATATATATGGGGTCTAGAGTGAGTTAATTTTTACATTGAGTAAAAATGAGTCAAAAGAATATATTTTGAGCTGCACCGAAATGTGTGCTCTTTATTTATACTCTTAGGACTAACTTATTACATCGTTCTTACTTCTATTTATACTAAGTAGTATGTTTACTTAATACTAGTTGATAGTTTGTTAAGACACAGATTATATTATTTGTTTAGGTTTGTTTACATATATATTTCTTGCTAAGATACAATTGCTTTGTTTTAAGATAAGCTTGTTGTGGTATTCAAACTCAATGTTTTTTTTGATACTTTTTTCTTTGTCTCTCCAGTATTTTTATTTCAGGTATTCCGCAAACAACGATATAAGCCACAATAGCTCCGACAGTAGCTCTAAATACCGTGTCAATGGTGCTTATGAAATGGTTGTAGCAAAGGATAATATGAGACCTTATACAAATTTGAACACTCGTCAAAAGCTTTTGCAACCTTAATTAGATTTGCTACCACATCTACCATATTATCCCTACTTGGCACCTTCGGACTATAACTCGTTCCGGTCTCTGCAAAAATTTTTAGATGGAAGAATCTTAACCTCAAATCAGGAGGTCAAAAACCACTTAGGCCAGATTTTGGGTAAAACTGGAAAATATTTAATTTCATAAACATTTTTACAATTGTAGAAGTTCACGCAATTGAGGAGAGTTTTCTGAACGCCCTTCTCTTGGGAGTTGCCAGAAACGATTCCTTCACATATGGCTCAAGCAGCTCACGACTTCCGGTCTTAGATCAAGTATCCTCTGGATAGCCAGAAAACATCCGTTTGAAGTTGAGCTAAAGTTAAGAGGCCATTATCATCCTTCTCCAGTGCTGAACGCTGTGTTTGGGAGCCGCCACCCAATGAAAATGACACAACAGCCTACGTTTTGTAAACTCGGCTTTAACTCGTAGCGGACTAAATGGAGTATTTTATTACCGAAAAAAGGATAAAATATAGCATCTTCATATGGAAAACTGTTAAGTGCGTAAAGCGTTGCCAGGAAGCTTAATGAGATGTTTAAAGTAATTTCCTGTCTCAATGGAACTATTCCGTGATAATTTTATGTCAATAAGCCACTACTAATTATATCGAAAATATCCAAACGTTTTTTGCTCACACTTTAACCTCTGCTAGAAGATATCCAACTCATTCCAAATTAACCGTTTGGCTTCCGAAGAACACTTCAGTTACTACAAACATAACTGAGGCGATGATTTCTCATTTCTAAGATCAATAATTTAGGCAGTTCAGAAAAGGGTTATTCGCTCCATAGTAGGTGCACCTTCTTATATAAGAAACGATTTCCTCTATGAATACCTACACTTAAATAAAAACATCTGAAGAACTTGGCAGTTGATTCCTCTGTCCGACTAATAGACAATAGTCTACAGCCTAGACTAAGCAGATTCTAGACCCAATTCCTTCTTTTTCGATTGAACTGATCTCAAACTTTGAATAAACTATTTGCATTAACACTTGACGATGATTTGTATATATTTCTATAAGTATACAATATAAAATTGTTTCTTTTGATTTAATATATTCCACAAACTTTTTCTAGAAGAAAACGCAGCAACAACACAAATATATTTTGGATTTATTTTAAACATATTTGCATTCAACAGCAGTGCCACACTTTCCAGTATGGCAATGCCAGTAAGTGTCAGCACTTACTCTGAGGTGTCGGGTGACTGCTCTCTTTTAATCCGCCAGCACAGGATGTCAGATAAAACTGTGCCAGCCAATATTGATTATACCTAAAAAAGGGAGAAAAGAGAATGCAAGAAATACATGAGGGTAATTGCGGGCGACGCCTTGACAATCAGACAGACTGAAAAGCGTAGCGTTAAAGTGTGAATTATAGATTTCCTTTGGAAAAGCTATAAGCTGGAGAATTCCACCTCGCTCTCATTGCGATAGTCAAAGTGAATGGGTGGGTATTTTACAGGCAATCTAGTATTTGCAATTGCCTTTTTGGCACATATTATTGCCTATATGCTGAGGAAGTATTGGCTGTTAGCTGGTTAAGCAGTAAAATTTCTGCAGGATCCTGCCGTCAATGCAAGCTGGCGTATAAGCATGCAAGCTGCCAATATTCTAACGTTCAAGGAATTTTTCTATTTTTCGTGAAAGGCATATACATGCATTTTGCATATTCCATTGCTTTTCTGCATCTCTTCTCTCTTCTCTTTGTTTTATCCTTACATTTTATCATCGCATCCATGCTTTTATCCAAAATATGTATGCATGTCTATGCTCAGCTTTTCACACACATGAACACATAGCTGCATTTGCACATATATGACGAAAATCTCTTGAGCTCTTGAGCTCTTAAACTATTTTCCCATATCTTCAGCTTTGCTCGTCTGAAATCTTTCTTGGAAATTTCTCAAGTGCTTCATTCATTTATTCTAGCAAAGAATTTTAAGGCAGTTTGCATGCATTAAATGACATCTTGCAGAAAACTGCATGAAATCGGATTTTGAGGAAATACTTACGCTGCAGAAAATTAAAAATATAAATTTCTTTTTTAAATTTTAATGCCTTCTTTTATATAGTGACATATGTATATTGTGACAAAATGCACCCGGAAATTGTAATTAAATTCCTCGGGTAAATGATACTAAAAAAATGTAATTTGTTAATGTAAGTTGTTGGGATCGCACGCCAAATTGAATAGAACTTCTTTGTTGAATAATTTCACTCAGCGCAAAAATCACTAAATGCACTTCTTGTGCTTCAGATAGACAAGGTACTAAATACTAATGACTGTTTTGATGAAAAATTTAAGATGTCACTTTGGGGGCATACCAACCTAAAAACAAAAATATGTATATTTCGACAAATGGATTTTCATGCGAAATTTAAATTACAAAGTCTGACTAATTTTTGCCCAAAGTAGTACATGAACATATAATATAATGAACTTATGTTTGTTAGTCTAATCTTTGAAAACAAACTTTTTATTTCCTTATTTTTACGTTTATCTTGAAAGCCCGAAATGACGCTCAATGTACTCTGCCATACAAAGCCTGCTGACCAACTGGTTTTTCCTTCAATGGATTCCTTAAGCATCTTCGCGTCAAACCAGAATTCACATCTTAATGCAGATTTCTGGGCGCATCTCCTCCAATTATAGAAGTTGATTAGGTGGCCCGAACGTCACCTATGATGTGAAGATACATTTATCATATTTCGCTCCAAATTTCATTACATGTAACATAAACATAAAGGAATTGAAAACCTGCCCCACCGTTTAAAGCGATAAATTTTAAAAGAAACTCAAATAGATAACAGAGAAATATTATTTAAAAAGAAATAATATAGCAACCAAGATACACATAAAATGAGTTGTACAATCAAAGCTTTCAATACTGGATGGATCAAGAGGAATGTGATGAGAATACCATTAAAAGATATTTAGTTAAGAAAGCTTGTATGTTAATAATACAATTTTCCCCCATTTCTTTAATTGGAGACATACTAGATGCATGTATACTTGCATAGAAGTATGTACTGTTTGTAAATAATAAACAGACATTTATTTTTGTACAGAATCGTTACCAAAAATAAATTAAATAATACAATTTTTGAACATACATATATGAGTTTCTGTTAAAAGTCATAAAAGGTAAGTAAGATTTTTATTAAGGAAATAATACATTTGATAATCAAAAATAATCACAACGCCATATAAAATCAAGAAAGTAAAGATTACTTCTTCGTTTCTTCAGAATTGGCCTGCAAGTTTCAATATCAAGCAGGCGTTTATTGGAGCGTTTACTATGTAACTCTGTTTGAGGACAACAGCTCAACTTATTGAATCATTTCGCAGCAACTTCACACTTAACTACTTTACTGTTGTATATTTGAATAGATTGTTTGTAAGAAATTAAAAAATTAAAGATTTTTGATAAAAAGTTTTTGTTTGGTGCCCTATCGGCATACTTTACTGTTTTTCTATCAAAACGGTAAAAACACAGTTCTACCAAGGCGACAGTTGTGAGGTGTGTGAAGAGAATTGGTTGGAAAAATTTCTTTAAAGCAGTTTTAAGCTTCAGGACACACTATGTGCTGAGGGCTCTTGAAGCTGATGTAGAAAAGATAAAGTTGTTGGTCGATGCAAATCGTCGAATGACAACTCGAGGTGTTGCTGAAAGAATAATTTTGTGAGATTCTTGTCTTTTTACAGAACGAAATTTGCTTCATCGCATTAATAACTGTGATTTGTGTATCAAAATTGCGAGATTAATTTTTGAAGCGCATTGTTACTGGCAACCAAAAGTGAATTGTTAACGAGAATGTTAAGAACATGAGATCATGGCCTGAAAAATATGAAGCATCTCAAATCTCTTCGAAGTCGGATAGTCACCAAAAACATGTTATGTTGGCTGTTTGGTGGGATTTCATAGGTTTCTCTTATTTTGAGCTTTTGCTCTAGAATACAGCTATTAATTCTGAAATGTTTTGACGTCAGCTTCTGACACTAAAACATAAAGAGTCAATAATTGAAAGATATAAGAGCTGTAGTGTTCCACCAGGATAATGCAAAGCCTCTTACAAGTTTGATTACACGTCAAAAACTTTTGCATCTTGAATAGGATGTACTACCACACCTACCATATTCTCCAGCTTTGACACCTTCAAACCATTAGTTATTCCGGTCGCTGCAAAATTTTTTGGATAGGAAAACCTTCACCTTAAATTAGACGTCAAAAACCACTTGGACCAGATTTTCTTGGCCGAAAGATGGCAAAAGGTGCCATTTGTGCCAAAATGGATTCTTAAAATGATTTCCTTAATAAAAAAACATATCATATTTTTGGGTCAAATATGAATATAATTTGGAAGTCATTTGTTTAAATTACAGTTTAAATTAATTATTTACATTAAGCTCTTACCGGTTTTTCTGCTTCACTCAGATTGCATATCAGGCACACTTACAACTTTGCTATAGAGATGTAAAAGGCCGAAAGCCTTAAAAACTTATGCACTAACGGCCATAAGAGTTAAGTGTAAAAAAGCTCGAGAAGCTCTTCAAAATGGTTAGCAAGTTATGCCGACAGTACTTTTTAAATAGAAGCCAATGACATTAAAACTATTTGAGGGCCATGGAATTTGCAATTTTAATAACTTTGTGATTTATACTCGTAGAGCATAAACTTAATTTACAGCATGAAAAAGGAACTAGAGAACATTATTATGTACTTGCGGATTGCAGAATGGTTTTACCTCTAGAAATCATTATAACCGATGCTCAATTTTCAAGCATTGGTAATACTTAAGTATTAAGTTATTTTAATTTGATATATAAGACAACTCCACTCAAGTAAGTGAATTTTTTGTGACTTTTTTAAAATAATTTTCAAATAATTACTTCGTTTGTTTTTATAGCATTGGAAATCCGAATGAATTGGAAAAAGGGAACAGCAGCAATATCATCAGAAGCAGCAAATATCAATTGTTAAGTAAGTAAGTGAAAAAAGAGTGTGTACTTTGAAATTGGACTGCGCAGTCCAGTACAATACGCAAAAATAAATGCAATGTAAAATCCAATATAATATGTGAAAACAAATGTTTGTTTTATATATTAAATGATAAAATAATATTTTTACCCTGAACAGGGTATATTTAGTTTGTCACGAAGTTTGTAACACCCAGAAGGAAGCGTTGGAGACCCTATAAAGTATATATATAAATGATCAGTATGTTGAGCTGAGTCGATTTAGCCATGTCCATCTGTCTGTCTTTCTGTCTGTATATATACGAACTAGTCCCTCAGTTTTTAAGATATCATTTTGAGATTTTGCTAACGTCAATTCTCTCTTCAAGAATCTGCTTGTAGGAGCCCAATAATAAATCATTGTCCAGTTAATAAATTTGTTTTTATTTAATTTAAGTTTTACACATAATTTAATTTTATTCTTAACACTCCTAATTCTTTACTAATAATGTCTTAATGTTATGCTAGCACCGGTTTTTATCCCTTCTTGTGCCTAATTTTCTCATTAGCTAGGTAAGCTTGTGCGTATATGCTTATGTGGGCTTAGGTATGAAATACGTATGTTTGTGCGTATGTATATATATAACTGCTTGAAAAGTGCAAGCAAAAATGAGAACATACAAGAAATGCAATTATTTACAAATCACAGAAAACCGTAACATATGTACATATATGGATGTAAGAATTGATGTGCATATGCATAAGCGGTGCTCTCACAAAGGTGAATAGGCTAATTCATGGTCACGGTCATCCGATTTTGCACAGTGACATGCTTCTGACCAAACATGCTACCCCCATTGAAATGCTTGCATTTCAATCCGAAATGGGCAATGGTGCAATTTTATGGACTGCTCTTCTTATAATCCCTTTTGTAGTTTTGATATCCACAACCCTCACTTTGCCGTCTGAACCAGGGACGATGTTGATAATTCTCCCAAGTGACCAATGCTGTGGGGGCAAGTTGGATTCATGGATGATGACCATTTGACCAATTTCGATGTTGGTTTCCGGTTTCAACCACTTCGAACGTCGTTGTAGGCTAAGAATATAGTCGTGTGACCATATGTCCCAGAAACGCTGCTTCAAATACGTCACCCGCTGCCATTGCATTAACGAGGATACTGTGTTCATATTGATAGCTTTATCTGGCATCGACAGTAATGATGTCCCAATCAACAGATGAGCCGGAGTTAGAGCTTCGCCATCATGGGAATCATTTGAAATCGGTGTCCGTGGACGAGAGTTCAAAATAGCTTCTACTTCTATTACGACGGTCTGAAGTTCTTTATATGTCAGGTGTGCGTTTGACATGTTCTTTAGCAAAATGGATTTCATTGATTTTACTGCCGCCTCCCATAAACCACCAAAATGTAGAGCACGAGGCGGAATTAAACAAAACTCAAAACTAGTGTTGGTGCTATAACTAGTGATTTCATCAATAGCCGCTTGATTGAAGGTTTGTTGATGAAGATCCCTCAATTTGGCTTGAGTGCCAACGAAATTTCTGGCGTTGTCACAGTAAATGCGTTGAGGTATGCTGCGTCTTCCTACAAAACGTTTTAGACAAAGTATAAAATTGTTAGTAGAGAGGTCGGATACTAATTCTGCATGTATGGCTTTGGATGCGAAGCATACGAATATTGCAATATATGTTTTGTATGGAGCTCTTCCACGAAGACGATAAGTTGTACTGAAAGGGCCGCAAAAGTCAACGCCGCTAACTAGAAATGGGTGTTGCATTTGCAAGCGATTAACAGGCAGATCCGCCATAATTTGACCCATTAGTTTAGGTTTATAATGAAAACAGAGCACGCAATTTCGAACGATTTTCCTTACGATTTCGCGAGCATTTATAACCCAAACTCGCTCACGCAAGAGATTTATTAAAACTTTTGAACCAGCATGTAAATGCTTACGATGAAGATATTCTATGTAAAAATATGTAAATCGATGATCTTTTGGAAGAAGTGCGGGAAATTTTGCGTCAAAAGGGATTGGTGCCTTTGACAAACGGCCACCGACTATGAGGACTGAAACTGTCACTCCGTTAAGATTCATTTCATGTAGAAAAGGAGTGAGCTTCTGAATGAATGAAACGATTTAACTTCTTGTTGTTTCTGAAGTCTTTCAATTTCTTCAGCGAATTCGATCTGCTGAATAGCTACGACGATTC
The DNA here is from genome assembly GCA_027475135.1 of Bactrocera correcta. Classification (NCBI taxonomy): domain Eukaryota; kingdom Metazoa; phylum Arthropoda; class Insecta; order Diptera; family Tephritidae; genus Bactrocera; species Bactrocera correcta. The sequence continues at coordinate 93,531,454 of CM050323.1, forward strand.
GCCACCAAGTTTGATCGAGTTCTTCTAACGGTAGATGAAGTATCATTGCTGGCGTTAGTTTATTGTTAACAGCGACTTTGTTGAAAAAACGAAATATATATGCAGTGACTCGAAGTAGTCAGGGTACGATGAACTGCGGTTGATGATGTTTCCCTCGTTGCTGCTTTTGCTACAATTGAGGATGATTCCTTTCCGTCGTTCCGAATCTTGGATTTTAATGTTATATTTCTTCTTGCTTACAGGCCATTCCGATGAATTTTTTATTAGAAACTCTGGTCCAGAGAACCAAATCGTACTTACAAGATCCTGAGCGCTACAGCTGCGTGAAACGATGTCTGCAGGATTTTGTGTACTTGGTACGTGTTTCCAGTTAATGCCTTCTGAAACTTCCTGAATTTCAGAGACTCGACTGGCAACGAAGCAATTTAATGTCGAATGAATTTTGAGCCATTTTAGAACGATCTCTGAGTCAGGCCAAAAACATATGTTAGTGCAAAATTTTAATACCTTATCCTTGATTTTTTGCCAAGTCCTACTCAGTAACAGTGCTGCACATAACTCCAAACGAAGAAACGATTGTGCTTTAATCGGTGCCATTTTAGATTTAGCGATAAGTAACGTTGTTTTGTAAGTGTCCTTTTTGGAAATAATTAATAAAACAGATCGCTTTGTAACTGACTGCATATCTGGTAATTCACAGCGATAACAAAGGGTGTCAGCTAAAGGTTTCCATGACGTGCCTAAAGCTTTGGTAATGTTTTCTTCAGTTGTTTTAATGACAACTTCATTATAAGATGCGTCAGATAATTGTGTAGAATTCGAGTGCCATTTAGTCAGAGAAAGACCATGAGAACGAAGAAATTCTATGATTTCAATTTTTAGCTTTTGTAAGTTTTCTATGCTATCTATCCAGTTAACAAGTCGTCAACATAAAAACATTCACGAATAGGAGACGATGCTAGAGGAAAGGCAGCTTTATTGACATCAGCAATATGAAATAAACAGCGAATAGCTAGGAATGGTGCAGAAGCCAAACCGTAAGTTACAGTTTTGAGTTGAAACAACTGTAATGGCTCATAAGGTTCGTTTCTCCACAAAATGAGCTTATATCGTTGATCTTGATCGTTAATCAAAAATTGCCGATACATTTTTGATATATCGGCGGTTAGTACGTAAGGATATAAACGAAATGATAATAATGTGATGATTGGTTCTGGACGGATGTGGAATTATATAGAGCGAGCTATTGAAATCAAAGATTTTTATGGCAACCATGTGCCCGAGTTCAATATACTCTTTTATGAAATCCGCATACATGTTTTTTTGTAATAGATAGACGTCAATGAAATGTTTTTCGTATAAACGTTCTTCTTCGGACAATGTTGCTTCCTTTTCAGTAAAATTTTCAATTTCCCAAAAACGTTGAAGAATTGAATCGATATTCGACAGATTTGAATTTCGTGTGACATTGCAAATGGATGTGTGGGAATTTGAAAGCTTCTCAAAATTGCCCCCTACAATCCAACCTAATTTGCTGTTTTGAAGGCGTGGTAAGCTTTTTCCAATTGAAATTGTGCCTTCTTGAAGGCTCTCAAAAAATATGTCTGCATTGAGCAATAAATCTATACGTTGCGGTTTGTAGAAGTATGGATCCGCAAGCTGAAGATTTTCTGGAATATTCCATTTAGAAGTATTTATAAAACTACTAGGAATTTGTGTTGTAATTTGTTTAGTTATAACGAATTCCGACAGACATGTAAAATCTCCAATACGAGATTTGATTTTCGCATATACTGCGTACTTTAAATTAGAACAAATATCTAAAATACCTGAGATTTCCTGGAAAAACCTTTTAAGCTGCAATCGCTTAGCTGTCTCTTCGGTGATGAAATTTAATTCGGAACATGAATCCAATAACGCGCGAGCCGGCTGCATCACTCCAACTTTATCCTGTATTTAAATTAAAGCTGTCGGTAATATCGCTCTTTTACGTGCGCATGCGATGAGTGAAACCGATGGATTAATTGGTGACTGATGCGATGGATTCGGCGAAGTAAATGACACAGATGTATTGTTTTTCCCTTTAAGTTCTAATGTTTGTGCAAATGGATAATTTGTAGTTACAACGGTGGCGAAATGAAGATGAGAGTGGTGCGATTGATGACATACGCGACAACGAGGTTTTGATGGGCATTTAGATACGGTGTGTCCTTTTCGTAAGCAATTGATGCAAGCTCCTGCTTGCTTCACCCAATCAAAACGCATCTTTGCTGACAACTGTAGAAATGAAGGACAATTGTTTAGGCTATGCTTTATATTATTTGCAATGTATACATGCCGACATCGCATTAACGAAGGAATTTGCATTTTTCTTACCGTGTACAATCTCTCTGCGTTACCTTTAGGTTTTCAACGTTTGAACAGGTTTCTAAATACTGACTGTGCCGATTCAACCACTTGTAGCAATCATTCCACGATGGGAAGTGGTCAAACTCTTGCTTCTGATTATATGATGTCTTTGAAACAGAATCAATTTTGGTTAAGACGATATGAATTAGCATTGAATTCATAGCAATGAACCTCGAAGCGCTGCAACAGTGTCAATAATATTACGTAGACTTGCTGCGTCAGATTTTGCTAAGGGCTGTGCTGAAAGACAGTTTAAAAGATAATTAAATTTGTCCAGCTTTGGCATTGTTGGATCATCATGCACCATATTACAAAAAGCGCGGAAAAAACGTTTAAATTCCGCATATTTGCCGTCAAATTTAGGCAATTTGAGTGAAGGCAATACTGTTGTTAAGCATTTGAAGGCTCGAAATAAATATATCTTCACGCGGCCTATGGCAAACTACCCACATGTTTTCCCACTTTACTTTACACATCTGGTTTTTTACCCGCTCATGGTTGGCAGGGTAGGTCTTCATACGAAATAGCAATGACCAAGGAGCGGCTCATTGCAATCGACTATCGATGTAAGCTCTTTACTGCTATTGAAAACGATTTGTGGTTATAAGAATATAAAAGCTCTTCTTCAACTTATACCGAAAGTTCTTGCAATACAAAGGAGGTATATAAAAGCGGCCAAAGTTCATTGTACGGTACCTTTAGTGACCTCTGAAGCAGCACTGTCATGTAAGAAAATATTATTCCACATTGAATAATGCACAAAGTGAGATAAGATTATTTAAAACCAGTTGCTATGAAATGTGAATGAACGTCTAGCCACAATCCGCATCAAAGCGAGGTTCTTCAACATATCGCTGATTTGCGCCCACGCCCCGACGGAAGAGAAGGACGATGTGAACAAAGATGCCTTTTATGAGAGATGCCCCCTCCACGATGTTAAAATCGTGCTTGGCGACTTCAACTCCAGGATGGGCAAAGAAGGTATCTTTGGCACTAACAAAGAGGGTTGAGGCTGATCGACTTCGCCGGATCCCGAAATATGGTTATCTGTAGTACTAGATTCCAGCATAAGTAGATATATCAAGCTACCTGGCTGTCTCCGGATCGAAGAACCACCAACCAGATCGATCATGTTGTGATAGACGGAAGACACGTCTCCAGTGTTTTAGATGTGCGTGCGCTCTGAGGTCCTAACATCGACTCGGACCACTATATTGTTGCAGCCAAAATTCGCACCCGCCTCTGTGCAGCAGAAAACGCACGCCAACAAACACAAGAAAGGTTCGACGTCGAGAAGCTGCAATCACAACAGACAGCCAAACGATTTTGTACTCGGCTTGCACTCCTGCTCTCTAAGAGCACTCGTCAACAACGCGGTATAAGGGAACTGTGGGACGGCATTTCAAACTCCTGACGTACAGCTGCAACCGAAACCATTGGTTTTCGGAAAGTGCAAAAGAACAGCTGGTACGACGGGGAGTGCCGTGTCGCAGGGGAGAGAAAACAGGCTGCCCACCTCGCAACGTTACAATCGGCCACAACCCGTGCGGCATGGGATAGATACCGAGAGTTGAAGAGGGAAGCGAGAAGCATTTGTAGACAGAAAAAGAAAGAGGCCGAAATGCGTGAGTACGAAGAGCTTGATAAGCTAGCCGACAGCGGTAATGCTCGAAAATTCTACGAAAAGATGCGGCGACTTACAGAAAGTTTCAAGACCGGAGCATATTCTTGTAGAACCCTTAAAGGTGATCTAGTCACCGATGTCCAGACCATACTTAAATTATGGAGGGAACACTTCTCCAGCCTGCTGAATGGCAGTGAACGCACAACTCCAGGAGAAGGCGAACCCGATACCCCAATCGATGACGATGGAGCAGACGTTCCATTGCCCGACCATGAAGAAGTTCGAATAGTAATTACCCGTCTGAAGAATAACAAAGCGGCGGAAACCAATGGATTGCCGGCCGAGCTATTCAAACACGGCGGCGAAGAGCTGATAAGGTGTATGCATCAGCTTCTTTTCAAAATATGGTCGGACGAAAGTATGCAGAACGATTGAAATTTAAGTGTGCTATGACCAATCCATAAAAAATGAGACCCCACAATCTGCGCCAACTACCGTGGGATTAGCTTCCTGAACATCGCTTATAAGGTTCTGTCGAGCGTATTCTGTGAGAGATTAAAGCTCACCGTCTACAAACTGATTGGACCTTATCAGTGTGGCTTTAGACCTGGTGAATCAACAACCGACCAGATATTCATCATGCGACTTATACCACCTCTTCGTCGATTTCAAAGCTGCTTTCGACAACGCGAAAATGAGCTGCCTCTGTGCCGCGATGTCTGAATTTGGTATTTGACAAAACTAATACGGTTGTGTAAACTGACGATGAGCAACACCAAAAGCTCCATCAGGATCGGGAAGGACCTCTCCGAGTCGTTCGATTCCAAACGAGGTTTCAGACAAGGCGACTCCCTATCGTGCGACTTCTTCAATCTGCTGCTGGAGAAAATTATTCCAGCTGCAAAACTTAATCGAGCAGGTACAATCTTTTATAAGAGTGTACAGCTGCTGTCGTAAGCGATATCATCGGCCTCAACACCCGCGCCATTAGTTCTGCTTTCTCCAGACTGAACAAGGAAGCAACGCAAATGGGTCTGGCAATGAACGAGGGCAAAACGAAATATCTCCTGTCATCAAACAAACAGTCGTCGCACTCGTGACTTGGCTCTCACGTCACTGTTGACAATCATAACTTTGAAGTTGTAGATAATGTCGTCTATCTTGGAACCAGCGTAAACACCACCAACAATGTCAGTCAACGCAGGATAACTCTTGCCAACAAGTGCTACTTCGGACTGAGTAGGCAATTGAAAAGTAAAGTCCTCTCTCGACAAACAAAAACCAAACTCTATAAGTCGCTCGTTTCCCGTGCTGCCATATTATGCAGAGGGTTGGACGATGACAACATCCAATGAGTCGACGTTGCGAGTTTTCGAGAGAAAAGTTCTGCGAAAGATTTATGGTCCTTTGCGCGTTGGCCACGGCGAATATCGCATTCGATGGAACGATGAGCTGTACGAGATATACGACGACATTGACATAGTTCAGCGAATTAAAAGACAGCGGCTACGATGGCTAGGTCATGTCCGGATGGATGAAAACACTTCAGCTCCGAAAGTATTCGACGCAGTACCCGCCGCGGGAAGCAGAGGAAGAGGAAGACCTTCACTCCGTTGGAAGGACCAGGTAGAGAAGGACCTGGCTTCGCTTGGAATATCCAATTGGCGCCACGTAGCGAAGAGAAGAAACGACTGGCTGTTGTTGTTGACTCGGCTATAATAAGCGGTGTCTACGCCAGTAAAGAAAAAGAAGGTACCTCAATTCGCTCTTTCACCTAAAAGCTGCTTATTTTTCGGAACAGCCGATATATAAAAATATATACTTAGTATATACAGCATATAACAAACTATACAATAAAAATCAAGTTCTTGTAGCCGAAGTTGAGCGTTTTCATATACCTTTGCTTTGCCCGTTTCCTGAGTTGCGCTTGCAGCTACTTATACTATTGCCAAAATTGTTGCCTCTGCGGGTTGTTGAAATACGAGTATGGTTGGTGACCTTAGCAAAGCCTTTAGTAATGCTTTTTGTTAATTTAAATAACCAAAATCTTTAAAAATAAAAATTTACGGTGCCAACATCAGACCCAGTAGTACCATTGCAAGCAAACAAAAAAGTACACAGAGAAGCGAGATCGGTTTTAAGTACATTGTCTGGTTTGTACATGAATTTAAAATCACCATAACTGATATAAACATTCATAGTAATTTGAAGGCAGTCTGAAAAGCTCTAGTAAGACGTACGTGTGCAGAATATTCCCAGACTAAGTTTGCTATTTACTTAGGGACTCTTTACTTGAGAAAATTTTTACAAAATATTGGAAAAATCCGCCTTTCTATATACTAAAAACTTTAATAAGTTGCGCTTATAAGGATTTGGTTAAGAAAAAGTCCACATTATTATCGTCAAAACCCTGGTGATCAATTCAAAATAAATCAATAACGGATTCTTTATTACTGAAGATATCATTATTTCATAAACCAACCAAACTCAAAAAATTATGTATAAAATGTTCGGTTGCATTCGAACTTTGCCCTTCTTTATTTGGTTAGTTTTTATTTTAATTTCTACAGTTTCGTGTTATTTTTCAAGCCGACATACTTATTACATATTTTATACTATCATATACTACATATACTACATATTTTTGCAATAATCTACAAAAATTAGCCTTTGATTACTATTGCATTTTTAAATTCATGTTCTTGTATGGAAATATTCATAACTTAATTTATTTGGATATAAAGTCAATTTGTGATGTACATATTTGCTATTAAAAAAGCTTAACTCTTATATTTAATGTTTTACAATTCAAAAAATATTAAAAAACTAGTATAGTTGTAATCAAAACTAATTAAATTTAGAAGTTATATAACTATTTCATTTTTTAAGCCAATTACAAATGTTCTACAGCATTTTTAACCATAGTGAATATATACTTATGTGTAACTTGTAAAAATTTTGGTATTTAATAAAAGGTCCCAAATTTACTTATGTGGGTGATAAAAGATAAATAACAAAAATAATGCGAAGTAAATTTGCACTCAAAACTTTCTACGCAAATGAAATGAATTTGATTTAAATCGGAAACATATAGTTTCGAGTAGTTGTGCGGATATTCAAATTTTTAATTAAATGTAAAGCTTTCAATAAACTTAAATTATTTCTAGCGTGGGAGCGCTCAACGTGCAGTAAAACTGGAAACCAACATCCACATATTGACATGGTTTGCATGTGATCATACACATATTAAGTTCTATATTGGTTTTTATACTAACATTAGAAGATTGAAGATTAACACTAGAAGTTTTGTGTGTATATGTATAAGTGGCTGTTTTAAAGAATGTCTGAAATGCAAGCTATTTAGATTCTTCTGAAATAACACTTGTGACTACATGTAGGTACACAGAGGGTTTGTCCGGAAAGTGATGGGACTGATTTTTTTCCGCCGCGACTGTGCTTCCTAGCAGCTGGAGAGTCAGGACAAACATTTTTGTGCGACGTGTTTCTGTGAGAGGTGCCGGTCGAAAATGCAGCGTTCATTAGAGCAGAGGTGTTAAGTTCTGTGTTTGAAATGAACAAGCAGGTTTACCCAGATGTTGCTTTAGCAAGTTCGTTGGCAGGGTTTTTTTTTGGAGGGCCGGAAAGAGGTCGCTGATGAATGAGCAAATAAAAATTGAAAACGCTGCTCATTGACATCAGAGGCATCGCCCACCATGAATTTGTTCCTCCTGGACAAACCGTCAACGCCAAAATTTACCTGGAAGTCCTCATGAGACTCAAACGGAAGGTCAATCGGCAAGACATTGCATCCGATTGAAAGTTGCACCACGATCACACCCCTGCTCACATCGCCTTTCTTGTGAACAGATATCTAACCAAGGCCGGCATTTCAACGCTTCCGCAGCCGCCCTACAGACCAGTTGAAGCCCCCCGAACATTTTTTTTCCTTGCCTGAAAAGGCCGATGAAAGGAAAGCATTGCTGAGAATGCCTTCCGTGACGCCTTCAATGTTTGGAAATTTCGCTGGCAGCGCACGATTGATCCGATTGGTTCAATAAATTCAACTCCGTCTATGAAATTGTACGGTTTTCAGCAACTTTTCTTCGTATAAGTCGCTCAGCGTGTATGAAAATTTTGTGCTTGGATATCCTCCGTATTGAGTCTTGGTTGTATTCCTTTTCTTAAAGTTTTCAAAGATATTTCTTGCCTCTCCAATCGAAATGGAATAATTCTCAAATATTTTTTAATACGTTTCACCCCTCTTCCAATCTTCCAAAATAACATTTCGAGTTTCTTCAGTTTTCCATATTTCTTAACTAAGGACAGAGCAAAAACAATTTCACCATAAAGAAAACACACTTAATAAATGCAAATTTTTCAAATCTGTAGTAGAATTCAGTTTCACCTTGAAAAAAGGAACAAAACTAAAATCAAACTTTCATTTGACGAGCACTCATAGGGTAATGAGCGAAGACTAATCTTCTTCTTTTTTATTGGCGTAGACACCGCTTACGCGATTATTGCCGAGTTAAAAACGCCAGTTTCTTCTCTTCGCTACGGGGCGCCAATTGGATATTCCAAGCGAAGCCAGGTCCTTCTCCACTTGGTCCTTCCTACGAGTGGAGATCTTCCTCTGCTTCACCCGGCGGGTACTGCGTCGAATACTTTCAAAGCTGTAGTGTTTTCGCCCATTCGGACAAGATAAGCTACCCAATGGAACCGCTGTTTTTTAATTCGCTGAACTATGTCAATGTCGTCGTAAATCTCATACAGCTCATCGTTTCATCGAATGTGATATTCGCCGTGGCCAATGCGCAAACGACCATAAACCTTTCGCAGAACATTTCTCTCGAAAACATGCTACGTCGACTCATCAGTTGTTGTCATCGTCCAAGCCTCTGCTCCATATAGCAGCACAGAAACGAGCGACTTATAGAGTTTGGTTTTTGTTCGTCCAGAGAGCACATCACTTCTTAATGCCTACTCAGTACGAAGTAGTACCTGTTGGCAAGAGTAATCTTGTGTTGGACTTCCAGGTTGACATTGTTGGTGGTGTTTATACTGGTTCCAAGATAGACAAAATTATCTATGACTTTAAAGTTATGACTGTCAACTCTGACATGAGAGCCAAGTCGCGAGTGCGACGGCTGTTTGCTTGAAGACAGGAGATATTTCGTCTTGCCCTCGTTCACTGCCGGACCCATTTGCTTTGCTTCTTTGTCCAGGGATACCAAATTCCGACATCGCGGCATAAAAACAGCTCCTTTTCGTGCTGTCGAAAGCAGCTTTAAAATCGACAAAAAGGTGGTGTGTGGCTATCTCTCTTAATGGATCTTTTCCACAACTGGCGCATGGTGAATATCTGGTCGGTTGTTGATTTGCCAGGTCTAAAGCCACGCTGATAAGGTCCAATCAGTTTGTTGACGGTGGGCTTTTAATCTTTCACACAATACGCTCGATAGAACCTTATACGCGATGTTGAGGAGGCTTAACCCACGGTAGTTGATGTATATTGTGGAGTCTCTCTTTTTATGGATTGGGCAGAGCCCACTTTAAGTGTGCGATCGTTCTCAATAAAATTTTTTTCCGTATAAATAATAAGTGGAAAGGTTACTCCATTCTATTTTAGTAAGTAAATTAATGCTCTGAGGTCGCTACTATGTAAACTTTTTATACTTTTATTTGATGCCTAGTGTATGTATTCCGAACAAGAAAACCCTTAACTTAGTTTCACCGAGGCTTTACTACCCTTCACAAATACGAAGAGTTCCTGAAAGAGCTAGACTTTGTCCCGTTTCCTTGTATGGCAGCTATGTACTGTAATGATCCATTGTAAACAATATCTTCAAAATTTAGATAATAATACATGTCAGATGTTGTAAATATATCTCGTCGAATACAAAAGTTTTCCTTGATTCCGATTACACTGTGGAATATTTTTGGGATTATTGTCTGGGGGGTGAGAAATTTGGCGTTCGTATATGTCAGATTTTTTTTATGACCTTTTAAATTTTTTTACAATTTCTATTTGCTTTTATTCAAAAAAGTGTCAATTATCGCCTTTTTTATAAATTTTCCGCAATAACCCCAAGCATCTGGCCATAAACTACTAAAAAAATAAAGTAAACATTTTTTTTTTAATTTTTAAATTTTAAGGAAAAACGTACTTCTTTCTTACATTCATTTTTAACTTCGAAAGTGTTGCACATATAGGAAAACGGTATAGAAACAGGTTAGAGAAACTGTAATTCTTAATTTTTCTAAATTTGTTTCATCAAAATCGGACAAGTGGTTCGAGAGTTATGTTAAACTACGTTTTTGCCAAAATGTTACAACTAAGCGAAAAAACATCAAGATAGGGAAAAAATTTAAAAGGTCATAAAAAAAACTGACACATACGGACGCCAAACCCTTTGGGGGTTTTACTATACTGAACTAGTACCATCACCCTGACTTGGAATTTCTCACCCCCCAGATTAGCTGTTGTACTGTGTTCGGCATAGCGGTTCCGATAAATGCGCAGCTTCTTGAAGAGAAAGGAATGTGTGAAAAATTTCAGATCAGTATCTCAAAAACTGATATAAATATACCGTATGAAATGCTAAGTCTAAATCCAGTTGTCAATTGTTAAAACTAAATATATCGAGGTTCAATTAATCATCACAGATTAGAAGCAGGAAAGAGATCAGAATATTGTACCTAACGGCTAGTGAAATAAATATGACGATATTACTTCAAAATGCTGTTGTCATTAAATTTTAAGAAAATGTACTGTATTTCGGGAATCATTAGAATATGATAAGGAAATATTTTGTATTCTAAAGTACATATTAGAATTGAATTACTGGTGTAAATATTATTACTAGCGGACACCTCTTACTTACCCTGAACTAGAAGGATTTTTTTTCGATATATAATATGTATCTAGGAATATTCTGAGACCTTGGAAATGATAATAACTAAAACGCTACTTCATAAATTTTTTGTTGTAAATTTCAAAGACAATGAGGATGAAATGATTTTAATATGATATTAATTAAACAAAAAAACAAATACAAGCAAATGAAATAAAATTTTAAATATTAATTGAATCGAAAAGGGAGATCTAGAGAGTATTATCTTATCAATCTTCTATGTAGTAAATTATTGTCTAGTAGTTGAATCTCAAATATGCTTTCATGATTCTCCAAACGAAAGTGGTATCGCTCAGTAAATTCTTCAATCGTTTCCTTTACAGTCAAAAACTTTACATAGAAAGGAGTCCCCACTATGGTGCGTAGAACTTTATTTTGAAAAGTTTGAATAATTTTTAAATTTGAATTCGCTGCACTACCTCAGATTTGATTTGAATTATCATACGCCCAGATCGGCCTGAGTATTACCTTGTAAATCAGCAACTTATTCTTCTTAAACTTGTTCCCATTTAAGCAGTGCAAATGTAGCTCCCTATCGCTAACAAATGTAAGCAACAACCGACCAAAAAACTTTCTTCTTACTTGTAATTTATTTATTTATTTAAAACAAAGAAATCATTTCATCGCATCAGCAGGTTACTTTTTGCAAAATAGTTTTTATAATTTTTCGATAAAGAAACTGATTTGACATTCAATAATCTGAACTCTGCTTTCACTGTTTACGCCTCATCTAACTTTATTATAAATACACTTTTATATATACGTATACAAATTGTAGATATCACATCCAGCATTAGGCGATATCCCTACAGCAAAATACGCAATGAATTGTATTACAACAAGAATAAACGTTAACTTCGGCTGCACCGAAGCTAAATACCCTTCACAGGTGCATTTCTGTTAGTAAATATGTGCTCAGTTTGGAAGCTATATGCTATAGTAATCCGTTCTGAACAATTGTTTTGGAGATTATATTGTTGGCTTAAAAAATAATCCAAACCAAATTTCGTGAATATACAAGCATTTGATTCCGATGGTTTAGTTTGTATTGCAGCTATATGTTATAGTGGTCTGATATCGGCCGTTCCGACAAATGAACAGCTTCTTGAAGAGAAAATAACGTTTTCAAAATTTCAAAACGATATCCTAAAAACTGAGGGACAAGTTCATATATATACAGAAAGACAGACGGACAGGCAGACAGACGGACATGGCTAAATCAACTCAGCTCGACCTACTGATCATTTATATATATACTTTATAGGGTCTCCGACGCTTCCTTCTGGGTGTTACAAACTTCGGTATATCCCTGTTCAGGGTATAAAAATACAGCAACAATGTCCCTAACCCCTTCATACTTTTTTGCTTACCTTCTCCTTGCTGTATGTATGTAGTGAAAAGGTAAGCTCTGCTTTCAATGTGTTTGTCAATCCTTAAATATCAATACCAACCGACCAAGTTTAGAGTAGCCGCCACAACGACAGCAACAGAGGAAGCATTTGCGCTCATACTTAGTATCAAGTGCATATTGCTGTAATTGTATTGTCAGTGTTAACCTCCAGGTATGTATGTTTATTGTAATGTTTGCTGCCATTGCCTCAGCACAAAGTTTTATCAACTTGTAATTTGAACTGCTTGCCTAAAGTTTCAGGCGGTTAGACAAAATAGTACTCGTTCTCCATACGGCAATTTAAGTTCAGCAACAACTTCAAATTCTCTTACAAATATATCTAATTCATGGTATCATGCATTCTATTTTTCATACTTTATCTACATACTTCGTATAACAAAAAATTATAAACTCGAGAATACCGTTGGAGTCTTCGTCGGGCAGCAGTTGTTTAGTTTATAGCGACCATGTATGAGTAAGTAAAAGGGGTCTAAAGCAAACGCAAAAGATTTCGTAATTTTTTTTTTCATACATAAGGCAACGCAAATGGGCCTGGCAAAGCAACGCAAATAGGTCTGGCAGTGAACGAGGGCAAGACGAAATATCTCATGTCATCAAACAAACAGTCGTCGCACTTTCGACTTGGCTCTAACGTCACTGTTGACAGTCATAACTTTGAAGTTGTAAATAATTTCGTCTATTTAGAAACCAGCATTAACACCACCGACAATGTCAGCCTGGAAATCCAACGCAGGATTACTCTTGCCAACAGGTGCTACTTCGGACTGAGTAGGCAATTGAAAAGTAAAGTCCTCTCTCGACGAACAAAGGCCAAACTCTATAAGTCGCTCATAATTCCCATTGTCCTATATGGTGCAGAGGCTTGGACGATGACAACAACCGATGAGTCGACGTTACGAGTTTTTGAGAGAAAGGTTCTGCGAAAGATTTATGGTCCTTTGCTCATTGGCCGCGGCGTATATCGCATTCGATGGAACGATGAGCTGTACGAGATATAGGACGAAATTGACATAGTTCAGCGAATTAAAAGGCAGCGGCTACGCTGGCTAGGTCATGTTGTCCGGATGGATGAAAACACTCCAGCTCTGAAAGTATTCGACACAGTACCCGCCGCGGGAAGCAGAGGAAGAGGAGGATCTCCCCTCCGTTGGAAGGACCAAATGGAGAAGGACCTGGCTTCGCTTGGAATATCCAATTGGTGCCACGTAGCGAAGAGAAGAAACGACTGGCGTGCTGTTGTTGACTCGGCTATAATCGCGTAAAGAAGATGAAGAAGATACGGTAGTAGATAAGGGGTAATAATTCTTTGATATAACACGAACAATCATCCGTGAGTCTCAATAGGAAGTACTCTAACTCGGACTGCCTAGGAACTGTCGTTGTTCAAATCTTTTAATCGACTAGTAATACTAACAACGCTAAAAACCCCGACGAGCTCATCAATCGCACTCTCAGATAGGAACGCATGCTTGTCGGGCGCAGTTGAATGAGCTGTTCGAAGTTTGCTGCCAAACAAGTGCTAATTGGCATTTTTGAAGTTGCCATTGGACACACCACTTCTAAGCTAAAAGCTATATGTATAGTATATGTGATCAGAGTATAATGGTCATCGTGACTGGCCACCTAAATTTGTGTCCAAGCATTTCAGACGGTATGGCTGGAATTTATATCTGAAGCCATTATTATTCTTTCATTTGGTCTCTGCGAGTGCTCTTCTCAGGAGATCCAGAGGTGGCTTAGCCTGTCTAAGTAGATATATATATGAATTATTGTCATTATCATAAATAAAAGTCTTAAAAACTTTACGAAAGTAGACGAAAACTAATTTACAAGTATACTATAAAGCTTTAAATCAAGACAATATTTCAGAAAAAAATTCCCATTAACAAATTTAATGATAAAAGTATCATCATTTAAGGTACATAATACGAGAGATATATAGAGTATTAAAAATGATTGACAAAAAACTGTTAGACCGCTTCAACGCAAAAGAGTTGGTAACATTTACATTATGCTTATGCTATGTCTTCAATTAAGTACACCTATGTACTTACACATTTTAGCATATTCATATTAGGCTGCAAGGACATTTACGATAGTCCGGCCAAACTTAAACGTTCTGTATAACGTTCCAAAACTTTCTTCGTATTCAATGCAATTGGTTTTTCAATAGGAACGCTACAAAAGTACTTGTAGACCGATAAGGACCGCAAACCATATAGCGTCGTCGTTTTTTCCCTCTGTTTTACCATTTCATCTTGGAAAGACAAATTCAAAATTATAAAAATTTACTACCCAAATTTGGAGTCAGTGGCCTCACCTTTAAAAGCATTACGTCCAATCTATGGTCGTCATAATCGTCATGCCATATCAACAACTTAGCGTCTATTGGACAAATTTGAATCGTGCCAGTGAGACAAAGAAATACCCGTAGTGTCGAGGCTACCGCATCAATAGGGGAAGACCAAATTCAGCTATCCTCAAGCATTGGTCAGCTCTGTAAAGTCGTTTTGGTGAATTTTCAGAAAAGATCTCGGCCTACATCCTTAAAACTGACGGAAGAACTGAAGCCGCTTGACCACTAGAATATTCTTATGTTCGTGAATTAAGCTGAGCAACAACTTGAAAATGTTCCGAATTTTCATCGAAAAATTATTGTAACGACTGTCACAATCGATTTATTGATAACCAAGTTTGGTGAACGTGTTACCTCAAGAATTGGCCTGGACTATTAATTGGTTAAATATAACACATTCGATAACTGGCTGGATGTGAGTTTATCAAACTTTTTACTTTTTACTACTCTTTCAACGTGCCTATGTTTAGACGTGAAACATTAGGCGGCACACCGTCTAGTTGGTGTCGGGAAAAAGTTGGTCAAAATCTTGTTATAATGCTGGATATTGACAGTAACGGTATTTGCTGCCTCATGCCGAAAGAAATGACCGCCACGAGCTGTAAAGAGATATACCTTTAGGTCTGGAAATGTCACAATATTCCAAGAAACATTGTGAATAGAAATATGAACATATATAAATATAGGAGAAGTCATACAGAAATTCCAAGAACTGGAGCGAAAACATACCTCAAATACAAAAATCGATATCACATGCTTATGAGCGGCAAATAAATATATATTTTTACTATTCTCTTTTTTTCTGATATAATTAACTTTACTCACCCTTTCTTCATTTCCTTCATTAAGAGTTTTTCGGTGAAGAAGCAACCACAATGAAAGATCAATAAAATCATACGTGAGAACCATGGAGGGATCACAACGATTAGCATCCCATCAAAAATACTCACCAAACTTCTTTTAACTACAGGCCCATTTTGTAGGTTTGCTGAGGAAACAACAAGAAGACTTTCACACAAACAGATAAAATTGGGCCCATATTGTCACACACCGCGTTATACTGGAGCAAGTAAACATGACCAGTAATTCGATTTTAAATTCGGAGCCTTACACATAAAACAACAAACAGGCCTAATTTATCGATTAACTGACACAACTCAGCGACGCCTTATGATATTGCTCTCTTAGCAGCAAAAAAAACAGACTTTGAGAGGAATCTAAAGGAGACTGGTTCATTTAACTTTTTAAACCTAAAGAACGCAGCAACACTAATACGCTGAACCAAATCAACATATTTGTATTTGACTGCCCACAGAATTCACTAATTTCCGTATTTATACAATTAGAGAGGAAAAACTGTTTATAGGCTCTTTGTCAAACAGCAATTGATGCCTGCATTTTACGCGCAGATAAGCTCCCAGTTCTTAATGCTGCAGTGCAGTTAAACTGTAGTCAGCACCGTTTGTTCCACTGAAGCTGCCAAGCGATTTGAGCTTTGTTTGTTCACGCTGAATACCAGCATTACAAGGGAATTTTACTACACGTCGACGTGTTGGATATGTCAACTAGTGCGGGTCGATTTGTTTAATATAAAATTACTTATCCGAGGCTGTTGTTTCCTTTTCACTGGTAGCGGTTTCTATTATAGCAGTTCCCAAACCCAGCGCACAACCCCGCTAGGCTGGAATTATAGAGCTTTATACACATTCGTATAGCGATTTACTTTTTTCAAGACTGACGCACACTCGCAGCCGCACTTCTGGTGACTTTAAAAATCTGGAAAGCAGTTCTAGGCCCATAGTCTCTTAGCAAAGTTGTTCAGAATGATTCGTACAATATTTCCCATAATCAATTTTTTCTTTTATTTTGGCTCCTTGCAAATTGACCCACTCTAATGTTAACTTGTCAGTCGTATACTACATATACGCACTAATTTGGGAAGAAAGAAGCGTTCTGCACAATCTTATAGCACTCAATGCAGAAGGTACTTGTCAGACGTTTGCTGGTGTTGTTTGTCTACTATAATTGCCTCGTCTTTGTCAATTCAGCGCCACTCAACGCGCGTTCTTAATAGACACTAAAATCTCGTTGTTGGTGCGTTTCAGACTATTAATATTTCTAATGCCCGGATTTAGATGTGCGTGCGCTCCGAAGTCCTGACATCGACTCGGACCATCACCTTGTTGTAGCCAAGATTCGCACTCACTTCTGTGCAGCAAAAAACGCATGTCAACAAACACAAGGAAGGCTCGACGTTTGGATTGGCTAGATATCGAGAGTTGAAGAGAAAACCGTTATAAATTTGTAGACAAGAAAAGAAAGAGGCCGAATTGCGTGAGTATGACGAGCTTGACAAGCTAGTTGACAAGCGTAATGCTCGAAACTTCTACGAAAAGATCCGGTGGCTAACAAAAGGTTTCAATATTGGAGCATACTCTTGTAGAACCCAAGGAGGTGGTCTAGTAACCGGTGCCCAGAGCATACTAAAATTATGGAGAGAACACTTCTCCAGCCTGCTGAGTGCCAGTAAACGCACAACACCAGGAGAAAGCGAACCCGATTCCCCAATAGATCGAATAGTAATTACCCGTCTGAAAAATAACAAAGCGGCGGAAACCAATGGATTGCCTGCCTAGCTATTCAAACACGGTGGCGAAGAACTGATAAGGAGCATGCATCAGCTACTTTGTAAAATATGGTCGGATGAAAACATGCCCAACGATTGGAATTTAAGTGTGCTCTGCCCAATCCACAAAAAGAGAGACCGCACAATCTGCGCCATTTACCGTGGAATAAGCCC
>CM050323.1:93549967-93584048 GCA_027475135.1 Bactrocera correcta
GGCTAGATGAGCAGCCGTGCGTATAATTGTTTTTATATTCGACGCTTCTGCATTTATATTCTTTGACGTTATTCTAGTGTTTGTAATTGTGTTAAGCAGGGAGCAGTATTTCAGCCAATCGGCTTATTCTATAAGAAATTTTGATCGCGGTTTAATTTTATATTGCATCGGCGTAACGAAAGAAGTTATGAACGGAAAATGGTCGCTATTGTGAAGATGTTCTTAAGTGTAAGACGAAAGTTTATGGGCCATGGATGCTGAACAAAGGGCAATGTCTACATGAGTGAACGATTTTTGTGTAGAGAAGTGGTGATCTATCGTTAATAACTACGAGATTTCTTGCTAGTATAACGTCTTCTATTATTTGACCTCTTACGTTAGAGGAAGTGGATCCCCATAGTGGACTCCACGGATTGAAATCTCCGATGATTACGGGTGATATTTATATGATCACCTGTGTCAAATTTTTGATGCGGAGGGATATAGCATAAGATTATAGAAAATTTTAAACCAATGTAAACTTCTTTCGCAATGACGGAGATGTTTGATAATATTTGCATAGGGTTGTGCGCTGGGTTTGGGACCCGCCACGTAAAAAAACACCCCCAATGAAAAAGCGTAAACAGTCTCGGATGAGAGACCCCCCTTTTGATGACGACCATGGCAAACGAAATAAGGACTACGAATTGAGGGCATGCACCTGGAAAGTCCGGTCCTTTAATTGGGAAGGTGCCGCTGCCCAGCTGGTAGATGTCCTCGTAAAGATAAAGGCTGACATCACCGCCGTCCAGGAAATGCGATTGACGGGACAAGGACAGAGACGAGTAGGTCCTTGTGACATTTACTACAGTGGCCATATAAAGGAGCGCAAGTTTGGTGTTGGATTCGTGGTGGGAGAAAGACTCCGTCGAAGAGTACTATCATTCACTTCGGAGAATGAACGTCTAGCCACAATCCGCATCAAAGCGGGGTTCTTCAACACATCGCTGATTTGCGCCCTTGCCCCGAGAGAAGAGAATGTGACCAAAGATGCCTTTTATGAGTGCTTGGGGTGCACTTATGAGATATGGCCCCTCCACGATGTTAAAATCGTGCTTGGCGACTTCAACTCCAGGATGGGCAAAGAAGGTATCTTTGGCACTACCAAAGAGGGTTGAGGCTGATCGACTTCGCCGGATCCCGAAATATGGTTATCTGTAGTATTAGATTCCAGCATAAGAAGATATATCAAGCTACCTGGCTGTCTCCGGATCGAAAAACCACCAACCAGATCGATCATGTTGTGATAGACGGAAGACACGTCTCCAGTATTTTAGATGTGCGTGCGCTCCGAGGTAATAACATCGACTCGGACCACTATATTGTTGCAGCCAAAATTCGCACCCGCCTCTGTGCAGCAAAAACCGCACGCCAACAAACACAAGAATGGTTCGACGTCGAGAAGCTGCAATCACAACAGACAGCCGAACGTTTTTCTACTCGGCTTGCACTCCTGCTCTCTGAGAGCACTCGTCAACAACTCGGTATAACGGAACTGTGGAACTACATTTCAAACTGCACAAAGTGCACAAGAACATCTGGTACGACAAAAAGTGCCCTGTCGCAGCGGAGAGAAAATAAGCTGCCTACCTCGCAATGTTACGATCGACCACAACACGTGCGGGATGGGATAGATACCGAGAGTTGAAGAGGGAAGCAAGACGCATTTGTAGACAGAAAAGGAAAGAGGACGAAATGCGTGAGTACGAAGAGCTTGATAAGCTGGCCGACAGGGGTAATGCTCGAAAATTCTACGAAAAGATGCGGCGGCTTTCAGAAGGTTTCAAGACAGGAGCATACTCTTGTAGAACCCCCCAAGGTGATCTAGCCACCGATGCCCAGAGCATGCTTAAATTATGGAGGGAACACTTCTCCAGCCTGCTGAATGGCAGTGAACGCACAACACCAGGAGAAAGCGAACCCGACACCCCAATCGATGACAATGAAGCAGACGTTCCATTGCAGCTTTGAGCTGCCTTTATGCCGCGATGTCTGAATTTGGTATCCCCGCAAAACTAATAAGGCTGTGTAAGCTGACGCTGAGCAACACGAAAAGCTCCGTAAAAATCGGGAAGGACCTCTCCGAGCCGTTTGATACCAAACGAGGTTTCAGATAAGGCAATTCCCTATCATGCGACTTTTTCAACCTGCTTCTTAAGAAAATAGTTCGAGCTGCAGAACACAACAGAGAAGGTCCATCTTCTATAAGAGTGTATAACTGCAGGCGTATGCCGATGATGTTGATATCATTGGCCTCAACACCCGCGCCGTTAGTTCTGCTTTCTCCAGACTGGACAAGAAAGCAAAAGAAATGGGTCTGGGTCTGGGTCGGTCTTGTCATCAAACAAACAGTCGTCGCACTCGCGACTTGGCACTCACGTCACTGTTGACAGTCATAACTTTGAAGTTGTAGATAATTTCGTCTATCTTGGAACCAGCGTAAACACCACCAACAATGTCAGCCTAGAAATCCAACGCAGGATAACTCTTGCCAACAGGTGCTACTTCGGACTAAGTAGGCAATTGAGAAGCAAAGTCCTCTCTCGACAAACAAAAACCAAGCTCTATAAGTCACTCATAATTCCCGTCCTGCTATATGGTGCAGAGGCTTGGACGATGTCAACAACGGATGAGTCGACGTTGGGAGTTTTCGAGAGAAAGGTTCTGCGAAAGATTTATGGTCCTTTGCGCGTTGGCCACGACGAATATCGCATTCGATGGAACGATGAGCTGTACGAGATATACGACTACATTGACATAGTTCAGCGCATTAAAAGACAGCGGCTACGCTGGCTAGGTCATGTTGTTCGGATGGATGAAAACACTCCAGCTCTGAAAGTAGTCGACGCAGTACCCGCCGCGGGAAGCAGAGGAAGAGGAAGACCTCCACTCCGTTGGAAGGACCAAGTAGAGAAAGACCTGGCCTCGCTTGGACTATCCAATTGGCGCCACGTAGCGAAGAGAAGAAACGACTGGCGCGCTGTTGTTGACTCGGCTATAATCGCGTAAGCGGTGTCTACGCCAGTAAAGAAGAAGATACGCTGTTTTATTTACAGGGAGGTGAATTTTTTGTAATGCAATGATTTCTGGTGAGAATTCATTTTTGAGTAAATTTAAGTCTGGGTAATTGTTGAATAGACCTTTCATATTCCCCAGAAGAATTCTCATGATCCATTCTGTGGTGGGGTTATTGGCAGGTAACGGAGTGACTGGTGTATTACTGAGTTGGCTGATCAAGCTGGAGATGAGTGAGTTTGTTGTAGAGTAATGAAAGGGAGTTGTGGATGAGTCATCGACTACACTTGTTGTTGGGAGAGAGTAAGTAAAATTTGTTGCGTTTACTATGGTTGTTTTATTTTCAATATTTGTGCTATTTGTTTTAGAGTAAGAATTTGTTGAGTTTACTGTGGTGATTTTATTTTCTTTGCTTCGTTGTTCGTGTATTATTTTAGAATTAGATGGTGAAGATGAAATAGGAGTAGAAGAAGAGATTTGCGCTCCACTTTGGCTATTTTGGATTGTTAAGTATGTTAGCGAATGAAGGAGATGAAGAATTAAAAACATGTGGTATTTGTGTTTTGTGAATATTTACTGCTTCGCGAAATGAGCATTTATTATCTGTTTGAATTGTTATTATTTTTTTTATTTTACTGAACTTTGGACACAATTTACTTGAGGCGGCGTGTTCAGCGAAACAACCTACACAGAGAGTGCGAGTACAGGGTGAGGGATTGTGTGTTGGTAATGCACATGTGTCGCAGATACGGATCTTATTGCAGAGTTTTTTTGTATGACCAAGAAGTTGGCAGTTTTTACATATCATTGGGTTTGGGTAGTAGGGTCTTACCTTGGTTGTATACCATGATACATCAATTTTTTCGGGTAAGTAGTAGCGATCGAATGATCGATGGTTGACCATTTATATATTTTAGAAATTTGTGAATGAATGTAACCCCCTGTTCTTTCAAATTTTCAATTATTTCATTGTCAGAGACTTGATTTAAACACGGAGCGTAGATACATAGGTTGCTATATATATTTCAGGACTAGGCAACACTAAGTGTTACCAGGTGCAATCTGACATTTCCATTAGAAAGTTTGACATTTTTTAGCATAAAATCACTCAGAACGTTTTGTCATTTAATCGTGAATTGTTTTATTTACAGGGAATTAAAAAATTCATCTCGGCCAAAAAATGGAATTAACTCGTGAACATTTTCGTGCGATCATTTTTCACAACTTTCGACGTAGATTATCACGACAAGAGTGCATCGATGAACTAAAATCTTTGTATGGCTATGAAGCACCATCCTATAGCACTGTGAAAAACTGGTTCAACGAATTCAAACGTGGCCGACGCTCGCTCAAAGACGAATTCCGTGAAGGTCATCCAAAAACAGCCGTTGTGCCAGAAAACAATCTATGCCATACGTGAACTGATAATGCAAGACCGTCATGTAACATACCTTCAGATAGAGGCATGCCTATGCATTTCTCCCACCAGCATACATTCGATATTGCATGAACACCTGGCCGTAAGAAAGGTTTGTTCTCGTTGGATCCCGCACAATTTGACAATCGCTCAAAAAAAGGCTCGTGTGGATTGGTGTAAAGAAATGCTGAAAAAATACGATCGCGGTGCTTCAAAAAACGTTTATAAGATCGTCACAGGTTGTGAATCATGGATCTATGCGCATGAGCCCGAAACAAAACTGCATCGACCGTGCGCGTCTTCCAAGGCGAGCCAAATCCAACGAAAAAAAACCATTTTCGTTGATAAATATGTCTATTTTCATTATTAGGCCAGAAATATATATAGCAGCCCCATAGGCCAGAAATATATATAGCAGCCCCCGTAGTGCCTTTTGAGGAGTTTAAATTTTTATGGAGTTCAATTTTTACATCATAAATGCCAATGAGGTGTTATGTTGCTGTGAACTTTTTTGTAACAGTGCTATTTTTTATTAGGAGTAGTAAATTGCCGTCTTTTAATTCACTAATTTTTATTACGTCAACACTGATATGTTTTAGGGCTTTATGCACAGCGAAGCGTGAAAATTTATTTAAGGGTTTGCTTGTTTCACTTGAACTTACCACCACATATTTAGGGCTATCTTTTTTTGTTGTTGGTAAAGTAGGAAATAATTCATCCTTCATCCCATAGGGGACATTTTTTTAAAGATTTTAATTCAATTAAGATAATTTACTAAAATTCACTAACAAATTTGAGAGAGTAGAGTGCGATGAGGAATGAGAATATAAACTTCTCTGTTTTAACTGTATTCGCAGACAATGCAACTGAGAGCACAACCGTTTGCGTCAAGTGTCGGTCGATGACTCTATATAGTATATACAAATAATTAAATTGGCGAAATATCTTCACGAAGTTTGGCATGGAATATTCGCTAAGGATATGATACAATCTCCGAAGAAATTTTTTAAAATGAAGTTCTTTTGTATTTGAAATCAAAGTAAATTAATTAAGGTACTCACAACTTATCATAACACATCGTAAAATCACAAAGCTATTCATTTTTGTACTTGTTTAAAAAACTGTTATTTTATCACATACAAAAATGAGTATACGTAACTAAAATTCTCAACGCTATGTTTTCAGTACGTTATAGCTTATAACTTTATGAGGCTAGATGAAACCTCTAAATATTTTTTCTGTCTTAAATAATACTCTTTCTGCCTTTTGGGTTCTTGTAATGGCAATAGTTAGTGAAACTTAAATAAAGGTATTGAAATGCTGTTTGATAATAAAAAAAATAGATTCTAGTTGAGTGAAATTTTAAAGGCATCAAAACTTTCTCTTTCTTACAAAATTCTGTCAACAACATTTTTTTAATGAAAAATATATTAACTTCAGAAAATAATAGCTAACAACACAAATAGAAATAACAAAGGAGTTTTCACTGAGAAGGCATCACCTGTACTGCAGAGGGAGTATAGCAATGGCAGAAAATGTACTTTAGAATAGTATATAGTATAAGGAAGAAATAAAAATTTGTTTCAAAGTTTAATACGCGAAAACATATACTTTAACATTATTTACACCTTTTTCCATACTAACAGGCGCATCCTAGCAAACAGCAATTACCAAGTTGCCAAAGTGTGTCCGCATTTCTGAAAGAAAGTGTGTTCTGGAACAAAATATGTGTTAATTATATAAAGTCACGATCAAATCCTTGTTAGGGAAAGCAAGTGTATTAACAGAGTGGCAGCGAATGAGGAAAAGAAAAACTCTACAGTTTAATATTAATATGCTATATGCCTAAAGCACGATGCCACAGCATTGAGCAACAATGATATGGCTTGCAATCAAAACTTAACTTTCTACGACAAAACTCAGAAATACTTAAGTTATCCAACGATTATTTTTGCAGACTTACAAAAACACTTTCCACAGCAGGAGGAAAGTTACAAGGGCTTTTAGCAGAGTACATGTACTGCATGTTGGTAAAATAAATGCAAAAACGGGCCAGCTTAAAGAGTTCAAATCAGTCGGATTAATATACTATGTATATTACACTACGTATATAATACTTGCAAGAGCGTACTAATATAAGTATTTGATTTAATTGATTACATCAAAAGTCTAAAAAACTTTTTTCAAACACAAACTTGCTGGAATGCACACATACTTATGTGTACAGTTATTTAAACCATAGCATGAATTTAAGGCAGTAGGCTTGCTGTTGGCTTCATCGACGATCGTTCAATTTGTGGTTAGCATAATGAGCTTTCTGAGATAAATGTTCGCAGAGAACTTAATTTCCCCGTAATGTGTAATGGCTTTTACCCTGACCAGAGTATATACAAGATCGGTCGCAAAAGAAACAGGACTATTAAAAAAAACAACAAAAAATTAATATTTTTCAAAAATTATATTTTTTATTCAAAGTAGTTGCCTTGTGCTTCGATACAGCGTTTAGCTCAGTCAATGCTCTTGAGAATATCAGTCGTCGCCTTTTGTATAGCTGAAATGTCCTGAAACCAGTGTCCTTTCATGGGCTAATGAAGTTTTCCAAATAGATAAAAATTACAGGGTGCCAGATCAGGTAAGTAGGGTGACTGATTAATGGTTAATATTTAGGTTTTTGTCAAAAAATCAGTGACAAGCGTCGACCGATGACACGGCGCATTATCGAGCAACACGCGCCAGGACCCTGCCTCACGGTATTGTGGTCGAGCACGATGAATGCGTCACAAAATACGCTTCATAACACCAAAATAAAACACAGCATTAATCTTTTGGCCAGGTGGGACGAACTCTCGGTGTACACTACCCTCGGAATCGTAAAAACAAATCAGCATTGTCTTTATTTTTGACTTCTGAAGACGACTTTTTTTCGGTGACTTCTGATCGTCACAGAGGTCCTCATGACTTTCTTGGAATCACTTAAACCACTCATGCACATTACCACGGGATAGACACTGATCACCATAAACTTTTTTCATCATTTGAAATGTTTCATTAAACGTTTTCCCAAGTTTAAAACAAAATTTAATTATTGCTCTTTGTTCAAAATGCATTTTACGACCGATGACCAAAAGCTGCTGTCACTTTTTGATCGATAACATCGATTGTAGTTACCCAATGGTCTTAAAATTTTTACGAAATGTCAACAAGAGATCAAATTTTTTATTTCATATACCCACCAATAGTGGCGCCACCAGAAACAGTTATATTTAAAAAGTTCTGTTTCTTTTGCGAAAAACCTTGTATACCACGACGTTTTTAACATCCAAACGGTAGAATAATAAGTGGCCAGCATAAAGCGTTTAGGCGATTTAGTACTTGTATTGAAATATTTTCCAATTTGCGAGATACAATCATGAAAATTTGTGTAGATTAGTTTTTAAAGAAGTTGTGAAATCTTTGAAGAAATTGTTCGATTCGGACTACTAAAACGCAAAGCCGCCATATAAACTGATCGATCAAAATCTAGGTTAATATCTTTTTATACGCCTTTGTGCTATAAACCAAACATCAGAGAAAGGTGTTAGTGCTTTGGTGCATTCGAAGTTAACGTGTTTTTCTTGTTTTTAATATCTTTAATCATATGAATATACTCATATTTTAGAATTCTTGTTTCTTAGTAATGTAGATATTTTATGGAAGATGGCCCACCTGAGGCGTTTTCAAAAAAAAAAGTTGTCGACCAACAACATATTTCATTTTCTATACTAAAGATTAAATAATCTTTTATTTATTTTGCGTTCTGATACGCATACACACTCCTAAAATAATCACTTCTACTTAAAATAACTAAGTAAATGCTGATACCCAATAGAATTGACAATAGTCGATTGCCAAGTTTTGAGTTCATTTCAATCTCTAGAAATGAATTTTCACTTTCTAATGCAAGCTTTCTTTCAATTAGTTTGTTGGGGTATTATAAATTTTCACTTCAGTTCTCCTCATAAATTTACATGCGAAGGAGAACTATATAAGGAAAAGCTTTCATATTGAAACATGATTTGGGTTTTGGTTATAAAATGGTTATACAAGTATATTGGTTATATTGAAGAATTGAAGCCTGAAAGTTTCCTTATTGCATAGATAATATGATGTAGTGAAACGTTAGCAATAAAGATTTTAATTTCGATTTTTTATGTTACGTTGTTTTGCATTTCACAATTAGACAATTTGTTGAATTTCAAGAAACTTATTCTTTGTAAATTAAAAACAAGAAAAAACGTTAACTTCGGTTGCACCGAAGCTAAATACCCTTCACAGGTGCATTTCTATTAGTAACTATGTGTCCAGTTTGTATGGAAGCTATATGTTATAGTTAACCGATCTGAACAATTTCTTTGGAGATTACATTGTTGCCTTAGAAAATAATATATACCAAATTTCGTGAATATATCTTATCAAATGTGAAAGTTGTCCATACAAGAACTTGATTCCGATCGTTCAGTTTGTATGGCAGCTATATGCTATAGTTAACCGATCTGAACAAATTCTTCAGAGATTACATATTTGCCTTAGAAAATAATATATACCAAATTTCGTGAATATATCTTGTCAAATGTGAAAGTTGTCCATACAAGAACTTGATTCCGATCGTTCAGTTTGTATGGCAGCTATATGCTATAGTTAACCGATCTGAACAAATTCTTCAGAGATTACATATTTGCCTTAGAAAATAATATATACCAAATTTCGTGAATATATCTTGTCAAATGTGAAAGTTGTCCAACAATATCTTGATTCCGATTGTTCAGTTTGTATGGCAGCTATATGCTATAGTTAACCGATCTGAACAAATTCTTCAGATATTACATTGTTGCCTTAGAAAATAATATATACCAAATTTCGTGAATATATCTTGTGAAATGTGAAAGTTGTCCATACAAGAACTTGATTCCGATCGTTCAGTTTGTATGGCAGCTATATGTTATAGTTAACCGATCTGAACAATTTTCTCGGATATTACATTTTTGCCCTAGAAAATAATCCATACCAAATTTGGTGATGATACATTGTCAAATGCGAAAGTTTTCCATATGAGAACTTGATTCCGATCGTTCAGTTTATATGGCAGCTATATGTTATAGTGGTCCGATATCGGCCGTTCCGACAAATGAGCAGCTTCTTGAAGAGAAAATGACGTTTGCAAAATTTCAAAAGGATATCTTAAAAACTGAGGGACTAGTTCGTATATATGCAGACAGACGGACAGACGGACAGACAGACGGACATGGCTAAATCGACTCAGCTCAACATACTGATCATTTATATATATACTTTATAGGGTCTCCGACGCTTCCTTCTGGGTGTTACAAACATCGTGACAAAGTTAATATACCCTGTTCAGGGTATAATTACGCATGAGCACCTAAGTTTATTATTTACTACCTTTCTGCACTTTGAAAATTGAGTTTTTATCCAAAAAAAAAGGACTCAACATAATGAATCTTTTATTATCAGTTTACAACATACCTTTATAACTTTTCCTTGCCATAGATATAACGTGGAATTTTTTTGGTAAGTAAGTTAACCTACAACTTTGAAAAGTTATATTCTAAATCAATATTATGAAAAATGATATCAAGACGTTTTTTTGAGCGAAAAATTCTGATTCAAATATCAGTTTTCCAATTTCGTTATATTAAGTAAAGATAATAAATATAAATAAAGAGTTTTTGGTTATTAATTTGTTTTCTTAAGTAACCTGTTACTACACCGTCAAACAGCTTTTTATTGAGCGAACTCCACATCAAACGAAAAGCATATCAATATTAGATAAGAATAGGGCGACAACTGTTTAGAGAAGAATGATTATCCATCCTCAAATAATTTGTAGGAATCTGGTAATTTTAAGTCACTTCCAATTGGTTGTTGATACTAACCTCGTGGTAGCCACATACTAAGTTCTTAAACTTGCGCTATTGACAATAGTTGTAACATGATATTCGAGTACCGACTAATCAATCCTAATAACAAAAGTCCGTCCGTTAATATTTTTTTCGAGTTTCTCCACAAAACTTCTATTTGGTTTACGCAGTGTTCTTCCAACAGTATTGTCTGATCTAACCACCATGAAAAATTCCTCCTTAAGCCGAATGTGCTTTCGGTACATAAATGGAAAAATCATGAATAAATATTGTATCAACAAATTGGCTTTTCGCTTTACTTCGGGAACAACTACCAACAGAATGACAAAGAGTATATGCACATGTATGTGTATATATTGTATAAAACATCAACTTGGATGTGTCATTAATGGCGTTGGCATGGCAAGCAAAATCGGTGGTTTTTCGCATCACTTTCGAACGTTAGCTCGTTAAATTTTTACGCCTTTATGAAATTTCATTTGGCGTAGAGGTATTGTTTTCCCTCGAGCTTGACTGCCACATGCCTGAGTTGAAGGCAAATTGAGCAATGATCTAACTTCCGACTTTGCAACCATCCATTTGACATACTGCAAGTCGTAGGCTTCACAGTTTTTCTGGTTGGCTGGCTAGCTGACTATGCTGCGTCGTGGTTAAAAAAACCGACTGGAAATAATTTTAGTGCATTTAAACCTTTTTTAAGCTATATTTTCCTCTTTTCTATTGTGTTTCAACTGTTTGAGCAATGTTGAATAGCTGCAGTGAATTTGCTTTCAGGGCAAATATTTTATGGTTTTTTCTAGTGAAATAAGCTTTTTTATCAAATTAAATGTTCAGGAGAGCACAAAATTATATCTTTGAATCTTTTTTCAAATAACTGGTCACCTAGTAAAGACCATTCGAATTGCGACGTTCATTAAAATTCACATAAAATAAGTAAAAATCACAACTTAAGCAATACTTTTGCGTGTGTCTAATTGTATATTAGTTTAAGTAAGGTTAATCTATGTATCATATCGTGGCGACCCCAGATGCTTATAGCGTAGTCTTGCCAATGCGGGACAAGTGCACAAAATATGCTCAATTGCTTCCCTATTGGTGTTTTCTAGACATTTCATGCAGTCTTCTCGATTTGCCACTAGACGGTGACCAGTTAATATTCCCGTAATTTTCCTACAGTCTCCTTTAACGATAGGAGTTTTGTGTACTTCCAATCTACCGTTTTGCACATGACTTTTGCAGTTTTGTATCTAGGTAGCTCGTTAAATGTTGATCACGTTTTCGGTTGTTAGCCGCACACCATACTTCGCAATCTCGTCCACTATCTCATTACACTCGATGCCCTTGTACACCTTATAGAACTGAAGTTGCTTGCTTCTGGCAACACTTGTACTGCTGCCCGCTTCCTAAGACACTTCTGGCCGAACTCTTTCCATTTGCCTTCGGTAGGTACTTGGTGCGGTGCTTTAGAGAGAGTTGTGTCCTTTTTATTGAAGGAAACGTCCATAGAGGAATTTTGTGCTTTCTTGTGAACACAATTAGATCCGTTTGCTCCATATTGAGAGTGGTGGTGATAATACTGCTAACGGTCTATAGATACCTACGTGTTATTAAGATGGTAATTTCGTCCGCATATGCTACTATCTTAGGAGCTTTACTTAGCAATCATAATCTTATAAATTTTTTGCGCGTAATTAAACACCTGCCACACCAAACGAACAATCAGAAATCAAAATTATAGAGCTTGGAATCGAAAAGTAAGGGAAGAAAGGAATGACAATGGCAAAACCTTTTTGGCCAACCAATTTAAGTTTAGAAGTTTATTTACTTAGCACATCTACATATGCTCGTATATGTGTATGTTAGTGTAGTTTTCAGTCTATATTTCAAAACTTTGACCCTCCCTAAACTTGCGCTTTTGTTTTGCCCATTTAACATCTTTTATTTTAGCCTTTTGTTTTATGTAATGAACTTTGTCAATTATTTTTCTTATGTTGGCACTCTTTCGACGGTAGCTTAAACAGGTTTCAAACATTAAAAACAGGTTTGAAGATTTCTTTTTTATCCCTTCTCGCCACTTGGAGTCTATTTGTGTTTATGCGCATGTGTTTGGATGTGTTAAGAAATTGGAGAGATGAAAACATGACATTATTGAAAATTTATTTAAAACTTTTCACTTCATTAAACACAACATAAATAACAAGTAAGAAAGGGTTAAGTGCGGGTGCAACCGAACATTTTATACTATTACAACTTACAAGACACAAAGATATTAAATATGCACCATGAGCTATATTATAAAATTGTATGCGTTTTTCTTTACTACAACTAACTAAACCAATACTTTTGCTTACAACCGAACGAACTTTATTAGATTAGTCGGCCAGCAGTACTGCATTTTAGTTGCTCGTTGTCGGAAAATCACGTTAACGCAATGTAGGACATAAAAAAGGCCGATAGGCTCCTGGGCGGCAGAAGTTGTGCTATATATTTTCATACAACATTTTATTTGTGAGCGAGATTTTTTATATTATCCTTGGCAGTAATTTGTAGACTGTATACCTGCTGACGTTGAGACTGATGTTTTGAATCAAAAAAGAATTTAATAATGTAGGATAAACACATTTCATGTGGAAGAAAAGTAACATTTAGTTATATAAATTGTAATAAAGCTATTACATATTCTTTGGTTGTTGATTATAATATAGATAATTTTAAATAATTACCAATTTAGCTGAAACTTTTAACTCACAAAAACTGGCATTAACCTCTATGTAGTCCACTTATTCGCTGGTAAAGAGTTCACTGTTTCTGCGGCTTGTATGATTCTAATTTAGCTTAAGCACAGCTACGAAATTTTTCTAAGGTGATTTTTCTTCCACTAATTGATTTGTATCTGGCTCATACCTGTCATTGTTATTGTTTACTAATCTACTTAACTATCGTCTTTTAACGCCTCCCACTTTTTGAAATTAATGGCAAATGTGTTTTGCGCGAAACTCAACAATCTGCGAAGAATATTCTTTAAACAATTTGCTTTACATGCTCGTACAGATACATTATCAACTCGACATATGGTGAAACATTAACCACAAATAATAAAATATATCATCCGTTGAAGTCAAACTGAATGGTTGTTAAAACCACAATGACACTGAAAGTACCGGATTTGATATATTAATGGACATAAGGTAGAGATGGGCATGGGTACTAACGGCGTCATTAGCAGCAACTCGTACCCTTGAAAAGTTCCATAAAGATCCATAAAGATCCAGCGTTTTCGAACAAAAATTTGTTCACCATCTGAAATTAAGCCACGCCCAACATTAGAAAGAGATAATGTCCAACAAATAAATACCAAAAAAGATTCTTTCGAACGATAATAAACATTCCACATTAAATTATAAATTAGATATGTGCGATGGAAGATTATACTAAATAATGGTTCAAGCAGCATCAAGTCAAACATGAAAATATCGCCTACTACTAAATATAGATCTTGTAAAACTGTTGTACAATGTTGCGAAAAGAATAACACTCAAAAAAACAAAAAAAAACTATTGCACTACAATTTATCAGATATATAGTTACTAAAATATTTAAATAATATATCCAGAGGCTCATCGAGGTTTATCAAAATTAAAAGATCTTGCAGGTAAACCACTCAAATTTATGAACAAAATGTACATATTACTGAAAATATTCTTTTACGAGTTAGGGAAAAACTTGTAAGATGTAAAGTCAGATATGATGGGTCTGTGGGCGATTACATATAGCAAATAGTTTGCGAAAATTCCAAGTTCGAATGTTTTTGGAGACTGTACAAAGTGGAGGAGCAGAGGCATCGTTTTGCGGGGATACCAAATTCAGACATCGCGGCATAAAGGCAGCTCCTTTTCGTGCTATCGAAAGCAGTTTTGAAATCGATGAAGAGATGTGTGTCGACCCTCCTTTCACGGGTCTTTTCCAAGATTTGGAACATAGTGAAAATCTAGTCAATTGTTGATTTTTCAGGTTTCAAGCCGCACTGATAAGGTGCAATCAGTTTGCTAAGTCTTCGACCATATCTTGCAAGTAAGCTGACGCATGCATGATGCAAGTTCTGTGCCTCCATATTTGAATAGCTTGACCGCCAATTCATCGGCCTATGCTTCTTTGTTGTTTTTCAAGCGGTTAAGAGGCCGCATAAATCCGGGTTTTTGAATAACTTCTTCAGACATCAAATTATTGAATTATTTCGATGTCCGCAACTCGAACGTTAGTTCGTATAATATTTTGTAGTGCGCGTTTGTTTTGCCATTATTAACTAAATTTAATACCTTCTCGTTCGAACACTTTTAATTTCCAGAAGCAATAAATAAATCTGAAGACTCCAAGTTGACATGTTAAATCAGTTTTAAAAAGCTACACTTGCATACGATAACATGCGTTTTTAAGAGAAGATAAGGCCTTGCAGGAAATCAGAAACTTATTGTTAAAATTTTTATAAAGTGATAAGCTTTTCGAATTTTTAGAATAATTACAAACACTTTCACTAATTTAATAATTTAATGTTTCACAATTCTTATTTATTCAGAATGTAATCTGGTTGTAAAAAGTTAAAAAACTTTATGGTGGAGTCGACTAAATTTCTCCTGAGGACAACCAGTTTCTCGTTTTGAACATGATGTTAATGAGTAACTGATAACAATTGGTTGGTAACATACGCTCAGTACAATTTGTCCACACTGCTGGCTAACGTCTTTTACGCATCTACACACCACACCCCACAATACTCGTAAATTGCTTAATACAAGCTGTTCACTATATGAGATATGTTACTACTGACATAAAAACACTCGGTTGCTTGAATTTATGAAATCTGTAGGCAATTCACGTTTTTGGCCGCAACATGCTTGCAGGCGCTGAAAGAGGGGCCACTTAGCTTATTCTACACACGATAACCACTCATTGCCTGTCGGCTTCTAATAGTTTATGTCTTGTTTACATGTGGTTGTTATTTGGTTGAGAGCTTATGATAGATGTAGAACCAGTTCTGCCCTCTGATTGATTTGACGCAGCTTGTTTATAGTAGCACGCTTTCTTTTCTTTCCTGTTTATATGGGTCACAAATATGTGACGATTTTTTTTACTATCCTTAAATAAAATAAATGTCACATCTGAGTAATCATTAGTGGTTAGCTTGTCTTGTGCATAAAGCGCATTCGGCGATTTTTAGAATGAGTGAAATTATTCAATTAAAAAATTCCATTTTGTGTGAAAATGTCGGAAAACGTCTTTGGTATATTATTCAAAGAGGGCGAACCACGTCGAAGACGGCCATTAACATCAACTGATGATCAACACCTCAATAGAATAAAAGAACTGGTGCTTAAGAATCGACGATTAACCGTCAGAGATCTTACTGGCATCATTGGAGTATCGGAAAGATCAGTGAAAACCATTTTGAAAAATCATTTTTGCCTAAGAGAAGTGAAACCACGATTATTTCCAAAAAATTGACGGCTCTAAAATAATGCTTCTTGAGAATCAGGATGTCATGAAACATATTATTACCGCCATGGATCTATGCTCACGACCCGAAAACAGAAAATCAGTGGGAGGAATATTGTGGCAAAGCTGAGACGAAGTCGAAAAAATCAAATCTGGTCAAAAATAAAGGTTACGTTAAAAGTTTTCTTCGATTATCGACGTTTGATGCAAACGGTCAAACTGGCAACAAGGAATACTCTTTGAGTGTTATGTCTCATTTGCATGAAGCTATTCGGTCGGAATTATGGGCCAACAACTCTTGGTTTTTGCACAACGATAATGCACCGTCGCATACTGATTATTCTTGAGTTTTTCTGCAAATTTTCAACCAATATCGTGTCGCAATCTAGCTCCTTGTGTGACAAAAAGGTACCCGGAATTTGTAATATGTTTTTTTGCCGATTTTCAATCATCATATCTTTCACTTTTCTAATATTTTCATTACTTGAAGAGGTCGAAGGTCATCCCGAGCGAGACATGTCCTCAACGATCTCTCGACCAACTTTGAAGGCCTTTTCTAACAGTCGCAACTATTCCGTACGTGAAATAGTAAGAACTACAAAATTTTAAACAAATTCTTTGTTCGATATTTTCATCGAGTGTAAAAATCGCAACGCACTTCTGAGGTGTTCCGACTTAAGCAGCTGCTGTAAACCAACTGGTTAACGGATCGCGCTCATATTTGGCAAAAGAATTAAGAACAGTCCTACCAACTTACCAAATTCTCACTTTCTTGAAAAATCATTTACCCGGGAAATTTAATTGTAATTTCCGGAACAAATATGTGTGTCTAAGGAAAATTAAATCTAACTTATTAATCTTCTTTAAGTATATTTTTAGTAGCATTTTGTATGACTCTGACTTAATTTAGACAGACCGAAATTGATAGTTAATTTCATAAATATTATTTCATTTATTTGTGTTTGCCTATTATTCCCGCACTAATTGGTACTAATCTACTAAGCCATAAATCTTCTACTGTTTGCAGTTAACGACAGATGGGATGTTCGTGAAACTCGCCAATCTGTGCATAATTAGCTGACAAGCTACCACAAATTACACGCGCAAAACATTGCGAATATAATTTAAACACTGACTTTAGTTTCTTATATACTCTACGTACAGTTAAATTGAGTTAGGTTTTCCTAATGCAATAAATCAGTCTCTATGCCAACAGAATAACGTTAATTTGATATTAAATACTATATAAGTAGTTTTCTTAACTTATAAAATATTATTTCCAAAAACATGTTTGTAACGTCAAATGTGTGGTCAAATATTTACCGCAAATGTTTACATAAATCATCCGTTAGGCCAAACTGAATGGTTGTTAAAAAAACACTGGGGGGCAGTACGTTCATTATCGGCATACTAAAGTGCTGACGAAAGGCAATGATTTATTAGTTAGATTAGATATGAAGTGGAATCGGCACAGACATTATAAGGCTTGAATTGAGGGATGCAGGGAACATGGCGAAAAGTAAAGTCTTCAAACTATCGTCGAAAGCAAACTGTAAACTATTCAGATTAAATAACTCCATTTACTTGACTCATATGGCAGCAATAAGAAACGTTTGAGCATGGAGACGGAGAGTAATATATCGTATGGAAAGGATCACTAATTATGATCAAATTAAAATAAATAAAAAATACTTTAATAGCATTTGTTGGATATCCTAAAATTCAATATAAAAAAATTATTGAACATTTTTTTGATAATAGGTTGTGAGAATAAATTAGAGTTTAGTCCAGACTTCCTTCTAAAATTAGCAGTGACGAAAATATAACAGCAGTAGCTGAGAGTTTACACGTTATTAGACCCATTTCTGGATCAGACGGTATGTAAATAAGCGAAATTGCTTATTTCATCCCAGATTTTTTGATGAAAAGCAACCTCAAGAGATTTAAGAGAGTGGGTATAACGGTGCATGTTACTTTAAAAATGATACCGCTGAGAAACCGTCAATAGCAACCCTTATTGCGCCATGATAATCGACTTTTTGATGCCTGAAACTCGTGATCTCGGCGACATTTTGTTTCAATAAGACAGTCGCACTTCCCATACAGTGCATGAATCAATTGATTTATTGAGAAAACACTTCGGTGAGCAAATAATTTCACGTTTTAGGACGGTCGATTGGTCACCAAGATCGTGTTATATCACACCAATATACATTTTTCTGTGGGGTATGTAAAGTCTAATGTCTATGCGGACAACCCTGCTGTAATCAATATAAAATTCAATGCATATGCGTAATAAAGAGTTTTCTAGGCCATTTTTTGCACCTTGCGTTTTTATGAAAATATAGGCTATGTTCGTCGTAGAGACTATAGCTTCCAAACAGTGGAAGAGTTTTCAAATGTTGTTTACGAGTCTAATCAATTTAAACACCCAACAATCAAATATTTCTTCCTCAATACTGTATAACTGCATAAGGACTAAATATTTTAAATAGTTATCATTCTGTCATTCAAAGGATATATATAACTTAAATGTTTTGAAGATTACTTCCAAAATTTAAAAAAAAAAATATCTAACTCGAAATCAATTCGTTTGACAGAGAAAATTTGCCATTATAGAACAATATCTACTTGTGCATCTGTTCAATATGTAACGGCCAGGAAAGGAATTAAGTTCATATACTACATATGTACAAACGTTTGATTGCAACTTAAGAAGCCTAATTACCTTATAACCTTTTAGTCTTTTCTAATAATTATTAATTTATAAGATTAATATTATAGTTATAACACCTATGTGCTCCAAAGTAAAAACATAAGCGCATACTCGGCATTCATTACAGTAACTGCTAAGTGGCCTGTGATTCTTTGTAGCTACAACATCTATACCATATATATCATCATAAAAAAATTTGTGACGACGATTTGGTCCTTCATTAGTGCACCTGGTTTGGTAGGCATCGTAAGTTTGTCCACTAGTGAGACTAATATTGCACCTCCGCGTTACTCATACGCCATGTAGCATACGTATTCACATAAACAATAATATAACACTTAAATCGCGTGTTACCACATGATATGCTTCCCTCAAAATACATTACGCAATAAGAATTTTAATAGAAATATGGAATAATTATTTTGCATCATTTTGTTTAGGGTGTTTTAGAGAGTATCTCTATAAATACTCGTATGGACATGACGACGGGACGAATTGTTTCTTCTGCAACAGCAGCGGAGAAAACGCACTGCATATCTTCTTTTTCTGCCGGCGGTGTGAAAAGGAGAGAGCCGAACTACAGAAACTGACAACGGAACAAGTGACACCGGATAATATAGTTTGTGAAAGAAACTGAATGGAGCGAAAGAAACGAGCCGAAACCAAAAAAACCACACCAAAGCCGTGTAAAAATCAAGGTGATGCTCATTGTTTTTTTTTTGATATTTGCGGTTCGTACATCAATAGCTTGTTCCGGAGAAACAGGTGGACAGTAAGGACCAAATTGGCCAAATTGTGGCGCTTGCGTGAGAACATCCGTGAAAGATGGCCGAAAGCTGACAGTGGCGCTCCGTGGAACCCGTTTTTAGTCGATCGAATAGATATTAGAAAATTTGCTGATGAAGCTGTAGGCCATCACAAAAAGTAATTTAATATATTGCGTTTTATTTATAATTTTCGAACATATTTTTGTCAAAATATATAATATTATTTAAATCAATAGGGTATTCCGTTAAATAAAACTTTACTGACATTCCTTCTTCGAAGGCAATTAACGACAACAAAACAAGATCTTATATGCCACACCAACAAACTATAATATTTATACTTACTACCTACTCAAAATTTATTGTATACATATTAGGGTTGCTATTAAATATCTCTTTAATAGATATTACTTCTTTCCCAGACAATTATAATTTTCTCTTATACAACGTACAATTCTTTTGCAATGTTCTGTGTGTATTCAACATTCCCATTCAGTACTATGACAGCAATTTCTCTGCACAAAACGTAGTGAGAAATATCAAAGGATGTACGCACCGCTTGCCTGCCGGATACTTTTATTTTGGTAGACGTTTACCATTTTGACGCCTGTTGACCGTCATTTCCTGTCGCTTACAACCAGATGGCTAGCCTGTATGAGTAGGTTGCCTTTTATTAATTATCGTAGTTAATATTTTGTTGAAATAGTTAACTAAACGTCATATCGTATTCTCTCACTTGTTCTTAATTGTTTGCTATTTTTTTGGCTTACGAATTGCCCGGCTAGTTCACTTTTCGCTCGTCATTCAACAAATCACAAATTAAGGTATTTGTATTACAGACATAGTTTTGTCAATGATTACACTGTAACAACATAAATAATAATAGCTGGAGGCCCGCTTACAAATTAGAATAGGAATAAAGCTTTATGCAAATAGTTTAACTGGTAATGTTTAATTATAAAAAAATAATTAACTACTACTGTGATCGGCTGTATAGTCTTATCAAGCTATAAAAGTGAGGATATTTGAATGTAGAGGATAGGAATTTGGCGATAAGCGATTATGCTGACGATTTCGGGTTTAAAAAGTTAAATAATTTTATGAATTTAATACGGAAATAAAATTTTAATGACTGAAAATGAAAACCAAGAAATGACCGTATCAAAAGCGAGCTAGGTTATATAATTCGTTGCTGACAATTGCGTTATGTTTTTCATAAGATAAGAGGGTCATGTATGTAAATAAAGTTTTCGGGTTTAAAAGAATGAGTTTACATGCAGCGACGGTTTTCGTTAAGGAAACATAGTTATCTTCACTAAATTGATTCAATTCTTGAGTGGGAACACTTTCAAGTCCAACTTCTTTCTGATAATCCGGCAGGTAGTGGTTTAAGATAATCCAAATTCTTGAGCACATCTTGAAATTGAAAAATTTTGATCTTCAAGAACTCTTGCCTGAACGGCAAGTAACTGCTAAAATATTATGAAAAAAATAATGTACCATAAAGGGTGCGAGAACGCAAGCAGACTGTGATCATTATAAACACTTGGAATTATATTTAACGACTAATGCCCCATTATACTAAGTACTAATTGAATTTTCCTTTTAAATGTGTTTATGTGGAATGGATAAATTACTCAAAAACTTGAATTTTAGATTCGCAATGCACAAGACATTTTAATTAATTTTAGTAAATTAAATATAGAAATTTGAATAAAAATTTGCTTTTTTTCAGGGTTGATGTAACGTCAATTCCTCACTTCATGTGATTTTTATTTCCGGTGTAAGTCAAAAATTATATAAATAGCAGGAAAAGGTATATGGATGCAATGCCTATTAATATTACATGAAGTGTAATAACGTAAATTAAAATAGATTGCCGGTTATAGCAGATAACAGTGAAAGAGCAAACAAAAGGGTTGCGTTAATAAGAGAAGTGTCACTGCACAAATTATTTATTTTGTTTTAATTACTGTTGACAAACGGATCTTTAAAGACCTTAACCAAACCACTGCATTAGCCAATTAAACAATTTATGAAAGCAATAGGATATTTAATTAGAACTGTGAATGTCTCTCGTGAACAAAGAAATGTTTTTTCGTTATTTTAAATTATTGCATGCGCATTTTCATTTTCTGAAAGGAATATTTTATGGTTTCTATTTTAATAAATGACAGATGTTTGCTTTCTATTAAGCAAATAATTTCACAGCACGTTCGAAATCAAATCTTAAAATATGCGGTAGAATAAGTAAATGAAATGATTAATGTAATATTAATAAATTAGGTCATTGTTGAAACCGTGCTAGATGTATCTTGTTGACTATTATGTTTTAATTCAAATACTTGTGTGTTTTTTAAGTCTTGAAAAAAGTTTTAAGATGTGAACAATTTCTATAGAACTTATGGTAGTTCAGGATATGGCAACAAGAAATGTCGTAGAATCTTCTGGTAAAAGAAAAGAAAGTATTTTGAAAAATTTTCTATCTGAGAAGGTAAGCAAAACGAAAGCTTTTAGTTGAAAGTAAAGTTTTAAGTTAAAGTTCTGGTGACGGTAAACCTATGTCTATTCTTATGTCTTCAACCGGAAGTTCGATTTGCTTCGGTCAAAAATTTAAGCTTGTATAGCCAGGACAAGATATTCTGAATAAAGTATGTAATTTTCTCTTAGAACTGGCACACATTTTCCCACAATTTTTTAATTGTAATTTAACTCTACCCAAATATTCTCTGTAAGATTAATAAGAGTTCCTTCCAGTATGCTGGTGCGTATGAGTACCACTTTCTCTCTATACACGAATAACAGAAATATTTTAACTAATTAGAAAACTTGACTTTCATTAATGAATGTTTGTGCACATAAAAATTTTTATTGGTTTTCTTGAATCAATATATTTAATTTAGTATAAAAACTTATAGTACCATATTTCTTAGAATTTCCTATTAAAATTTTCATTACATATCTAGTGTAATTTTCCAAAATTAGAAAAACAAATTTCCGGATTTTTTGACAATTATAGCATAATTACTTCCGATTTGCAATAAAAAATATCAGTATTTGCTAATGTGCTGAAATACCTAAACATTTATTGGGAGCAATAAAGGAAGAATTATTTGTCTATATTTTAATTATTTAAAACAGTTTAAAACATTTTTATAAGCAAAATTGTATACAACGCTTATATGTTGTTGTAAGCGAGTATATACACAGTATACTAAAAACTTAAGTTTTTTTTGTAAAAACAGATACTAACTTTAGCGGCAACTTTATTATCATGTACAATTACCATTAAAATTTCACCCATGGCGTTTCGCACCGTGTGCGTGCTGCAAAATAAATTTATTTACGAAATTACCGATGCTTATTTATGTAAATATTTTTACGTGTTCACAGTCGATAAAATAATGAAGGTGGAAAAATTCCACACAGGCAGGTGAGCACGTGACGGAGGGTAACTAATTGCGGGAAAGTGTTGTGGTAGATGTTGTAAAAAATCACTTTACTCTTACAAAACACAAAGTCATGCAGCAAGCAAATTGTTAGTGAAAATACTACTATGAGCTAAACATAGTAAGACTTTATTCATAATTTTAAAATATTAAATTTTTTCTTCCAAATCTATGTTAACCCTTCAGGAGGATTACCTTGGATCCAATACACTATTGCCAACGCTTTTTCTTATCCTCGAAACAGTTGTTATAGTCAATTTCCGGAATAGCCTTCAACGGGAGTAGCGATTCACGTTTAATGCCTTCTATTTACTTAAAACAGTTTACCTTGGAGCTAAATTAGGCGAATTCTTTTATTTTATTAACTTGTTGATCATCAGTTGATGCTGAAGGACGTCTACCTTTAAGAACACTTAGCAAAGTTACCTCAGACCTCTAACAGCGAAAATTGGATATCTGTAACCAGGTGACTTGTTAACTAATTTTAATTCAATTTTATAAAAAATAATTACTGAAGCAGGTCTATTCGATTCTGCAGACGCTTAAATAGTAAAAAAATAGAGAAAGAATCTTTTAGAGTAATAATAGCACAAAATAATAATGTTGCAACAATATTAATGACATCGCCAGGATCAAATTTCATAGTCTTTAAAGAAAACTCTCAGAACCATTAAAAATCTTTACAAAAGTTAGGTAATTTATTTAAAATGTTGAAGAAAGCAGGACAAAAGATGTCGCCCCGTTATGGAAAATAATTCAACACTCGATTTTCATGTTCCAAGCACAAAATATAAATACGTATATATGACGAAAAACCACTTAGTTCCCCTTCTTTTGGTAATTCAAATAAAATCTCATTATGAAATTAGAAAGTAATTTCTCAAGACATATTTTTGTCTGCATGCCTTAAAGGCAAGAAAGCTTAATTTTTGTTACTGCAGTTTTTGAAAATACGAATTTTTGTTCAGTGCAATAAGAAATCAAAAGTGCACTAAATTAAAGAAGACATACATATGTATAAGACATACGCAATCGACAATTTAATTAGACGAACAACAAAAAACAAGTTACAATCGAGTGAAAAAACCTCTAGAAGTTGTAATTGATTACAGCAAAAGGGTAGCAAATCCGAAAACAACACAAGGTGTTTGTGGTAAAAAAGAGGCAAGAAGATTGATTCTATTTGTTGAATGGACCTTCTTTCTCTTTTAGAAAGTGCTGAAGTCGTAAATATTGCATGAGATAGAGATTTTCTTATAAACATGCGTGATATGTACCAACAAAAGATGGTATCGCACAAGTTACTGATAACTGCAATTCAAAAATATGTATACGAACGAATATGTCACCGCTTTCTTATGTAGGCACACATTTTCGAATGTTTATTTACGTTGAGTGGCTATATTGAGAAGCAACTCAGTAGAAAAATACGTTCGTCAATATTATTAGACATATTAGAACATTTGCAATAATTTGTGTATTTACTATGTTGTTTTTTAACGTTTTTCACAGCGCATCATTCTTTCACACAGTAATTTTTTTTTAGAAATGCTAAATTGTTTAAACTAACCCCAAAAAAATTTAAAATTTACAAATAAACAATTCTGTCATGTGCACTTTATCAATGACCTTTTCTTGTAGTCACAGCAGTAATCAAAGTCACTGCATTTGCATGATTTTTGTCAGCAATGATGTCTGATTTGACAGTTACGAGTACAAAAGATTTTCGCAACACATGACAGGCTTAGAATAGAATAGTCTTTATCAAGTATTATTCATCAGCGAATCGAACAAAGTTTACCAGATGCTCAAACATATGTGGTGCAAAATGTGTGCTAGGTGTTTTCTGACATTAGAATCTTTTTTTTTTTTTATAATCAAAAAAATTTTACTAACCCCTTATTTTATTTTCTCTAAATTATTTTAATTTATGTTTGGCGACAAGAGAAGCGAGCGAAGAGATTACTTATCAAAGACAGCTAATTTTACATACCTAAAGGAACTATTTTAGGCTAAGCGCACTCTTGAATTATTTAACATTATATTTATATCTATACCAGAATTGTCACTTCTCACATATTTCTCAAATTATTTTCTCAAAGACGGCGAACACAACACAAAAGGGACTGAGGAAATAATAAAAAAAAAAAACTAATACAAGTAAATAAATTACTGTTGAATGTTTGTGATCTTTCAATTCTTGTACACAAATCTACATATTTGTTTGGTACATATAAATTGGGAATTTCGTCACTTCTTCAACTATAGGAATATATATATAATTATTACTTCACATATTTTTATTTTCTTCTTTGCTTACTTCGCATTTATATATTTGTTTTCCTGTCTACCCGTGAAATCCTAAATTGCTTTTTATTCTTTTATACGTCTTTGTGCTTTTAAGCTACTAGAAGGCGCCTGCGGTACCGGAAAGATAACAAATGAACAACAGACAGACGGCGGGACTTCGACACTCTCTGTTCACATGTTTGGAGGTAAAACCAATCCTTGAGCTGTGAGCTCAAGGTGCTGGATACACCAAAAGAGGTGTCGACAATCGCAAAATTATCACATGTATGTGTAAGTGCATAGAAAATTATGACTTTACGCTTACTGTGTTGAAATATTACCAACAAAATAAAATATTTGCATATGATGCGGCAAGGAAAAATACGTAAATATTTTTTTATTGCTTTCTCTAACATACGTCAAATCATTTATCGTTTGATTATGAGTCTACTAAACACGATTTGATATTAATATTTGATATGTGAGGCCAAATTTAAAGCTCCTTTCACTGAACAGTCCGCTTGGTTTTATTGTATACGAAAAATCTAATAAGAAATGTTTGCTTGAAAGAGTATTTCTTATAAATGTTAAAGAACTAGCTTATCAAAATATTTAATTGAAAAGCTACTAATTACAAAAATATCGAAAGGCTTTAAATAAAAATATACTTTCCATTTCTTTCCCTAAATTTGGCGCATGGTAAATATCTGGTCAATTATTCCGGAAAGACAGATGGTCAATAAGGAGTTTTATTAGGCCGTACCGCGACCTTTGTGTGAGAAAATCCGTCGTTCATAAATTTGACACCTTGATAGTTCACCATCGGATCGAGCTAAGATTGTGAGCGAATTTAAAGCCATAAAGGCATCAAATAGCATCAATCAACCACCGTATTCACCAGATTTGACTCCGTATAACTTTTTCTTGTTTTCCGAACTGAAATCCGCTACGAGGAACCTGTTTTCAGACGATCGAAGAGACAAAAAAATTCGCTCAAAGAGTTGAAGGCCATCCTAAGAAGTGCTTACGAAAAGTGTTTCGAGGACTGGAAAAATCATTGGCATAAATGGATTACATTTGATGGGGTTTACTTTAAAGGCGACGTAGTACATACTGATAAATAAGTAAATACTTTGCGTTTTCTTTACTATTTTCATTTACTTTATCCCCTATGCATAAAAAAAGCCGCAATTTTTGTAAATACAAATGTTACTATATTGGTGCTAGCTTAAATGAAATGTGAAATGTCCACTTAATTAGATTATAGTGTAAATATGGCTGTAATAAATTAGCTGAACCCTTGCACAAATTTGCTTCCATATGCCATATCTTCTTCTTCTTTACTGG
The DNA here is from genome assembly GCA_027475135.1 of Bactrocera correcta. Classification (NCBI taxonomy): domain Eukaryota; kingdom Metazoa; phylum Arthropoda; class Insecta; order Diptera; family Tephritidae; genus Bactrocera; species Bactrocera correcta. The sequence continues at coordinate 93,576,415 of CM050323.1, forward strand.
CGTAGACACCGCTTACGCGATTATAGCCGAGTCAACAACAGCGCGCCAGTCGTTTCTTCTCTTCGCTACGTGGCGCCAATTGAATATTCCAAGCGAGGCCAGGTCCTTCTCCACTTGGTCCTTCCAACGGAGTGGAGGTCTTCCTCTTTCTCTGCTTCCGGCGGCGGGTACTGCGTCGAATACTTTCAGAGCTGGAGTGTTTTCATCCATGCGGACAACATGACCTAGCCAGCGTAGCCGCTATCTTTTAATGCGCTGAACTATGTCAATGTCGTCGTATATCTCGTACAGCTCATCGTTCCATCGAATGCGATATTCGCCGTGGCCAACGCGCAAAGGACCATAAATCTTTCGCAGAACCTTTCTTTCGAAAACTCGCAACGTCGACTCATCCGTTGTTGACATCGTCCAAGCCTCTGCACCATATAGCAGGACGGGAATTATGAGTGACTTATAGAGTTTGGTTTTTGTTTTGTTGGTGGTGTTTACGCTGGTTCCAAGATAGACGAAATTATCTACAACTTCAAAGTTATGACTGTCAACAGTGACGTGAGTGCCAAGTCGCGAGTGCGATGACTGTTTGTTTGATGACAGGAGATATTTCGTCTTGCCCTCGTTCACTACAAGACCCATTTCTTTTGCTTCCTTGTCCAGTCTGGAGAAAGCAGAACTAACGGCGCGGGTGTTGAGGCCGATAATATCAATATCATCGGCATACGCCAGCAGTTGTACACTCTTATAGAAGATGGTACCTTCTCTGTTGAGTTCTGCAGCTCGAACTATTTTCTCCAGAAGCAGGTTGAAAAAGTCGCACGATAAGGAATCGCCTTGTCTGAAACCTCGTTTCGTATCGAACGGCTCGGAGAAGTCCTTCCCGATTCTGACGGAACTTTTCGTGTTGCTCTACGTCAGCTTACACAGCCGTATAAGTTTTGCGGGGATACCAAATTCAGACATCGCGGCATAAAGGCAGCTCCTTTTCGTGCTGTCGAAAGCAGCTTTGAAATCGACGAAGAGGTGGTGTGTGTCGATTCTCCTTTTACGGGTCTTTTCCAAGATTTGGCGCATCGTGAATATCTGGTCGGTTGTTGATTTACCAGGTCTAAAGCCACACTGATAAGGTCCAATCAGTTTGTTGACGGTGGGCTTTAATCTTTCACACAATACGCTCGACAGAACCTTATATGCGATGTTGAGGAGGCTAATCCCACGGTAGTTGGCACAGATTGTGGGGTCTCCTTTTTTGTGGATTGGGCATAGCACACTTAAATTCCAATCGTTGGGCATACTTTCGTCCGACCATATTTTGCAAAGAAGCTGATGCATGCACCTTATCAGCTCTTCGCCGCCGTGTTTGAATAGCTCGGCCGGCAATCCATCGGCCCCTGCCGCTTTGTTGTTTTTCAGGTCGGGCAATGTAACGTCTGCTCCATCGTCATCGATTGGGGTATCGGGTTCGCTTTCTCCTGGTGTTGTGCGTTCACTGCCATTCAGCAGGCTGGAGAAGTGTTCCCTCCATACTTTAAGTATGCTCTGGGCATCGGTGGCTAGATCACCTTTGGGGGTTCTACAAGAGTATGCTCCGGTCTTGAAACCTTCTGTAAGCCGCCGCATCTTTTCGTAGAATTTTCGAGCATTACTCCTGTCGGCCTGCTTATCAAGCTCTTCGTACTCACGCATTTCGGCCTCTTTCTTTTTCTGTCTACAAATGCGTCTCGCTTCCCTCTTCAACTCTCGGTATCTATCCCATCCCGCACGTGTTGTGGTCGATCGTAACGTTGCGAGGTAGGCAGCCTGTTTTCTCTCCGCTGCGACACGGCACTCCTCGTCGTACCAGCTGTTCTTTTGCACTTTCCGAAAACCAATGGTTTCGGTTGCAGCTGTACGTAAGGAGTTTGAAATGCCGTCCCACAGTTCCCTTATACCGAATTGTTGACGAGTGCTCTCAGAGAGCAGGAGTGCAAGCCGAGTAGAAAATCGTTCGGCTGTCTGTTGTGATTGCAGCTTCTCGACGTCGAACCATCCTTGTGTTTGTTGCCGTGCGTTTTTTGCTGCACAGAGGCGGGTGCGAATTTTGGCTGCAACAATATAGTGGTCCGAGTCGATGTTAGGATCTCGGAGCGCACGCACATCTAAAACACTGGAGACGTGTCTTCCGTCTATCACAACATGATCGATCTGGTTGGTGGTTTTTCGATCCGGAGACAGCAAGGTAGCTTGATGTATCTTCTTATGCTGGAATCTAGTACTACAGATAACTATATTTCAGGCCCCGGCGAAGTCGATCAGCCTCAACCCATTTGGTGGTGTTTCGTCGTGGAGGCTGAATTTACCGACTGTAGTGCCAAAGATACCTTCTTTGCCCACCCTGGCGTTAAAGTCGTCTAGCCCGATTGTGAAATCGTGGAGGGGCCAGCACTCATAGGTGCGCTCTAAGCACTCATAAAAGGTATCTTTGTTCACATCGTCCTTCTCTTCCGTCGGGGCGTGGGCGCAAATCAGCGATATGTTGAAGAACCTTGCTTTGATGCGGATTGTGGCTAGACGTTCATTCTCCGGAGTGAATGATAGTACTCGGCGACAGAGTCTCTCTCCCACCACGAATCCAACACCAAACTTGCGCTCCTTTATATGGCCACTGTAGTAAATGTCACAAGGACCTACTCGTCTCTCTCCTTGTCCCGTCCATCGCATTTCTTGGACGGCGGTGATGTCAGCCTTTATCTTTACGAGGACATCTATCTTTTTTTACGTGGCGGGTCCCAAACCCAGCGCACAACCCTATGCGGGGTGTTTCGCCTTCTCACTTTAGCTCGCCTTCAAACGGATGTTCTTAGGCTACCCAGAGGATACTTGGTCAAAGACCGGAAGTCGTGAGCTGCTTGAGTCATATGTAAAAGAATCGTTTCTGGCCACTCCCAAGTGAATGGCGATCAGAGAACTTTCCTCACTTGCGTGAACTTCTACACATGACTCAATCCTCCGATATATGCCATATATGTATATTAATACTCGTGCATAAAAACAACTCCCTAGCATTTATGATGCTGCAATGTCCAAACTGAGTGTTTTTTTAAAAATTAATACAAGTTTTCAGAACTACAATTAAATTTGTTCTGTAGGGTACTTTGGACAGTAATTCAGTATTTTTACAAATATCTAGTAGGCAATTCATTCATAAGTCAAGAAGCTTCTTCAATAAGACTCGCTATAATGTACATATGTATACATGTTTCAAGTAGTAGTAATAGTAGTAAACTAAATAACAATGATGCCTTTAAAGATATTTGATTTTTGAATGAAAACTTTTTCAAATAAATCCCTTATGTATTTCATGAGTTTTTTCTAAAAGCTCCTAATGCCTTTTAAAAATGCGTTCACTTATGATGAATCTATGTATATTCGAGTGTAAGTCGTATGTTTCATGCCTATGTTTTTACAGAAGGACAGCCATGTATTTTACTTTAAAAATATTTCTGCTAAATACTAATGATAGGTAACGTGGATTTCGCTGGTTCCAAAAATTCTTATTGTTTTTATTATCTCATTTAATTCTATAAGAACTACATAGTATTGTATTGAACATTTTTCTGACAATATTTAGGTAAAAACCCATATCTTGGAACGTGCTCGACCAATTGTAACTAAATTTGGTACCACCTGATTACCAAAAATTATCGAAATCGGATTGCCTAATGTGTGGAACCTTATTCTTACGGCGAATATTTTTTTGGAAAATTCTGTTACTACTGTTTACAAAAAACTGTTAGACTTTTTATACCGTGAATAGGGTATATTAAGTTTGCCGCGAAGTTTGTAGCACCCAGACGGAAGCATCGGAGACCCTATGCATACAGTATATGTATATATAAGTGATCAGTTTGTTAAGGTGAGTGGATTTAGCCATGTCTGTCTGTCTTTATATATACGAACCAGCCTCAGTTTTTAAGATATCGTTTTGAAATTTTGCAAACGTCATTTTCTCTTCAAAAAAATGCTCATTTATCGGAACTGCCGATATCGGACCGCTATAACATAAAGCTTCTACAAAAACCGAACGATCTGATTCAAAGATTAGTAAGGAAAATTTTCGCATTTGACGTGGTATGTTCACGAAATTTGACATGGATTACTGCTTAAGGTAACAATATAATCTCCGAAAAAATTTTCAGATTGGATTACTATAGCTTTAGCTTCTATACAAATTGAAAACATTGTTACTAAAATAAATGCACCTGTGAAGGGTATATTAGCTGCGGTGCAGCCGAATTTAACGTTTTTTCTTGTTAATTTAAATTTCGCGCGAAAACGCATTCATCGTTTTTTTTCAAGTTGGTATGACTGTTAGTGAGTACTAAAGAGCATTAGGTGCGATAGACGGGTCAAGGACTGAAGCGTGTAGGTCCTGCTATTAGCCATTTAAAGGAGCGAAATTTTTACGATGAATTAAAATATTCGATGAAGAATTTCGTTAAATTTGTGTGTGAAATCAAATTTCTAGAGTCGAAACGTTCAGAAAGTTGGAGCATACCTTCGTTGATAATTGTTTGTCGCGAACAAGAGTTTTTTTGTTGGTATATGTACATTCATTCAAAGTGGGCCGAGGACGCGTTGACGACGTACCACGTACTATACACATCAAAATCACTAAATTTTTTGAAAAAAAAGCGTCTCTTTAACGTCTTTGAAATAAGTCGGAAAGTTTTGGATCTATTCTTACGATCCAGAAATAGACGATCATTTGGCCGAATATTTTTGGAAAAGGTGAGCCAAAGCCGAAAAAATCACATCAAAGCAAGTCACAAATCAAGATTTTTCGTCAAATTTTCAACCAGTATTAATCACCTTATTCGCATGATATAGCCCCGTTTGACTTCTGGATATTCCCGCTTCGGGGTAACATTAAACGTAAATCGCTACATGCATTGAAGGCTATTTTTCTTTAATAACTTTTCCGATAATTGGAAAAAAACGTTGCAGAAGTGTATAGGGGCCAAGGACAAACAGACGGGCTCGTCACGCTAATCATTTATATATATGTGACCTGGTTTACGAAAAGGGGGCTTAGGTGTCAAAAAAAAAAAGACCAGGTCACATACTTCAAATACAAGCTACCTCGTTTAGGGTATAAAAAAAACACAATACACAGTTTGCTTAAATTTAATTCCACTTTTTAATACAGATTAAGTTTGTCCATTGTCAAGCATTTAGTTTTTTATTTGCAGATGATTCTCCTTTTCTCTTTCTCTCGTTATTAGTGTTGTTGTCACGCTGTCACCTACAAGTTATTTCACTCAGCTGACTGCATGGATTTTTTTAATGCTAATGTTTCGTTCACTGAATGTTAAATAGTGCTTTATCAAAAACTGTAAAAAAGTAGCAAATTTCCATTTTTCGTTACTGCAAAAAAAGAAATATAAATAACACATTCATTGACAATCTGCGCTCGACTTTTCGTACCGCTATACCATATCTGAGAACGAGAGCGTATGTATGTGAGTTTTCATGCATACACATGTGCATATCTGCACACGAACATGTTATTGTTGAGGTTCTGTTTTAATGAGCGCAAAATTAGGTATTTCACATTCGTTGGTAATTTATTTGCAAAAAGCCAGGAGGTGTGTTTATACAGGTTAACAGTTTTACTCTTTTTCGACGTGCTATAAATTGTATATATCTGTTTTCACAATTGCGTTTATAAAGGGTTTATCCATAAAACTCTAAAATTGCGCTAGAAGAATACAAAATTCATTGTTTTTAACCAGAATTTCGTGGTGTCAAGTCAAGTATTTAAGAAATTTAGATACTCAATTTGAATAATACAAAGTGGTAGAGAATATTCGAGCTCATTTAGTCTGTTTCCATTTTTTCCCTGTAACATAGATTGGCAAGAGAATGTAACGCAACAAATTTGATTGCAGTTGATATTGATTTATCGCACACTCAGTAGTTTGTAACAGTACCAGTATATAAGGAGTGGTCTTCCGATCTCGTCCGTTTTTACAATGTCGGTAGAGATGCTTATTTTTGCAAAATTTTTAGTATTCGAAAAAGTGTTACTTTTTTGAAAAGCATTCAATATCACACAGTTTCAAATGGTTTATATATGTTGTTTCTCCTCAAACCTTCAAATGCTTGGAATAAAGAGGGATTGAACAAGCCGGTAGAGGTCAGCTAACCAAATATGCGTTTGCTGTGGTATGTGCCTGAGATCTCACAATTTTGTTGGCAGACTGGCGCTTCTTCTGCTACCGCACAGTTCGTTAGGAGGACAGGCACAGACGGAAAGCGTTAAAGCTCTTTTCAAAAATGTGTTTGCTGCCTTTCTTCTCTTCAGATATTTCACTGCTTTGAGTTTCTGTTTTAAAGGGTTTTTCCCTCTGGTTTATTGTGTTTTTTTTTGTTTTTGTTTGCGGTTTTTATTGCCATCCTTCCTTTCTTTGTAGTAGAATGTGCTTTTAATTAATATTAATTAGCTGTTAAAGAACACATTCAATTCAAGAGCTGTTTATTCTGTCCTTGCATTAGTGAACCCTTTAGATTTTTATTACATATACATTTTGCTAATAATTCTCAGTCATATTTAGCAACATGTAAATATTAACTGTTTAAATCTATACAAATTTATTTGTTACAATAACCATAATTTTCTTAATTTTTATACTACAATTTATTTTTTTTCAAAACCAAGTTCAAATGGACATTTACACTATTGTTTTCCTGGTTACAATGGGTGGTCACAATTTTACTAATTTTTGCTCATTTAGTACCTTTTTTGTTTGTTTTGGGTTTGATTGAACTTTGAAATAAGTTCGATTCATTAAACACCGCATTAAAAGAAAGAACAAAGTTTGAGAAAATTTAAGGTGTTTTACAATTGGAAAAGCCGTTGTTGGAATCAGATACAATATTTTTTATTTTGTGGCGAGTAAATATTTTTAGTATACCCTATTTTTAGCATAAGTCAATAGTATTTTATTCCAGAATGCAAGAAATTTAAGTTCTAACAAACAACTATAGCAACTTCGTCCAAAAATTATTAGTAGTTATACAATACACTAGTTTTATTCAGTTGAAGTCTAAAAGGAGTGTGGAAAACTCTTATATATAAACACATTCCGAGATATGATTTTTAATATATTAATATAGTATTCCGTTAAATAGACTTCAAGAGATAAAAATAACACTCCAAAAATAATGCCTATTATCTTGAAGTTAATATCGTACGTCATCATCGTCTCCCCTTTTTAGTTAATAATAAATTGCGGTTTTTATAATGGATTTAATTTTATAATATACATATTTATGTCAGCGTTTTATTTTGCGACGATTACAATAGTTTTATTGTTCTGCTCTGCAACACTTTCTCTCACCATATTTGCTAGGTCAGTCGGCCTGCAGTATTGCAGTACTGCATTTCGCTAGGTCGATAAATCACCTATACGCAGTGTAGGTCATAAACAATAAAACAGGAACATGCTTGATATTTTGCTATTAACTTATTTGTGCGTAAGATTTTTCATATTATTTTTAGTAGTATTCTACTTAAAGCCTTTATGCCTGCTGACGTTGAAAGTGATATTTTGAACTAAAAATGAAAATTTCACAACAAGAGCTGTTTAATAATATTA
>CM050323.1:93585048-93632072 GCA_027475135.1 Bactrocera correcta
TTCGTGAGACAACTGCTTCAAAGTGTATGTGCGTCTTCCATGAAGCTTCTGTTTAATATATGCCTACACATTTTCAATAGGGTTTGCATCGGGCAACTGAGACGGCCAATCCAATGTAACGATGCCAGATTGAGCGTGTCGATTTGTCACAAGTTTTTCAGTCAACAGAGGCTTCTTCATTGTGTTGCGCCATTTCACATCATAAGTATGAAGAAGGGTTCGGATAGTTTCGTAGGATATATCTAACCATTTTGCCATTGATTTTGCTTGTCCTTGCCGCAGTGCTAAAGCAGGATTCCGCGAAAATAGATTCACTATTCTTTTTCATCTTTTTTGTTCACTTTTCCTATCGAACCACGTTTGGTAAATCATCGACATTTTTAGCCACTGTATATCACTGTATCCACATCTGTACAAATGCCTTCAATTTTCTCATATATTTAGCAGCCGAATTTTGGGACGTTTCGGGTGGATGCAAAGGAACACAGCTTCGTAGCGCGACGCGTACTTAGCACTCATGGCGTTTAACGTGATTCTCTTTCAAAAAATCAACGACAACTGAACCTTTGTTGACAATGCATCAACGACAAAGCTTTCCTCTATCGGCTCGCGAAGGAAATATGTAGAGCGAAATCTTTCATTAACTGTCGGTAAAGCATCTGTTTCTCTTAATAATATGTAATATTGCAAAAAAAAAAAACATACATGATTTAGGCTTTACGCCATAAATGTCGGTAATATGTAAAATGCCGAGCGAAATTGATTTAAGATATATTCTAGAATATATAATAATAATTAATTTACGTGAAATTGAAATAAAAATAACTTTCATTGCTGCCAGAAGCTAATTATAACAGTGAACGCAATAATAATGAATCTCATTGCTTGTGAACTATTGTACTCGCATAAACGCTAAATGATTTGTTTGTGGAAATATTGAAGTCTTAATTAATGTTTAAATGCTACTGAAACAACTAGTGGTGTCTTGCCTTAAGTAGTTCAGAACTAACAGGAACTAAAAATAAACTGTATTCTGAAACATTCTGAAACACATAAAATAAAGCGCCCGTTATATGACATTATGAGATGATAGTGCGCTTTGTCGCTAATATAAATAAATAAAATATTTAAATATTATATTTTCGTTCTCACCAGTTTATAGGTATGTCTGAAGTTATGAGCTCTTATAGACGGGACAGTCAAGGAAGAAGTGTTGGAATCTTTCTACCTTCTTTTTTTCCAACAACTTCTACAGCACGCATATGGTAGGATTCTCATCCTTACCGCGTAAACACTAAGCCTGCTTAAAAATCTTGAAGATCATTGTGCCGGGTAAGTAAGATGAAAGCAATTTAAACATAATTACAAAATAACTGCATTTCAAAAGTAGTTTTTTTTTAAATTTTTCAACACAACTACTATTCTTTACTCTTTCTGATTTTTAACTAATTTAAACTAAGGGAATAAAATAGATTTTTTAAGCACTCTGTAAAAAACATTGTACCTATGAAATAGTTAACTAAAAAAGAAGAAAGTGCAACGGATTTTTAATTAACTACCTGTCAGCCATTTTTTAAAAACATGTCCAACAAAGCACACATATTTATATCTAAATATTATATATTCCAACAGACAATCACTGCTATTAAAGCGAGTGAATTTTTGGACAAACAATCAGTAAAAGTATATAAAGAAGAGAGGAGTCGCCAAAAAATAACACACACATACTATGGATGAGAGGTGTACTTGTGCTACAAAATAATTGCGAAGAGAGTTCACAAAACCGAAGAAGAAAGCAGCAGGGACATAGTCCATCCGTGGGCCCTGCGATTGCGATTCATAAAATCAAACGCTCTGAACGTTTGTTTTTGAAAACGAAAGAGTAATGTCCGCAAATATGTTTATATACATAGCTACTCATATATAGTACATGCAAAAGGGATTACAAATACAACAAATGACAAAACCGCTAACGATAGAAGAAAAATACTTTTAGGATTGAATTAATTTCTCTACCCCAAGTCACAGATAAATGACATAAGGAACTGAACAAGATAAAATTAAATTGGTAATATTTTAAAGAGAAGTAGATATGTAAAAAAACAAAAAGATTTGGTTTACTATACCATCATCAAGGACAACAAATCATATATTGTTTTGCACTAACTTTCCAATGAAAAATCATACCAATAACAGTTTATCTTTCTATTTAAAATAAGTCTCCTCAGTTCTCAGGATAACACAAAATCTGACGGTTGCAGTAATGCGTTCGCAATTAGAAACGCCATTCAAGCAATTTTCAGTCAAAAACCTGCTGTGAACTTTATAGACGTTTTCACTCATGACAGCCTTTTTCACATAATATTTGCATTCAATTCACGAATCCTCCTTTATTAGAAAAAGACGAACCTTATGCTAACAGTTCGCCAAAAATTTCAAAAACAAACCTTTGATCCCATTTCAGATTTGCAAATGATGATTCGCAATTTTTAATTGATATAAAAAGTATATACTAATGTGATCAAAAAGCAAGATACATAGTTCAAAAGTTTCTTCCGCAGGGCCAACCCTCAACAAAGAATAGTATTCTTTTTACGACGACGTTACTTCTTGTTTGCGTCAAGCTCTTATGGATGGAAAACTCCTCATCACGAAGTGCACTATTTCATATTGCATTGGTTTTTCTCCAAAGGTAATTGGGGTTAAAAACCGAACTGAAGCACATATTGAAGACAATTCCGAATGTTTCGAAGATTGGAAAAAGCATTATCTTAAATACATGTTATCGAACCGAAACTACCTTGAAGAGTATGGAATTGATTTTTAAAGAGTTTATAATTTATAAACAAATTAACCATAATTTTAATCTTAGTACTACATATATATGGGGTATTCCATACCAAATCGACCACTTTTGAACCCGACCCCTTTAGATTTTGCTGAAACTTAGCCATCCTTTTCTACCCTTTGAAAAACTTTTTTGAGAATTTTTTCAAAATTTTTTTACCAATTTTAAAAAAGTTATGAATTTTGCAATTTTTTGCTAAAAAATGGCTTCTTTTTTTTCAAATAGCCATAACTTTTGTAGAAATTGACTTTTGGGGACCATTTTTTTTTTAAATTTTTGTTTTTGAATGAACTTTTCGAAAAAATACAGGAAAAAAATTTAACACGATAAATTATATAAAATAATCGGTTTTTTTAAGTAAAATCGAAATTTTTTTTTTTTTTTTGAATTTCGCCATTTTTGTTTTTTTTTTTTGTCAAAAAAAACTTCAATTAATTTAACAACTATCCCTGCTAATCCCGGAGTGAGCCGATTTTTTTAAATATATTTTTTATTTATTTAAAAAAATGAAAAATGAAAAAAAAATTTTTTCCCGTAAACTTTATTTTTATCATATAAAAAATATAATTTAACGATTTTATGATATAATATTTACAATTTATAGACTTAATTTACGAATATAATGACTAAGTTTTATGATTAATACTGCTAATATCCAATGATTTCACAGAAACAATACAAAAAATTATTTTTTAAATTTTTTTTCTCTGGCGTTTGAATATTTTACAAATTTTTTGTTCAGTAGAGTTTGAAATTTTTTTAACATACAAACAACCATTTTTGTCCGGAATTATGCAATGTAGGTGTTGAGTTCCTACAATTGGTTTCGTTTTAAAAAATCTGTCATTTAAATCAGTTAATGCTGTATTATAATCTTTTTCTGGAGAAAACTTAACTGTGATATTTGGTAAGTTATTCGGATTAGATGCCCATTCAAAAAATTCTATCGGTGTTGTTATTTGTTTATCAACTGCAAGTTGGAGACTGGCTCTCGCTACGAGTCGTTTGATAATGCCACCAATTCCATCACACGGACCTTTGCCATGGGCAGTCGCAGAAAAATGCCATTCAGCAGGAATATGAAAATCATCTTCATGATAATATAAATTCACAAAATTTTTAAAGTTTTTGAACTGTTGAGGAGCCCCATCAGAAAAATAATAAATCTTGTTACAGCATTCAGGAAGACTTTTTACATAATCAGTTATTAATTTGGTGAAAACATGAACAGCAACGGCATCGTGATTATTACAGTCTGAAATAATTACTAAGCTTTTGTGTTCAAGGTCATCATGTACTTTGTAATAAATAACAACCGGAAAAACTGTTGCTTGGTTATTATTCCAGTGAAAGCCAGATGCTGCATTTTGTACAACAAACGCATAATTCTCTGCAAAATCACAAATAATGACAAATTCATTTGGTTTCAGTGTTCCTTTAAATTTTTTTTAAAAAAATTGGCTTGTTCTTTAGCAATAAATGAGTGAGGTAAAAGAACTTTTAGTTCACTACAAAAGTTTTCAACAAATTCTTCTGTAGGCTTGATAAAAGTTTCCAAACAACTTCTCGGTTTTGATATCCAATATTTATAAGTAATATTCTCAATCTCCTGATTCTCAAAACATGTTAGTAGAATGTTACTCAACTCTTCCACCCCTGGACAGTTGTTACATCCACCCAAATAACATTGGGCCGATGGAGTCTCACAAATTATCATGTCCAAACAATCGTTATAGTGTTTTATAAGCTTTTCCGTATTTATTGTTAAAGAATGAAGATTTGCACCTAAAAGAAAAGTTATTAAATAAACAGAAAATTCACACACTTATAATTATTAATTAATTTGATAATTACCAAGCATCATCAACTTAAAGTTTTGATGGATCGTACATACACAGATGGTGTGTGTTCCACTTGCTCTTGCTAACACACAATGTTTCGGTCGTAAAGAAGCGAATTTCGAAAATCCAATTTTCTCCGTTGGGTTTATTTCACGGAAACATTGGTATAATTCTTTTAAGTTAGACAAAACAAGCCGTTTTTGGACGTGTACTCGATTGCCGTCATTATTTCGAACTGAAACAAAGTCTTTCATATCGGGCATCAAAGCACTATACTCATCATCGTTGTAAAAATTCTCAATTTTTAATAACATTTGATGAGTCATTATCCTCCCTATACAAAAAATGTTAAGTAATTCAGTTTTCAGATGTACCAGAAATTTCATCAATTCTACATTATACCTACCTAATTTCGATTCCGGTGTTGAAAGTAGACCCTTTTCTTCAACTAAGTTTTTTGCTACCGTTGTTAAATGTCGTGATGTATTCATGGTTTCACAAATACGCCTTTCACTCCATTTTTTAGGTAACAATGTCAAAATTTGTATTTTTAAAGACTTATCCGTTTCTCATTGAATTTGTCATGCAGCATTTTAATTAAGGAGCGAAAGTTTTCACCATCGTCGTCGATAGATCCTTCATCGGCAGCTGAGAGCAAACTTTTTTTTAAGCTGTCAGATATCTGATTTATTTTATTATTTTAAAAAATTTAAAAATCATTCAATTTTTTTAAAGGAATCGGCGATTGATTCAACAGTCGCAATGCATCATTTATAATGGGTAATTGAGTTGCAGCGCTAACTTGGGATGCCGAGCTTGATAGTGAATTATTGGGTTCGATATTAAACGGTAAGGAACCTTAAAAAAACAATGAAATATGTAGTTGCTAGGAATGTATTTATGTAATGTATGAATAATTTTTAAAAACTTACGGAATGATAAACAAGACGAGAGATCCGTAGTAGTTATCTTACTATCACTGTCAGCACCATCATTGTTCTCATTGTTGTCACTGAAATCATCTTCATGGTCATTTGCATCAACATTAGGATCATCACTAGTTTTTGTTTGTTCCTTTACTAATTTTGAAGCTTCTTTTCGACACGAAATGCATAACAAATAATTTCCACCAAATCCTAAACTTACTTTCATAATGTCAGTTGCTGCACGTAAACCCACTTTTCTTAAATGTGATTCCAACTTAAATGGATTACAACATCGATCGAATTGCTTTATTGATGCCATAATATCTTCATAAAATTCTTCCAATTAATTTAGATTAATAGAATAAAACAATTAGCTTTTCAAATAACATCAAATCAAAATAGTATTCATAAACTATAATAATTATTTATTTATTTAGCAAATGTAATATCAACAATCTTTCACTAGACACTTGATCGCACAAAAGATTAACAGCAATTTACAGGTTATGTTTTAGACAGTATGTTCAACTCTTCTCTCACTGGAAGTGAGAGAACAATTGCTAAACGTCAAAACCTATTGAACTTTGACAGCTAATGGAGTTCAGTAGGTTTTGACGTTTATCAATTGGAAACGACCGATGGCCAGATTGAAATCTTACCAAAAAAATTTGAATCTTGGTGATTATATTCGTAAATTAAGTCTATAAATTGTAAATATTATATCATAAAATCGTTAAATTATATTTTTTATATGATAAAAATAAAGTTTACGGGAAAAATTTTTTTTTTCATTTTTCATTTTTTTAAATAAATAAAAAAAATATTAAAAAAAATCGGACCACTCCGGGATTAGCAGGGATAGTTGTTAAATTAATTGAAGTTTTTTTTGAAAAACAAAAAAAAAACAAAAATGGCGAAATTCAAAAAAAAAAAAATTACGATTTTACTTAAAAAAAACCGATTATTTTATATAATTTATCGTGTTAAATTTTTTTCCTGTATTTTTTCGGAAAGTTCATTCAAAAACAAAAATTAAAAAAAAAAAAATGGTCCCCAAAAGTCAATTTCTACAAAAGTTATGGCTATTTAAAAATAAAGAAGCCATTTTTTAGCAAAAAATTGCAAAATTCATAATTTTTTTAAAAATTTGGGTAAAAAAATTTTAAAAAAATTCTCAAAAATGTTTTTCAAAGGGTAGAAAAGGATGGCTAAGTTTCAGCAAAATCTAAAGGGGTCGGGTTCAAAAGTGGTCGATTTGGTATGGAATACCCCATATATATGTACATATATTTATATGAGAGTTTAGATATACATGAACAAATACAAGGAGTGTTCCAAAATAAACAGGACTTAAAAAAAAACAGAACAAATGTTTTTTTTTTGGCAAAATCAATTTATCTTATTCAAAATAGTCTGCTTCTGTTTCAATACAGCTTTTCATTCGGTCTAAAAGCATGCCGAACGAGTGTTTTAGCGCGTTGTCCGGTATGGCCGCAGGTATGTCGGTGGCAGCCTTTTGAAAGGCCTCTATGTCTGTCCGAAAAGAAAGAAGTCGCACGGTGCCATATCAAGTGAATACGGGGAGTGGTTAATGATTAAAATGTGATTTTTAGTTCAATAATCGGTCGCAAGCGTCGATTGATGAGACGACGCATTATTGTGCAACAAACGCCAGCTTTCATCTTCGCGATATTCGGGCAAAACACGTCGAATACGGCGCACTAAACGCTTAAAAACTCCAAGGTACAATACCGCATTAACGTTTATGCTGGGTGGAACAAATTCTTTGTGGACAATACCCATGGAATCATAAAAACAATCAGTAGTGTCTTCACTTTTGATTTCTCTATGCGCGATTTTTTGGGTTTCGGCTCGTTCGATGCCTTCTATTCAGCACACTGGCGTTTCGTTACAGGATCATATCGGAAACACCAGGTTTCGTCACAAGCTTTTGTCCTTTTTGACTACTTTAATGATGTCCTTCGAATGTTGTGTACAGGATAGGCAATCATCGCCATAAACTTTTTTTTTATCAAAAAAAAAAATTATAAAATAAAATTTAATGTTATTTCTTTGTTCGAAGCTCAATTTCGCACCGATAACACAAACATACTGAAACTAAAAACACAAACGTCAATCCTGTTTACTTTGGAACGCACCGTGTATGCTGAAGTTAGCACAGAGTGGGAGTCAGTATATTTTGAAACCCACATATATATATATATATATATATATATATATATACATGTACATCATGTTAAGATTTGCACGCACGAATGCAAATAAAGCCTGTCAACATCCTTCTCTACTGTCCTATTTATTTATGTCAGGTAGAATCAAAAACGAAACTATCGTACTTTTACATACAAGTATAATAAAATGTAGTTATATAAAAAGCAAACATACTTATTTCTCTTCTTTACTGGCTTTGCTTGCGCGGTTATAGACGAGTTAACAATGGCAATGTTTTTTTCGCTATTCGCTCCATCGACTGCGGTACAGAGCATACTTAGGATCCAATTGTAGCTGATGCATGCACCTTGTCGGTTCTTCGCCGTTACATTCGAATATATCGGCCGGTAATCTGTCGAACCTTTCGCTTTGTTTTTGCTCAGGCAGATCTTTTCTATTCGAATCTCATTACAGTCGAACGATGGAACAACTGCTTTATCGTCTTCGATTGGGGAATCGGGTTCGCTTTCTCCAGATGTTACTCTTTCACTGCCGTTTAGTAGGCTGGAGAAGTGTTTGCTTTATAACTTCAGTATGCTCTGAAAATCAGCCACTAGATCAACACATTGAGATTTACAAGGATATGTTCCGGTCCGTTTTTTTCGTGGAATTACCGAGCATCACTTCTGTCGTCCAGCTTTTCAAGCGCTTCATACTCAAGCATTTTGACCTCTTTCTTTTTTTGTCTGTATGTGTGTACCGCTTCCCTCCATCTATCAAACCCTGCTCGTTTCTCGATGGCGTACCTTCCGTGTGTTTGTAGACGTGCGTGCTTTGCTGTACAGAGTGGGTGCGTTTCTTCGTATAACGAAGTAGAGGAAGTAGTCGATGGTAGGTCCTCGGATCGTACGCACGACTAAAATACAGTAAAATCCTGCCATCACAAAATTATCGATCTGGTTCCGAAACTTTTGATCCGGATACAGCCAAGTAGCTCGATAAATTTCCTTGTGCTGAAATACAGACAATTATATTTCGGGACCTTTGGAAATCGATAAGTCTCAATCCATTTGGAGAGGTTTCGCCATGGAAGCTGATTTGTCTAACTGTTCTACCAAAGATGCCTTCTTTGCTTACCCAGGCGTTAAAATCGCCAAGCACAATATTTACAGTAAAAACAAACAAGGAAAAGGCTTTAGCCTATTTTTTTAACGTTTTTACTGAGGATTTAAAGTTTTCTATGTTAATAGAAGCAATTAACATAAAAAGTGTAAGCCCATACAATAAATAAGTTTCCTATCATATGCAAATAAGGTCGATAAAAACCTAATGGAGTGTTGTGGTTAAGCTACAAACATGCATGCAAATAAATTAAAATTTCAAAATGAATTATGTATGTTTAGACGAGACGAAATAATTTTTTTTTTTAAATGTCTTGAACCTCAACGTTCTCAAATGTATAATTCATTCATCAAATACTTACTTATATTGACAATAATTCAATGTATGAGATAACTATTAAATTCGATAATTAAATTTGGAATAAAAACAAGAAAAAACGTTAACTTCGGTTGCACCGAAGCTAAATACCCTTCACAGATGCATTTCTGTTAGTAACTATGTGTCCAGTTTGTATAGAAGCTATATGCTATAGTAACCCGTTCTGAACAATTTCTTCGGAGATTACATTGTTGCCTTAGAAAATAATATGTACCAAATTTCGTGAATATATCTTGTCAAATGTGAAAGTTTTCCATACAAGAACTTGATTCCGATCGTTCAGTTTGTATGGCAGCTATATGTTATAGTTAACCGATCTGAACAATTTTCTCGGATATTACATTTTTTTCCTACAAAATAATCTATACCAAATTTGGTGATGATACATTGTCAAATGCGAAAGTTTTCCATATGAGAACTTGATTCCGATCGTTCAGTTTATATGGCAGCTATATGCTATAGTGGTCCGATATCGGCCGTTCCGACAAATGAGCAGCTTCTTGAAGACAAAATGACGTTTGCAAAATTTCAAAAGGATATCTTAAAAACTGAGGGACTAGTTCGTATATATACAGACAGACGGACAGACGGACAGACGGACAGACAGACGGACATGGCTAAATCGACTCAGCTCAACATCCTGATCATTTATATATATACTTAATAGGGTCTCCGACGCCTCCTTCTGGGTGTTACAAACATCGTGACAAAGTTAATATACCCTGTTCAGGGTATAAAGATTGCGTAAAAGACGCTTTATACGTTTTCGTAAGCATAATTATAGACATATAACGTTGCTTACATATACATACATATGTTATAAGATATACATACATAATATATATATATATATATGTTTTGATTTTATTTTACAGGTGAGCGCTTTGCATCCTAAAATTTTGAAAGTGGCTACAAAATCACTATGCGATTAACCATAAAAGATGTTGACACATCAGATTTCGGTCCTTACCGCTGTGTGGCGAAGAATTCTCTTGGTGATACGGATGGAAGAATAAAACTCTATCGTAAGGGAAAGATGACTATAAAAAAGAAATATTCTTACATAAATACAAATATGTAATTACAACAGAAAACTTCTCAAACATATGCAAAAATGAGCTTGTCGCACTGTAGAGAAGAGGCGTGTTATTATGTTATGTCTACTGCCATCGACAATTAGGCGATCGAAAAAAGATGCATCGAAAGAAGATAAACTAGCTTATACTATATAATTTTTTTTTTTTTTCATTTTGAATTCCCCACAGCTTTTTATTCAATCAAAAAAAGCTTGTGTCAATTGATTTTGAGAAATGTTAAAAAAATACGATAGCGATTTTTCGAAGACGAAGATGGAGGATGGAGTCATGTGTAGAAGTTAACGGAAGGGAAAGAAGTTCTCTGATCGCCATTCACTTGGGAGTGGCCAGAAACGATCCTTTTATACATGACTCAGACAGCTCACGACTTCCGGTCTTTGACAAAGTATCCTCTGGGTAGCTTAAGAACATCCGTTTGAAGGTGAGCTAATGTGAGAAGGCGTAACATCCCCTTCGTAGGGTTGTGCGCTGGGTTTGGGACCCGCCACATAAAAGGCCTCAATGAAAAGGAACAACATGCCTCGGATGAGTTACACTATTGATGACGGCTATGGCAACCGAATTGAGGGCTATGATTTGAGGGCATGCACCTGGAATGTCCGGTCTCTTAATTGGGAAGGTGCCGCTGCCCAGCTGGTCGATGCCATTCCCTCCGGTGAACGAACGTCTAGCCTCAATCCGTATCAAAGCGAAGTTCTTCAACATATCACTGATTTGCGTCCACGCCCCGATGGAAGAGAAGTATAATGTGCCCAAAGATGCCTTTCATGAGCGCTTGGAGCGCACTTATGAGAGCTGCCCCCTGCACGATGTCAAAATCGTGCTTGGTGACTTTAACGCCAGGGTGGGCAAAGAAAGTATCTTTGGCACTACGGTCGGTAAATTCAGCATCCACGAGGAATAATCCCCAAATGGGTTGAGGCTGATCGACTTCGCCGGGGCCCAAAATATGGTTATCTGTGGTACTAGATTCTAGCACAAAAATATACATCAAGCTCCATGGCTGCCTCCGGATCGAAAAGCCACCAACCAGATCGATCTTGTTGTGATAGACGGAAGACACGTCTCCAATGTTTTAGATGTGCATGCGCTCCGAGGTCCTAACATCGACCCGGACCACTATTTTGTTGCAGCCAAGATTCGCACCCGCCTCTGTGCAGCAAAAAACGCACGCCAACAAGCACAAGGAAGGTTCGACGTCGAGAAGCTGCAATCGCAACAGACAGCCGAACGATTTTCTACTCGGCTTGCACTCCTGCTCTCTGAGAGCACTCGTCAACAGCTCGGTATATGGAAACTGTGGGACTTCTTACGTACAGTTGCAACCGAAACCATTGGTTTTCGGAAAGGGCAAAAGAACAGCTGGTACAACGAGGAGTACCGTGTCGCAACGGAGAGAAAACAGGCTGCCTACCTCGCAACGTTACGATCATTCACAATAAGTGCGGGATGGGATAGTTGCCGAGATTTGAAGAGGGAAGCGAGACGCATTTGCAGGCAGAAAAAGAAAGAGGCCGAAATGCGTGAGTACGAAGAGCTTGATAAGCTGGCCGACAGGGGTAATGCTCGAAAATTCTACGAAAAAATGCCCCGACTTACAGAAGGTTTCAGGACCGGAGCATACTCTAGTAGAACCCCCAAAGGTGATCTAGTGACCGATGCCCAGATTATACGTAAATTATGGAGGGAACACTTCTCCAGCCTGCTTAATGTCAAGTACAATGCTAGGAGAAGACAAACCCGATTCCCCAATCTAAGACGATGGAGTGAACGTTCTCTTGCCCAACCATGCAGAAGTTCGAATAGCAATTACCCGCCTGAAGAACAACAAAGCGGCGTAGGCCGAGCTAATCAAACACGGCGGCGAATAACTGAAAAGGTGTATGCAGGCCCTACAATCTGCGCCAACTACCGTGGAATCAGCTTCCTCAACATCACGTATAAGGTTCTATCGAGCGTATTGTGTGAAAGATTAAAGCCCACCGTCAACAAACTGATTGGACCTTATCATTGCGGCTTTAGACCTGTCAAATCAATAACCGACTAAATATTCACCATGCGGTAAATCTTGGAAAATACTCGTGAAAAGAGAATCGACACATCACCTCTTCGGTGATTTTAAAGCCGCTTTCGACAGCACCAAAAGGAGCTGCTTTTATGCCACGGTGTTTGAATTTGGTATCCCCGCAAAACTAATACGGCTATGTAAACTGGCATTGAGCAACACCAAAAGCTCCGTCATGATCGGGAAGGAGCCGTTCGATACCAAACGAGGTTTCGGACAAGGTGACTTCCTATCTTGCGACTTCTTCAATCTGCTGCTGGGGAAAATTATTCGAGTTGCAGAACTTAATCGAGCAGGTAAAATCTGTCATAAGAATGTACAGCTGCTGGCCTCAACACCCGCGCCGTTAGTTCTTCCTGACAGTCATAATTTTGAAGTTGTAGATAATTTCGTCTATTTAGGAACCGGTATTAATACCACCAACAATGTCAGCCTGGATACCACTTGCCAACAGGTGATACTTCGGACCAGAGATAAAGAGATTTCCAATTCCTCTCTCACTGGAAGTGGGAGAGCAATTGCCAAACGTCAAAACCACCTAAACTTTGACAGTTGATCGAGTTCTAGAGGTTTTGACCTTTAGCAATTGGAAACGAGCGATGGCCAGATTGAAATCTTACCAAGGAAATATGAAAACGGGAGGATTTGTTGCATCCTTCAAGACCACTTAAAAAAAATGTTAAACCATAAAAATTAAATAAAGATGTGAAATTTAAAGGTATTTGATGAAACGTTTTGTAATTTGAAGTATCATAGTATTATTTTCAATGGAAAATGATTAAAAAAACATTTAATGATTGAGAGCTAACAAGCTTAAATCCTTTTATTGGGTATTGAAAGGTCAAAAGTCAGTTGTTCTATTATGTTTTGAAAGGATTTAAATAGTTTCTCCATATAATAAATAACCACTATTTTGTACTTTTTATTCGTACTAAATGTTGGGTGTTGGGTTGATAAATGCCCAAAAATTATTATTATGTTCAATCTGTCCATAATGGAAAATGTTATAAAAAACGCTAATTTTGAAGGGATCCCACACTGGAATAAGTGAACATCCATTTATTCCTGCTTCGGACTGAGTAGGCAATTGAAAAGTAAAGTCCTTTCTCGACGAAAAAAAGCCAAACTCTTTAAGTTGCTCATAACTCCCGTCCTGCTATATGGTGCAGAGGCTTAGACAATGACAACAACCGATGAGTCGACGTTACGAGTTTTTGAGAGAAAAGTTCTGCGAAAGATTTATGGTCCTTTGCGCATTGGCCGCGGCGAATATCGCATTCGATGGAACGATGAGCTTGACGAGATATATGACGAAATTTACATAGTTCAGCGAATTAAGAGACAGCGGCTACGCTGGCTAGGTCATGTTGTCCGGATGAACGAAAGCACTCCAGCTCTGAAAGTATTAGACGCAGTACCTTCCGGGATAACGGGGGAAGAGGGAAAACCTCCACTCCGTTGGGAAAGGATCAAGTGGAGAAGGATCTGTGGCTACGCCAGTAAAGAAGAAGAAGATTCTTCGAAGAACCATTTTGACAATGTAAAAGTCTATGATTTGTGGATTTATATGTTATGTATCTGTCCGAAAGTAAACAGCAATCGAGTTTATGGGTGTTTCCAGTTGAACAGAATCTAACA
The DNA here is from genome assembly GCA_027475135.1 of Bactrocera correcta. Classification (NCBI taxonomy): domain Eukaryota; kingdom Metazoa; phylum Arthropoda; class Insecta; order Diptera; family Tephritidae; genus Bactrocera; species Bactrocera correcta. Next base: position 93,599,136 of record CM050323.1, read on the forward strand.
AAAGCTATGAGCGAAACACTTCCAAAAAATGGTTAAAGAAATATGCAACAAAGGAATAGTAATTTTTTAATATGCTTTTTCTGGAAAGTAAAGTATTCTATGAATGAGGTTATACTAAAAACAAAACAGCATAGAACTCAAAGTTTCCCAACATATTTGGTTATAAAAAAGACGACTTTTACTATAGTATGTTGTTCTTTAAGTAAACACTGTGGCCAGAGCTGCGGCAGAGTATTCTAGCAAATGTAAATTAATGTATATATGGCAAAGTAAAGAAAATAGTTTATAACTTAGTTTTAATAGAGTATATAAATTATAAAATTTTAAAAACTATAGTTTCAAAGCGAATAAATGAACACAAGTTGTTAAATTCAGAGGATGAAGCCATGTAAAGGAAATCACGTAAGTGGAGATGATGAACCCTATTCTCCAATCGATTACGATGAACCGCACGTTCAATTGACCGACCATTAAGAAATTTAAATAGAAATTACCAGTCTGTAGAACAAAAAAAGCGATGGGGCCCTATGGATTGCTGACCAGTGATCTGCAGTGAATACTTGGCTTATGAATACACTCTCATATTCATGAATCACCCCCAATATTCACTCACACTTGCTCTCACTAAAAATATTATCTTCTCACAATCACATGGCTTGCTTGTGTAATAATGAGTGTGAATATGTCTCACAATCACTTATCGCTCACACTTGGCTTGGCTTGCTTCTCTGTATACAATTGTTTGAGCTATTCGTTGCTTACCATTAGATGAGTTGAAAGGCTCATGAATACATTCATTAATAAGTGGCTCATTGTATATTCATGAATACATTCACAAATTCCTTGCCTATTCAAAATATATTTTATACCTACGCGGAGGGGTTTTAAAAGGAACGAAACGCGCGATTGTAGTGACTACAAAACTGAAACTTCTTTGTTTATTATCCTTTTATTCAATTATTTCTTAAGCATAAATGAAAAGCTTTATCTTACATTTTAGAAAGTGGAGAGCTTAGGTAGATGAGTCCCTGAAGTTTATACCTACGCGGAGGGGTTTTAAAAGGAACGAAACCCGTGATTCTAGTGACTTCGTAAAAACTACAAAACTGAAACTTCTGACCCCACAATTTTCATCTTCACCAATTACTTCAACATCAAATACGTCTTCACCTGCAAATGACCTGAATTTCTTTTTTCCAAATATTTCAAACATGGGCGCGCAGGAACGTACCGAAGATGAGATAGATCGATATTTTACAGAAAGAATACAATTTGATAATGACTTTGACGCAATTCAATGGTGGAAGCAACATAAAGCTAACTTTCCACGCATATCAAAACTTGCACTTAAAATATTAACTATACCTGCAAGTAATGCGGCGTCTGAACGTGTATTTTCCTTGCCAGGCAATTTAATAACTGATAAAAGAAATCGACTTGCACCCAAAACCGTAGATATTATAATATTCCTGAATTCTATATTTAAGACTAACTAATATGGCAATAAGACCTTAGAAACTTAAAAAACAAAAATACACAATGATATTGAAAAGTAATTTTGTGCAATACCTCAATCTTAATATATATTTAGAAGCTATACTTATAATATATACTTGTATCTTTGGAGTTGAATCTTATGTATGTACATAAATCTTGAAGTAAATTTTATGCTTATTATTTTTATTTTTTACCGAAATTAACTGAAGTTTGCTATTTAGTTTTTTGATAATAATTCATGTAATTTTTATACCATTAAACTGATGTGATTTTTATTTTTAATTTTAATTCCATTGAAAGGAACTAAATTATCATTTTATAAAATATAATGTAATATTATAAGTGATAACATATTAATGTATGTAAGTATGTATATGTGATTTTTTTAAATAATAGAGAAAATTAACACAAAATATGAAAATCCAGTTTTTTATTTCATTATATCTAGTCATTATTTGAACCAGTTACAAAATCCTTGTTGTTATACAATAATAATTATATTAACTTATAGTAACTCTTACTAATTTCATAATGGATTTCTTAGCCTTTGGTTCATAGCGTTACGGCTCAAGTGGCTCAAGTGGCTTGCGCACAATTGAGCTTCTTCGTATATTCACAAGTGTTTTGTATTCATGAATGTCAGAGAGTCCTAAGCAAAGATTCATAAGTATTGTGAGCTCATAAGCAAACACTTGTGAATATATGCTTCATAGAAGCTAAGCAGCTCACAAGCGAAAACTCTCTCTCTCATAATTGTAAGTGAGTAGTATTCACACTTATACTCATTCCGTGAATAATTTGCTTGCTTCATACTCAATTTTTCGCAAGTGGCTCAAAGTTGTGTTTAACTCATTCACTGCAGATCACTGTTGCTGACCAAGCTATTCAAACACGGCACCGAAGAAATTATAAGGAGCATACATCAACTTCTTTGTACAATACCTCACCCCACAATCCGCTCCAACTACCATAGGACAAATCTCTTCAACACCAAATATAAGGTTCCATTGAGCGTACTGTCTGGAAGACTAAAGACCTCCATCAACAAATAGATTGGACCTTATGAGTGTGGCTTTTGGTCCAGAAAATCCACAACTGAACAGATATTCGCCATGCGTCAAATCTGGGAAAAGACCCGTGATAAGAGAATCATCACACAGCACCTCTTTTTCGCTTTCCAAACTGCCTCTGACAGCATGAAAAGGAGACGCCTTTATGCCACGCTGTCTGAATTTGGTACCCCCACAAAACTAATACGGTTGTGTAGACTGACGTTGAGCAATACCAGAAGCTCCGTCAAGATGTACAGCTGCTTGCGTATGCCCGATAATTGGCCTCAATAGCCGCTCCGTTAGCTCTGCTTTCTCTAGAATGGATAAGAAAGTGAAGCAAATGGATTTGACAGTGAACGAGAGCAAGACGAAATATCTCTAGTCATCAAAAAAAAAAAAAAAAAATAGTCGTCGCACTCGCGACTAGGCTCCCACGTCACTGTTGACAGTCATAACTTCGAACTCGTAAATAATTTGATCTAGCTTGGAACCATTATTAACACATACAACAACTTGAGATTCGAAGTCCAACGTAAAATAACTGTTGCCATGTGCTACTTCGAATTGTGTAGACAATTGAAAAAAATTCTACAAGTCTCTAATCATCCCCGTCCCGCTGTGTGGTGAAGAAGCATGGACGATGACAACATCTGATAAGTCGGCTTTACCAGTTTTCGAGAGAAACGCTCTACTTAAGATTTAATGACCAGACGGAGAAAGAACTGCGTACAGGTCAGGCCTTTGTGAACTGTAATAAAATAACATACTCGTACAAACATACATACATAGTCTTACACTTAATTACTACTGCGCTGTTGTATTCTACATATGTTATGTATTTGATTATTTACTCACAGATGTTTTCAATGTAGAGCAACTAAATCTCTTAAATACAACATTCACAAGCCAATATATACCAAAATGAAGTGTTCGTTCATTCTAGGAGCCAAACTTATAAACAATTGTATTATGTAAGTATTTACTTATACATGAAAGTTAAACTTAAGTTTTACTCAAGTAACTACAAATAAGCATACATTTAGCAGACTAGCAAAATGTTGAATTTGCAGCGAATATTTAGCCATTGCAGTTTTATACATACAGGGTTTGTCCGGAAAATAATAGGACTAATTTTCTTCACCGAATGGATACGGTAGAGGGCGTTCCTAGCTAACGAACGAGCGGCTAGTCAGTTGTCTTCGAGCATCTGGAGAATCAGGACAAACATTTTCACGCGAAGTGTTTCTGTGAGTGGTGAAAGCCGAAAATGCAGCGTTCATTAGAGCAGAGGAACTCGACGAAATTCTGTGTGAAACTCGGTAAATCTGCGACAAAGACATTCGATATGATCAAGCAGGCTTACTCAGATGTTGCTTTAGCAATAAGTGGTGTGTTTCAATAGCACCAGACCTTTTTGGCCAAGAAGAGATCGCTAATGAATGAGAAAATCCAGAGTGAAAACTAAGCTCATGGTCTTTTTTGACATCAAAGGCATCGCCGCCATAAATTTGTTCCTCCTGGACAAACCGTCAACGCCAAGTTTCACTTAGAAGTCCTCGAGAGACTCATACGGAGGTTAATCGGATTCGACAAAATATCGCAGCCGATTGGAAGTTACACGACGATAAAGCCCCGGATCACAACGCCTTTCTTGTGAACAGCTACCTAATCAAGACCGGATCCCAATGTTTCCGCAGCCGCCCTACAGCTCATATACTGTCCCCGGACGCTTTTTGTTTCCTTGCCTGAAAAGGCAAGCATTTTGATACGACAGAGGAGATCCAAGCAGCATGCAAATCGGCTCTCACAGCTTTTCCGGAGAACGGAAAACATATGTACGGTGTACATATGTATAATATAACTACACTTCAATGTAACGATAAGCAACAAAGCATTTGCATGGGTGTTTAAGTACTACGTTAAAGATACATGTACATATGTAGGCCAGGAGCTTTAGACACTTAGGTCAACAGTCAAGTTGGTGTGTGGTTGGCCAGCTTTGAAGCAGATGTTAATTATCAATATAGGTGTTAGAAATTTAGTCAAAAGATTTTGGTTTGCAAATAATTGAATTGATTTATATGCCAGATTGCAATACAAATATTTACTGATGCATAATGTTTGAAACAATAAGAACAGCTTATTATTAAACCCTGAAGAGGGCATAGTAAGTTTGTCACGAAATTTATAACATCAAGAAGGAAGCGTCGGAAACCCAATAAATTATATACATATATGTATAAATGATCAGTATGTTGAGCTGAGACGATTTAGCCTTGTCCGCATGTATATATATATATATGTACGGACTAGTCTTTCTGTTTTTAAGATATTGTTTTAAAATTTTGAAAACACCATTTTCTCTTCAAGAAGTTGCTCATCTGTCGAAACTGCCGATATCGGACCACTATAAGGTATAGCTGCCATACAAACTGAACGATCGGAATCATGTTCTTGTATGGAAAACTTTCACATTTGACAATGTTTTTTACAAAAGCTGTCAGAGGTTATTTTCTAAGACAACAATGTAATATCCGAAGAAATTGTTCAGATCGGCTTTCTATAGCATATAGCTGATATACAAACTGAACGATCGGAATCAAGTGTTGTTAACCAAAACTTTTGCATTTGACAAGATATATTCACGAAATTTGGTATAGATTATTTTCTAAGGCAACAATGTAATCTCCGAAGAAATTGTTTCCCGAAAATTGGTATGAGTTATTGTTTATGGAAATAATGTAATATCGAAAAAAATTGTTCATATCGGCTCACTATAGCATATAGCTGCCATACAAACGGAACGATCGGGATCAAGGGCTTGTATGGAAAACTTTCGCATTTGACGTGGTATTTTCACGAAATTTGACATGGAGAGTAATCCATTAATTAAGGTAATAACATAATCTCCAAAAAAAATTGTTCAGATCGGATTACTATAGCACGTAGCTTTCATACAAACTGAATACATAGTTACTAAAAGAAATGCACCTGTGAAGGGTGCAGCCGAATTTAACGTTTTTTCTTGTTTTTACTTAATTAACCAACATAAAATTGCGAAGGACTACTAATTAAAGTAGTTTCGCGTTCATGAATGTTTTTTTGTTTAATTAGAGAGATAAATAAATTTTTAAAATAATGCCTGCAGTCCATACTGAGATTAAATGTCACTTAATTACAAAGGAAAAAAAAAAACTTCTTAAATTTTGTTGTAAATGTATTATAGGTTTTTTCAGTAAGTGCGCAACAAAAGTTTAATTAAAAACAAAAACTGCTTGCGATATCATTGAAATAATTTTTTTTCTGTGAAATTACATTCGTTGCCATTATGTATGAATTCGATCTCTTTTGCATGGTCACCATGGGCACGCTTGCAGAAGTGCAGACGATTTTCACAGTAATAAAGAATTTCATTGATTACCCTAACCATTTTGGATTCATTTAAAAAAATCTTTTGTTGCGCTCTTATTGAAAAACCCGCTCTGAAAACAGAGGCCACTGACTCCGAATTTCGATAGTAAATTTCAATAATTTTTGACTCGTTGTTGGGTCATATATCTATCTTTCCATGACAAATTAGCAAAATCTAGCTGATGAGAAATGTCAAAAGAGTGAAAAAAATATGGCGTCGTTTGCTGTCCCTATCAGTCTACTTTTGTAGTGCCCTATTGAATAACCAATTGTCATTGTAGTCAGAAGTTCAGAAGCGACTTAATGTCAGTTTTAAAACTCTAGCTGGGAAACTGAAAAATATGAACAGTGTTTAGGATATTTGGGTGGAATGGAGCATATTATGCTTCTCGGTAAGCAATTTCAGTTGTAGAACCATACTCAATTCCCACTCGTGCGTCCTCGACGCGCACCCTGAAAACGTGATAAGTCTTACGTAAGATTCGGTAGCCCAGCTCGTGCGGAGCCATGGGCCAAGGTCGCTCCTAATGAAAAGGGAACAACAGCTTTGATGAAAAAACCGCAATCTTAATAACAAACACAGCAAGCGAAAGGACATGCACCTAGAATGTCTGGTCTCTAAATTGGAAAAGTGCATATGGCCAGCTGGTTGGTGTCCTCGTAAAAGTAAAAGCTGACATCACCGCCGTCCAAGCAATGCGTTGAACGGGACGACGAAGGAGACGAGTAAGTCCTTGTGATATTTACTGCAGTGGCCCTATGAAAGTGGGAAAATTAGATTTGGGATTCGCTGTCAATCGTCGAGACCTGGCACGCACGATGGTCAATGAGCGTCTAGCCACAATCCGCAGAAAAGAAACATTTTGCAACATAACTCTGAATTGCGCCCACGGCCCGACGGAAGAAAAGGACAATATGACCAAAGATGTCTCTTAGGAGCAACTAGATAGCGCTTATATTAACTGCCTCCACCACGTTGCAAAAATTCTGGTTGGCGGTTTTAAGCCCAGGGTGGGTAAAGAAAGGATCCTTGGTGCTTAGTCGGAAAATTCAGTCTCCATGCGAAACCTCGCCAAATGGGTTGAAGGTGATCAATTTCGTAGGGGTCCGAAATATAGTAATCTGTGATACTAGATTCCAGAATAAGAAAATTCCTCAAGCTACTTGGCTGTATTGGATCACTATCTTGTTTTAGCGAAATACGCGTCCGCCTCTGCACAGCAAAGCACGCACGTCAAAAAACTCAGGGAACGTACGACATCGAGAAGCTACTATCTCAACCGACAAAGAAACTGTTTTCTACTCGACATCCATTCCTACTCTGCTATCTGAGAATACTCACCAACAACTTGTTATAAGGGAACTGTGGGACGGCATTACAAGCTCCTACCGTACAGCTGCAAGCAAAAACATAGGTTTTCGTAAAAGTCGAAAGAACAGCTGGTACGATGAGGACTGTCGTGTCGCAGTAGATAAAAAAAAAGACAGCCTACCTCGCATTGTTACGAACAACCACAACTGGAGCGGGGTGAGATAGATACCGAGAGTTGAAGAGAGAAGCGAGTCGCATTTGCATACAAGAAACGAAAGAGGCCGGAATGCTTGAGCTTCAGAAGTTGGCTGCCAGAGGTAATGGTCGATAACTCTACGAAAAAATGCGGTGACTGACAAATGGTTTCTAGACCGGAGCATACACTTGTACAATCCGAAGTGGTGATTTAGCAGCATATTTTCTGAGCATACTAAAGTTATGGAGGGAAAAACTTCTCCATGTCTGCTGAATGGTACTGAAAGTGTAACATCTTGAGATGGCTGTTTGTGGAAAATAACTGCCTTAGGCGAACAACGCTGCTGATGAAATCAAAAATCGCTTTAGGAGAAGCTTTGAAAAGTAACGGTCCTAATTTTTTTCCAAAATGAACGAAGGTTTCTAATAAATTCACATTATGAGCTTGCCTAAAATATAGCAAAAGTTATCGAACGAAACCGTACTTATTATATCTAAATTGAATGATTTCAACCAAGCTAAATAAAATGTTGAATTGAACAAATTAATAGATCTCTTCAATTAACATCATGTATCAAAACTTAAAGTTCTCACTAACAAAAAATAATATTAGCGAATTATTTTCCAATCAAATTTTTCTGGGGTACATTCCTTTACGTTTCGTTTTATCAAAGTAGAATAACGACAGTAACAACATTAGCACCTACGGTGGCTCCAAACACCGTGCTAGTAGTGGTTACGAAATACAAAAACAAAGGTGTGTAAAAATTCTATAGACCGAAATAATATAAATTAATTCAAATAAATATTTAAACACAATTATTTCGTACATTTGAGTTAGTTTCTCTGACCTTCGCATGTTTTCCTCCTCAACAAGGAATATAGATACAGTTATGTGCATAACACCACAAGACCTTACGCTTCCTCTAAGATTTATTATTTCACTCTGACTGACTTTAAGGTACCTAAGCAAGACCCACAACAACTTAACATATCCATTTGCCCTATTTATGTTATTATTCCATAGCAAGGCTGCTTGTTTTATTGCTTTTCTTGGGCTGTATGTTAGTACAGTATAAACGAGGTTAACGCAGAAGACACTACTTATCGTATTTTACTAATATTATATATCAATACCCACAGCAATTTTATTACATACACATATGCTCACGTCGACAAAAATACATCAACGAATCAGCAAAAAAAAATATCACCGCACAAAATCAAATGTTGCAGATATATCATCATCATCTTTGAACAATGTTTATATTGGTACCTACATGGAGCTTATGGAATTCACAAATTCACGGTACAGGGAGAGATCATAATCAAATGTGAGTACATGAGAAAGATGGTACTATGTTCAGTATTTTTAAGGGGTCAATAGGGTAATTTAGCCCTTTTTTTGACATCTTTATTTTTATACTTATTCTACAATAGAACCTTTGTCACATATCATGAGGTATATAGTGGAGTATATAAAAATTTTTTTTCGGAATTTTTTGATGACATCTGTCGGAGAAATGGCTAGGTGAATGAGATGCACTTTTTCATTCGCGGACACGATTTCTCATGTTTGGATCATCTGAAACAAAAAACCCAATTTATTTTTAAAAAGTACGTGAATGGTTATCGTCCCTACAAGAATCATGAAAAAATGTTGATAAATAAGCGTTGAAAAAAACGTCGAGCGATATTATTATTTTTGAGCCTTTTTCGAAACCTTCTAATGGTCAAGTGGTTTTCTACATTAATTCTAATTGTATGAAAAAATAGAGAATGCAAAAAAAAAAATTAATTTTAAAAAATATTACCCTACTGATCCCTTAGTTTCTAGAAGCCAGATTTACATCAATAGATTTCAGAACAAAAATTTGAAAACTTTTTTTTATTCTAATTTAAAACTTCCACGGAGATCAGAATCTAATCCGATAATATTAACTCGCATTGCTCAAAAACTAAGTGAAATATGAGTAGCTACGGGAAAAGTTAGAAAAGGGATGTTCTGATATAATTGTGTGCTGGATAGCCAATTCGTAATTATTTCGAAAATATTTGTTCGCAGTCTATTGCTACTGCTAGTGGGAAAATAGCTCCTACCGAATTAACTGACGTTATGACGTTACGATGATCAAAACAATGCTTTGATCATCGCAAAAAGCATTATTTGATATCAATTAGTCAGATGTAAGGAACACCTTTTCCATCTTGGTTGGGCCTTTGCTGTGCCGTGCGTGCGGCACCCTGCCGCAGTGCGACTCCTTTACTGAACTGAATTTTCAATTCTACGGTTTTAACCTCGTTTGCTACCACCAGTTGAGCAACCATCAACCTAAACTGCTGGTGCAATTTGCCGCCTGAACTTCAAATGTCTTTTCATTAGAAGAAACCTTATTCAATATTTATAATATCGATTTGGGCTGTAACAAAAAAACAAATATAGTGCACATTGGATTTTAGTCGCCACTTATACTAATACTTACCACAGTCAAATCTACCCCCTTCCCGCTGGGGGATGCCTTGCTGTTCAATTGGGCAATTCCACGGTCATGTAAATGTTTAAATACGTCTGCGTCGTTTTGTTTAATGTCCTCCAAGCCTTTGACATGGTCTGACTCCTAATCCTTTAAAGCAAAATAAACTTCTAAAATCTATGAAGTTGACAGCGTACTCAGACGGTTCTAAGACCCACACGTGCTGGTGTACCCAAACGCAGCGTACTTGTCCCTAATAAGATCTGACTCCAAAATTATGGCAACCAACGACAAGACGTAATTGCTCGCCCTACAGCAGTGGCTCGGCAAATGGAATATTGACATCAATATTTTTCATTATCAGTTGCTACAAACAAACCAAAATTTCAGAATATCACAGGCCATGATTGACAATACCAGCACTGGGACAGACCACATGAAAATCAAGGGAAGCCAGTAAGACTAATGATTTACGCAACTGTACTGGTTCTTAAAATCAATAATTGAGGACTTTTCTGAAAAGAGTTCTTCGCACAATATTTCTATGTGAAAAACGAAATTGTTCATAGAGGACCTACAGATGCCCACTGAAATAAAAATCAATTGATGAAATTAGCAGTTTTTTAGCGGTTCTGTTGTTTGAAGATGTATGAAAATGTGCTTGCTCTCCAGCTAGTAGACATTAAACGACTCCGTAGACTAAAAGGATCCTACCCACAATAGACCCTACCCACAATAGACCCTATTTCCGGTTCAATTTATCTAAATTTTTTGTTTTAAATGCATTGAAACTGGCATTACAAGAAGGCAATATCCATTTGTTGCTTTTAATTTCATGTATTCCCCCAAACTATTTGTAAGAGAAAAACGCGTAAGAAACATAAATATATTTTACACTTATTTTAAACATATTTTCAATCGATATCTTTAGTTTCAATGCTTGTGCACGCGATTTGCATTCAACAGCAGCGCCACACTTTCCACAATGGCAATTTGACAAACGATTATGCCACTTGAGGTGTCAGCACTTTCTCTCGGGTGGCGGGTGACTGCTCTCTTTTTGCCATACCACACTCAACGCTATAAATCCACCAGCAAAAGATGTCAGTTACAATTGTGCCTGTCAATATCGCTCACACCACAAAGGGGAAGTAAAAAGCACAGGAAATGGATTTGCATGCCGGCGCTTTGAGACTTAGTCAGACCAGCTAGATAGTACGCATAAAGTTATGTGGGGCACGAAGATAAGGGTGTGTTAAACATTTCAATTGGATAAAGCAAGAGTATATAAGCTGAGAGTTTGCCAACTCGCTCTCCGATTGCGTAAGTGAAAGCTTTATTAGAAGTTTCCTTTTTTATGCCCTGAGCTCAGTTTATAAAAGATTACTAAGAAGTTGGTAATACCCAGAAAAAAATCGCTGGAAAACTATTAAAATATATTACATATAAGAAGGGGACAAAATTGTTGACGTCAAAAGTCCACAGTCTGACCTTCAGAAGGCCCGTGAATAAATATGACACCTGACTGAACATTTTGAGTGAACTAATTTTGGTAATTTTGAAAAAGAAATCATTAAAAAGAAATTTTGCATGTTGGTTGCAATATCCATCAGGGATTAGTACCATAGACTGGCGCGAGCTCACCAAGAACGAGTTGATGGATAAAACATGGCTTCATCATGTCATTTCGATGTCCAATAAACAGTCATCCAAGTGGACTGATCTAGCACCTAGAGACTATTTCCTGTTCTCAGACCCAGAGGATACTTGGTCTGAAACCCGAAGTCGTGAGCTGCTTGAGCCATATGTAAAATAATCGTTTTTGGCCACTCCCAAGTAAATGGCGGTTCGGAGAACATTACGCACTTGCGTGATCTTTTATACATGACTCCATCCTCCAGATGCTTAAATGATGAAAAAGTCTTAGCTGCTAGCAGGCTCAGCAGTAAGGTGTCAGAAGCATCTAACTGTCAATGCAGAATTGGATACGTATGCCAAATTTCTAATATTCGAATGATAAAAAAATGTGAGGTGGACATATGCATTTTCCCACTATTTATTTCCAGTTTTGATCGAACATTGACTTATTTGCATTTAATCGGTGATCAAGTAGATGTACATTTTCCAATAGCTTGTTTTGACAGATCAGGCGTGAGTCGTGCTAAAATTCATTGCTATTTTTGTTTAATATTGTTTGGCATTTCATCATGGAAGAATTTACGCTTAAACAACGTTTACGAATCGTTCAACATTATTACGGAACACCATCTGAGAGTGAACACGAAGACGGTGAAGAGTCGATTCGGCGTCGTTCGCAGTAACTTCATACTGCCTTCATGGTACGACTTGGCGCATTTTACGTCAATATCTTAAATTGAAAGCGTACAAAATATAGCTTGTACAAGAACTTAAACCCATCGACCCAAGTGAGATCGCTTCATTCTTTGGACTCTTCAAAAGTTCCAAGGAGATCCGACGTTTTGGAGGCGAATTTTATTCAGCGATGATTAACCTGAAGAGATTCGAGAACTGTTATTTAACCTCGTCCAATATTTGAAGGAAATAATTTTCAAGAAATAAATTGCCAAAGCATGTTCTTTCGAGTATAACATGAATAATAAACATTCCCAGTTAAATTTGAATTTTCTGTGTTTTTCTTTATAAAGGTAGGGAACCTCGAAATGAATCAACCTCTATTATATGCGGGTATATACAGAGCTCCACTTTGACCTATGTGATTCGAGCTGTTGTGATATTTTGTCTGAGTTCAAATGATGATTTCTTTGTCCAAATTGAAAGCGCATATTTTTCGTACAAACATATTTCATTTACTATGTGCATTGATTTCATACATTTGTAATATTGTACAAATATTGCTCTGTAAATTTTTAGTTTATCCTTTTTTACATGAAGCTGGGCCGAATTGCATACAATAGTAAGCTTTTTGTACCATTTAAGCTCAACTATGTGTTCGCCGAAATACTCAACTTTAGATTTATATAGTAGGCATTGATATTTATAGCCAAATTAAATTTTTTTTGCTTTATATACAAACGTTTGTTAATTGTTTTCACTCGTGTAACCCAATGAATAAAAGTGTTGCTTAGCAGAACCTGTTTCAAGAATTTAATTACTCTGATATCATGGGAAATGAGAGAAAAAAGTTAACTTCGAAATGAAGCTGTGATACCCAAGCTTTATTAATTATGTAGCCACTTGCAGTGTTTTCTCTTTCTTTAAGGATGTGATGGGTAAGACTAAGATAGACGAAAATTGCCACCGTGACCTTAGGTCCATTGTGCCCTCTCATAAATCACAAGGACTCACATAGCCCCAATTACTTATAAAGTCCAATATACTTGTTCTGGAGTATCAGGCTCCTTGCCGCAGAACTGGCGATTTGTTCAAGAAGCTAGGCCCATGTTGTTGCTGTTAAACTTTTGTTTCACATAACTATAATAAAAGATCAGTGGAGACTAACTTGAACTTAGACCAAAAATTACGAACCAAGTAAAAATCTACTCTTAGGCATGTAGAATATCACATATAGTTCAAGCGGTTTTTACTTATGGTTTATGCACATACATATTTGCCTAAAACTATGTTAAACGCTACTAATTTTTACTGCTTTTTCCAAGATGAATTGCAGATTGCTAATGGCAAATGGTTTAATATATTATGTAGAGCTGACCATAATATCATTCATTGCACCTATATTATATTAAATCTTCTTAATATGTTGAACAGCATATGCACAAATATTTAATTGTCAATGCATCATTTGTGTCTGAGTAAATACTCCAGCAAATTTGAAAAATGTTGTTCTGAGAAAAAACGAGTCTAAAGATAAATTGATGGAGCCGATTGAACTGGACGGGTGTATTTCCGAAGCTTTGTTCTTGCGTTATGATAATACTCGAAAAAAGGTTTAGAAGAATTTCATGGGTATATATATGTATGTATGTTAATTGATTGAGAATCAGAGACATCTGTACTATATTCATCATACTTCCCAGAAATTATAATTGCTTTGGTCTTTAATATGTTGGATATATCTATATATACTCTTTATTGGGTTATTGGAATGTGTTCATGAAAACTTATTGCCCAAACAAAAATTCTTTCTAAAACTTGAGTTTTTGTAGTACAAAAATTTTGGTTCCATTTAATTCTTTGTTTGGCGGAATATTTGCCTAGTACATATTGACATTGGGAAGCTATTTTCATTTAAAAAGGAGCAATAGCATTTCTGCAACACATTTTTTCACTTTGCCAATATCTGGTGATTAGATTTCCAGCTGCCGGCTAAAATGTCGTCGTGTAGCCGCATTAATCGGCATATTCAAGTAGCACTGGGATTACGGATTGGCACGCTACACTCCGAGCAAAAGAAAAACACTGGCAACATGCGTCAAAATGCTGCATAATATGTATATATAATATTTGTTTCCATTTAAATTTCCACGTTTGTTCATGGTCGAGAATTCGGGGTACAATTCTTTTGTGTTTTGTTTGTTTTCCGTACTTTTTTGTTACTCTGCTTGCCGGATTAGATTGTAATTCGCTGGCAATTTTGCGTCGCTTAATGATGCAGCTTTGACTATTGCAGCACAGTGGCACTTCCTTTTCCCGTTGCGGCGTTTAGTTGTACTTGAGCACAGACCGTCAGCCGTTAGCAATCAGCATCTATCATTCTAGATTGGGTTTTGGCATTATTTTTGATTTCTCACTATATTGGCAAAAAATGTATAATGGGCTGTCAAAAAAGTCTTGCGGTATTTTTATTGAATCAATACGTGTGGCCCCCATACATCGAGCTTCTTAGTGACTCCAAGCTTCTTCAAATGGTTTATAACGGTTTGATGACTACTATGCCGGTCTCTTTCGACCAATTCAACGATTTTATCACAATTTTCGACGACAGGCCTTCCGGAGCGTGGCGTATCTTCGACCACCTCTACACCAGAACGAAAACGTTGAAACCATCGTTCTGCGGTGGAAATGGAAACTGTATCGGGTCCATAAACTGCAAAAATTTTATTGGCGGCTTGAGATGTATTTTTGCCTTTATTGTAGTAGTACTGTGAAATATGCCGTATTTTCTCTTTATTTTGATCCATGTTTGCGACGCTATAATTCGCGAACGACTTAAAAAAAGACGACAATCAATCAAACACATGTTAGCGCGTGAAATGAGCATTCCAAAAAGGTATAGCATGACCCGATGCGACGAATAAAACTAGAACTACGCCCTTTCAGCGCCAACTAGCAAAAATACCGCAAGACTTTTTTTGACAACCTAATATAACATACTACTAAGAGACATTTAGTTGAGTGCTTGCATGTTTCAAAGCAAACAAAGTTTCCCCAATTTATTTTTATTGGAAATACGTGCGTGTATGCTTGCACAAAAATATGTACTGTTAATATATAATATATGTACATCTGTATTTATTTTGTACTGAATCGTTACTAGAAAAAAGAATTAAGTGCATTATAAAATTTTTAGATATAAATGAGTTTCTGTTGAAGGTCATAAAAGGTAAGTAAGATTTTCATTGCTGAAATAACTAGTTTTGATAAAAAAAAATTTTCGCAGCAAACTTCACACTTAACCGCTTTATCGTTTTATATTTGAGCAGCTTCTTTGCAAATGATTAAATAGTTTTGTTGAATTTTGCTTAAAAGCCTTAGCCTTTTGCCTAACTGTTCTAAGGGTGACTAATTTTCAGACTCCGAAGCGGAATTCAATGGTGTGATATCACAAGAACTTGGCGGCCAATTTATCGGCCCAAAACGTGTAATTATCTGCTCATCGAATTGTTCTCTCAATAGATTCCTTAATTGATGCGACGTGTGGGAATTGGTACCGTCTTTTTGAAACCAAATGTCGCCGAGTTCACCGGCTTCAATTTCAGATATTAAGTAGTTGGTTATCACGGCGCGATAATGTTCGCCATTGACGGAGGTCAGGTTGCTCTTCGTTCCAAATGTGGCAATTTTGCTTTTTTATATACACATCGGGCCAGAATTGGACCAATTTTTTTAAAAAACCCATAGAGCAAAAGGCAATTTAAGATATTGACGTAAAATATGCCAAGGCGTTCCGATGCAAATCGTTGAATACCAGCTCGAGGTACTGATGAAAAACTAAATTTGTGTTTTTCTAATTTTCATACGGAACGAAAATTGCTTCGTCTCATTAACTACTGTAATTTCCTTATCAAACCATATTAATCCATTTTAGTAAAACATTGTTACTGACGAAGTAAAGTGATTTGTTTAAAAGAATGTATAGCATAAGAGATCACGGTCAAAAAATAATGAATAATTTTGAATCACGATAAAAGGCTATATTCACGAAGAAATGGTTTTTTTGTGCGTTTGATGGGATTTAATTGGGATCCTTTATTTTGAGCTTTTGCTCGACAATAGAACGATTTATTTTGAAATGTATTTTGATCAGGTACGAAAAATAAAAGGTGTAGTGTTCCACAAGAATAAAATGGAATGTGCTGCAACACCAACCATATTATCCAGACTTGCCAATTTCGAACCATTATTTATTCAGGTCTCTGCAAAAAGTTTTGGAAGAGAGAACCTTCAACTCAAATCGGGATGTCAAAAATCATTTGGAAAAGGTTTCTTGACGGAAAGATGACAAAAGGTATTGGATCAAAATAGAAAATATATAATTTTTTTTAAATAATTTTATAACAAAAAAACATGTCATGTTTTTGGGTCACATATTAATACAATTTGCACAAATTACAGTTTAAATTAATTATTTACATACGAACTCCCACTGCTTTTTTCTACTTCTCCCAGATGGTATGTCGAACAAATATAAATCTTTGCTATAGAGATTTAAAAGCTCGAAAGAGCTCAAAAGCTTGTGCTCTAAAGGATATAAGATTTAAGTGTAAAAAAAAACTCAAGGAACTTTTTAAATTTTTTTAGTAAGTTTCACCAACAGTACTTTTAAAATAGAGTCCGATGGCATTAAAACAATTTAAGTAGCCATGGAATTTACAACTTTAATAGCTTTTTGATTTATTGAGCTTGAACTTAATTTACAGTATGAAAAAGAAAGTACTTGCGGACTACGGCATGGTTTTATCTCATGAAAATTTCGCCTCTACTGAATCTATTATTTAAACATTGAAAGGAACACATACGAGATATTTTGTTATTCAATAAGTGAAGTTCAATTTTCAGGCACTGTTATTGAAAACGAATTTTGGGTATAAGGATTCAACTTGTACCGAAAATCCTTCAAACGTCTGAGTTCAAGCAATGCAGTAGTGGTGTATGAATGTGGCAAGAGTTCATTGTATTGCTTTCTTTCCGGTACTTTTAGTCATAGATCGAAGGACAAAAATATGTAAGGATATACTTTTCCATTTTTGAATAATGAAGGAAGGGAGAGAAGTTTATTTAAAACCAGTTCCTATGAAGCGAAAGATTTTTCATGGATAGAAAATTTCTTGGTTTTGTGCAATCTAAAGGTTTGAGCTATTGCCCAACAAATTTAGAATCAAAATATAAAAAAATCCAAACATATAATAGTATATAGTATATCATATTTAAGCGCTTTATTCGCGATTCAGGATTCCTGTTCAGCTACTAGTTTAAAATTCATGGATTTTACAACGATTTTAAGCAGAAGATTAAAGAATACTATATGTATGCATGTACTAACACCAACTATTTAACGACCTAAAATAATTGCTTGAGGTCTTTTCTGTCATTTTTAACCGATAGATATTTTTTTTTTTGACAGATATCGCGTGAGTCGTATTAAGCTGTCATATTATTTTGGTCCAGTGTTGTTTGACATATTATCATAGAAGGACTTACCAATAAAAGATTGTTAAATTTTTTATAGTTAAACTTTAATGCGAAAACTCACGTTCTGTTAAGAGTGTGTTTCAAGCGCTTCGCTCAACTTATGGTCAACATAATCGGGCTACTGGGCGTACCATTACTAATATTGGGACCCATCATTCATGTCTCGATAATATTCGGCCGAACTGACTACATTCCAATACGCAGTGAAGAAAATATAGCAGATGAGGGTGTACACGAAGACCGTGAAGAGTCGATTCGGTGCCGTTCGCAGAAACTCGAACCAACCTATGGAGCGATTTACCGCATTTTACGTCGAGATCATAAATTGAAAGCGTACAAAATACAGTTTGTGCAAGAACTGAAGCCGCTCGACCTTTCCAAGTGACATCGCTTTGCTCTGTGGGCTTTTGAAAATTTCCAAGAAGATCCGACTTTTTCGAGCCAAAGTTTGCTTAGTGATGAGAACCAATTCTAGCTCAATTGGTATGTGAACAAGCGAAATTGCCGTATTTGAGACGACGAGCAACCTGAAGAGATTCAAGGGCTGTCACTTAATCCCGAAAACACAACGGTTCGGTGTGGTTTGCACCACGGTAGAATCATAGGCCCTTATTTCTTCAAAATAATACCGGGGAGAACGGAAAAATCAAATTGACACCAAGATCGTTTTATTTCACACGATCTGAGTTTTTTTGAGAGAATATATAAAGTCTATGAGAACAACCCTGCTTCCATTTAGCAAAACACCATGACATGTGCCAGTTACCAGCCGAAATGGTCGAACGAGTCATCGAAAATTTAAGACTACGCCACAAACAACAAAAAAAATCGGATTACTATAACATATAGCTGCCATCAAATAGACCTATCAAACTCATGTGCTGGTATGGAAATATTCAAAATTTAATTTAATTTGATATGAGTTGAATTTATGATTTATACTTTGCTTAAAAAAAGTTCAACTCCAATATTAATCATAGGTGCTTAACAATTATTAAAATATTTCCACAAAATGTATACAGTAATAATCAAAACTAATTAATTTCAGAAATTCTATAACAATTTTATAATTATTATTCGTTTTTTAGCCAGAAATTACAAATGTTCTACTGAATTTTTAACCATAGTGAACATATGTATCAAAAGTACATAAATACAAGTATTCTCAACTTTTGAAATTTCTATGAATTAAATAAATGAGCCACATATTTATATCTATATGTTATAAATGTTTCAGACAAAAAAAAAAATTATGCGAAGTAAATTTGCACTCAAAACTTTCTACGCAAATGAAACGAAATTGAATTAAATCGGAAAAATATAGTTTCGAGTAGATGTGAAGGGTTATTTAAAATTTTAATTAAAATGCAAAGCTTTCAATAAACTTGAATTACTTGAAGCTTGGGAGCGTTCAACGGGCAGTATAACTGGGAACCAACACCCACACATTGACAGGGTTTGCATGTGAGCAGACACATATTTAGTTCTAACACTTGTGAATGAATATATATAAGTGGGTGTTTTAAGGAATTTCTGCAATGCGATTTATTTAGATTCTTCTGAAATAACACTTATAACTACATGTGGATGCTTACACTAAGCAACCAATTAAAGCATAATTTTACAATCATTATTTCAATATAGATTTATTTAAATAAATAATTAGTACTTCATACACTTTTCATTCATTGGCGGGTGTTTTTTTTTACGTGGCGAGTCCCAAACCCAGCGCACAACACTAAGTATAAAATATTTCACTTCTTCACTTTAGCTTGCCTTCAAACGGATGTTCTTAGGTACCCAGAGGATACTTGGTCAAAGACCGGAAGTCGTGAGCTGCTTGAGTCATATTTAAAAGAATCGTTTCTGGCCACTCCCAAGTGAATGGCGATCAGAGAACCTTCCTGACTTGAGTGAACTTCTACACATGACTCCATCCTCCTCACTGTTGTTAACTTGGCTATAATCGCGTAAGTGGTGTCTAGGCGTATTAAGAAGAAGAACAGTTCACACAATAATATTGTATACACAGGAAAAAAAGACAAAATTTTGTTTCACTTCAAAAAAAGAATTTTTACACCAAGATGGTGATATGAAAGTATAGACTTTGAAATAATACCACAAGCTTGGTTTAAAATAAATTTATTAATTAATAGCGCACCTGAATTACTGCGCGAATACGTTTTGGCATTTTTCGAACCAATTTTTCAGATATTTTCATTGGAATAATGTCCTATTGACGCTTCATCGCTAAGAAAAGTGATTGCAAGTTTGTACGGTTGCTTTATGGTATTTTGGAGTCGAAAATTGACCACAAATACTCAATTGTACTTAAATCCGGTTACTGAGCTGACCAAATAAGTTTTTCGATCAATATTTTTTTCAAAAAATAGTCGAGATGTGTTGAGGTCGGTATGTTATTCGATGATAAACGAACCCGAATTAATTTTTTCTGCAAACTCAAACTTTTCTAAGAATTTCAATGGAGACTTTCAATAAAAAAAAATTTATTAACTCCATCGATGAAAATTCACGGTTTACAGCAACTTTTCTTCTTATAAGTGGCTCATATAGTATATTTTGGGCTTTGGACCGCCACCGTGTTAAGTCTTGCTTGTATTACGTTTCTTGAAATTTTAAAAATCTTGCCTCTCTAAGAAAAATAAAAAAAATTCCTCATATTTTTTAGTACGTTTCACCCTTTTACCTTCTTCTACGATTAAATTCAGAATTTCTTCAGTTTTCCGTATTTTTTTCCCAAAGAATAGAACAAAAAAAATCACCACAACAGAAATTCACTTAATAAATACAACTTTATTAAACCTGTAGTAAAATTTAGTTTTCCTTTGAAAGAAGGAAACTAAAACTAAATTATACTTTCATTTGACTCACCAGGGAAAACTAATCAACCTCGATCATGTAATTTTTTTTGCATATAAATACTAAGTGTAAATTTTACGCCAATTGTTTACTTACCATTTTGATGATATGTTTCATGAACTTATTTCAAAGAGAAAATTCTGGAAGTAAGTAAATGCTCTGTGGTCGCCGTTATGTAATATATTGGAAGCCTAGAGTCTGTATTACTAAAAATAAAACTTGAAAACTTTGGTTGCAACGAAG
Source organism: Bactrocera correcta (assembly GCA_027475135.1). NCBI lineage: Eukaryota > Metazoa > Arthropoda > Insecta > Diptera > Tephritidae > Bactrocera > Bactrocera correcta. The sequence continues at coordinate 93,620,051 of CM050323.1, forward strand.
CGAAAGAAAGAAGAAAGCGTATTATATTTCGAAAATTAAGAGAATATGAAAGGAAATGGTGTTGAAGAAAAAGCTTGGGAAGCGAATCTTAAGATAACTTTATAAACGAAATACACAAGCGAATACAGGCAGCCTTGTTTCTTACATATAGTACCTCAATATATACGTTCCAAACTATAATTTGCGCTGAAAGATTGTTAACATATCAGCTAAAATTTTTTCTTTGATGTAAGTAATCGGAAAGTCCTAATTTCAGTTTTAATCCTTTGGTAACTGATGTCAATTTATAATATCTACAAGTTATATAAAAATTCCAGACAAAACTTTGTTCGCCAAGAAAAAACTAAATGTCAATATATATTTGATTGCAAAGAGTGTTTGCTTGAATGTTATATATGTACATTTTCAAGATAATTAGTTAAATGTGACTAAGTATTTGAGTTTGAAAACGCTAAACTACGCCATAACTTAGAACGTCCTGACAAAGCTAAAATGATAATATCTAAAACTTAATACTGAACTAGAGATCCAAGACTCCAACCTCATAAATGAAGGACTTATTACTAAAGCAACAGATTTCAAAAAGATTTGGAAAATGATTTTATAAGCATAAAAACAAACATTATTGCATAAAATTGAGAATGCTATATTTGAAACTACCCGTAGACATTTGTGTATCGCCCTTCTAAATAAACAATGGCTGTTTTCAACGCAAATGATAAATCATTTTTTGTTTTTTTACAAACATCTTTTATCTAAAGACTTCTTCTTAAACTTGTTAATATTTAACTACTACAAATTTTTCGTTGATTCTTTCACCATCAATTTGTGTTAAGAGCCGCTCCATCCATGCTCGCACCTGGCCCCAGCTTATTCTGACACGGCTCACACCCCCTTTCTTGTGAACAGCTATCTAACCGAGGCCGGCATTCCACCGCTTCTACAGCCGCCCTACAGTCCAGATGTGAGCGACCTGGACTTTGTTTGTTTCCTTGCCTGAAAAGGCCGATAAAAGACAATCATTTTGAGACGACAGAGAGGATTTAAGCTACGTGCACCTCGGCTCAAGGTTATTCCGGTGAATGCCTAATGTGACGCATGCAATGCTTGGAAATCGCGCTGGCAGCGCTACATCGACGCAGAGGGAGCCTATTTTGAAAGTTTTTAAAGCATTGTAACAATTAACAATATTTGTTTAAACACAAAAGTCCTTTCATCGTCTCAGCAAGTTAGCTTGTGTATCGGTGGAGAATTCAACAATCAGATCTTTTATGTCACCTGTAGCTGAAGCATTCCCTTGTGTGTAAAATTATATATGCACATAAGTACATATTTTTGTATGTGCTTGCAACACCTTTTCACGCCTCATCGAACTTTATTATACATACTTACAAGTATATACGTATACATTTCCACAATATAGTATCCAGCAACAAGCGACATCCAGCCAAGTTCCACCACAATGATTTTTATTATGAAAATACCGGAATAATGCCCCTAACCCCTTCGAACTTTTTTGCTTACCGTTTTCAGCAGGTATGAGAAAAAAGGTAAGCTTCGCTTTCTATGCTTTTATCAATGATTAACACGTCAATACCAACCGACCAAGTTTGGAGTAGTCGGCACAACGACAGCAACAGAGGAAGTGGCATATTGTTGCAATTTTATTGCCAGTGTTAACATCCGCGTATGTATGTATATAATAATGTTTGCTGACATAGCCTTAGCACAAATACTAAAAGTTGCATAAACCCTGTAATTTGAACTGCTTGCCTAACGTTTCAGGCGGTTTCCCAAAATAGTTCTCTTTCTCGATACGGAAATTTTAAAGTTCAGCAACAACTTCACGTACGTATATGTGTATATCTATATCTATTATGATGCCTTCTACTATTTACACTCTATCTACATACTTCGTATAAGTATTGCAAACACGCAAATACCGTTGTAGCCAGCTTCATGTAGCAGTTGTTTAGTTTGTGGTGACCATAAAATATGTAAGTAAAAGGAGTCTGAAGCGAACGCTCCCGATTCTTAATTTTTTTTTGTAGATTTTGGAGTCAAATGATAATAACTTTCTGATGGAATACGAATAATAACCCTAAATGTCGTAAGTCTCAGTCATTATTCCTCTAATTTGAACTGTCGAAAAGTTCTAGTTTCTCATCTTATTTTAATTGGCTACGAGTATAATTCTTGATAAATGGTACGATCATCGCAGCAATTAATTTTTAAATTTAAATGTAGTTTAACCGAGACCCCCCTGAAATATCTCAGGGAGAATTATACATCAAGCGGTAAATAGATGGTTTTCTTCTTTGTCTAGATTCGCAAACTTTTATACAGTTTATGTGCATAAAGCCATCTCTGGGCAGAGACATATTTGAATCTTTGGCACAGCCCCATAAAACAACTTCTAAGTTGCTCGAAAACTATTTCATATGATAAAGCTTTAATTTAAGACACCATTCCCCAAAAAAATTCTATTTACAAATTTAAAGATAAGAGCTACATCTTTAAAGGTCCATATGAGGAAAAGGTAGATATTCAAAATGGTTTTCAAAATACTGTCACAGCGCACAGTGGCACCGCTTCATACGTTTCTTGGCAAAAAATAGAAGGAGTGGTCGTACAACAATAAAACTTTGCAGAAACACTTCTCTGGACAAAATTAAGAAATTTTGAAAAAAACTAGGAAAACCGCCCACTGCCACACCCACCTCCCATATAACTGCAATTGCTAAAATTTTTATTTTTGGACCTAGGGACTTGAAATTCGGGACATTTCTTAATTGAGTTCTCCTGATGAAAAAAAATTAAACTTAAAAGCAAAGTGACGTTATTTATACCTTTACCTTGATAAAAATCCAATGTAATATGCAATGTTTTAATTGAATATGTAACAGGCGAAAAATTGTGTTAGTTTTTATTTTAAAGATTATGCAAGCACCACATCTTTAACAAGGGGATCTAATTCTAAGGAAATTTTTTTCAAATGACGCCTTAAGCTACTTATGTAAGGATCCGAAGTTATAAGAAGTCTGTTGAAGACATCAAATCATCAAAGATTAAAATCGATGTTACTAAAGGGACGGTAATTGGCGGTTGGTTTTTTTTTTTTTTTTAATTGAAAGTAGAGACTCAGAACTTTCATTTTTTTATAGTAAGAGGGCTAAGAAAGGGCAAAGCACATAAAGTTTTTTTCCATCAAAAAATGAAAAGTTGATATTTTTTATTATAATTTTTTAAAAATTATAAAAATTAGCTTACTTTGCCAATTTTAATAATTTTTTTTTTTATAAACAAGTAGGTGCTATATTTTCACTAAAAAATAAAAGAAAAGCCATAGCTATAAACTTACACACAAAAAAATTTTTTATTTCGACAATAATTTTAATCTGATTTTATTGAATAACTTTCCGTTTACTTCTGTTAGTTTTTTCAACTATAAAATTTCACTTTTTATAAAAAACCTTGTTGAATTTTTCTTATCCAAGTATTTCTTTACAAAACAAAATCATTAAAATTTTGAAATTGGAAAGTGGAAAAAACCTATTTTTTTCCGCCGAAATGCCACTGTCCAGAGCCTCAAGTAATTTATAATTACTTTTACATATCTTCAATTGATCTTCTTGTAAATTCACTCATTTTAGCATACTCAAAATTAACTAGAAGGAGATGTGCGATAATCCAACCATACTTATATAATGTCCCAACTCTCTGTTCATTCAATTTTAATGAACTCATGGTATCCTATTAACTGCATAATACACATAGAGAGGACGCATTTACAGTATTGCACATATGTATATTTGAAGTAATTTTATTAATATCATATTATTATCTTTTTGCTAAGCTCCTCCTTAACTGATCATAAACATAACTGAATGAAAAGATTTAGTGTCCACATCAGATACCGCTCTCTCGTCGGGTTTGACATTTTAGTATTCATACACATACATATATTTACTAATATTTCGCTTCAACGCACAGATTTACCTAGGTGTCCTTATTCCTTCATTACAACACTATAACTTGCAGTAATAATAACAATTCCATAACCCAATGAATCCTAAAGCAAAATGAGAAACATTACTGACACACTGTATTTTGTAATAGCTGCTCCTGCTCTATAGGTTGTATTTGTTTCTAAGAGCTAGTGGCATTGCTAGACTATTAATTAGGTAAATATTATTATTAGTATAACTGGCTGTCGGTGTTGTCTTAAACCAAATGTGAAATTGTCAAATCAAGGCTATTCATTTGCACAAACATCTCGAAATTGAGCATATTGTCATGTACAATTTAAGCTTTACGTGAACAAATATTTTATAATAATGTGAGACTGATCTAAAAAGTATTTTCCAGATATGCATACATAGTAAACCGACAAGAACGGTGTTGAAATAAGATAAAACACACAATTTTGATTAAAAAGAGAACAGTTATTTTATTTTTCTGTCATAAAATTGTGTGCTATTTATGATTTGAACACAATGATTTGAACAAAAAGCGACCTTTGGCTCCGTTTTCATATATCCACTGTCGGCGCTAATTATCGATGACCCGCAGCATTCATCTATAGTGACCTGAACGTTGTTTTCGAGCTTCTCATGCGTTGCTGGTTGATTGACGAAGACCTTAGATTTAACATATGTAATCCTAGAGAAAATAATGTAGATGCGTTACATAGCATGATCTTGGCGGCTATTTGGCTCGGCCATTTCTCGAAATTAAGTAGTCGCAAAACTTTGCACGCAATACATATGTTTATTTTTAGACGTGAAACATGAGGCCGCAGATTTCGGGTGAAAAAAGTCGGACAACATCGGATTGCAACGCTCGCAATTGATGGAAAAGTAATTTTCTGACTCATGAGGTCTTATAATGCTTCGATACCACAATCCGCACAAAGCGGTCAATGTTTGGAGATGATATTTCGTTTTTTAAACCACATGATGATTTGACTCACTTCAATAGCGACAATTGTGTTTGTAGACGAAGCCATTAAGCAAAAATGTGTGAATTTTTCGAAAAACGTGAATGTGTACTATAATCTTGGACAATTTCCAAATGTTGTACGAAATGAAACAGGACATGATAAAATGACAAACCTTACTGAACACATTTACAAAATTTGAACACATTTACAAAATTTGACACTAGTTTGTAAACAAACATAATCGCTATGAGCTGTAAAGAGAAATATAGGCAAGAGAGGTCACAACTTTCAAAGAACACCCTCTGTTAGCGCATACTGAGAAATATGATCCAATTGAAAATCACGATAATGACGAAAAATTCTAAAGAAATATATATAAATATATAAATATATAAATACATCCGCATTGCACAGAAACTTCAAGGCATGGATCTGGAATTGAAACTTACCTCAACTTCAAAAATCACGCGTGTCGTTGGCAGTTATCAATCAAATTGCTCGAACGAGTCATCGACAATTCAACTCAATGGATGGACCACCTGTAACGAAGCCGCGGCTAACATTTGAAAGGAATAATCTTCAAATAATAAATGCCAAAGATATTATTTTAAATGATAATAACCATTTCCCATTAAATTTGAAGTTTCTGTTTGTTTTTCTTTAAAAAAGCTTGAAATGGATTACTTTTACAACGAAACACGACCAATATGCTAGATGGTTCCAACATTTTTCTGGACTTGAGCCTCCAGATGCAAAGTTAACCGCCAGAAGTGCTAAATTTCCAACAGCAACTTCACTCAGCGTGTTCATCAATATCATGGCATTATTCCTCCCTCAGTCTCCTCTCGCTATTTCGCTCCCCTTTTTGAAGCAATTTGGCACAAAGGATAACTACTGGACGAATAGTTAACAGGCATATTGGTAAAGGTTCTCAAAATAGGCGATCTATCCATAAATAAAAACTATACGGGTAATACTTTAATTTTCATTCTGTCAAAATTTCTCACCAAACTCTCTTTAACCCGAATTCTTAGGAAGCAAAAAGCAGAATTTCGCCCAAACAGATTGTTTTGCGCCCATATTGTCACAAACCGTATTATACCGCAGCAAATAAACGAGCTCACTACGTTGACTTTAAATACAAAATCTTACACAACAAACAGTTATCAAGCCCAAATTATAAAACAACTAGCACAGCAGAGCACCGTCTTATGATATTGCTCTACTAGCAGTAATAACAAGAAAAAACGTTAACTTCGGCTGTATCGAAGCTAATATACCCTTCACAGGTACATTTCTTTAAGTAACTATGTGTTCAGTTTGTATGCAAGCTATATGTTATAGTAATCCGATCTGAACAATTTTTTCGGAGATTATGTTATTATTTTAAGCAGTAATCTATCAAATTTCTTGAAGATACCCCGTCAAATGCGAAAGTTTTTCATACAAGCCCTTGATTCCGATCATTCGGCTTGTATGGCAGCCGCATGCTATAGTGAGCCGATCTGAACAATTTCTTCGGAGATTACATTGATGCCCTAGAAAATAATCTTTACCAAATCTGGTGAAGATACATTGTCAAATGTGAAAGTTTTCCATACAAGAATTTGATTCCGATCGTTCAGTTTGTATGGCAGCTATATGTTATAGTGGTCCGATATCGGCCGTTCCGACAAATTAGCAGCTTCTTGAAGAGAAAATGACGTTTGCAAAATTTTAAAAGGACATCTTAAAAACTGAGGGACTATAGTTCTTATATATGCAGATAGGCAGACGGAAGGATGGACAGACAGACGGACATGGCTAAATCGACTCATCTGAACATAGTGATCATTTATATATATACTTTATAGGGTCTCCGACGCTTCCTTCTGCGTGTTACAAACATCGTGACAAACTTAATAAACCCTGTTCAGAGTATAAAAATCAGAGTTGCAGAGGAACCTAAATATGATTGGCTTATTAAAACTTAGAGACCTGAAGAAAGCAGCAACAACATTACACCACCATAAAGGGTGGGCCATATAAAATTTTAAATTTAAGAAGTCAATAAAAAAAGGGCTCGATATTTTTCAAAGGTTGTTTTATGAAATTTATTTGTGGAAAACAATTTCGGACAAATGACCACCACGGCTGAGTTTACAGTAGCTTATCCGATCCACCCAATTTTGGAGTACTTTCTTGATGGTTTCAGGCCTTATGGCAGCTACAGCAGCTTGAATCTCCTACTTTAGATTTTGAATTGTTTTTGGATGGTTGGCGTAACATTTATCTTTAACAGCTCCCGACAGAAAATAGTCCACCGGAGTTAAATCGCAGCTTCTGGGAGGCCAATTCACATCACCTCTTTTGCTGATTATGCGTATTTCGAAGATAGGGCGTAAAAGATTGAGTGTAGCCCCAAATGCGACAATTCTGCTTGTTAACGTAACCATCGAAGTGGAAATGAGCCTCGTCCGAAAAGATGATTTTTCGGTAAAATTGACTGTCCTCGGTTTTTTTTTCAGTATCTCCCAGTTTTCTTCTAGTGAATAGCGACCCATTTCGTAAATTTTAGACTTTTTACTGAATATCTGTCACTTTCCGAATGGTATTTGACGTTTTTAATGACGAAATATAGATAATTCAAATTTAAAACGTTAGATGGCCCACCCGTTGCTTATATTTGACTTAACACAGAATTCAGTAATTTCCGTATTTATGCAATTAGAGAAGAAACGCTGGTTATAAGCTCTCTATTAGTACGCGATTGATGCCTGCATTTAGCAGCAACAAAAGCTCTCAGAAATCTTAACGCTGCAGTGCAGATACACTATAGTCAGCGCTGTTTGTGCCAGTGAAGCTTTCAAAAGATTTGTGCTTCGTTTGTTCGTTCTAGACTCCACCATTTTAAGGGAATCTTACTGCACGTTGGTGAGTTGGATATTAACTAGAGTGGATCGATTCTTTTGCTATAAAATCACGTATCCGAGATTGTCGCTTCAAAAAATGGCTAGACGAGTAATATAGATTTTTATACACATTTATATAGCGAGCCTCTTGTATCAAGCCCGACGCCCGCTAGCAGCCGTATCTCTGGTGAACAGACGCTACATTTAGACTTCAACGATCCCTTAAACTAAATATGTCGGCCGCTGAAACTTGCCTGCTGGAGCCGTGAGCACAGGCTCCACACGTGTCGGCTACCGCATCTTACACAAGGAGGCAAGAGTAGGAATTGGGAATAGCCCTGCAACTGTATGTTACCCATATGGAAGAGTACACTCCAGCATTAAAGGTTTCGGTACCCGCCGCAGGTGGAGAAGGATCTGGCTGTAGTTCGTAACTCGAATTTACGCCAAATAGCGAAAAGAAAAAAACACTGGCGCACTGTTGTTAACTGGGCTAACCCACCTCGTAAGCGATGTCTATGCCAGTAAAAAAGAGGAATAACATCACGTATTTGGGAAATGTTCTACGGATCATTCTGAAAAACTTTGCCTAAGAGACAATGAGTCTAAGAGTGATTTAATACCAAGTTTGTTAGAGATTATACAAATCTCCTTGCCTCAAAATTATTTTTTAAAAGAAATTTGTATAATCCTTAAAAAACTTCACCTTAATAGTCGCTGGCTTCGTATGGGTTGTAGACTCATAGTTTCCAGACAAAGATGTTCAAAATGCTTCGTAGAGCATTTCCCCCATACGCGATTTTTTTTTTTCTTATAATCGACCAGCTCTAATGCTCATTTCTCTGCCTTATGCTACACACACCCACTAACTTGCGTGGAAATGCGCTATGCCTAATCCTATAGCACACAGCAGCGCTTTATTGTGTGCCTCAATCCAGAAAGTACTTGTCAAACGCTTGTCTCCTATAATTGCCTCGCCCTTGTAAATTCAGCGCAACTCAACGCCGGCGCTTAAAAGACAATAAGTTTTGCAGTCAACGATGAATTTGAAATCAGATTCAATAAAATGAGTTAAAACAACAGAAGCAGTAATAGGCGGATTCAACTGACAATCATTGATTTTTTTTCGTTGTTTTTGAACAGCTGCAAATATATGCAGTTCGCTTTGCTTTAGTCATCGCAATGATTGTTTGTATGTTATCGGCATTCAACTGCATTATGTGTTAATATTAGTGCACTGTATGTTAGGTATCTGCTGGTTGACTTAATATAAGAAGATGATGAAAGTGTTTGCTAGAGCAAATAAGTTTCTAGAGAAATTATTCAGTTGATTTTTTTTTTAAGTGGCATAAACTTAGATGACTTCTGAAAATTGTGATAATTATATATTAATTAAGATCAATTAATATATATCAATCAAAATATGTATCAACTACTTTACTTTGAAGTGCAGAAAACTGAATAATAAAAATAAATATTTTTGTACCCTGAACAAGTTTGAGTTTGCTACGATGTTTGTAACACCCAAAGGGAAAACGTCGGATATAAAACAAATTTTCAACATGACAAGTTGACTCCATTTCCATGACCGTCCCTGTCCCTCCGTCTGACTGTTCGTAAGACTTGTTTAAATTTCCATTGCAATATTTAAACTGTTCTTATTAGAACACTGAACAATCTTTATAATCGAATGATAATGAAATAATAAGGCGTCGTATACTCGGAACTTTGTGCAGAAAATTTCCGCAATTCGTAAGTTAGTTTTCACTAATATTCTTTTATTTTTATTGAGATATATGTTGAAAGACCAATAAGGAAGGGATCAGTTCGGATGCAACCGAACACATTTATTCTCTTACAACTTGCAAGAATCAAAAACAGGGAAATACTTTAAGGCTAAAAACGTCAACCAAACTATTTTATACATACATATACTATACATAACTCTTATACTGAGAGACACATATGGTTTGTTAGAAAAACGAAATCCCTTATATATAGTATATTTCAACTCTTATTTGACATACCGACATACGAATACGAGAGAAGTACTACTCTTGAATTCCAATTATAATATATATCTCAGACATTTATCGATATTTTCGAACAAAAGTCATTTATTGATAATGGGGTTCACATATCCACCTAGGGGTTCGAATAGTTTTTGGTGGATGTAAACAATTTTTTGTCATAAGGTGGTATATTTCAAAAGCAATATTAAAATAAAGTTTAGTCCCGTTGTATAATATTAACTGCGTCTTGATTTGTGTACTGGAAAATTTAAAAAAATCAAGTGGAACTTAAAATTGTACTATATGGGAACAGTTGGCTGTCCGATTTTGTCAATTTTCACAATGGGACATAAGAATGTAAGTAATGATATAGTATAAGTGTTATATGGGGACTGAGCGAGGCTATCTTTCGATTCCATTCATTTTAACATTATCGGTAGGGGTTCTTGAAGTATTTATGCTGGGCGAACTTTGTTGCTGTAGATTAAATGGCTTAGGAGATATGTGCATTAAACTTATTATAGGGCGGGGCCACACCTACTTTTTCAAATTATTTTTTGGCCCACAGGTGCCCCTGACTACCGTGATCTCCAGTGCCAAATTACAGTTTTATATATTAATTTAGTTCTTCGTTATGGCACTTTATTGGTTTCCTGTTCATGGCGATTTGTGGGTGTGGTAATGGTCCGAATACGCCCATCTACAAGCTCTTAATCTTTTTGTACTAAGGAACCCACATTTTCATTGGTGTATTCAGCTTGGAAATCCAACGCAGGATTACTCTTGCCAACAGGTGCTACTTCGGACTGAGTAGGCAATTGAAAAGTAAAGTCCTCTCTCGACGAACAAAATCCAAACTCTATAAGTCGCTCATAATTCCCGTCCTGCTATAGGCAGAGGCTTGGACGATGGCAACAACCGACGAGTCGACGTTGCGAGTTTTCGAGAAAAAGTTCGGTGAAAGATTTATGGTCCTTTGCGCGTTGGCCACGGCGAATATCGCATTCGATGGAACGATGAGCTGTACGACATATACGACGACATTGACATAGTTCAGCGAATTAAAAAACAGCGACTACGCTGGCTAGGTCATGTTGTCCGGATGGATGAAAACACTCCAGCTCTGAAAGTATTCGACGCAGTACCCGCCGCGGGAAGCAGAGGAAGAGGAAGACCTCCACTCCGATGAAAGGACCAGGTGGAGAAGGACCTGGCTTCGCTTGGGAAAATCCAATTGGCGCCACGTAGCGAAGAGAAGAAACGACTGGCGCGCTGTTGTTGACTCGGCTATAATCGCGTAAGGGGTGCCTACGCTAGTACAAAAGAATTTTTTCTCAAGTTACAACTTGCAAGGACGGACAGACGGACGAACGGACAGACAGTCAACTGGATTTCAACTTTTTTCGTCAACCTGATCATTTATAAATAGTATATATTTATTTATATATGTTACATATACTCGTATACCCCCTATCTATATCCAAAGGGTTCGGAAAGCACTTACCACGCGTATTGCTAAAAGCTTATGCACTGTGTTAATTGGTCTAGTATTTGATTTTATTTTTAGCGCCTGTATCCATACTGGAGCTGCACACAGGATAACTGAACTTATTACCTTAGCTATTATTCATCGTCGGCTCAACCGCACACAGCCTTTATTTGCCATCATTCTAGATAACGCATTAACACCATGACGTATTTCCACGATGATTATCACGAATCTGACTCGTAGAAGTGTACATTTGATGAAAAGAGAATTGAAATTTTCCCATTATTTTCAGCAAAAAACATTGCATTATCTACAGCAGATCAATAGTGTAATTATCCATATTTTTTTGTTAAGCATTAAAAAAAAAATCGTTTCGTTTTGCCACAGTTCGTAAGCATTAAAACTTGTTTGTTTAGTTCAAGTTGTGTGCGAACAGTTGGAAGCGAATTTCGTTGCGCTAATTGATAGGTCAAGGGGTTAAATATTTTATTTGCTTTTCGTGTCGCATTTTCCAAGTGTTCCTTGAACTTGAGTCTTGAGTCCACTATTACTCCAAGATACTTTAACTGTGGCTGTGAAGTAATCTCACTTTCTCCTATGGTCAGCGATGTTTTCTCTTCAATTTTCCTAGAGCTTATGAGCAGGACTTCTGTTTTCTGCTCAGCCAGCTCTAGACTCATGGTAGTAA
>CM050323.1:93633072-93897041 GCA_027475135.1 Bactrocera correcta
ACGTGTTAATACGGTACAACTCGGTAATCGCAATATTAGTAACATAAAAATCTGTACGCTCCGCTTGTTCGACGTACAATAATATAAAACGCATAGTATACTATAAAATACCGGAATACTTTTCTTTTTTTTTTTACATTCCCATTAATACTAGCATACTTAATTTATTATGGACTTTGGAAAAAACTGGAAATAAAATTGCTCTAGCCAATTCTGAGGTATACGCCCATCATGCAATCTCGACAATGGGCCCTATAAAATCTTGTTGTGTGTAATCTTCGAGATTTAACTCATATCGTCATCCTGATCATTTACATTACATGACTCCATATCCAACTCAACTAGTTTGACGTCTTGCAAACAACTATATAATGAAACCATTATGCTCAGTGGCAAAGTACTGTAAAAATATAAATATATTCATTGCAAGAAAACACAACGTTGTGACTGGATTTGTTTACAAAAATATGTAGAAGGTAAGCTTTTATTCTCACATCATCGGTACTGCTCTTATTTGGGAACATACTGTACTAAAAATCAAAAATAACAAAAGGTTTGCAAGGTTGGTTATGAAAGTGAGTATATCACTTATTTGCGCATTTGCTTGTTATAGTATGTCAAGTAAGAGCGTGGTCGACTTTACCGACAGTTAGTGAAAGATTTCGCTCTAATTCTTTAGCGAGCCGATAGAGAGGAGCTTTGTCCTTGATGCATTGTCAACAAAAATTCAGTTTTGGTTGATCTCTTGAAAGAGAATTAACGCCTTGAGTGCTAAGTACGCGTCGCGCTAAGAAGCTGTGTTCCTTTGCATCCACCAGAAAGGTCCCAAAATGTCGCAATCAGCGGCTGCTAAGTATATGAGAAAGTCGAAAGCATTTGTACAGAAGTGGATACTGCGATATATGGTGGCTAAAAATGTCGATGATTTACCAGAACGTGGTTCGATAGGAAAAGTGAACAAAAAAGACGAAAAAAGAATAGTGAATGTATTTTCGCGGAGTCCTGCTTTAGCACTGTGGCAAGGACAAGCAGAATTAATGGCAAAAGGTTTAGATATATCCTACGAAACTATCCGAACCCTTTCCCTTACTCATGATCTGAAATGGCAGCCTCTGTTGACTGAGAAACTTGTGACAAAGCGACTCGCTTGGGCGCATGAGAATATTGATAGAAATTTTGAAAATGTCATTTTTACTGATGAATGTTCTATATGGGTACGTTCTGTCCTCTAGCGAGCCTGGTCAACTTCCACCAATAGGCTTGTTCAGCGAACCGTAAAACATGGAATAAAAGTGTATCTTTGGCACAGCTTCTCATAGCAGGGATTCGGCACTTTTTACTTCTTTACTGACAACCTAAATGCCGAGAAAATGATAAACATCTACAAGAAGACTTTACTGATATCTACGACGGTTCGTCAGAAAAAATGAAGATTGGATTCTGCAGGAGGACAACGATCCTAAACAACGCAGAAAGCTCTGTACTCAGCGGAAAACTCAATCTAGCATCGTTACATTGTATTGGCCGTCGCAGTTGCCCGATGCAAACCCTATTGAAAATGTGTGGGCTTATATTAAACAGAAACTTCGTGGAAGACGCACATATACAGGGTAGGCCATTTAAAGTTGACCCATTTGCCCATTTGCCAAAATTAAGGCGTCGCGGATAATCAGCTGGGTTTAGTTTTTGTGCCATTTGAATTTTATATGGAAACATCTTCAAATCTTTATGAATTATGCGTCGGAGAGTGGTGCGAGAGATGTCTAATTCCTGAGAGCGGCGATAACTCGATGTCGATGGAGTCTTCTCAATACTGGCTCGTACAGCTTCGATTTCATCAGAACGTCTTGTGCGTTGTCTGGATGCATGACTGGCATTACTGAGATTACCGGTGTTCACAAATTTTGCGTATAAAGACTTAATTGTGTTCTTAACTGGAGCACTTTTCACTTTATTTTTTTTTGCGAAACGCACGTTGAGTTAACACAATTGAAAAGTTATTTTGAATATAAAGCTGAACAATTTCAGCGCGTTCTTTTGGAGTGTACTGTTCTATGGTATAAATTGTCTTCGAATGACGCTTCTAACGCGGTATGACATTAGCCGATTTGTCAGCGCTGTTAAAAGTTACAGCGTTGCCAGATGGGTCAACTTTAAATGGCCTACCCTGTACTTTGAAGCAGATGTCTTACGAAATTCGTCGGATCTGGAGATCATTGTCACTAGAATACGCCGTCAAATTAGTAGAAAGCATACCTCGGAGATAGCAGGCAATAATCGACGCCGATTCTGACTGGACATATTATTGACCAAAGTGCATCATTGCTTGTAATGTGTACAATGTATATATACATATAAAAGTTTCATGAAATCATTAAAAATTAACACAACCACGCTCTTACTTGACAGACTGTATGTATATCTTGGAAATATTACAAAACTATTCCTGTATTTCTCTAAACATCAATATACTATAAATTCGCGCAGAAGAAAGTCTTACGTAATATTTAATAATAATTGTTAAATGTTCGACACAAAAATTACTTAATATGATATGTTTTGTGAAAAATGTTATTTTGCAAAAGTTTCTTGACTCCATCAAATACAGATAAAAAAGCATAATTTTTTTTAACAACTATTAACACTAATATTATTAGATAGCTTTTGTTGTGAAATTTTCATTTTTAGTTCAAAATATCACTTTCAACATCAGCAGGCATAAAGGCTTTAAGTAGAATACTGTTAAAAATAATATAAAAAATCTTACGAGAAAATAAGTTAATAGGAAAATATCAGGCATGTGCCTGTTTTATTGTTTATGACCTACACTGCGTATAAGTGATTTATCGACCTAGCGAAATGCAGTACTGCAATACTGCAGGTCGACTGACCTAGCAAATATGGTGAGAGAAAGTGTTGCAGAGCAGAACAATAAAACTATTGTAATCGTCGCAAAATAAAACGCTGACATAAAATGTATATTATAAAATTAAATCCATTATAAAAACCGCAATTTATTATTAACTAAAAAGGGGAGACGATGATGACGTACGATATTAACTTCAAGATAATAGGCATTATTTTTGGAGTGTTATTTATATCTCTTGAAGTCAAATTTAACGGAATACTATATTAATATATTAAAAATCATACCTAGGAATGTGTTTATATATAAGAATTTTCCACACTCCTTTTAGACTTCAACTGAATAAAACTAGTGTATTGTATAACTACTAATAATTTTTGGACGAAGTTGCTATAGTTGTAAATAGTACGCAAATTCATTTCAAATTGATAATAAAATGACAAAGGATCAGATTGTTGTTGTTTGTTAGAACTTAAATTTCTTGTACTCTGGAATAAAATAATATTGACTTATGCTAAAAATAGGGTATACTAAAAAATATTTACTCGCCACAAAATAAAAAATATTAAATCTGATTCCAACAACGGCTTTTCCAATCGTAAAACACCTTAAATTTTCTCAAACTTTGTTCTTTCTTTTAATGCGGTGTTTAATGAATCGAACTTATTTCAAAGTTCAATCAAACCCAAAACAAACAAAAGAGCTACTAAATGAGCAAAAATTAGTAAAATTGTGACCACCTATTGTGACCAGGAAAACAATAGTGTAAATGTCCATTTGAACTCTTTACCGGTTGGTTTTGAAAAATAATACATTTTAGTATAAAAATTAAGAAAATTATGGTTATTGTAACAAATAAATTTGTATAGATTTCCACAGTTAATATTTACATGTTGCCAAATATGGCTGAGAACTATTAGCAAAATGTATATGTGATAAAAATCTAAAGGGTTCACTAATGCAAGGACAGAATAAACAGCTCTTGAATTGAATGTGTTTCTTAACAGCCAATTAATATTAATTAAAAGCACATTCTACTACAAAGAAAGGAAGAATGGCAATAAAAACCGCAAACACAAACAAAAAAAAAACAATAAACCAGAGGGAAAAACCCTTTAAAACGGAAACTCAAAGCAGTGAAATATCAGAAGAGAAGAAAGGCAGCAAACACATTTCTGAAAAGAGCTGTAATGCTTTCCCTCTGTGCCTGTCCTCCTAACGAACTGTGTGGTAGCAGAAGAAGCGCCAGTCTGCCAACAAAATTGTGAGATCTCAGGCTCATACCACAGCAAACGCATATTTGGTTGGCTGGCCTCTACGGGCTTGTTCAATCCCTTTTTATTCCAAGTAGTTTGAAGGTTTGAGGAGAAACAACATATATAAACCATTTGAAATTGCATAAAAGCATAAAACTTTAACTAGCCAATGTATCTAGGTGAATTAGAAAAGCACCGCTTTTGTTTGCCATTCCAACATCATTAGTGGGGTGGTTACCGGCAAGTACTCCGTAAAATTATTCCATCTTTCAAAAATTGGCTAATATATATGTACTCAAAGTTGGGCTCTCCAAGCATGAGCTTTTATTTTCCTTCCAAACACTCAAAAAGTTATTTCGTTTTGTTAAATTTGTAGGATATTGAATGCTTTTCAAAAAAGTAACACTTTTTCAAACACTCTGTGGGCTAAAAATTTTGCAAAAATAAGCGTCTCTACCGACACTGTCAAAACGGATGAGATTGGAAGACCACTGTATACTGGTACTGTTAAAAACTACTGAACTACTAAATCAAAATCTAAATATGACAGAGACATTCAATTTTACGCTCGAGATAGTATGAGTACAAGGGGGTTTATAGAAACTGGAGAAAAATTGAACGATGAACGTGGCACCGCCCACTTTTAGGTGAAATCACATATCCCGGGAATCGTCATGCTATACTAATTTCAGTCAAATTTGTTGCGTTACATTCTCTTGCCAATTTTATCTTACAGAAAAAAATAGAAAAAAACTAAATGAGCTTGAATAATCTCTACCACTTTGTATGATTCAAATTGAGTATCTAAATTTATAGAACGCTATTTTACAAAACACAGATTTAAATCTTCTTAATACTAATTTTTTGACTGTACTTTGGGCATTTATTACAAATGCAGTTGCCATATTTCTAAATTTTTATATATGTATAATTTATACTATATATATTCTGAGTAAATGAAATATTTCTGTATTGCAGGTGTGCAATTTTGCTAAGATGTAAATAATTCAACCAGTTTTCGCACCACCTTACAATTATAGGTTATAAAATACCTGGAACTCAGACAATTTTTTAAATAGTTGACTTGACACCACCAAATTTTGGTTAAAAACAATGAATTTTGTATTCTTCTAGTGCAATTTTAGAGTTTTATGGACAAACCATTTATAAACGCAATGGTGAAAACAGATATATACAATTTATAGCACGTCGAAAAAGAGTAAAACTGTTAACATTGTTAAACACACCTCCTGGCTTTTTGCAAATAAATTACCAACGAATGTGAAATACATACCTAATTTTGTGCTCATTAAAACAGAACCCCAACAATAACATTTTCGTGTACAGATATACACATGAGTATGCATGAAAACTCACATACATACGCTCTCGTTCTCAGGTATGGTATAGCGATACGAAAAGTCGAGCGCAGATTGTCAGGGAATGTGTTATTTATTTTTCTTCTTTTCAGTAACGAAAAATAGAAATTTGCTACTTTTTTATCGTTTTTGATTAAGCACTATTTAATATGCGAACAAAACATTAGCATTAAACAGATCCATGCAGTCAGCTCAGTAAAATAACTTGTAGATGACAGCGTGACAACAACACTAATAACGAGAGAAAGAGAAAAGGAGAAACATCTGCAAATAAAAAAATAAATGCTTGACAATGGACAAACTTAATCTGTATTAAAAAGTGGAATTAAATTTAAACAAACTGTATGTTGTGTTTTTTTATACCCTAAACAAGGTAGCTTGTAAGTGAAGTATATATATGTATATATATATATGTATATATGTATATATATATATATATATGTATATATGTATTTGACGTGTGTTAGAGAACGCAATAAAAAAATATTTACGTGTTTTTCCTTGCCGCATCATATGCAAATATTTTATTTTGTTAGTAATATTTCAACACAGTAAGCGTAAAGTCATAATTTTCTATGCACTTACACTTACATGTGATAATTTTGTGATTGTCGACACCGCTTTTGGTGTATCCAGCACCTTGAGCTCACAGCTCAAGGATTTGGTTTTACCTCCAAACATGTGAACAGAGAGTGTCGAAGTCCCGCCATCTGTCTGTTGTTCATTTGTTATCTTTCCGGTACCGCAGGCGCCTTCTAGTAGCTTAACAGCACAAACACGTATAAAAGCTTAAAAAGCAATTTAGGAATTCACGGGTAGACAGGAAAACAAATACATAAATGCAGGTAAGCAAAGAAAAAAATATAAATACGTGAAGTAATAATTTTATATATTCCTATAGGTGAAGAAATGACAAAGTTCTCAATTTATTTCCTCAGTCCCCTTTGTTTTGTGTTCGTCTTTGCGAAAATATTTTGAGAAATATATGAGAAGTGACAATTCTGGTATAGATATAAAATTAATGTTAAATAATTCAAGAGTGTGCTTAGCCTAAAATAGTTCATTTAGATATGTAAAATTAGCTGTCTTTGATAAGTAATCTCTTCGCTCGCTTCTCTTGTCACCAAAAATAAATTAAAATAATTTAAAGAAAATAAAATAAGGGGTTAGTAAAATTTTTTTGATTATAAAAAAAGATTCTAACGTCAGAAAACACCTAGCACACATTTTGCACCACATATGTTTGAGCATCTGGTAAACTTTGTTCGATTCGCTGATGAATAATACTTGATAAAGACAGCTATTCTAAGCCTTTCATGTGTTGCGAAACTCTTTTGTACTCGTAACTGTCAAAGCAGAAATCATTGCTGACAAAAATCATGCAAATGCAGTGACTTTGATTACTGCTGTGACTACAACAAAAGGTCATTGATAAAGTGCGTATGACAGAATTGTTTATTTGTAAATTTTAAATTTTTTTGGGGTTAGTTTAAACAATTTAGCATTTCTAAAAAAAAATTACTGTGTGAAAGAATAATGCGCTGTGAAAAACGTTAAAAAACAACATAGTAAATATGTACACAAATTATTGCAAATATTTTAGTCTAATAATATTGACGAATGTATTTTTCTACTGTGTTGCTTCTCAACATACCCTCAAAGTAAATAAACATTCGAAAATTTGTGCCTACATAAGAAAGCGGTGACATATTCCTTCGTATACATATTTTTGAATTGCAGTTGTGAGTAACTTGTGCGATACCATCTTTTGTTGGTACATATTACGCATGTTTATAAGAAAATCGCTATCTCGTGCAATCTTTACGACTTCAGCACTTTCTAAAAAAGGAAGAAGGTCCATTCAACAAATAGAATCAATCTTCTGGCCTCTTTTTAACACAAACCCCTTGTGTTGTCTTTGGATTTGCTACCTTTTTGCTGTAATCAATTACATCTTCTAGAGGTTTTTTCACTCGATTGTAACTTTTTTGTTGTTGTTCGTCTAATTAAATTGTCGATTGCGTACGTCTTATATGGATATCTTCTTTAATTTAGTGCACTTTTGATTTCTTATTGCACTGAACAAAAATTCGTATTTTCAAAAACTGCAATAACAAAAATTAAGCTCTCTTGCCTTCAAGGCATGCAGACAAAAATATGTCTTGAGAAATTACTTTCTAATCTTTTTCATAATGAGATTTTATTTGACTTACCAAAAAAAGGGGAACTAATTGGTTTCTCGTCATAGATTTGGAAGAAAAAATTTAATATTTTAAAATTATGAATTAAGTGTTACTATGTTTAGCTCATAGTGGTATTTTCACTAACAATTTGCTTGTTGCATGTCTTTGTGTTTTGTAAGAGTAATATGATTTTTTACAACATCTACCAAAACACTTTCCCGCACTTAGTTACCCTCCGTCACGTGCCTGTGTGGAATTTTTCCACATTTATTATTTTATCGACTGTGAATACGTAAAAATATTTACATGAATAAGCATCGGCAATTTCGTAAATAATTTATTTTGCAGCACGCCCACGGTGCGAAACGCCATGGGTGGAATTTTAATGGTAATTGTACATGGTAATAAAGTTGCCGCAAAACTTAGTATCTGTTTTTACAAAAAAACTTAAGTTTTTAGTATACTGAGTATATACTCGCTTACCACAACATATAAGCGTTGTATACAATTTTGCTTATAAAAATGTTTTAAACTGTTTTAAATTATTAAAATATAGAAAAATAATCCTTCCTTTAGTAGTCCCAATAAATGTTTAGGTATTTCAGCACATTAGAAAATACTGATATTTTTTATAGCAAATCGGAAGCAAGTATGCTGTAATTGTCAAAAAATCCGGAAATTTGTTTTCTAATTTTGGAAAATTACACTCAAATGTAATGTAAATTTAAATAAGAAATTATAAGAAATATTTTGCAATAAGCTTATATACTAAATTAAATATATTGATTCAAGAAAACAAAGAAAAATGTTAATGTGCACAAACATTCATCAATGAAAGTCAAGTTTTCTAATTAGTCAAAATATTTCTGTTATTCGTGTATAGAGCGAAAGTGTTACTCATACGCACCAGCACACTGGAAGGTACTCTTATTAAGCTTACAGAGAATATTTAGGTAGAGTAAAATTCTTCTTCTTTTTTACTGGCGTAGACACCGCTTACGCGATTATAGCCGAGTCAACAACAGCACGCCAGTCGTTTCTTCTCTTCGCTACGTGGCACCAATTGGATATTCCAAGCAAAGCCAGGTTTTTCTCCACTTGGTCCTTCCAACGGAGTGGAGGTCTTCCTCTTCCTCTGCTTCCCATGGCAGGTACTGCGTCGAATACTTTCAAAGCTGGAGTGTTTTCGTCCATCCGGACATCATGACCTAGCCAGCGTAGCCGCTGTCCTTTAATTCGCTGCACTATGTCAATGTCGTCGAATATCTCGTACAGCTCATCGTTCCATCGAATGCGCTATTCGACGTGGCCAACGCGCAAAGGACCATAAATCTTTCGCAGAACCTTTCTCTCGAAAACTCGTAACGTCGCCTCATCGTTTGTGGTCATCGTCCAAGCCTCTGCACCATATAGCTGGACGGGTATTATGAGCGACTAATAGAGTTTGGCTTTTGTTCGTCGAGAGAGGACTTTACTTTTCAATTACCGGACTGAGTACGAAGTAGCATCTGTTAGCAAGAGTTATCCTGCGTTGGATTTCTAGGCTGACATTGTTGGTGGTGTTTACGCTGGTTCAAAAATAGACGAAATTATCTACAACTTCAAAGTTATGACTGTCAACAGTGAAAAAGTGCCAAGTCGCGAGTGGGACGACTGTTTGTTTGATGACAGGAGATATTTCATCTTGCCCTCATTCACTGCCAGACCCATTTGCTTTCCTTCCTTGTCCAGACTGGAAAAAGCAGAGCTAACGGTGCGGGTGTTGAGGCCGATGATATCAATATCCTCGGCATACGCTAGCAGCTGTACACTCTTATAAAAGATTGTACCTAGTCGATTCGCTTCTGCAGCTCGAATAATTTTCTCCAGCAGCAGATTGAAAAAGTCGCACGATAGGTAGTCGCCTTGTCTGAAACCTCGTTTGGTATCGAACGGCTCGGAGAGGTCCTTCCCGATCCTGACGGAGCTTCTGGTGTTGCTCAACGTCAGTTTACACAGCCGTATCAGTTTTGCGGGGATACCAAATTCAGACATCGCGGCATAGAGGCAGCTCCTTTTCGTGCTGTCGAAAGCAGCTTTAAAATCGACGAAGAGGTGGTGTGTGTCAATTCTCCTTCCACGGGTCTTTTCCAATATTTTGCGCATGGTGAATATCTGGTCGGTTGTTGATTTACCAGGTCTAAAGCCACACTGATAAGGTCCAATCAGTTTGTTGCCGGTGGGCTTTCGTCCGACCATATTTTGCAAAGAAGCTGATGCATGCACCTTATCAGCTCTTCGCCTTCGTGTTAATAGCTCGGCCGGCAATCCATCGGCCCCTGCCGCTTTTTTGTTTTTCAGGTGGGCAATTGCTATTTGAACTTATTCATGGTCGGGCAATGGAACGTCTGCTCCATCGTCGTCGATTGGGGTCTCGGGTTCGTTTTCACTTGGTGTTGTGAGTTCACTGCCATTCAGTAGGCTGGAGATGTGTTCTCTCCATAATTTTAGTATGCTCTGGGCATCAGTAACTAGATCATCTTTGGGGGTTCTACAAGAGTATGCTCTGGTCTTGAAACCTTCTGTAAGCCGCCGCATCTTTTCGTAGAATTTTCGAGCATTACCCCTGTCGGCCAGCTTATCAAGCTCTTCGTACTCACGCATTTTCTGTCTACAAAGGCGTCTCGCTTCCCTCTTCAACTCTCGGTATCTATCCCATCCCGCACGTGTTGTGGTCGATCGTTACTTTGCGAGGTAGGCAGCCTGTTTTCTCTCCGCTGCGACACGGCACTCCTCGTCGTACCAACTGTTCTTTTGCACTTTCCGAAAACCAATGGTTTCGATTGTAGCTGTACGTAAGGAGTTTGAAATGCCGTTCCACAGTTCCCTTATACCGAGTTGTTGACGAGTGCTCTCAGAGAGCAGGAGTGCAAGCAGAGTAGAAAATCGTTCGGCTGTCTGCTGTGATTGCAGCTTCTCGACGTCTAACCTTCCTTGTGTTTGTTGGCGTGCTTTTTTTGCTGCACAGAGGCGAGTGCGCATTTTGGCTGCAACAATATAGTGGTCCGAGTCGATGTTAGGACCTCAGAGCGCACGCACATCTAAAACACTGGAGACGTGTCTTCCGTCTATCACAACATGATCGATCTGGTTGGTGGTTTTTCGATCCGCAGACAGCCAGGTAGCTTGATGTATCTTCTTTTGCTGGACTTTAGTACTACAGATAACCATATTTCGGGCCCCGGCGAAGTCGATCAGCCTCAACCCATTTGAGGATGTTTCCTCGTGGAGGCTGAATTTATCGACCGTCGTACCAAAGGCAACTTCTTTGCCCCCACTGGCATTGAAGTCTCCAAGCACGATTTTGACATCGTGGCGGGGGCATCTCTCATAAGTGCGCTCCAAGCACTCATAAAAGGCATCTTTGGTCACATCGTCCTTCTCTTCCGTCAGGGCGTTGGCGCAAATCAGCGATATGTTGAAGAACCTCGCTTTGACCCGGATTGTGGCTAGACGTTCATTCTCCGGAGTAAATGATAGTACTCGGCGACGGAGTCTCTCTCCCACCACGAATCCAACAACAAACTTGCGCTCCTTTATATGGCCACTGTAGTAGGTGACACAAGGATCTACTTGTCTTTGTCCTTGTCCAGTCCATCGCATTTCTTGGACGGCGGTGATGTCGGCCTTTATTTGTACGAGGCATCAACCAGCTGGGCAGCGGAACCTTCCCAATTAAGGGACCGGACACTCCAGGTGCATGCCCTCAATTCGTAGTCCTTATTTCGTTTGCCATGGTCGTCATCAAAAGGGGGTCTCTCATCCGAGGCTGATTGTTGGTTTTCATTGGGGGTGTTTTTTTACGTGGCGAATCCCAAACCCAGCGCACAACCCTAAGTAGGGGATATTTCTCCTTCTCACTTTAGCTCGCCTTCAAACGGATGTTCTTAGGCTACCCAGAGGATACTTGGTCAAAGACCGGAAGTCGTGAGCTCCTTGAGTCATATGTAAAAGAATCGTTTCTGGCCACTCCCAAGTCAGTGGCGATCAGAGAACTTTCCTCCCTTGCGTGGACTTCTACACATGACTCAATCCTCCAAACGTTAAATTACAATTCTAAAATTGTGGGAAAATATGTGCCAGTTCTAAAAAAAATTTTACTTTATTCAGAATATCTTATCCTGGCTATACAACCTTAAATTTTTACCTAAAATAAATCGAACTTCCAGTTGAAGAAATCAGAATAGACATAGGTTTACCGTCAACAGAACTTTAACTTAAAACTCTACTTTCAACTCAAAGCTTTCATTTTACTTACCTTCTCAGACACAAAATTTTTCAAACAACTTTTTTTTTACCAGAAGATTCGACGACATTTCTTGTTGCCATATCCTGAACTACCATAAGTTCTATAGAAATTGTTCACATCTTAAAACTTTTTTCAACACTTAAAGAACACACAAGTATTTGAATTAAAACATAATAGTCAACAAGATACATCTAGCACGGTTTCAACAATGACCTAATTTATTACTATTACCTTAATAATTTTATTTACTTATCCACCGCATATTTTAAGATTTGATTTCGAACGTGCTGTGAAATTATTTGCTTAATAGAAAGCAAACATCTGTCATTTATTAAAAAAGAAACCACAAAATATTTCTTTCAGGAAATGAAAATGCGCATGCAATAATTTAAAATAACGAAAAAGCATTTCTTTGTTTACGAGAGACAGTCACAGTTCTAATTAAATATCCTACAAAGAAGCACCACTATTGCTTTCATAAATTGTTTAATTGGCTAATGCAAGTGGTTTGGTTAAGGTCTTCAAAGATCCGTTTGTCAACAGTAATTAAAACAAAATAAATAATTTGTGCAGTGACACTTCTCTCATCTATTAACGCAACCCTTTGGTTTGCTCTTTCACTGTTATCTGCTATAACCGGCAATCTATTTTAATTTACGTTATTACACTTCATGTAATATTAATAGGCATTGCATCCATATACATTTTCCTGCTATTTATATAATTTTTTACTTACACAGGAAAGGGAAATCACATGACGTGAGGAATTGACGTTACATCAACCCTGAAAAAAAATCCTTTATTCACATTTCTATATTTAATTTACTAAAATTTATTAAAATGTCTTGTGCATTGTAAAACTAAAATTCAAGTTTTTGAGTAATTTATCCATTCCACATAAACACATTCAAAAGGAAAATTCAATTACTTCTTAGTATAATAGGGCATTAGTCGTTAAATATAATTACAGGTGTTTATAATGATCAAAGTCTGTATGCATCCTCGCACACTTTATGGTATATTATTTTTCTCATAATATTTTCAATAAGTGTTCCTGAAGACCGAAATTTGGATTATCTTAAACCACTACCTGGTGGATTATAAGAAAGGAGTTGGACTTGAAAGTGTTCCCACTCAAGAACTGTGTCCATTGGACCACCGTAATCAAGAAACGTGCAACTGCAAAACGATTTTAGTATAATTAAAAATTGATAATCAGGCTTCTAAAAACTCTTAAATTATATGCGATTGTTTATAAAAATAAATTTTAGTGAAAATAACTACGTTTCCTTAACGAAAACCGTTGCTGCATGTAAACTAATTTTTTTATACCCGTAAACTTTATTGACATATATGATCCTCTTATCTTATGAAAAACGTAAGGCAATTGTCAGCAACGAATTATATAAT
Source organism: Bactrocera correcta (assembly GCA_027475135.1). Taxonomy (NCBI): domain Eukaryota; kingdom Metazoa; phylum Arthropoda; class Insecta; order Diptera; family Tephritidae; genus Bactrocera; species Bactrocera correcta. The sequence goes on from CM050323.1 coordinate 93,646,455, forward strand.
CTAGCTCGCATTTGATACGGTCATTTCTTGGCTTTCCTTCTTAGCCATTAAAATTTATTTCCGTCTTAAATTCATACAATTATTTAGCATAATCGCTTATCGCCAAATACCTATCCTCTAAGTTCATATATCCTCACTTTTGTGGCTTGATAAAACTATGCAGCCGACCACAGTACCGTTAATTTTTTTTCTATAATTAAACATTACCAGTCAAACCATTTGCATAAAGCTTTATTCCTCTTTTAATTTGTAAGCGGGCCTCCAGCTATTATTATTTATGTTGTTACAGTGTAATCATTGACAAATCTATGTCTGTAATACAAATACCTTAAGTTTGTGATTTGCTGAATGACGAGCGAAAAGTTAACTAGCAGGGCATTTCGTAAGCCAAAAAAATAGCAAACAATTAAGAACAAGTAGAGAATACGATATGACGTTTAGTTAACTATTTCAACAAAATATTAACTACGATAATTAATAAAAGGCAACCTACTCATACAGTCTAGCCATCTGGTTATAAGCGACAGGAAATGCCGGCCAACAGGCGTCAAAATGGTAAACGTCTAACAAAATAAAAGTATCCGGCAGGCAAGCGGTGCGTACATCCTTTGATATTTCTCACTACGTTTTGTGCAGAGAAATTGCTGTCATAGTACTGAATAGGGATGTTGAATACACATAGAACATTGCAAAAGAATTGTACGTTGTATAAGGGAAAATTATAATTTTGTGGGAATGAAGTAATATCTATTATTTAATAGCAATCCTAATATGTATACAATAATTTTTGAGTAGGTAGTAAGTATAAATATTATAGTTTGTTGGTGTGGCATATAAGATCTTGATTTTTTGTCGTTAATTGCCTTCGAAGAAGGAATGTCAGTAAAGTTTTATTTAACGGAAAACCCTATTGATTTGAATAATATTATACATTTTGACAAAAATATGTTCGAAAATTACAAATAAAACGCAATATATTAAATTACTTTTTGTGACTTCATCAGCAAATTTTCTATTATCTATTCGATCGACTGGAAACGGGTTCCACGGAGCGCCAATGTCAGTTTCCGGCCGTCTTTCACGGATGTTCTCACGCAAGCGCCACAATTTGGCCAAAAATAAGTCCTTATTGTCCATCTGTTTCTCCGGAACAAGCTTATGATGTACCGAACCGCGAATATCGAAAAAAACAATGAGCATCACCTTTATTTTTACACGGCTTTGGTGTGGTTGTTTTTTTTTTTTTTGGTTTCGGATCGTTTCTTTCGCTCCATTCAGTTTCTTTCGAGCCCTGTCGTATTGTTGTTCTTCCGACCGATAACTTCTATTTGAACTTCGTCTTGAAATGACATATGTACGCCATCGTCATCGATTAGAATTTGGGTTCCAGAGATATTGAATTTTTTGTGCTCCTACCGCTCTTAAAATGTATGGCACATCGACCGTTGTGCAGTGCGCTCGTAAGTTCCCGACATCTGTGACGAAAGTATAGCATAAACTTACAACGCGTATTTGCAAAATCTACAAAAAAAAATTAGTTTTCTTACCCTCAAGGCATGCAGACAAAAATATGTCTTGAGAAATTAATTTCTAATATTTTTCATAATGAAATTTTATTTGACTTACCAAAAGTTATTATTTATATTTTTGTTCTTAGAATATGATAACCTTGTGTTCAATTTTTATACCCTGAACAGGGTATATTAACTTTGTCACGATGTTTGTAACACCCAGAAGAAAGCGTCGGAGACCCTATAAAGTATATATATAAATGATCAGGATGTTGAGCTGAGTCGATTTAGCCATGTCCGTCTGTCTGTCCGTCTGTTCGTCTGTCTGTATATATACGAACTAGTCCCTCAGTTTTTAAGATATCCTTTTGAAATTTTGCAAACGTCATTTTCTCTTCAAGAAGCTGCTCATTTGTCGGAACGGCCGATATCGGACCACTATAGCATATAGCTGCCATATAAACTGAACGATCGGAATCAAGTTCTCATATGGAAAACTTTCGCATTTGACAATGTATCATCACCAAATTTGGTATGGATTATTTTGTGAGAAAAAAATGTAATATCCGAGAAAATTGTTCAGATCGGTTAGCTATAACATATAGCTGCCATTCAAACTGAACCATCGGAATCAAGTTCTTGTATGGAAAACTTTCACATTTGACAAGATATATTCACGAAATTTGGTATAGATTATTTTCTAAGGCAACAATGTAATCTCCGAAGAAATTGTTCAGATCGGTTAACTATAGCATATAGCTGCCATACAAACTGAACGATCGGAATTTGGTATAGATTATTTTTTAAGGTAACAATGTAATCTCCGAAGAAATTGTTCAGAACGGGTTACTATAGCATATAGCTTCTATACAAACTGGACACATAGTTACTAACAGAAATGCACCTGTGAAGGGTATTTAGCTTCGGTGCAACCGAAGTTAACGTTTTTTCTTGTTTTCCATAATTTAATCTAATCATGTAACTATTTTTATAACCTCTGTGAAGAAGAGACGTACAGAATGTTGGAAAAGGCCTTCGGTGATAATTGTTAGACGCGAATGTTTGGTCAATATCAACTGATGTTGGGAAACTATGTCGATAAGAGCAAAAAGGCTACTTCGGAAATTTGCTTTAACAATTGGCTAAGGGAGATTACTTTGATTATAAAATTATTAATAAATTCTTTTTATTTTTTGCTCATAGTAGTATAAAAGCGTCTGGAAGCATATAAATAAACTTTTTTGTCCTTAAAAAAGTAATAAACTTTCTCATAATGTGCAAATTACTGTTACTAAGAGGACGACACACACTCATAGATAGAAAACTTTTCGCTAGAAAACAAAGCTTTACAACACTAAGTGTAAAAGTCGAGTTATAAAATGTCGTTTTTCATTTCTTTTTTTTTTTTGGTTTAGAAGGGGAAGTCTTCGAAAACTACCGTCATTTTTCCGGACGGTATGCACGATCCGTATTGGCCGCTAAGGCAGAGACCAATACGCCTACGTACTAAACTTTTAACTTCATTGTCTTAGCTTGTTTATTTGCTCCACGGTACTGTCGTTAAGCATTATATCGTGAGACCAAGCTTATCCATTCGGCTTGTCAGTCACGTCCTCATTCTTTCTTCTGATTTCACTGCGTTGCCACTCTTTCCTTCTTAGCTCTTTCAGAACACACTTGTTTTGACTCAGTCATAAGCCGAACGATATTATCCGGTGTCACTTGTTCCGTTGTCAGTTTCTGTAGTTCGGCTCTCTCCTTTTCACACCATCGGCAGAAAAAGAAGATGTTCAGTGCGTTTTCTCCGCTGCTGTCGCAGAAGGAACAATTCGTCCCGTCGTCATGTCCATATTTATAGAGATACTCTCTAAAACACCCTTAACAAAATGATGCAAAATAATTATTCCATATTTCTATTAAAATTCTTATTGCGTAATGTATTTGGAGGGAAGCATATCATATGGTAATACGCGGTTTAAGTATTATATTATTGTTTATGTAAACGCGTATGCTACAGGGCGTATGAGTAACGCGGAGGTGCAATAGTAGTCTCACTAGTGGACAAACTTACGATGCCTATCAAACCAGGTGCACTAATGAAAGACCAAATCGTCGTCACAAATAATTTTATGATGATTTATATGGTATAGATGTTGTAGCTACAAAGAATCACAGGCCACTTAGCAGTTACTGCAATGAATGCCGAGTATGCGCATATGATTTTACTTTGGAGCACATATGTGTTATAACAATAATATTAAACTTATAAATTAATAATTATTAAGGTTATAAGGTAATTAGGCTTCTTTAGTTACAATCAAACGTTTGTACATATGTAGTATATGAACTTAATTCCTTTCCTGGCCGTTACAGTTATCTAGTATTGAGGAAGAAATATTTGATTGTTGGGTGTTTAAGTTGAATAGACTCCGAAACAACATTTGAAAACTCTTCCACTGTTTGGAAGCTACAGTAGTCTCTACGACGATCATAGTCTATATTTGCATAAAAACGCAAGGTGCAAAAAATGGCGTAGAAAACTCTTTACTACGCATATACATTGAATTTTATATTGATTACAGCAGGGTGGTCCGCATAGACATTAGACTTTACATACCACACAGAAAAAGGTCCATTGGTGTGATATAACACAATCTTGGTGACCAATCGACCGTCCTAAAACGTGAAATAAATCAATTGATTCATGCAATGTGTGGGAAGTGCGACTGTCTTATAGAAATAAAATGTCGCCGAGATCACGAGTTTCAGGCATCAAAAAGTCGTTTATCATGGCACAATAAGGGTTGTTATTGACGGTTTCACAGCGGTAACATTTTTAAAGTAATATGCACCGATGACTCCACCGTTATACCCACTCTCTTAAATCTCTTGAGATTGCTTTTCATCCCAAATCTGGGATGAAATATGCAATTTTGCTTATTTACATTGTGGTGTGTACATACCCTCTGATCCAGAAATCGGTGTAATAGTCTGTAAACTCTCAGCTACGGCTGTTATATTTTCGTCACTGTTAATTTTAGAAGGAAGTCTGGACTAAACTATAATTTATTCTCACAACCTATTATCAAAAAAATGTTCAATAATTTTTTTATATTGAATTATAGGATATCCAACAAATGCTATTAAAGTATTTAATCTTTATTTTAATTTGATCATAATTAGTGATCCTTTCCATATAATATATTACTCTCCGTCTCCATGCTCAAACGTTTCTTATTGCTGCCATATGAGTCAGGTGAATGGAGTTATTTAATCTGAAAAGTTTGCAGTTTGCTTTCGACGATAGTTTGATGTCTTTACTTTTCGCCATGTTCCCTGCATCCCTCAATTCAAGCCTTATAATGTCTGTGCCGATTCCACTTCATATCTAATCTAACTAATAAATCATAGCCTTTCGTCAGCACTTTAGTATGCCGATAATGAACGTACTGCCCCCCAGAGTTATTGAATGGTTGTTAATTCAGTTTGGCCTAACGGATGATTTATGTTAACATTTGCGGTAAATATTTGACCACACATTTGACGTTACAAACATGTTTTTGGAAATAATATTTTTTAAGTTAAGAAAACTACATAAATAGTATTTAATATCAAATTAACGTTATTCTGTTGGCATAGAGCCTGATTTATTGCATTAGAAAAACCTAATACTTAATTTAACTGTACGTAGTATATATGTATATGAAACTAAAGTCAGTGCCTAAATTATGTTCGTAATATTTTGGGCGTGTAATTTGTGGTAGCTTGTCAGCTAATTATGCACACATTGGCGAGTTTCACGAACATCGCATCTGTCGTTAACTGCAAACAGTAAAAGATTTATGGCTTAGTAGATTAGTGCAAAATCGGGGATAATAGGCAAATACAAATAAATGAAATAATATTTATGAAATAACCTATCAATTTCGGTCTGTCTAAATTAAGTCAGAGTCATACAAAATGCTACTAAAAATTTACTTAAAGAAGGTTAATAAGTTAGATCCAAATATTTACTTTTCCTTAGACACATATATTTGTTCCGGAAATTACAATTAAATTTTCCGGGTAAATGATTTTTAAAAAAAGTGATAAGTTGGTAAGACTGTCCTTAATTCTGTTGCCAAATATGAGCGCAATCTGTTAACGTGTTGGTTTACAGCAGCTGTTTAAATCGGTACACCTCAGAAGTGCGTTGCGATTTTTACACTCAATAAAAATATCGAACAAAGAATTTGTTTCAAATTTTGTAGTTCTTACTAAATTTCATGTACGGAATAGTTACGACTTTTAGAAAAGGCTTACGGTAATTCAGTTGAGGGGTACAAGGCCTTCAAAGATGGTCGAGAGATCGTTGAGGACATGTCTCGCTCTGGATGACCTTCGACCTCTTCAAGTGATGAAAATATTAGAAAAGTGAAAGATATGACGCTTGAAAATCGGCAAAAAAAAACATTTTACAATTTCCGGGTACCTTTTTGTCACAATATAAGTATAAATTATAACTTTCCAACTATTCTAAAAGTATTTTCTTTAAAAATGTTATAAATAATAAACGTTTAATATTTCTTAAAAAACGCTGAACTCCAAATTAAAACTTTACTATGTACCAAGCGGGTAGAGATTAAAATGGCACTATCGTTTACAACCTCATTGAAAACCCTTACTATTTGCGAATAAACAATCTAAACGCTACTTTGTTCTTTTTAATAATCCTCTGTTTGATGGTGTGAAAAGTTATAAATAAATTTTTAATAAAGCCATAAGAAAGTTCTCAAAATATGTCAAGATATGTGCACAAAACTGCAAACTGAACCATATGTATATAATGAGACTGGATAAGAAAGGGTATCTGCAGGCTTTCATTGGAGTTCAGCGTAACAAAAGGCATACACGAAAGTTGCTAAATGACTGACAAGTGAGTGAAAGTGTAACGGCCCGTGCGACAAAGCAAATAATGGTGTATCCCTTTTAAAAAGAAGCGTGGCGGTATATGCAAAATGAAATGTTCTTTTAATCGAATCTTAAAAGTTTGTTTTGTTTGTATATGGATAACACAGACCCAACGGCACTTATACACAATAAATATATTTCGAAAAAGGGCGCCCCCAACATTAAGCGGTTGAAAAAAAATAGTTATCATTGAAAAAAAATAGTTATCATTTTTAGTTCTCTCTTCCTTTTACCTTCTCCAAATGTGGAAGCATCGCTAATGCTCTCTTTTTGATTGTTCTTTGTGGCACCAGGAGTTTCACTAAACGATTCGGCACAATAGACAAAGGTCGCGGTGCATTCCTCAACAACTTCACTCAAACGATTCGTTTTCATGGAAAATTTTCTATTAATTGATTGCAAAGTCGATACACATAGGTTAATTGGAGAGCCACAAAACTATGGCGTATAAAATTACAAAGTAGTACGCTGATTGCGACACGATAATGGCAGAAAATTTGGAGAAAAACTCAAGAATAATCAATGCAGTATACGACGGTGCATTGTCGTTGTGCAAAAACCAAGAGTTGTTGGCCCATAATTCCGACCGAATAGCTTCATGCAAACGAGGCATAATACCTAAAGAGTATTCCTTGTTGCCAGTTTGACCATTTGAAAGGAATCCGGAGTGCATCACACCTCGATAACCGAAGAAAACTTTTAACGTAACCTTTGTTTTTGACCTGTTTCGACGTAGTTTTTTCGACTTCGGCTCTGCTTTGCCACAATATTCCTCCGACTAATTTTCTGTTTCCGGTTCGTGAGCATAGATCCACGGCAGTAATAATACGTTTCATGACATCCTGATACTCAAGAAGCATTGTTTTAGAGCCATCAATTTTTTGGAAATAATCTGGTTTCACTTGTCTTAGGCAAAAATGATTTTTCAGAATGATTTTCACTGATCCTTCCGATATTCCAACGATGCCAGTAAGATGTCTGACTGTTAATTGTCGATACTTAAGCACCAGTTCTTTTATTCTATTGAGGTGGTGATCATCAGTTGATGTTGATGGCCGACTTGGACGTGGTTCGCCCTCTTTGAATAATATGTACAATTCAAAAAAACTTGCTCGTTTTTAATTGAATAATTTCACTCATTCTAAAAATCGCCGAATGCGCTTTATGTACAAGACAAGCTAAACACTAATGATTACTCAGATGTGACATTTATATTATTTAAGGATAGTAAAAAAAATCGTCACATATTTGTGACCCATATAAACAGGAAAGAAAAGAAAGCGTGCTACTACTATAAAGAAGGTGCGTCAAATCAATCAGTGGGCCGAACTAGTTCTACATCTACCATAAGCTCTCAATCAAATAACAACCACAAGTAAACAAGACATCAACTATTAGAAGCCGACAGGCATTGAGTGGTTATCGTGTGTAGAATAAGCAAGACGCCCCTCTTTCTGCGCCTGCAAGCATGCTGCGGTCAAAAACGTGAATTGCCTACAGATTTCATAAATTCAAGCAACCGAGTGTTTTTATGTCAGTAGTAACATATCCCATATAATGAACAGCTTGTATTAAGCAATTTTCGAGTATTGTGGGGTGTGGTGTGTAGACGTTAGCCAGCAGTGTGGACAAATTGTACTGAGTGTATGTTACCAAGCAATTGTTGTCGGTTAGTCATTAACATCATGTTCAAAACGAGAAACTTGTTGTCCTCAGGAAAAATTTAGTCGACTCCACCAAAAAGTTTTTTAACTTTTTATAACCAGATTACACTCTGAATAAAAATTTCAAAAGCTTATCACTTTATAAAAATTTTAACAGCTTTTATTCCAGAAACTATAACTTAAAATTTGGATATAAGTTTCTAATTTCCTGCAAGGCCTTATCTTTTCTTCAAAAACGCATGTTATCGTATGCAAATGTAGCTTTTTAAAACTGATTTAACATGTCAACTTGAAGTTTTTAGATTTTTTTATTGCTTCTGGAAATTAAAAGTGTTCGAACGAGAAGGTATTAAATTTAGTTAATAATGGCAAAACAAACACACACTACAAAATATCATACGAACTAACGTTAGAGATGCGGACGTGGAAATAATATGATGCTCTGAAGAAGTTACTCAAACACCGGATTTATGCGGCCACTTACCAGCTTGAAAAACAACAAAGTAGCGGAGGTCGATGAATTGGCGGTCGAAGGCACAGAACTGTCATGGCATGCATCAGCTGACTTGCAGGATATGGTCGAAGATTCGAATCTAAGTGTGCTCTACCCAATACAAAAAGTGGGATCCAACAGTCTGCGCTAATTATCGTAGGAATAAAATAACCCGCCGTTAGCTAACTGATTGGACCTTATCAGTGTGGCTTGAAACCTGAAACATCAACAATTGACCAGATTTTCACTATGTTCCAAATCTTGGAAAAAACCCGTGAAAGGAAGATCGACACACACCACCACTTCGTCGATTTCAAAGCTGCTTTTGACAGCCTTTATGCCGTGATGTCTGAATTTGGTATCCCTGCAAAACGATGCCTCTGCTCCTCCACTTTGTACAGTCTCCCAAAAACATTCGAACTTTGAATTTTCGCAAACTAGTTGCCAAATATAATCGGCCACAGACCCATTATATATCACTATACATCTTACAAGTCCTAACTCGTAAAGGGTGATTTTTTAAGAGCTTGATAACTTTTTTAAAAAAAAAACGCATAAAATTTGCAAAATCTCATCGGTTCTTTATTTGAAACGTTAGATTGGTTCATGACATTTACTTTTTGAAGATAATTTCATTTAAATGTTGACCGCGGCTGCGTCTTAGGTGGTCCATTCGGAAAGTCCAATTTTGGGCAACTTTTTCGAGCATTTCGGCCGGAATAGCCCGAATTTCTTCGGAAATGTTGTCTTCCAAAGCTGGAATAGTTGCTGGCTTATTTCTGTAGACTTTAGACTTGACGTAGCCCCACAAAAAATAGTCTAAAGGCGTTAAATCGCATGATCTTGGTGGCCAACTTACGGGTCCATTTCTTGAGATGAATTGTTGTCCGAAGTTTTCCCTCAAAATGGCAATAGAATCGCGAGCTGTGTGGCATGTAGCGCCATCTTGTTGAAACCACATGTCAACCAAGTTCAGTTCTTCCATTTTTGGCAACAAAAAGTTTGTTAGCATCGAACGATAGCGATCGCCATTCACCGTAACGTTGCGTCCAACAGCATCTTTGAAAAAATACGGTCCAATGATTCCACCAGCGTACAAACCACACCAAACAGTGCATTTTTCGGGATGCATGGGCAGTTCTTGAACGGCTTCTGGTTGCTCTTCACCCCAAATGCGGCAATTTTGCTTATTTACGTAGCCATTCAACCAGAAATGAGCCTCATCGCTGAACAAAATTTGTCGATAAAAAAGCGGATTTTCTGCCAACTTTTCTAGGGCCCATTCACTGAAAATTCGACGTTGTGGCAGATCGTTCGGCTTCAGTTCTTGCACGAGCTGTATTTTATACGGTTTTACACCAAGATCTTTGCGTAAAATCTTCCATGTGGTCGAATAACACAAACCCAATTGCTGCGAACGGCGACGAATCGACATTTCACGGTCTTCAGCCACACTCTCAGAAACAGACGCAATATTCTCTTCTGTACGCACTGTACGCATTCGTGTGGTTGGTTTAATGTCCAATAAAGTAAACTGAGTGCGAAACTTGGTCACAATCGCATTAATTGTTTGCTCACTTGGTCGATTATGTAGACCATAAATCGGACGTAAAGCGCGAAACACATTTCGAACCGAACACTGATTTTGGTAATAAAATTCAATGATTTGCAAGCGTTGCTCGTTAGTAAGTCTATTCATGATGAAATGTCAAAGCATACTGAGCATCTTTCTCTTTGACACCATGTCTGAAATCCCACGTAATCTGTCAAATACTAATGCATGAAAATCCTAACCTCAAAAAAATCACCCGTTACAAGAATATTTTCAGTGCTATGTACATTTTGTGCATAAATTTTGTGTGGTTTACTTAGATCTTTTAATTTTGATAAACCTCGATGAGCCTCTGGATATGTTATTTAAATATATTCGTATAAATCTGGTAAATTGAAGAGCAATCGTCCTTTATGAGTACTAATATTTTTGCTGTATTTTATAACAGTTTTACAAAACTTGTATTAAGTGGGAGACGTCTGGTGCCTCACCTAATGAAGTGAAAATGAGCAAAAGCGTTGACTAAGCGATATATTCATTTTTGACTTGACGCTGCTTGAACCATTATTTAGCATAATCTTCCATCGAGCATATCTAATTTATAATTTAATGTGGAATGTTTATTATCGTACGAAAGAATCTTTTTAGGTATTTATTTGTTGGACATTATCTCTTTCTAATGTTGGCCATGGCTAAATCTCAGATGGTGAACAAATTTTGATTCGAAAACGTTGGAACATTATGAAACTTTTCTAGGGTACAAGTTGCTGCGAATGACGCCTTTAGTACCCATGCCCATCTCTACCTTATGTCCATTAATATATCAAATCCAGTACTTTCAGTGTCATTGTTGTTTTAGCAACCATTCAGTTTGACTTCAACGGATGATATATTTTATTATTTGTGGTTAATGTTTCACCATATGTCGAGTTGATAATGTATCTGTATGAGCATGTAAAGCAAATTGTTTAAAGCATATTCTTCGCAGATTGTTAAGTTTCGCACAAAACACATTTGCCATTAATTTCAAAAAGTTGGAGGCGTTGATAGACGATAGTTAAGTAGATTAGTAAACAATAACAATGACAGGTACTAGAGCCAGATACAAATGAATTAGTGGAAAAAAATAACCTTAGAAAAATTTCTTAGCTGTGCTTAAGCTAAATTAGAATCATACAAGCCGCAGAAAAAGTGAACTCTTTACCAGCGAATAAGTGGACTGCATAGAGGTTAATGCCACTTTTTGTGAGTTAAAAGTTTCAGATAAATTGGTAATTATTTAAAATTATCTATATTATAATCAACAACCAATAATATGTAATAGCTTTATTGCAATTTATGGAACTAAATGTTAGTTTTCTTCCACATGAAATGTGTTTATCCTACATTATTAAATTCATTTTTGATTCAAAACATCAGTCTCAACGTCAGTAGGTATACAGTCTATAAATTACTGCCAAGGATAATATAAAAAATCTCGCTCACAAATAAAATGTTGTATGAAAATATCTAGCCCAACTTCTGCCGCCCAGGAGCCTATCGCCTAGCCTTTTTTATGTCCTACATTGCGTAAACGTGATTTTCCAACAACGAGCAACTAAAATGCAGTACTGCTGGCCGACTAATCTAATAAAGTTCGTTCGATTGTAAGCGAAAGTATTGATTTAGTTAGTTGTAGTAAAGAAAAACGCATACAATTTTATAATATAGCTCATGGTGCATATTTAATATCTTTGTGTCTTGTTAGTTGTAGTGTATAAAATATTCGGTTGCACCCGCGCTTAACCCTTTCTTACTTGTTATTTATGGTGTGTTTAATGAAGTGAAAAGTTTTAAATAAATTTTCAATAAAGTGATTTTTTCATCTCTTCAATTTCCTAACACATCCAAGCACATGCGCATAAACACAAATAGACTCCAAGTGGCGGGAAGGGATAAGAAAGGAAATCTTCAAACTTGTTTTCAATGCTGGAAATCTCTTTAAACAAAAGGCTAAAATAAAAGATGTTAAATGGGCAAAACAAAAGCGCAAGTTTAAGGAGTGTCAAAGTTTTGAAATATAGACTGAGAACTACATTGACATACACATATACATGTAGATGTGCTTGGTAAATAAACTTCTAAACTTAAATTGGTTGGCCAAAAAGGTTTAGCCATTGTAATTCCTTTCTTCCCGTACTTTTTGATTCCAAGCTCTATAATTTGGATTTTTAATTGTTCACTTGGTGTGGCAGGTGTTTACTTACGCGTAAAAAATTTATAAGATTATGATTGCCCACATTTAGTGGATATATAAGTAAAGCTCCTAAGATAGTAGCATATGCGGACGAAATTACCATCTTAATAACACGTAGGTATCTATAGACCGTTAGCAGTGTTATCACCACCACTCTCAATACGGAGCAAACGGATCTAATTGTGTTCACAAGAAAGCACAAAATTCCTCTATGGACGTTTCCTTCAATAAAAAGGACACAACTCTTTCTAAAGCACCGCACCAAGTACCTACCAAAGGCAAATGGAAAGAGTTCGGCCAGAAGTGTCTTAGGAAGCAGGGCAGCAGTACAAGTGTTGCCAGAAGCAAGCAACTTCACTTCTATTAGGTGTGCAAGGGCATCAAGTGTAATGATATAGTGGACGAGATTGCAAAGTATGGTGTGCGGCTAACAACTGAAAACGTGATCAACATGGAACGAGCTACCTAGATACAGAACTGCACAAGTCATGTGCAAAGCGGTAGATCGGAAGTATACAAAATTCCTGTCGTTAAAGGAGACTGTAGGAAAATTACGGGAATATTAACTGGTCACCGTCTAGTGGCAAATCGAGAAGACTGCATGAAATGTCTAGAAAACGCCAATAGGGAAGCAATTGAGCATATTTTGTGCACTTGTCCCGCATTGGCAAGACTACGCTGTAAGCATCTGGGGTCGCCACGATATGATACATAGATTAACCTTACTTAAACTAATATACAATTAGACACACGCAAAAGTATTGCTTAAGTTGTGATTTTCACTAATTTTATGTGAATTTTAATGGACATCGGAATTCGAATGGTCTTTATTAGGTGTCCAGTTAATTGAAAAAAGATTCAAAGATATAATTTTGTGCTCTCCAGAACATTTAATTTGATAAAAAGCTTATTTCATTAGAACAAAATTATAAAATATTTGCCCTGAAACAAACTCACTGCAGCTATTCAACATTGCTCAAACAGTTAAAACACAATAGAAAAGATGAAAATATAGCTTAAAAAAGGCATACAGTGTAGAAGAGAGAGCTACAAACTCAGCGGTTTAAATGCACTAAATTTCTTTCCAGTCGGCTCTTTTAACCACGACGCAGCATAGTCAGCCAGCCAGAAAAACTGTGAAGCCTCCGACTTGTAGCATGTCAAATGGGTGGTTGCAATGTCGGAAGTTAGATCATTGCTCAATTTGCCTTCAACTCAGCCATGTGGCAGTCAAGCTCGAGGGAAAACAATACCTCTACGCCAAATGAAATTTCATAAAGGCGTAAAAATTTAACGAGCTAACATTCGAAAGTGATGCGGAAAACCACCGATTTTGCTTGCCATGCCAACGCCATTAATGACACATCCAAGTTGATGTTTTATACAATATATACACATACATGTGCATATACTCTTTGTCATTCTATTGGTAGTTGTTTCCGAAATAAAGCAAAAAGCCAATTTGTTGATACAATATTTATTCATGATTTTTCCATTTATGTACCGAAAGCACATTCGGCTTAAGGAGGAATTTTTCATGGTGGTTAGATCAGACAATACTGTTGGAAGAACGCTGCATAAACCAAATAGAAGTTTTGTGGAGAAACTCGAAAAAAATATTAACTGACGGACTTTTGTTATTAGGATTGATTAGTCGGTACTCGAATATCATGTTACAACTATTGTCAATAGCGCAAGTTTAAGAACTTAGTATGTGGCTACCACGAGGTTAGTATCAACAACCAATTGGAAGTGACTTAAAATTACCAGATTCCTACAAATTATTTGAGGATGGATAATCATTCTTCTGTAAACAGTTGTCGCCCTATTCTTATCTAATATTGATATGCTTTTCGTTTGATGTGGAGTTCGCTCAATAAAAAGCTGTTTGACGGTGTAGTAACAGGTTACTTAAGAAAACAAATTAATAACCAAAAACTCTTTATTTATATTTATTATCTTTATTAAATTGGAAAACTGATATTTGAATCAGAATTTTTCGCTCTAAAAAACGTCTTGATATCATTTTTCATAATATTGATTTAGAATATAACTTTTCAAAGTTGTAGGTTAACTTACTTACCAAAAAAAATTCCACGTTATATCTATGGCAAGGAAAAATTATAAAGGTATGTTGTAAACTGATAATAAAAGATTCATTATGTTGAGTCCTTTTTTTTTGGATAAAAACTCAATTTTCAAAGTGCAGAAAGGTAGTAAATAATAAACTTAGGTGCTCATGCGTAATTTTTAATTTACAAAGAATAAGTTTCTTGAAATTCAACAAATTGTCTGATTGTGAAATGCAAAACAACGTATCATAAAAAATCGAAATTAAAATCTTTATTGCTAACGTTTCACTACATCATATTATCTATGCAATAAGGAAACTTTCAGGCTTCAATTCTTCAATATAACCAATATACTTGTATAACCATTTTATAACCAAAACACAAATCAGGTTTCAATATGAAAGCTTTTCCTTATATAGTTCTCCTTCGCATGTAAATTTATGAAGAAAACTGAAGTGAAAATTTATAATACCCCCACAAACAAATTTAAACAGAGCTTGAATTAGAAAGTGAAAATTCATTTCTAGAGATTGAAAAGAACTCAAAACTTGGCAACCGACTTTTGTCTATTCTATTGAGTATCAGTATTTACTTAGTTATTTTAAGTAGAAGTGATTATTTTAGGTGTATGTTTGCGTATCAGAACGCAAAATAAATAGAAGATTATTTAATCTTTAGTAAAGAAAATGAAATATATTGCTGGTCGACAACCTTTTTTGAAGTCGCCTCAGGTGGGCCATCTTCCATAAAATATCTACAATACTAAGAAAAACGAATTCTAAAATATGAGTATTTCATATGATTAAAGATATTAAAAACAAGAAAAACACGTTAAATTCGACTGCACCAAACATTAACACCTTTCTCAGATGTTTGGTTTATAGCATAAAGGCGTATAAAAAGATCTTTACATAAACTTTGATCTAACAGTATATATGGCAGCTATACATTTTAGTACTCCGAACCCAACAATTTCTTCAAAGACTTTACAACTTCTATAAAAAATTATCTACACAAATTTTCAGGATTGTATCTCGCCAATTGGAAAATATTTCAATCCAAGCATCCAGCTGGCGCTGGGCAGTTATCATACTACCGTTTGGATGTTACAATCGTCATGATATGTGTATACCCTGTTCACGGTAAAAGGCATTACGAATTAGAGAGAAATAAAGTTCTCGGCGAACAGTTTTCTCAGAAATCTTATTATATTAACCACAAATTGAACGATCGTCGACGAAGCCTACTGCCGTAAAGTCATGCTATGGTCTTAATAACTGTACACATAAGTACGTGTGCATTCAAGCAAGTTTGTGTTTGAAAAAAGTTTTTTAAACTTTTGATGTAATCTATTAATTCAAATACTTATATTAGTACGCTCTTGAAAATATTATATACGTAGTAAATGTACATAGTATATTAATGCGACTGATTTGAACTTTTTAAGCTGGATCGTTTTTGCATGTATTTTACCAACATGCAGTACATGTACTCTGTTAAAAGCCCTGGTAACTTTCCTCCTGCTATGGAAAGTGTTTTTGTAAGTCTACAAAAATAATCGTTGGATAACTTAAGTATTTCTGAGTTTTGTCGTAGAAAGTTAAGTTTTGTAAAACATGAAATTGCAAGCCATATCATTGTTATCATATTATTATCAATCATATTATATCTCAACACTTGCAAACATCACAAAATCACTGATGTTATCAAAAATAGATTTTAAATTCGCAATTTATGAACATTGTGCAAAAAAGTACCTCACTCTCATTGAAACCCCACAATGATGCTCATACCAAAGTTCACGCAGTGTAAAAACTCGATCTTGTTTAATCTACTGAAAACAAGCCATCTACGATCATAAAATGCTTGAATATTATCAACCAGTTTCATATGACTTCGACACCGCAACTATTAAAAGTAAACTGGCTAACGTTGAAATCGTCTATAATAAGTCCGCCATTCGAAATTCAAAAAACATACACCTATGCAGAGCAATATATCCAGGTATTCAATGACGTAGTAGTAAAGTACAAACGGGAGTGGAAACTATTATACACTGACGAATCCAAATCAGACACCCACACTTCGTTTGCGGTAACAAACGAACAAGGTGTCACCACAAACGTTGGAATTTTACCAACGTTCTGCTCGATATTTACAGCTGAAAAGGCTGCGATATATGAAGCCGTTCTACATGTCGAACAAACAGGAAAATAATATATCATATATACAAACAGCAAATCGAGAATTAAGGCTATTTTAAATGAGACAAACTCAGTGCTGATCAACAATATAAAAGAAATTTTGTATCAACACAAAAACAGAATTAAGATCATGTAGATCCCTGGGAATACTGGTATTCGAGGAAACCAACTTGCAGATGATCGTGCAAAAAAGGCTGGAAAAGAACCACTACTTTTATTCGAGCACTGTACGCTAAAAGCCATCCGCAACATGGTAAAAAAGTACTGACGAGTCAGTATCCAGAGATTGGTCAAATTTTCAACACCATTACAAGGAACATAATCTCTCTGGTACCAAGCCAAACTACCCAACTGATTGCTCTTGCGAATATATAAAAATGTTTGTTCGCCTGAGGATAGGCTACACCTTCAAAACTCACAATACTCTTTTAAACAAAACGGCTAAACTAAGCTGTTCATATTGTAATCAGCCAATTACAATTAGGACAATTACATTTGGTAAATCGAAGCCATGAAATCTTTTAAAGACACCAAATCCCGACAACATCAGGCCAATCAACAATTTTCTAAAAATAAGTAAATATCAAACTTAATTTAATTGTAAATATACCAATGTTAGATACTTATAGACATATATAATAATGTAATATAAGAGCCGAGGCCTCAGTAGCCAGCGCTTTAACTTAGTGAATTAATTATTTATGAATAGCAATCTTGTAAATAAATAAAAAAATAAAATATTTACTATATACAGGCATATCAACGAACGAAGAGCTAGGTGGAGAGAAAGACAGAAGTAGCTAAATTGAATCAGCTCGTCATGCTGCTCTTTTATATTTACAGAATTTGTCTAAAATTTTATACACATGAAACAAAAAACACATCAGATTTTGTACTTAAATTTCCCAGATAAATGATAATTTAAAAAAAACGGATTTTGCTAAGTTGGTAGAATTAATTACTGTGCTAAATATGAGCGCGGTCGGTCAAGCAGTTTGTTTACAGCAGCTGCTTAAGTACACCTCAGTCGTGCGTTGTGTTTTTTACAATAGACAAATATTTTTGTATTATATTTCTTACCAAGTTTTGTGTGCAAAATCATTGCAAATGTTGGAAAATACTTATGGTGATTCAGTTTTATCAAAAACACAAGCCTATAAGTGGTACAAAGCCTTCAACGAAGTTCGAGAGATCGTTGAAGACATGCTTCGATTTTTGCGTCCGTAGAACTTTTCCGCTGAAGAAAATATAAGAAAAAGGGAAAGATATGATTCTTAAAAATCATCAGGCAAATGTTAGAAAGATGGCAAGTGAGCTCGAAATCTCTTGCGAGACCGTTAAAAAGATTTTAGTAGATGTTTTGGGTATGAAACGCGTTCTTTCTCGAATGATACCGATAAAGCTGAATTTTTTCAAAAATAGTACCGTAAAAAAGTCCTTATGAACATGATTGATCGTCTAAATTAGTATTCAAATTAAAAGCCAAAAACCAAATGAATACCACTGATCGACCACCGTATTTACTGGCTCTGTGCGAGTGTTTCTCATTCTCCAAACTGAAACTGCCGCACCGTGGAACAAGGTTCCAGTCGATCGAAGAGATAAAGCAAAATTCGCTGAAAGAGCCATCCCAAAAAGTGCTTATGAAAAGTGTTTCGAGGACTGAAAAAATCGTTGGCATTTGTTTATCACTGGTGGGGATTAGTTTGAAGATGACAAAATAAATATTAATGAATGTTAAATATTGGGTTGTCAAAAAAGTCTTGCGGTATTTGTATTGAATCAATTAGTGTGGCACCCATACATCGAGCTTCTTAGTGACTCCAAGTTTCTTCAGATGGTTTATAACGGTTTGATGACTACTATGCCGATCTCTTTCGACCAATTCAGCGATTTTATCGCAATTTTCGGCGACAGCCCTACCGGAGCGTTGCGCATCTTCGACCACCTCTACACCAGAACGAAAACGTTGAAACCATCGTTGTGCGGTGGAAATGGAAACTGTATCAGGTCCATAAACTGCACAAATTTTACTGGCGGCTTGAGATGCATTTTGGCCTTTATCGTAGTAGTACTGTAAAATATGCCGTATTTTCTCTTTATTTTGCTCCATGTTTGCGACGCTATAACTCACGAACGACTTAAAAGAAACGGCAATCAATCAAACACGTGTTAGTGCGTGAAATGAGCTTCGCAAAAAGGTAAAGCATGACCCGATGCGACGAATAAAACTAGAACTACGCGCTTTCAGCGCCAACTAGCGAACATACCGCAAGACTTTTTTGACAACCTAATATTATGCGTCTTATTTACAATTTGGAGGATAGTTTTTTCAAACTATATTTATTTCCCTCTTTACTTTGGAAAGCACCTTGTACATTAACGAGCGGTAACTGAAATCTCCTAAAAATGAAAGTTAAGTTGAAAAGGATATTATGGACGGACAGTGCGAGTTCGAGGGATGTTTTTAAAATTTAGTAATCTTAAATAGTACAAGAATGTACTTGATGTATAGGGTGATTTTTTAAGAGCTTGATAACTTTTTTAAAAAAAAAAACGCATAAAATTTGCAAAATCTCATCGGTTCTTTATTTGAAACGTTAGATTGGTTCATGACATTTACTTTTTGAAGATAATTTCATTTAAATGTTGACCGCGGCTGCGTCTTAGGTGGTCCATTCGGAAAGTCCAATTTTGGGCAACTTTTTCGAGCATTTCGGCCGGAATAGCCCGAATTTCTTCGGAAATGTTGTCTTCCAAAGCTGGAATAGTTGCTGGCTTATTTCTGTAGACTTTAGACTTGACGTAGCCCCACAAAAAATAGTCTAAAGGCGTTAAATCGCATGATCTTGGTGGCCAACTTACGGGTCCATTTCTTGAGATGAATTGTTGTCCGAAGTTTTCCCTCAAAATGGCCATAGAATCGCGAGCTGTGTGGCATGTAGCGCCATCTTGTTGAAACCACATGTCAACCAAGTTCAGTTCTTCCATTTTTGGCAACAAAAAGTTTGTTAGCATCGAACGATAGCGATCGCCATTCACCGTAACGTTGCGTCCAACAGCATCTTTGAAAAAATACGGTCCAATGATTCCACCAGCGTACAAACCACACCAAACAGTGCATTTTTCGGGATGCATGGGCAGTTCTTGAACGGCTTCTGGTTGCTCTTCACCCCAAATGCGGCAATTTTGCTTATTTACGTAGCCATTCAACCAGAAATGAGCCTCATCGCTCATCGGACACGGACGCGAAACACATTTCGAACCGAACACTGATTTTGGTAATAAAATTCAATGATTTGCAAGCGTTGCTCGTTAGTAAGTCTATTCATGATGAAATGTCAAAGCATACTGAGCATCTTTCTCTTTGACACCATGTCTGACATCCCACGTGATCTGTCAAATACTACTGCATGAAAATCCTAACCTCAAAAAAATCACCCGTTATAAAGAGGTAAAATACAGCTCTCTAACTAAGATGCGACCCCAATAATGAAATTGAACGTTGTTTGCCAAAAAATTAAACAAAAAGCATTTCTCCATTTAAAATGTGAAAAAATTAGAATAAAATAAATAATGTAATATATTATTATAAATTTTTTTTATCACAATTGTTTTTTATCACAAACAAACGGCAACTTTCATCTTCGCGATATTCGGGCCGAACCCTTCGAATGTTCGGTCAAAATGCGATAAATCGGTGCTTTGGAAATGTTCAATTCCATTTCCATGAGTTTCAATTTTTGACGAATTGACGCACATTTTCGATGGAATTTCCGGTGATCACGGATTTTGATTGGCCCACATGTTGATCTTCATCACTTATACTATGTTCGGACCGACAACGAAAACATGTTTTCGTAGGAAAAACTGGTTTTCGCACGAAAACTTGTGTTTTCGTTCATGTAAAATCTGTCAAACGAAAACACAGTTTTCACTGAAAACTAATTGAAAACCAACATTCCACTCATTATAATCGGTGCCTGCTCTAGTTTAATCAATGTTTTTGGAAGACCTATTTTGCCGTCCCTAAATTGTCACTTGATATTTGTTTACATTCCATATACAAATGCAGCTGCTCACTCTTAAGGGGATTCTCTTGTTTTTGCAAAACCCTTGCACGGTGCACCAATTGCAGAATTTTCTTCTTGGTGCAACGGCACAACAAACACACGAAAAAGTTTATTTGCAATGGCTGTAAAATATGTCAGACCAAAACCCATGCACTATATCTTCGTGTCGTCATATATCACTAGATTCGCAATGGGTGCTCTCTTGGCATATTTCAGTGTAGGATTTTTTGCATTTTGTGCAAGAGAATCCCCATATTGGTAGTTGTCACTGAAAACTCATCGAAAACACACATTGTCGGTCCGAACGACTTACATTCCACAACATACAAATGTGTTTTCAAAATGTTTTCTTATGTCCTCACGACTACTTTGAAAACATTGAAACCACTCATGCATAATGCTATGAGATAGGCAATCATCGCCATAAATTTGTTTCATCAATTGAAATGTTTCGGTAAAAGTTTTACCAAATTTAAAACAAAATTTAATGTTGGCTCATTTTCACTGCCATAACACAAACATACTGACACTTAAAACGCAATAACTTCACTTCCATTATATGAAATGTCACACTGGACAATCGATAAAGATAGCAGATTCTAATGCACCAGTCGACATATACAAGATTCCGCTACCAAGACACGCTAGATTTAAAAAGTCCTGTTTACTTTGGAAAGCACCTTGTATATCATTATTGTTTTTTTATGCATCATTTGTAAGTAAAAAGTCAACTGCTGGTAAGCAGCAAAGAGTTTATTCACATGCAGAGAGTGTGTTCGCCAAATAAATTAAGAAACTTAAAGTATTTCATTTAAAATTTATTACATACCGAACATTTATTTATTTGCTCGACTTTTCTAACCGTTAGGATGCACTTACTTTTCTGGCAAAAACAAGTTAAAATTTTTAGTATCTTCTAAGTGTCAACACGAAACGGAAACAAACCAAAAATATTGTAATACGATAAAACCAATTTCAATATACATAATGTACCACTTTACTTTGCTCTTAGTTTCCTGAATGAATTGAACTGTATACAAAGCAGCTGTGAAAAATTGTTGAAAAAAGGATACTTTTAGGCGTGTGAAATGGGTATTGCAACGTTCCTGCTACGAATTGGTCATAAATTGTTCTTCTTCACTAGATAATTTTGTATGGTAAACGACAAAAAAATTCACAATCATCTATTTTGGTTGCGTATTCTGGCTGCTTGCCACAATATTATTTTGTTTAGCATTTTGTGGTGACTCTTTACAGCTTCTAACAGGAACGTACTGTCACTTATTTATTGATTTATGCTTTGCTAAGCTGAACTTTGACAGCCGAAAAGGCGGGATAAGATTGCAAAAACGTTTTTTGTGGAAGAACAAAGAAAATATTTCAATGCATGCTGTTAGACACATTGGGGCCTACCCACACATTTTTGTTGTATAGTCGTACGTTAGTACATTTGCATTATGTAATTGAAAATTTGTGTAAATTATTGCCAGCAGGCGTTGCGACATGCACAATTGATAAGAGAATATAAGATGGAAGATGAGCGAACAACGCAAGCCCGTGGCCCGTGTCAGCTGATACTACCTATCATAGAGGGGGAGCGCAAAGTCAATGATTAGCCAACACCGCTTCTGCCTTCCGCTTTATCGTAGAATACCGTAGACTTCCACGGGTTTTGGATTTTTCCGTAGAAACGTGTCAGCTGATTGCTCAGACACAACGCAGGGTTGCCAGTCGCGATATATTGTGGTAACTATAAGCATTGTCTTCAATATGTTTGAAATTTTCTTAAACTAACTCAAAGTCAGAGTCGAATGCTATTATTTATAAATATATAAACTACTTTTAATAGTTTGCTTTCAGTTCTGATATTTTGTATTATGAAAAATTGTTATTGAAAACTTAGTGTGTACAAAACTATAAACGAGGTACGACAATTAAGTAATGAGACTGATTCCATAAAAACCGTATATTTGAAAATTATTCTCCTTTGACCACTGATTTTGTTTTAGGAAACAAAAAAGTCACAAGCTGATATGTCGGGCGAATAAAGCGGCTGTTGCAACACGGCGATCCCTTTAGAGGCCAAATATTGTGACACGCTGAGGGCGGTGTGGCACGGCGCGTTGTAGTGATGAAGGAGCCAGTTACGAGCGATGTTTGAGCGCACCCTGTTGACTCGTTTTCGCAATCTTTCGAGTAATTTGCAATAGTAGACTTGATTCACAGTTTTCCCTTGTTGAAAGAATTCTATGTGGACGATTCCTTGGCTATCGGATGGGGTGCGCGCGGAGGCAACCATTGTGAGCTGGTTCCACCTGGGCACGACTAAGAGCACTATTACCATACACTCTTATAATTTAAGCGTACATTTCCGAAGCTGTTTTGCCCAATCTGGAGCAAAATTTATCGCGACACGTTGCTCTTGATTTCCATTTTCGTGACGAGCACTACAAACACACGTCTACTCAACTTGACGCAGCAGGCAAAGTAAACAAGCTAGAGCGATGGTACATATATCAGTGAAAAGGGGAGGGATGCCGCAAAAAGAAAAAGGGAATTTCAAGGTCATACGTTTACCACAAGCGCGACAATAAAATCAGACTCATTACTTGATTATCAAAATTCGTATGCGTGTTGAGCAACATTGTTCAAATGAAAACCAACAAAGATGGCTGATTTTTACGTAGTCAATTTTTGACAGATTGTGCTCGCTAAGGATGGTAACTGGGGAAGGTAATAGCGTTTTCCGCTGTTCCTGCTATAAATATAATATAATATAAGTAAGGCACGGTTATACAAATATCAAGTGGCTTAATGATCGAAGTCGGATTATATTTTATCAAGCCCCAGATACCATGGTTGACTTTTTATCGAAAAAGCGGTCACCATGTAAGATATAACAATGAAACTTATAAAATGTTATTTCCTGCTGTGTGCGTTGTTAAAATGGGTAAATCTTAGACGTTGGTTCCCATCCCTCCATATATTTAACATAAGGGTTTTATAAGTTGCCGTTAATTTTGTACCGATCATAAATAAATATATTTAAAACAAGAAAAAACGTTAACTTCGGTTGCACCGAAGCTAAATACCCTTCACAGGTGCATTTCTGTTAGTAACTATGTGTCCAGTTTGTATAGAAGCTATATGCTATAGTAACTCGTTCTGAACAATTTCTTGGGAGATTACATTGTTACCTTAAAAAATAATCTATACCAAATTTTGTGAATATATCTCGTCAAATGTTAAAGTTGTCCATACAAGGACTTGATTCCGATCGTTCAGTTTGTATGGCAGCTATATGCTATAGTTAACCGATCTGAACAATTTCTTGGGAGATTACATTGTTACCTTAAAAAATAATCTATACCAAATTTCGTGAATATATCTCGTCAAATGTTAAAGTTGTTCATACAAGGACTTGATTCCGATCGTTCAGTTTGTATGGCAGCTATATGCTATAGTTAACCGATCTGAACAATTTCTTCGGATATTACATTGTTGCCTTAGAAAATAATCCATACCAAATTTGGTGATGATACATTGTCAAATGCGAAAGTTTTCCATATGAGAACTTGATTCCGATTGTTCAGTTTATATGGTAGCTATATGCTATAGTGGTCCGATATCGGCCGTTCCGACAAATGAGCAGCTTCTTGAAGAGAAAATGACGTTTGCAAAATTTCAAAAGGATATCTTAAAAACTGAGGGACTAGTTCGTATATATACAGACAGACGGACAGACGGACAGACAGACGGACATGGCTAAATCGACTCAGCTCAACATCCTGATCATTTATATATATACTTTATAGGGTCTCCGACGCTTCCTTCTGGGTGTTACAAACGTCGTGACAAAGTTAATATACCCTGTTCAGGGTATAAAAATATATCTTTCTTAAAACAATGTATTGTTATGCCCCTTTAGGTACACACCCTGTCAAGAAATTATCGGGAATTCTTCATTTAAATTTCCCGCTTATATGGAAGGGTTTTGGGGATCTGCTCTATCAAAAACGCGGACTTACAAGTGGTATAGAGCATTCAAGGAGGCTCGGGGGATCGTCGAAAACATGCCTCGTTCTGGACGGCCGTCAACGGGTATGACCGATGATAACGTTGAAAAAGTGAAAGAAATTGTTGCCGAAAATAGCCATGTGAGCTTGCGAGAGATGGTCCATAAATTCTCCCCTTCACGGAACGCATAATTACTGGTGACGAGTCATGGGTCTACAAATATGACACACTTACGAACCAGCAATCGCGGGCCAAAGCCGATCGAAAGGGAAGGTAATGCTCATTGTTTTCATCGATATTCGTGGTGTCGTCCACTATAAATATGCTCCAACTGGTCAAGCCGTCAAGAAAGGAGTTTCATCTTGGTGTTATGAGGCGCTTACGCGACGTTATCCGTCGTAAACGTCAGAGTTTATGGGCCAATAATTCGTGGATTTTTCATCATGCTAACGCACCATCCTGTTGACACATGTAGATCGCTTCTAAAGAATGCTACTTTGCATGCGATAAAATAAATTTGGATGATGATTGAAAAATGTTCGTTTTAATTATTCAACACGTGAGTTATCTTAATGGGTCTCAAGGAACATACATTCTAGTAAGAAAATACTTCATGCCCAAAAAGTTCAAAACGGGGCAATATTTCCTCTAGCCACCTATATATGTGAGGATTTTCATTATCTGGTTGAATATATCATATATGAGTAGGTGTATCTGTGAGCTAACTTACGGACATAATGATACACCTTAATGGCAAAATGGGAAAAAGTCCCGCAACCTCATTAACCCAATGTAAGAATTTAAAATTGGCTTGTTTTATACCATTAATATCAATCAAAATATAGGAAACTTAGGAATATTAAGTGAACGTATAACACTGAACGCCATCAGTTATTAAGCCAAATTATTTAATCGCTCACCAAATGACCCCAGCTCTCATTTAATATAGATAGAGAGTACGTTACTTTTCTAAAGCTTTTTTTTAACCATATATTTATTTGTTGAGCTGTTTACATAATTTAATCCTAACACCTGAGTTTAGGAAACTTAATAACTAACGAATTACTTTTAGTTCATTAAAATTAATGGACGACAAACCGAACGTTGCTCATAAAAACTCTGGTACCTCCGTTTTTGATTGAAATCCTTGTATTTTATGGATAATATTTGATGATCAGAGCCCAGTAATTGTGTAACATACATCCATATGGGCTTTATGACTAAATTGTTTGGAAGGATTTTATGGTGCAAGCATTGGTGTGAATTATTACCCAATAACCAATCTATACTGGCGGTTCTAAGTTTGAGGGGCTGTGTATTTACAAAAACATGGTTCTTTCAAATTAAACGTCTATATAGGTAAATGCCAAGGTATTTAACTTCGCTTGCTTGAGGGAACACTACATTGTTTAACTTCGGCGTTGATATTTCCGCCTTCAGAGTGAATGTGACGCGTTTATAATTTTGACCGTTCCTGAACAGTAGAATCAGAAAAAAAGCTGGTATTCCAAATTACCCTTTAACCGTCCGGTCAATGACCGGGTACCCGGGTATCCATTTCAATTTACATGTCAATATTTTTAACTCCTCCTCAAAAAAATTTTATGGCCGCCTGGATCCCCAAAAATAAAGTTATTTGACACCCATTTTTCATCAAAATTTTTTAGAATCAATTATTTAATAAAAGTTATTAACTATCAAACTTGATACCTCCTCCGTTCAATAACCAGGTACCGGGGTACCCGCTGAGATTTATATACATAAACGACGGGTTTACACACACTCGAGCAAGAAGAGATTCAAACTCCACTTTCGTTGAGAAATTCCTCATAATTTGGTCATTATTCGTACGATTTTCAACGAATAGAGTACGCAGCTCTCAGCCCAAATGCCGATAAAATAGACGTCGTTCATACGATTTTTTAACAAGCATTTTATTATTCTTATAATACAGAATGTATGCTGCAAGGCAGGCAATATCGAGAGTATTGTAAAAAAATGCTAGAGGCCATCGTTGTGTTGATTTTTTTGTAGAATGTCTACCAAGCATTTTATCCATCGTGTCTTATCCAGCTTTAGACCAGTTATAAAACTCGAAGATTTCGGGTTTTTTCGTTGCACTATCACAAATTTTTGCTTCGTGATGCATTGATGATAGCATAATTATTACTCTGTTTTTTTTTTTTGGCACATAACTACATAGCATTACTTTTTCATGAAAGCCAAACCCAGTGGATAGTTCTTCTCGAGTTTTTGATACAGCCATTGCTGGTGGAATGTAAGCTTTATTTTTCTTCAGAGTACCAACAAACGTCAAATTCCAAGATAGTAAAAATTTTGCAAGTGGAAGAGTTGTGAAGAAAGTATCCATTGTAATGTTTCTACCGGATCCTTTGTATGGTGCCACCAAGTCTTTAACAACTCTTTCACCAACGTTTTTCTCACGACCATCTTTCGATTTCCAATTGTAAAGCTGTCCAGTAAATGGATACGAGTTTTATTTAAACTATTATACTATTATATAATATGAAGTATACTATTATATTAATTACTATTTTTTTTAACATAAAAACGTAAAATAAATAATTTACTTGAAAATAAAATAAATATATCTCGCCTTACTGTCAAAAACTCGTTGAATTAGCCATGGTATTTAGATTAAATACAATTTGTTTATTGATAATATTTATTTTGTATATTTTTTTCACTTAACTCTGTATACTTTCTACGCTGTTTACTACGCTTGTAGAATTTCAACTGCACACGTTTCTTTCTTTTCGTCCGAAATGGAAAGAGGAGAGGGACGGCTTATGTACCTAAATATCCATTGACCTTGGCTCTCCGCTTTCGTTATTTCTAAGAGAGCTATTGATTATGTCCCCATAAATAGTTATTTCCTATGCCATGTACCCAACTTACACAGACAAAAAAAATTTAACGGTTAATGCACAACAACCCTACCAACACTTGAAGAGCCAATAAAAAATGGGCATGCAAAACGCTATATATAGCGTATACTTAAATTATGGAGGGCACACTTCTCCAGCCTGCTGATTGGAAGTGAAAACATAATACCTGGAGATAATGAGACCTAAAGTTCGAATAGCAGTTACGCATCTGAAGAACAACGACGATTGGAACTTAAGTGTGTTTAGCCCAATTCACAAAAAGAGAGACCCGACAATCTGCGCCAACTAACGTGGGATAAGCTTCCTGAACATCGCATATAATATTCTATTGAACGTAAAAAATGAAAGATTAAAGCCGACCGTCTTGGAAAAACCGTGAAAAGAGCACTGACACACTCTTACTTTCGTCGATTTCAAAGCTGCTTTTAACAGCACGAAAAGGCGTTAATGCCGCGATGTCTGAATTTGGTATCCCCACAAAACTAATACGGCTGTGTAAGCTGACGTTGAGCAACACCAAAAGCTCCGTCAGAATCGGAAGGACCTCTCCGAGCCGTTCGATTTCAAACGACAGACAAGGAACTCTCTATCGTGTGACTTCTTTAATCTACCCTTGGAGAAATTAGTTCGAGCTGCAGAGGAGAATCGAGCAAGTAGAATCTTCTATAAGAGTGTACAACTGGCGCATGATCATAATATTGATATTATTGGCCTCAACATATGCGTGGTTAGTTCTGCCTTCTCCAGGTTGGATAATAGATAATGAACGAGAGCGTTGACAGAATGTCTCCTGCCACCAAACAAACAGTCTTCGCACTCGCGACTAGGCTCACACGTTACTGTTGACAGTCATAAGATCGAAGTCTTAGATAATTACGTTTATCTTACAACCAGCATTAATACCAATGTTGTTAACCTCGAAATCCAACCCAAAGCCAACAGCTGCTACTTTTGGCTGAGAAGGCAATTTAGATGTTAAATACCCTCTCGACGAACAAAAACCAAATTCTACAAGTCACTCAGACACGAAGATTTATGGTCTTTTGCGCTTCGCCAACGGCGAATATCGCATTCGATGGAACTATGCGACGTATGACTTATGGTTACGATGAGATTGGCATACCTAATGTCATCCGAATGGGTTAAAACACTCCAGCTCTGAAAGTATTCGACGGGAAGAGTGTGGTCCGTAGACCTCAAAGGCTTCTCAGTTCAACTTTTTACCTTCCTTGTGATAATTTTTACTGCAACAAATGTTAACTGGACGAATAATTAACATTCATTGAGTTTATGATATAAAGTGGAAAGCATATTTTAGAAATTTGTTATAGATATCTTACAATTGATTTTTGTACCAGATACGACTTTAGGTTGATATTCCATGTTCAAAATCGGATAACTTATATTAAAATTTAGTCATGGCTCCATTATTTTAATAACTCCTTGTATGCCAACTCTGAAACTCTTTTCAATAAATTCATATTGCAAATTTATATTGACGTTGACCTATGATATAATTTTATTGATCTTTACTTTACTCCCATCAGCTCTCGCTTTTGTTAATGTTGAAAATTTGAGCGTATATGCAGACAAAATAAAGTAAAATGATAAAAAAAAAATTGGAGTATAAAATGGAAAAGCTTATTATAATTATTATAGCCATGGCTTTTGTCAATAAAGCAGAGCGGTAAATCAAGTTTTATTATGCGCCAACGAGCTAACATCCGCACTAAATTGGCGGACTCTCGAAGGCTTTGCATATTGCAAGAGCGCTTTGCACATCATCGGGCTCACTCAATTGTTTTTTTTTTTCTGATAAGCCTTTTGTCCGTACTTGTGCCAAATTAATGCCATTCAGCCTACTTTTTCACATGTGACTGCACCAGTAGTCGCAGCGACTTTGCCTTTTATCCCCGAATCAATATTATGACTGGCATAGTTGAGTGGGTTTGAATTGGCCAGTGCCAGGGCGCATTGCACATACACAAAATTTAAAACACTTGGCTGAACGGAAAGTTATGAACTATATCTATTTATGTTGTGCAAAAAGGCTATAATGAATTAGTTCGACTTTTTCTCATTTATATAATCATGCCAATGTGCTCTCCATTATATTTTGATTTGGCAGTTTGCCAAAGTGTAATTGATTTCTGCAGCATTGAATTGTAAGTGCATTTGATTACAGAGTGTAAAATTTCTGTAACATATTTTTATTGAATTAGAATCTTGTTTAATCCCAAGAGTATGATAAGAAGCGTTTTACGGACGCGACGCATTATGTACAGTGCTTGGGTATTCCGTTAAAATTATATATGGGGCAAGAAGCGGGGCTGCTAAATAGAAGTCTAAGGAATTGTATTCGAGTACTCGTATCAATTCGCATACTTTTCTCACCAAGAGATATAAACACCTAACCTTATCAGTTTTATGCCTAGATATAATTATATAGCATTATATCAAAAGTTACCATCTTCAAACAAATTTATTGTGTAGATAGTCAAAGTTACTAAGTGACATCGGTCAAACAGGCCAAAAGTATCGACAAATTAACCAAAAAACTCGAATGAAATAGCACGCACAGTAACAGCAAATTGTAGAACTATAGACTACACCACAAAACAAGTCATAGCAATTTGCACATAATTAGACATCAAAATCGACAGCCAAATATAATAAAAAATGGATTAAACAAAGGCATTATTGCATATCAGGTGATGGCAGAGTGAGGGAAAAACAAAACCAAAATACATATACTTTGATTGCACCGAAGCTCTAATACACTTCACAAATACAAAGCTAACTATATGTCATAAAGGAGGAAATATAAAACAGTAAAAAGCAATTAATAAACTAAATTAAGTCATTTATATTGAAATTGTTCTCTTAACTTTTTAACTACAGCTTCAGCGTATGAATCATGAGAGGTACTGTAGTATGTGAGAAACATTGATTTCATACAATCGCTGATGTCTATTGATTAGTTTTAGGTGTTAAAGTATTTCTTAAGTACAGTAAATATTTTTAATAACTTTATTATACCAAAACTGTTACAAAACAGTGAGTTTTTCCAAAAATCTTAGGAATTTTTTTTAAACAATGTGAGCAGCTTTTATTACTTTTTCTAATGGAAACCTACATGTTCAACATTCTGTCAACATTAAGTACAATTAAATAGATGCACATATCTCTACTATCCTAAAATTTTCTAAACATTTGCAAAGAAATTACTAGCATTTGTACGTGTGCGTAAATATAACCATGCATACAATTTTTGTAGTACAAATTGACAATAAAATCCCTATAGACTTTTTAGTGAAGTTGACTTATTTTAATTTGGTTATATCAGAAAGTTATACAAAAAGGAATACCAAATAATCTAGGCATTTAAACGAAAACTGGTCAGCACAATTGAATACATATATGCATGTGTGATTTCGAATAGAAAAGATGAGAATTGCATACGTAATGCTTGGTTTGGCTTTAGTGTGTGAGAAACTTCGGGTTCACGCATTTAAAATTTGCCGGATCACTAGCCACATCTGCGGCAAACTGCAAGTAATTTGACAATTGGAAAAGTTACATAAACTTCTGCTGACAAAATTTTTAATAAAAACTTCTTTTGAAGCTATTGTATGTAGTTATGCAAAATTGAGGAACTTCCTTGTTGAAATGTTAGTATTGCCAGCTATCATTGTATGTGATTTTTAATTTAAGTAAATGTCATAACTAAAATCAAGCTCATATTTTTTTAAAAAAGGTGTGAATACAAAAACTTCAATTATTCGTTTTAAATTTGTTTTAAAGAGTCATTATAATTAAGAGCGTTGTCAGATAATTCAAGGAGAAGGTTTAAAAACTGACGTTATCTATCAAAACTTATTTAAGGAGAAAATGCCAAAAACTAATTTGCTGTCGATTTAATCGAAAACAATTTGTGTACGTTAGAATTGAAAATCTTCTGATAGGTTGTTAATGTGTAAAAGTGCTTTCCAGTAGAGATATTGTTATTAGAGTTATTAAATGAGGAAAGAGAGTATTAATACGAGTATACATACATAAGTAAAAAAATACAAGTTTGAAATGGCCTAATAAAGAACACAGAGAACATTCGTGATTATGGAAAAATGCATCTTTTCCTCCGAGACTGCATTAACCAATAATGCAATAATATCGCTCATGTGAATGAATAATTGCAAAGCACAGCTTTTGTTGTGAATTTGTTAAAGCTGTTGAATATAACTAGCAAATTTGTGCAAGTTGCAGGCCTTAAAATGAAAATTCAATATTAATGAAAAATTTAGAATTTGCTTATTTTGACCACTCATTTCTTGTGTAAATTTCAACTTAAACATCCACTGACTATTTCGTAACTGTATGTAGGGTTTTACATATGAAGTAAATATACAGCTACAACAATGATTTGATAAATTATAGAAATTAATACTTTTTGAAAACTATTTCAACAAAAGTATTGCGACTGCGCATATTCTAATAAAAAAAGAACAATCACACATTTGGCATTAGAATTTGCGTTTATACAGAAATTTTACTTAAATCCCAATTTCTTACATATGTTTGTACTAGTGTGAATAGAAAATATTACTTTATTAGTTGGGGAACTACATTATTTGGTAGGTACATATTTCATATTGACTTTCATACATTAAAAGTTTTACTTCTTAGTAGAATACAGCTGAGGAGGACAGGACGTATAAGTGATATGTGAATATGTTTTGCAGCAGATTGTAGATATGTACGATATCTAAAATTCGTATGTAGTATTTGTAGCTATTATATTTATATATAAGGCTTCACTCAAAGCCCGAATACACGGCTTATGTACCAAAATAGAAGTTTCGCAGCATCAGGTTAAAATGCCCCACACTAACCTTTCTAAATGTAGAATCTTACGGAAAAAATTAATACTATGAACTAAAAATATTTCTAATAATTGTCGCTAAATATTTTTTCTCTGAAAATAATTGGCACCAATAAATTGATTGCTAGATAGAAAAGGTAATTCAACCCAATTACCCAAAGAACAACTTTAAGTTGACAGCCTTGCCCATTACCGCAACGAGTCGCATGTGTCTATAAGGTCTTCTACTTCTGAAGTTACTAGAATAATACAAGAACCTAACCCAAAAAAGTCACCAGGACATGATAATATTACCCCAAAAATGCCAATTGAGTTACTCATCATTACCGTAGAAGTGCTCTGTTTGCTCTTCAAAGCAATTCATAATCTCGGATACTATCCTAATTCATGGAAAAAGTCGCAGATTATCTTGATAGAAAAACCTGGGAAAGACTTATCACAGCCGTCTTCATACAGACCAATCAGTCTTCTAACCTGTCTTTTTAAAATATTTGAAAAACTGTTACTATCAAAGATAACTCCACGAAAATAATATAATACCAACGCACCAATTTGGGTTTCGTGAAAAACATAGCACGATAGAGCAAGTAAATAAAATTGCTAAAGAAATAAGAAACCCATTTGAGAACAGATAGCAGTGTTCAGCTATATTTGTAGACGTGGCCCAGGCTTTGATAAGGTGTGGCATGAGGGCCTTTATATAAGTTTAAAAATATTCTACTAATAGAATTGTATAAAACATTGGAGTCATATTTAAGAAATAGCAAATGTATGGTAAAAGTGAGGAATTTCATATCTGATAAACGACAGATATAGCTGCTGTACCCCAGAGCAGTGTTTTAGGCCCAACAATATACATCATAGAGGCAGCAGATCTTCCAACAACTAACAATGTATTAACTTCAACTTTTGCGGACGATACAGCTATAGTGAGCCGTAACAACTGCCATATAATAGCACCAAGAATATTAGAAAGGCTAGCCAACTGGCGTATAAATGTGAATGAACAAGACTGTAAGCATGTAACGTTTTCCTTAAGACCAAAAATGTTTCCAGCAATAAAAATGAACAATATTTTAGTACCCCAAGCGAATGAGGTAACTTATCTTGGTATTCACCTAGATAGAAGACTTACGTGGAGAAAATATATATCTAGCAAAATATCTAGAAATGAGATAAGAGCGGCTATTAAATAAAAACTCCAAACTTAGCCTAGACAACAAAGTGCTTTTATACAATGCGGTCATAAACCCTATTTAGATGTATGACATTAAACTGAGGGGATCGACCTGTGCAACTTCTTCTTAATTGGCGTATACAAAGCTTACGCGGTTATAGCCAAGTTAACAACAGCGCGCCAGTCGTTTCTTCTTTTCGATACTTGGCGCCAATCGGATATTCCAAGCGCATATCCAACGGAGTGGAGGTCTTATTCTGCTTCCCCGAGCGGGTACTGCGTCGAAAACTTTCAGAGCTGAAGTGTTTTCGTCCATTCGGACAATTTGACCTAGCCAGCGTTGCCGCTGTCTTTTAATTCGCTGAACTATGTCAATGTCGTCATATATCTCATACAGCTCATCGTTCCATCGAATGCGATATTCGCTGTGGCCAATGCGAAAACTCGCAACGTCAACTCATCACTAGGTGTCATCGTCCAAGCCTATGCACCATATAGCAGGACGTTAATTATGACTGACTTATAGAGTTTGGTTTTTTATCGTTGAGAGAAGACTTTGTTTCTCGGAGAGACCCCTTCCGATTCTGACGGAGCTTTCGGTGTTGCTCAGCGTCAGTTTACACAGCTGTTTGAGGTTTGCGGGGATACCAAATTCAGACATCGCGGCGTAGAGGCAGCTCCTTTTCGTGCTGTCGAAAGCAGCTTTGAAATCGACAAGGAGGTGGTGTGTGTCGATTCTCCTTTCACGGGTCTTTTCCCAGATTTGGCGCATTGTGAATATCTGGTCGGTTGTTGATTTGCCAGGCCTAAAGCCACACTGATAAGGTCCAATCAGTTTGTTGACGGTGGGCTTTAATCTTTCACACAAAACGCTCGAAAGAACCTTGTACGCGATATTGAGGGGGCTTATCCCACGGTAGTTGGCGCAGATTGTGGGGTCTCCTTTTTTATGGATTGGGCATAGCACACTTAAATTCCAATCGTTGGGCATGTTTTCGTCCGACCATATTTTGCCAAAAAGTTGATGCATGCTCCTTATCAGTTCTTCGCCGCCGTGTTTGAATAGCTCGGCCGGCAAACCATCGGCCCCGCCGCTTTGTTGATATTCGGGCGGGCAATTGATATTCGAACTTCTTCATGGTCGAGCAATGGAACGTCTGCTCCATCGTCATCGATTGGGGAATCGGGCTCGCCTTCTCCTGGCGTTGTACGTTCACTGCCATTCAGCAGACTGGAGAAGTGTTCCCTCCATAATTTAAGTATGCTTTGGGCATCACCTCTGGGGGTTCTACAAGAGTATGTTCCCGTCTTGAAACCTTTTGTAAGTCGCCAAATCTTAGGCAGCCTGTTTTCTCTCCGTTGCGACACTCCTCGTCGTACCAGCTGTTCTTTTTCACTTTCCGAAAACCAATGGTTTCGGTTGCAGCTGTACGTAAGAAGTTTGAAATGCCGTCCCACAGTACCCTTATACCGAGTTGTTGACAAGTGTCCTCAGAGAGCAGGAGTGCAAGCCGAGTAGAAAATTGTTTGGCTGCCTGTTGTGATTGCAGCTTCTCGACGTCGAACCTTCCTTGTGTTTGTTGGCATGCGTTTTGTGCTGTACAGAGGCGAGTGCGAATCTTGGCTGCAACAAGATAGTGGTCCGAGTCCATGTTAGGACCTCGGAGCGTACGCACATCAAAAACACTGGAGACGTGTCTATCACAACATGATCGATCTGATCGTTGGTTTTTCGATTCGGAGACTGCCAGGTGGCTTGATGTATTTTCTTGTGCTGGAATCTAGTACTACAGATAACCATGTTTCGCGCCCCGGCAAAGTCGATCAGCCTCAACCCATTTGGGGATGTTTCGTCGTGGAGGCTGAATTTACCGACTGTAGTGCCAAAGATACTTTCTTTGGCCACCCTGGCGTTAAAGTCGCCAAGCAAGTCGTAGTCCTTATTTCGTTTTCCATTGTCGTTATCAAAAGGGGGGTCTCTCATCCGAGGCTGGTTGTTACTATTCATTGGTATGATTTTTTTACGTGGCTGGTCCCAAACCCAGCGCACAACCCTATGCAGGGGGTGTTTCACCTTCTCACTTTAGCTCGCCTTCAAACGGATGTTCTTAGGCTACCCAGAGGATACTTGGTCAAGGACCGGAAGTTGTGAGTTGCTTGAGTCATATGTAAAGAATGGTTTTTGGTCACTCCCAAATGAATGGCGATCAGAGAACTTTCCTCACTTGCGTGAACTTCTACACATGACTTCAAGTTCCCCTGTGCAACTAATATAGATATAATACAAAGGTTCCAATCAAAATTGCTTAGATCAACCATGTGGTCACCATGCATAATGAAAATATCCATAAAGACCTTGGTGTTTCTGTGGTAAGGAAAGAAGTAGAAGACAACAGAATTAAATACATATACTATATATGAAATCACACAAACCCTTTTCAAGTGCTTTCGTAAATTCCTGCGATCGAGAACGCCTTAAAAAAAGATGCGAATGTACAATGTACTCGTATCACCAAAACAGCTCAATCACTTGCTTGAGCCTTTATAGTTTTTAAATAGATTTAAGATTTTATAACTTATTGTTGGGCTTGCAAAAGCAGATTCAAGAAATAAAAAAGATATTGAAACAAAAGGAAAAAAAGATGTCATACTTCCTTATAACTCCAGTTGATAAATAGTTCAATAAAAAATCAAATTATTAAAAACGTTTAGTTTAGTTTAGAAGTTTCTTGAGTACGTGTGCACTCTTTGGTTTCGCGTCCAAGGTTTAGTTATGATTTTCATTCCTTCTTTTATTATTATTTCCTAGCCATCAACCAATAACCAAACAACACTGCACAAACAAAAAATTTCCAATTGAAAAGAGAAAAAAGACGGTGGAAATTTGCATAATTGTGAGTTGCAAAGGGAAGTTGTCAGTCACTTGGTCACTTGCCGTCACCGCAATTGAATATAAATAAGTATATTGGGTCAAACCTTGACGTGGTTTTCGGAAAATCAACGATTTTGACAATGAGCAGTTCATTAGGAAGGGGACCAGACGCATACCCCGTGACATAAATACATATTTCGTCAAATTTTTTTTTTTTTTGTTAAGGTAATTGAAGGTTGAAATTTAGAGCCTGATAAAATTGGTTATGCTTAACAGGCATACGCGTTAACTAACAGACAAAGCCGGCAGTAATGGTGGTGTTAATTACATTAAATTGCTAAATTTAGCAATTCAGCCAAAAGTTGCATTGCACTTTGTTGAATATTTTTTAACGTTTCGTCACTGCTCTTGAATGAAAATTTTAACCATACTGCAATAAATACATACATACGTAAATTACTATTAGACCTATAGTTGCCTGAATGACTAGTAAAAGATACTAAGTTCAAACATACAAATAAATGTAATTATGCTTACGATATATTTGATTATATCAACTATATGATAGTAGAGAGCGGTACAGACTGTGGTATTCTACATCCTATTCTATGCATTGGATGTATGACAGGTCTCTGTTTTACAAAACGGTGATGCGATAGGAAAAAAGCCAAAAAGTAGGCTTGGGCATGGCAATAAATTAATTAAAGGTTCAATCAACTCACAAAGTATAACGAATGTGGTTATTATCTCAGTAAAATATACCTACAATTTCAACGGCAACAGTGCTATTAAAGGATTATAATATTTATTGTTTTCTTTGCACGATGAGTATTTAAATAGACCTCCTTAAAAAGACTTTCCAAAATTGAAAATACTTTCGAAGTTATAACCGTTTTAGTGTCATGTGAACTGAACTGATTTAAGTTGTAGAATGTTATACATACTCGTACGTAGTGTATGGGATAGTATCGATACGATTTTATCTATTTTTTCCAATACCTATATCATATAAATGTCATACATATGTTCTCTGGTTTCGTAAATTACCGAAAATCTTTATATTAGGTATATAGGGGCTCAGGGAAGTAGTGACCCGATTTAACCTATTACAGAGAAGCTTCTCTCAAAATTTAAATTCCAAATCCCAAACATTAACTAATATTTTTGGTCAAAATTCAACTATAGGTACTAGGGTCCACATATTCAGTACCTAGGGACTTGAACAGTTTTGGTTCGTTTCGGACAACTTTTGATCATAAGGGGGCACATTCTAAGAGCATTATTCGCGCACAGTTTTGTTCCGTTATCTTAATTGCTTCATGATTCAAATGGAATTTTAAATAATGCTATATTGGAAGTAAGCGTCCGATTTTGCACACTTTCGCACTATGGCATAGAAAATGGCACGTGCTAAATTTATTTCAAATTATTCGAGTGGGATTCCGAGAAATGAGATTTCACCTAAAATTGGGTGACGCAATGCCAATCGTCAATTTTAATCGCGCCTCCCATAAGGCACTCTTGTGTCAACTCGGGTCTAAAATTTTATGTCCCTGGCCTATTTATTCATTGATTTATCGCATAGTACTGTTACATGGGGTGTGGATGCAGTTAACTTCTGAATCCATCCATTTTTACAATATAGAAGATATCTGCGGGACCGCGCCCAATTTTTCAAAAAGTTTAGCGTACAGGTGCCTCTTGCCACTGCAAGCCTCTGCTCCTAGTTACAGTTCTATATCTTATCTTAGTCCTTAGTTATGGACTATATAAGTTTTCTTGGTTTTAATTTAATGACGTTTTGTGGTCGCAGTGGTCCGATTACGCCTATTAACAAACTCCTCCTTACTTTTTCATTAAGGCAAAAGTGCAGCAACTTTCAATAAGATATCTTAATGTTTACTCAAGTTACAGCTTGCACGGATGGACGTAAAGACAGAAAGACAGTCACCTCGATTTCAACTCGTCTCGTCATTATGAGCATTTATATAGATGTAACCCTATAAATATCTCTATTAGTTTTAGGTGTTACGTACGATCTTTAGGTGAAAAACATGTTATTATATTTTAGCAACAAGTTGCAAAATTATAAATATTAGGTGGCCAATTATATCTGCCTTCCTCTTTTTTGCTCTTTATTCAAGGCTTTATAAAAAGTGTTACTGTCATCAGATTTAGTTCAAATGTGTGCCGTTTCGTTCGATAATCTATTTCCATCTGGACGGCAACTTCATTATACCCCCCTGGCAGAAACCCCCCTATTTATTTGCGAAGAACTCGGACAGCCACTTTTCACAAGCCTCTTTTGAGTTTAACTTTACACCAACAAGGGCGTTTGCCATGGACAGGAACAGATGGTAATCATTCAGCGCTTGGTCTGAGCTATATGGTGAATTCGATAAAACCTCCCATCCGAGCAACCATAGCGAAGAGTCATCAACGAAGTGTGTGGTCTGGCGTTGTCCTGGTGGAACACTACACACCTCCTGTTGGCCAATTCTGAACGCTTCTGGTCGATCGCTTACTTCAAGCGCTCCAGTTGTTCGCAGTAGATGGTAAAATTAAGCGTCTGGTCATGTGGGAGCAGCTCACAGTGCATGATTTCCTTCCAATCCCACCACACACAGCAAAACCTTCCTGACTGTCATTCCCGGCTTGGCCACTGTTTGGAACGATTCACCGGCCTCCGACCACGACCATTTTCGCTTGATATCGTCGTATGTGATCCTTTTTTCATTGCCAATCATTACCCGCTTCAAAAATGGGTCGAGCTCGTTTCGTTGCAGCAGCATATCGCAGGTGTTGATTCGGTCCACAAGGTTTTTTTGCGTCAAATCTTGCGGCACCCAAACATTAAGCTTGTTTGTATATCCACCATTCTGCAGGTGGTTTAAAATGGTTTGGTGACTAACTGTCATCTTCCAGGCGATGTCTCGAGATGCCACATGCCGGTCGAATACAATGTTTTCCATGATTTGATCGGTATTATCGTCACAGGTCTTCCGTCGGGTTGCTTATCTATGGTGTCGTTTTCACTCGCTCTGAATCGTTGGAACCATTCGTCCACAGATCGAAGTGATAGAGTACCATCCCCCAAAACAACATTAATCTCACGGAACGTTTCTCTAGCGCATTTGCCTTTAACGAAGGAAAACTTTAAAATAGCGGGAATTTCGGCGTAAGTGAACTTCATGTTTACACATCTATAACTGTTGAACGCAATATCCAAACTAACTAAGCTTAGCGTCGTTTTGTAGGTTATGTCAAGACCTTTCAAAGATGTATAGTATTGCCAAATACAAGCTCTGTAGCGCTTCATAAATAGCCGCGAAATTCAAAATACAAAAAGGCGGAAGGGAGATATTTGCCAACCTAATACATACTATATATTAGTTCCACCTGTAGACAATTGAATACAAGTATTACTTGCATACTTATATCAAAATATATGTGTAAGATAAAAAAATATAGTGAAAGCTCTCTTAAATGTACGCTCTATTAAGCGAACATATCCATTAACCGAACAGCGGACAACTCTATTATTAAGAAAGCAGCCTTAAATTCGTTAGTTTTTCCAACGAAATTTTTTTGTATGAACATATTCAAAATTAAACCTCAAGTACAATCCCTTGGATTCTTATACCGAAAAAATTGTTTTCGTCTTTATTCGTAAATAAAATTTTCAATCTACCGATTATTTAATTATGTGAATAACACTATAAAATGTACACACACAGCAACGCGTGGCCCTATCCCTTAGTATGTATAGTATATACATCCCGCTAACTTTTCGCTATCACACTCTTCCTACGCTTGAAAAACTTAAATTTAATGGTAAACAATTTAAGAGCAGATACAGTTCAGGGAAACCAATCTTTTTGCGAAGCAATTGCTTTTCTGACTGGCCTAAAACTTAACTTTTCAGTTTTCGTTGGCCATTGTTGATCACTAGTTAAAACTTCTGCTATTCGCCGGCTATTATTGGAGGTAGGCGGAACCGTTATGCAAATTCTGAAAAAATTGAGCTTCACTTATATACGTAAAAGCTCGTATTCTGTCATTATTTTAGTATTTATTATAATAATGCTTTATTGGAATAATGCACTTTCACGTCTAAAAAAAAATTTTAAGTGAAAGACAAAGAAAACTAAAAATTTTATATTCCAAAAAATAATTGGATACATTTATGCATATTTATGTAAGCGTACCTGTATGAAGCTGGCGACGGTAGTCAGATACATTAAAAGCTTAATTGATAATAATCCAACTTTAATGCTGCCTCAGTTTGAGATCGTTTAATTAAGCACTGAAAATGCGGCAATGGTTCTACAGAATACGTGTGTGCATATGTAACTATATGTACATATGCATAATATACTTTAGCACAAAAGAGTAATGAAGAATATATGCAACAAATGGGTTGAAGTGGCTGTACAGGAGACGAAAGTGCTTTTGCATTGCAAATATTTGGTAAAGTTAAGGAGATTTAATTTTATTAAACTTTTACAGTGGCATTTACAGGCCATAATGTAAGATCAGAAGAATCACCAGTGAAAATACTTAAAAATGTGGGAAGCAAAAAAATAAACTCCGAATAATGCTGCAATTTAATGCGGAGATAATTATAAACGGTGTTAATGTGGCGTATAAATGTCGATTTATATCTATATTACATAATCACATAAGAACTTAAATTTTGAGAATTGACCATTAATAACAATCATTTAAATTAAGTTCCACAAAAGTGAATTATTCAGATATGCGACACTGAAAGCCCCACTCTTTCGAAGGA
This sequence comes from Bactrocera correcta, assembly GCA_027475135.1. NCBI lineage: Eukaryota > Metazoa > Arthropoda > Insecta > Diptera > Tephritidae > Bactrocera > Bactrocera correcta. Next base: position 93,687,856 of record CM050323.1, read on the forward strand.
ATAGTTTTGCAATAAACTGCAAATTTAATTATTTCGGTAATAATTTTTCTATCTCATGAACCAAAAATTTTGAAATTTTTACAGGTATGATGATGAAATTTTTTACCTTGATGCTTAATGAAGTATTTCCTATAAACAAATTTTGTTTAATAAATAGCATTTTAGCAATAAAAAAAGGCTCCATAATTTTAAAATGGTACTCAACCGAATAATATTATTGTGATTATCTCATGCTCCTCTCTTGCTTGATAATTTACTGATGCTTAAGATTGGGTTTGAAATTTTTTAAGAACATTTTTGGTCTTTGTGCTCTTGCAACTTGTTTCTACAGTCATATTATAGTGTTGTTCACCGAACGGTTGAACGTATCACCTAAAACTAATCGAAGCAGATATAGAGAACATGTATATATACAAATGATCATGATGACAGTTAGTCGAAATCATTGATTTATTGAAGTAGTTTTGAACAGTACGGTTATATGGGGAGTGCGCAGAGTTATTTTCCGATTTCATCAAATTTCAACTGCCGGTAGGAGTTCTTATAATATTCGAGCTTAGAAAATTTGGAAATTATAACTTAACTATAACTATATCAGACAGTCACGCAGATTTCAACTTTTCTCGTCATCTTTATCATTCACATATGTATATACTAGTATCACCTTATATTTATCTCGATTAGTTTTTTAGATGATACGTTTCACCGTTAGGTAAACAAAACTACTATAATCTGAAGCAAATTGATGCAATGTTAATTTTAAAATTCTCATTATATAATATTATGAACACACCTCGTACATGATATTAATGAATGGAAAAAGAACACATTAATAATACAATAGTCATTCAAAGACTGCAAGCTTCACATAAAGAGTTTTTGTTGAAAACATAATAAGGTTATAAAAATTAACATAAAAAGTTAATGTGCTTATGAAAAGTGTTCGAGGACTGAAGAAATCGTTGGCACAAGTATATTACATCTGGTGGGAATTAATTTGAAGGTGACAAAATAAATATTGATTAATAATTAAACATTTTACGCTTTGTTTACAATTTTCTAGTACTCTTCTTTTAAATATGCATAGATGTAAATATTTGGTCTCTATAAATCTATGGTTTGTTTAAACTTACACCAATACAATTTTTTTTATAGATCATTTCGTTGCATTAGTTTAAAGGCACCTTGCCGCACTGAGCCTTAGCAATTTTGGGATTATGTAATTAAATGAATGATGGGGTTGTAGCGCCCTAACCAAAAAACCCTAGGTATACCATATGATATAATATCGGTACAGGTTAAGTGTAACTGAAGAAAACTCACTTATTTGCTATATCGGTAAAAAAGTAACTGACTTTTTAAACTTATAAAAGTATATATATATTTTTTAATTTCCTTCATACTCATTGTCCTTTGACCACCACAACCAATTTTCCCTATCTTCTTATGCTGCTCACACGTTCTCAAATATCAGTGGTCAAACTTTTTCCTCAAATTTTTCACTGGATCTTTTTATAGCAATAGCAAACGCAATTTTAGAAAAATAAAGTTTTGGCGGTTCCGAAATTAGCCTTTACCGTTCGTGGTTGTAATACCAGCGAGCACATCTGATTATATTCATCAAAGCCGGCTAAGCAAATAAGAGTGCTAATAAACAATAGTTAAACAAACATTTTAATTAAAAGGTGCAGCTGTCAGTAACAGTTCAAGGCAATTTGGACTTTGATTACTCGCACTTATTTCATTCCACATTCAACTATTTGCAAACAGCTCATTGATAAAAAAAACGTTTGATTTAAATAAAAGAATTTGCTCTGGGCAAATGAAATGTAAAAATCCAAACAAAAGCCTTTTCGAAAACGCTTTTTGTAAAAATTCGTGATTTACAAGCCCCCAAACATAAAAATGTACATAACTGGAGTAAACTTTTGAAAGCAACCTTGCAATGCTCGAATACAAATCTATATATTTGCAAACAAAAGTTTGCAAAGCTCGAAATCACTCACCTGCATAATCGGCGCTTACGCCATGATTACTGAATCACAGTAATAATCCAACTGAAATTGTGATGTTTTTTCAGTTAAAGTTTGAAGCGATGATGATTGTTCACAGCGCTTTTTTCGCTTTCATTTAATTTGTCGATAGAAATTAATTAAATGTTTTCATTGGATGAGCACCGTAGTAATTATTACCTATTTGTATGATATTACTGATTTTCTGATTTTGCTATTAATAATACTTCAATTTATTCTAGATGAAATGTAAGAATTTCTAAAATATACTGACCTATGTGAGAAGCTAGAAGTTTATACTACAATCTTTTTTGATGCAAATTTTCAATTTCTTACTTTTTATTGCATTCGGTTGTATAAATTGAAAAGTGGTTTTGTTCTAAGGTGGGAATCAATTATTGATCGATTTCTATAGAGTGAATACATAAAAAAATAAATTTATTGCACCAGACAAATTTAAGTATTATTTGGCAATCTACATCTGAGACTCTTCACTTTTCTGAATATTTTTTAAAGTGTTTCATATTTCTAGATTTGTGCTTCCTACGGATTGCCTCGACCCTGAAGGAAAATCATAGAAAATCCAAGTGTCATTGGTTGCCTTGAAAGGTGAGCATCCCAAGCAAATAGTTGCAAGTATAGAACTATGCCTTTGTGACCCAGTAGAAGTGAATTTGCTTGATTCTGGCAACACTTTCTACTTCTGTCCTGATTCCCAAGAAACTTCTGGCCGATATATGCTATACGAGGTTACTGCCTTGAATATTGTTTGGCTGTCTACGTAGATGTTGACTCTGGAATTGCCTGCAGGAGCATTAAAGGTCAGCTCCACGGCTCACTTTCAAAAACCAATTGTAATATGTTTTTCTGCCTGGTGTTTAATATTTTAAATGACTTAAAACGTGGCATAAATACTGCAGTCACAAGACAACAGCTATGTTTGATGCTTATTCATAGATCGGGATTGTGCAACATGTACATATTATGTTCACTTAGAGCTCGTACACTTTCTAAACGGCATTTATAGTTTAACCTTAGAAGTAACTACTTATTAACCTACATCATATAAGCAAATTTACGTGCACAGTTACATCATTAATATCATATCAAACTTTTTACAAAACCAATTGATTATGTTGACAATGAAATTTATTGGTGTTAAATAAAAACGTGGTAAATACGTTAACAATGTAGTGAAAGTAAAACGAATAAATGGCACACATACTACTTTATTTTATTCCATTAGATCATTGGCTTAAAAATGTTTGCAATAAATGAATTTAGTGCTTCAAAAATTTTAATGAATATTTGTTTAGTAAAAAAATATACATTTAATTTGAGCTAAAATATTGCTTTTAAAGTCACAAATTCCAAATTGCAATTTCTATCCATCCTGTGGATTATACCACAGTTTTATTGCCAAATCTGCTTCATTAAATCATTAACAATATATTACACTACGCAGCTCATACGCTGCAACTGTAAAAGATAATAATTATAGATGCGTATGCGTTTGAAAAAAATTAATAAGCTCGAATACATAAAACTCGACGCTACTCGAAAGCTAAATTACTTTAATCTTAAATATCACAACTAATTTATTGTAGACATATGTATATGTATAATATTTTTCCCAATAGACACTAACTAGATTTCGGAACATGTGACCGTTATGTTTTGAACGCACTGTTAATCAATAGAAGAGAATAAATATATTTTCAAACATTCATACAAAATTTCCTTCGTTTGCAAAACGAACATTCAATTTAAGTGGTGTAAATAATGCGACACCTGTGCAATTGCCATCGTGCGACATTTTTAATTACCTGCAAAGTGGCAGCTGTTAAAATGTGCTTCCGCAATAGTACTAGGGTAGAGAAGTTTCTTGCACTTCTTGAATTAGCTTGTGTTTGTTCTTCGAAGATAATCGTACGGTAATTTAGATTGTGTTCAAAAGCGACATTTAAGGTGAAAGCGTTATATTAGGTATGTAAATGCTCGTTGCTGCTTATACTAGTACACAGATCTCACTTAGTTTAAATGAAGCACTATTTACAACTTCGTAAGGGTAAAAGGTTCATGGGAAACGCGTGAAAAACTATCAAAAAAAAAATTTTTTTATTTCAATGCAATTGTAACTAGTTAACATAAAATAAACTAACAAACAATTTTTTTTTGGTTATATAGTTATATAATATTAAATAATTAATGGTGCTCTGCGTATAAATTGAAGAGAATCTGGTTTCTGTATAAGGTGATACGGTTTTTCGAGCTTAAGCCTTTCTTTCCATTCACTCCGAGTGACAAGAGCTTCAGTGTTCACATGGTCAGAAAGTCTTTCCACATAAGACTTTGCACATTGTTTGATTGATGCAGCAACTGAGTCAATTTCGAGATCGCGTTCAAGATCATGACTGCGAACATACCATGGCACATCTTAAAACTTTGTTTTGAGCGGCCCCAAAGTTGTATCTCGTAAGTCCAAACTGGTTTGAACACCTGCTTGTAGACTAGAATTTTGGTGTGTGTGAATAATGCAGAGTTTCAACACAAAAGCCAATATAAGTTTCTGAATTTTATTTCTAATTCTTCTTTTTTCTTTTTGACATGTGCACTCCATCTAAATTTTGTGTCCAAGGTCATGTCTAGATATTTCGCGGTATTATGATATGGTATTTACACACCGTTTAAATACAGAGGCATATATCTAGTATTGTTGTATGTGAAACCAATGTGTACTGATTTAGTCTTAATTTTATTCGCATTTAGCTGTCCATTCAAATATTTTGTTAAAATGTTCTTGCAATCTTGCAACTGATGCAGTTTGTGTTTTGCCGACAGACAGAACCGCTGTATCTTCTGCAAATGTTGCTGTAATACAATTGTCGTCATGCGGTAGATCGCACGTAAAGAAAAGGTAAAATATGGGTCCTAATACACTAGCCTAAGGAACACCAGAATTTATTTTCTATAATCAGAGTACATCTCTTCATGTTTAATTAAAAAAAAAAAAAAAACAGTCCGAATGGTATGATTTTAAAATATTGTAATATTTTTGTGGTAAAAACATTTTAATATTGTTTAGGAGCCCGCCATTGCATACTTTATCAAAGGCTTTAGAGACGTCAAGGAAAACGGCCGAGCAAACTTTTTTGCCTTCGAAGGCATTTTTCGAGTTATTCTATGTATTTGGCAAATAGTGGAGTGAATTTTGACATCGTGGCGGGGGCAGCGCTCATAGGTGTGCTCCAAGCGCTCATAGAAGGCATCTATGGTCACATCGTCCTTCTCTTCCGTCGGGGCGTGGACGCAAATTAGCGATATGTTGAAGAACCTCGCTTTGATGCGGATTGTGGCTAGACGTTAATTCACAGGAGTGAATGATAGTACTCGGCGACGGAGTCTCTCTCCCACCACGAATCCAACAACAAACTTGCGCTTCTTTATATGGCCACTGTAGTAAATGCCAAAAGGACCTACTTGTTTTTGTCCTTGTCCCGTCCATCGCATTTCTTGGACGGCGGTGATGTCAGCCTTTATCTTTACGAGGACATCTACCAGCTGGGCAGCGGCACCTTCCAAATTAAGGGACCGGACATTCCAGGTGCATGCCCTCAATTCGTAGTCCTTATTTCGTTTGCCATGGTCGTCATCAAAAGGGGGGTCTCTCATCCCAAGTGAATGGCGATCAGAGAACTTTCCTCACTTGCGTGAACTTCTAAACATGACTCCATCCTCCATTAAGTTTATGTTAATAATAGATATTCTTAAAATTTTAAATAACCTTAATGTTTCTAGCAGATATCCTGGCTAAAAGGAGTTAGTAAAATGTTTTCCTTTGAATGAAAACCACTGGCCGGTTACGTCTTTAAATTTACTTGAACACATAGTTACTGAAAGAAATGCACTTGTGAAGGGTGCGCCTAAGCTAACGTTTTTTCTGATTTCAATGTAACGCAGCTTGATAAACAACATTTATGGGTTTCTGTTTTGACGCGTAAATGTGAATAGAAGATGGTTTTTAAACTCATAAACACGCCACGTATAGCTGCCTGTGAGAAAAGCATAGCATTTCCAAATTTATGGCACACTCTTCTAGCGACTATCCTTGATTCCAAAGTACATCCAGCATCTAGCAGCACCACATTTAACATACGTGGGTTAAAGATAAAGTCCATCAGCCATCCTAGCTGTTATTTGAAAAGTCGGGCTGTGACATCGTGACGATGGCATGCTGATTGACCGCGATCCATAATTTCACACGTATGTCATCGCATCCTGGGAACTCGTTCATGTATCTCGGGCTGCCATACGCTGATGAAAAAAGGAACGCCGAACGACATTAGCGCGACCTCCTTGGCTTCGTAACAAATTTTAATCTGTAATTGATCACATCAAGTTTTCACTGAATAATTTTCAATAACTTATCTTTTGAATAGCCAAAATAAAAGAGCAAGCGGCCGAAATTGAAGAATTGAAATAATTTTCAAAGGGAAAATATTAAAAAACAAAACAAAAAAATATTACAAAAAAAAAATGTCTGGAAAAATTTACTTTTTGAAACTTTCCGATTTTCCTACTTTTCCTTTTTTTTTTTTTAAACCTTCCCCGACCCCCAACGAACAACATCTGAACATTTCATCACGATTGATGCAGTCTTCCTCAAACCTTAAGAAAAGGGCTATTTTTAGTCTTTTTCCGGCAATTATTCGAATTTTTATCGCCGTAGAACCTCTTAGAATTTTAAAAAAAATTGGTCCAGGCGTAGTTGAGTTATGTGCTTAGCAACAAATGTAAGTATTCCGAAATGAAAAGTTGAAAGCAAGTTAATCCTTAAGAAATGAAAGCAAAACGTCACAAAGCTTTTTATCTTTTTATTGCAAAAAGAAAAACGCAGTCGTTACCAGCTAGCTTTTGAATGCATCTACATACACACGCCCATCCTTCAATTTTCAAAGAATGTCGCTGAGCAGTGACATGACTAATTTGCACGTCTTGGTGGGTAAGTGGTAAATGCAAGGCGTAGTTATGGTAATTGTAATTTCTGGCAATTTTCAGGTAGCAAAGACGTGAACCATTTTCCTTTGCATTAATTTAAATGCCTTGATCCTGATAAATAATGAGGAGAAATGGAAGTAAAAGTATTAGTTATAATTAGTAAATGCTTGATGGTATTCAGTTAAATGTTTCATTTACAGTTTTTAAAAGAAATACATTACTTGGTAATCACTTGCTTACGTTCGCTCTTTGATTAATTTAAAATTTTCTCTTTATCATTTTTGCCGGAATTAGTAAGCACTTTGGTATCCATTGGTTCTTACCTCCTTTGTTAAAATAAGTTTAAAAAATTATATTAGATGTCAAAATTGTAGTGAGATATATTTATGTATCCATAACCTATAACATATTATTTGGTGTATGCGCTAAGTTTTTTATAGTGATCATCATTTAAATCAAAGATATTATATAAAATTTATTTCAAATACATATTTCGATTGATAGTTCTGCTTCAAGCTACAACCTTGCTACCAACCAAACATTATTCGTTACCCTATAAAATCTTAAATTATTTTGGAGGAATCCAAAATAGTTACATCGATCATTACAAATTATTAACTCGAACACATATATAAAAATAGAATATAAGGCTGTACACGGATGGTTAAAGAAGTGAGTACCTCGTTTTATCAACCTTTCCGACGTGCTGATTAGCTCCTTAGTTTCAAAATAATATAAAACTATTTTTTTTTAAGACCTAATTAAAATTGCCGATTTCCACATATAGCTAATATGAATGTACCTGGAAATTTATATCGATCCTTCCATAGGTTTGTGGAAAAATTAAGAATAATGTGAAGTGAAATATTATGCTATAAGTTCTCTATATATGTATAAGCAAAATAGTACATTTGCATTCGTATTTTTATATGTGTTATAATGTTATGGAAAATTTCATAAGAAGCGCGAATTTCAAATTTATGGGAATTCTGTATAATAAAAAAAAATATTAATTTTGTTGTCTCGCCAGTACCACGTTACTAATGTCATATTTCTTCTATTGCCAAGCTACTTACATAATTCATTGACAAACTTTTAATCCTTGAAATTATTTTATCACAATTGTGATACCAATATACCTCACGACATAATTTAATCAAAATTCAATCAGCACCAGTCAGTCAAATAAAAAATTTTTTCTTGGTAGTGAGACAAGACAAAGTTTGGGTACCAACCGACGAATCCTCATGCACCACTTATAGAACGAACAGTTTGTAACAACAAATACAAAAATTAAAAGAAATGTGTACAAAACATGTAAAAAACTCTTGCAAATTGCAAGAATCAAAATCCGAATTATTTTTCAAGTTTCATTAAAGTATCTCACATACAATTACCAAACTTATGAGGGCAAACTTTTGCGACATCTAGCGGCCAAAGTAGGTAGCTAGGTGGTATGAGCTAGAGGACATCCACGGCTTTCGCCTGTACCTTTAGGTACGTGGCAATCGCCCAAAAAGTACTTTAGAGCTTTTGGTAACACCTTTTGGCGGCCATTAGCTCTATACAGGGTGCTTTGGATGGCGGAAAATTTATAAACCAGGTGAGCGCAGGTGAGCACGTTAATTAGAGACGTCAATGACTGACTAGGATTGAACAGTTGAGTGGCTATTATCAAGAAATAAAAAAAATTCAATTTGCTTTTTAACTTGCGTTTTTTCATTCCAGCTAAGAGTGTATGGGACGGGGGGATAGGACCAACCGGATTACCTGGAGGACTCTCTGGGCTTTCAACATCCCCCGTACCCCCACCAGGTGCCTGGCAATCGTCTAAAAAGTAAAATGAACGTTTTGCCGTAAAAGCAGGATCTGCAGTATGCCCACGAGCCGTCGCTTATAAACTATGGGTATTTATATATGTATATGTTATATAGGAATCTAAAATTATGCTATAAGAATATCACGCACCAAATTTTGTCCAAATCCACGTCCATCATCCACTTTTAACATCGGCTCCTATTAAGCCCTTAGAGATCATCTCGGTTGTACAATTTGATGTCTCTGTTGCATTAAGTTAATGAGTTACAGCAGTTTGTAGCAGTACTCTTATGAGTTATGTTAATGAGTTATAGCCCTTTGCAGATTTTAACAGTATCGTTAAATGGAGAATGGATGTCGTTAACTTAAGATCACTTTCATTTTTATGGGTTTGGTAGGGGTGCTAAAGAAATTTAAACTGAATGAGTTTGGCTATTGCGGCTTAACTGATGTAGAAGATATGTGTGTACATTAAACTCATTGGAGGGCGGGCCCAGCTCCCTTTTTCAAAATTTTTAGCACAAAAATACCCTTTGCTACTAAGATTACCTGTGCCAACGTACTTTTCTTTATTGAAGTGTCTAGTTATACTTTTTTGGCTAATGACGTTTTGTGGGCGTTACAGTGGTCTAACTACGTCTATCAACGAACTCCTTCTTACCTTTTTCACAAGGAATATATGTAAATGGTATTCGTAATCTAGCCGATTATTTTTTCTGACGAAGTGTGCACCGAATTATTCAAATTTGTTTACGTGTTTGATTTCGGTGCTTTTGGTGTCCAGTAGTAAAAGTTGCGGAAACGTTTTTAGCAACATCAATTTTGATATTAGTTGTGATTGCACGATAATTGTTTTTATTATTGAATAAATCAGTGGTTCTTATAGTACTGTTATTGTTATTGCTGTCTTACAAATATTATTTGTTATTATTCATTGTTGCTGTTTTAATTTTCGTTGGCACTCTTTGCTACCACAAACTCACAAGGCATACAACGCTACAATTGCACACAGCTATATACAATACAAAATGTAGATTGAAAATGCTGTAAAATATTTTTAGTATAACTGCTGTCAAATGCATTATTTGCGGGAGTACTGATACATATGTAGCAGTAAAAGCACGATACTGTCAATAGTATCGGCAAAAGTTGCGCCTGCACCCAAAAATATGTTACGATTTTATTAAAAATTCTCCAAATTTAAATTTTTTTTATTTCTTTAGAAATGCTGCTATATTCGTCTTGCACCAGCCACACAAAGTAGTAATCTATTGCTTTCTTGACTTTTTCCTTTACTTCGCTCTTGAGTATACATAGAACAACTGGTATGGTAAGCAAATACTGACATACAAATATAAAAATTCTAATAAAATAGTCGACATAGAAGTACGTTGTCACTACGTGACGCAGCTAAATTATTTAAACTAAAAATCATTTCAAAAATTATTTGCATTTCGCTAACGTGTTCAACTCCGAGTAAATCAAAAAGTTTGAATTTAGTCTCGTTAGCAAATAAATAAATAGCTTTATACACTATGCTTCTTCTAAATAGGACGATATGAAAGAAAGACTATAGTAAAGGATAAAAATAAATTCAAATACAATTTTCAAGCAATTTGACTGATTTTCATATGTATACTATAAAATAATAATGGAAATACCTTTTAATGCAACTGCTTAAAATTTAAGCTAAAATAAATTTAATACTTAAGAAATTTGTACACTTGCATAATCTACTTGTTGTTTCGTGTCAGATTGGGCACATGCAACTTTTTTATTGGTTAGAATAACGATAATAACGATATTCATCACCTCTTTAGCTCTTCAAAGAGTAAAAAGTTCACATTCAAATTTAAGTATGTGAGTATAAAGAAAATTTAAAAGATATTCATTCAGCATATGTATCTAGAGCTTTTGGTATTGTTCAACATCAGTTAACGTAGCTGTATTAGTTTAGCGGTGTCTACGCCAATAAAGAAGAAGATTAGTTTCGCGTTGATACCTAATTTAGACATAGCGGCATAAAGGCAGCTCGTGCTGTCAAAAGCAACTTTGAAATCGACGAAGAGGAAGTGTCGATCCTTGTTTTACGGGTATTTTCCAAGATTTTGCGCTTGATGAGTCAGTTGTTGATCCTTCAGGACCAAAGCCACACCGTTAAGGTTCAATCAGTTTGCTGATGCTGACCTTAAATCTTTCACAAAAAACGCTCGATAAACATTATATCCGATGTTGAGAGGCTCTGTAGTTGGCGCAGATTGTAGGGCCTCTTTTTGTGGATTGGCACATTTAATTCCATTGAGGAGCTCTGTAGTTGGCGCAGATTGTAGGGCCTCCTTTTTGTGGATTGGGCAGAGCACAATTTAATTCCATTCGTGGGCATGCTTTCTTCCGACCATATTTTACAAAGAAGCTGATGCATGCACCGTATAAATTTTTCGCCATCTTGTTTGAACAGTTCAGCCGCCAATTCATCGGACCTTGCCGCATTGTTATTCTTCGGATGGGTAGCTGCTATTCGAACTTCTTTATGGTCGGGTAATGGAACGTCTGCTCCATCGTCATCGATTTGGCAATCGTTTTCACCATATGCCGGTGTTATGCTTTCCCTTCCATTTACCAGGCTGGAGAGGTGTTCCCTCCACAATTTTAGTATTCTCTGAGCGTCATTCACTAGATCACCTACATAGATCTGGGGTCTACAAGAAAATTCTCCGGTACTGAAACCTTCTGTTAGTTGCCACATTTTTTCATAGAATTTCCGAGCATTACCCCTGTCGGCCAGCTTGTCAAGCTCTTCACACTCACTCATTGCGATCTCACTCTTTTTCTGCCTGCAAATTCGTTTCGCTTCCTTCTTTAACTCTCGGTATCATCCCATCCCGCACGTGTTAAAGTCGATTATAATGATATTAACACGTAAAAAATAAAATATACACATTTGTCAATAAAACTTTACTTGTATAGGATGTCATTAGTCATAACTCATACACCATCGAGTATTGAATTCAATACCCAACCGCTTATACGAGTATCAGTGTGAAGGTTTGCAACCGAAAATGTTGGACGCCAACTTTGTGCGCCAGTTTATTATAACTACAACTTTACTTTCTCGTAGTTTAAATAGACCGCTAATTTTTATGCAGACCACATTTCGCACGCTTTAGAGTTTTATTTTACTGAATTGTTTACCCATTTTTCATTGAAAGTTTTGAACGTGTTTGAATAGTGGAGCACCAATTTAGGTGTATAAAGTTCTTAAATAGCCTTAAGTGTTAGTGCTTGTTGTGCTAGTTTGTTTTACCACAATCAACAAAAATAAAACAAAACTCTTCAAAACAATAGTAGAACAAAATTTTTAATTAATGAACTACTGCCGTTAACAATTGAAGGCAATAACTAACAGCTCATTGCACCTTAAAAAAAATTAACAAAATAAATTTTTTGCAAGCTGCCAGGATCAAAGCCAGAGAAATACTGTAAGGTGCAAAATGTTAAGCTGAACACAAGCCATAGGAATTATATATGGTACATTACTCATACTCCGATCGACATATTCGACATTAGGGTTGCTAGAACAACGAAAATCATTATACATACTATAAAGTATATATCTAAATGTTCATTATGTTGAGCTCAGTCGATTTAGCCATGTCCGTCGGTCCGTCCGTCTATCTGTATATATAGGAATTAAGAAACGCTTTTTAAGAAATTTTGCAAAAGTCATTTTCTCTTCAAGAAGATGCTCATTTGTCGAAACGGTCAATATCGGACCACTTTAACATATAGCTGCCATACTACAAACTGAACGACCGGAATTAAGTCCTTGTATGGAAAACTTTCACATTTCACAATGTATCTTCACAAAAGTTGGCACAGCTTTTTTTCTTACATATTAGTGTAATCTACAAAGAAATTGTTCAGATCGACTTACTATAGCGTATAGCTGCTATACAAACCGAACGATCGCAATCTAGTGCTGGTATGGAAAGCTTCATGACATTCAACATGAATTACTATTTAAGGTAATAATATAATCTCCGAAAACATTGTTCAGATCAGATTACTATAGCATATAGCTTCCATACAAGCTGAACACATATATAGTTACTAAAATATATGCACCTGTGAAGGGTATATTAGCTTCGGTGCAGCTGAAGTTAACATTTTTTCTTGTTTCTACTCCATATTGTTATCCAACCACATACTTATATAATGTTTCCTGAGTTTCATTAATACCATCGATTGGTAAGGAGTGTTCTACGTTTCTTATATGAGGGCTTTGTCAAGGTTTCCTCTAATTTTATCCACTCTAGGTACAAACACTTCTCTCATAATAATTGAGATAACTCACATATAGTCCAAAGTCACCCTAAATTTAGAAATGTTAGTATTAGGTACACTGGTATACGGTTATTTTCCCAAAAAGTGGGGATGCCACGCCCTCTCCAATTTTTCAAAGTTATTAGCCTGCAGGTGCCCCCTGCTACTGCGTTCCTCCTATGCCAAACTATAGTTTTATATCGTTCTTTAGTGCTTAGTTAAGGCACTTTATACGTTTTTGGTTAATGCTTTGTGTGGCAGTGGTCCAATTACGCCTACCTAAAGGGTGATTTTTTAAGAGCTTGATAACTTTTTTTAAAAAAAAAACGCATAAAATTTGCAAAATCTCATCGGTTCTTTATTTGAAACGTTAGATTGGTTCATGACATTTACTTTTTGAAGATAATTTCATTTAAATGTTGACCGCGGCTGCGTCTTAGGTGGTCCATTCGGAAAGTCCAATTTTGGGCAACTTTTTCGAGCATTTCGGCCGGAATAGCCCGAATTTCTTCGGAAATGTTGTCTTCCAAAGCTGGAATAGTTGCTGGCTTATTTCTGTAGACTTTAGACTTGACGTAGCCCCACAAAAAATAGTCTAAAGGCGTTAAATCGCATGATCTTGGTGGCCAACTTACGGGTCCATTTCTTGAGATGAATTGTTGTCCGAAGTTTTCCCTCAAAATGGCAATAGAATCGCGAGCTGTGTGGCATGTAGCGCCATCTTGTTGAAACCACATGTCAACCAAGTTCAGTTCTTCCATTTTTGGCAACAAAAAGTTTGTTAGCATCGAACGATAGCGATCGCCATTCACCGTAACGTTGCGTCCAACAGCATCTTTGAAAAAATACGGTCCAATGATTCCACCAGCGTACAAACCACACCAAACAGTGCATTTTTCGGGATGCATGGGCAGTTCTTGAACGGCTTCTGGTTGCTCTTCACCCCAAATGCGGCAATTTTGCTTATTTACGTAGCCATTCAACCAGAAATGAGCCTCATCGCTGAACAAAATTTGTCGATAAAAAAGCGGATTTTCTGCCAACTTTTCTAGGGCCCATTCACTGAAAATTCGACGTTGTGGCAGATCGTTCGGCTTCAGTTCTTGCACGAGCTGTATTTTATACGGTTTTACACCAAGATCTTTGCGTAAAATCTTCCATGTGGTCGAATAACACAAACCCAATTGCTGCGAACGGCGACGAATCGACATTTCACGGTCTTCAGCCACACTCTCAGAAACAGACGCAATATTCTCTTCTGTACGCACTGTACGCATTCGTGTGGTTGGTTTAATGTCCAATAAAGTAAACTGAGTGCGAAACTTGGTCACAATCGCATTAATTGTTTGCTCACTTGGTCGATTATGTAGACCATAAATCGGACGTAAAGCGCGAAACACATTTCGAACCGAACACTGATTTTGGTAATAAAATTCAATGATTTGCAAGCGTTGCTCGTTAGTAAGTCTATTCATGATGAAATGTCAAAGCATACTGAGCATCTTTCTCTTTGACACCATGTCTGAAATCCCACGTAATCTGTCAAATACTAATGCATGAAAATCCTAACCTCAAAAAAATCACCCTTTACAAACTCATACGTTTTTGCCGTTTTTGCCAAGAAACGAGTTTAACAAGTTTCATTACGAACGCACAGACAAACAGTCACTCAGATTTCAACTCGACTTATCATCCTTGACATACGAGTATATATGTAACTCGATTAGTATTAGGTGATTCATACAACCATTAAATGAACGAAACTATTGTACTCTGTAGCAACATACTGCAAGAGTATAGTATAAAAACTAAACAGCCTAAACAGGAACATAAAAGTTAAGGCTGAAACTAAACTATTGTTAGGAAACTGTGAGATTATTCACCTGCAAAACAAACACTTACGCTATTCGCAATGATTCAAACTCGATTTGGACCAAATTGTGCTGAATTTTTTTGGTAAAGTTAGTTTTTCTAGAATTATTTCCAATAGTTATGTTGCTTTATGGGACACCGTATATCTTGTAAGGCATTATAATAATAAATTGTAATTTTAATTGAGCATATCTTTTGGTAAGATTTAATACTAGTATGCGAATTTAATTCCCCACATTAATAAAGGGTCGGTGAAAAATATAACAGTGAATAATAACGTTTTCTAACAAAAATACAAACCTAGACATTTCGATCGATTGTCATTTAATAGGATTGAGCGCGCTCAGAAGATTTTTCATAAAGTTCGTTGACCCATTACCATCGTATACATCTCGCTTATTGCTTCTACATCTTAAATTGCTGGAAAATCAACGGTCCGTTCTCTACCTTTTATTTGTTTCCAATATAATTAATGAAGGTATTGACTGTCCCTATTTATTAGGGAAAATTAATTTCAATACTCTTCACCGTTGTCTCAGATTATTTCTCCAGTTTATTATAAAAAGGATAATACCTAATTTACGGGTATGCTCTCAAGCATGCGATGCGTGAGTATAACTCGATTTCCGAGAAAGTTCTTCTTGATATTTCTCACTCTAGGGTGTCCTTAATACCCTTAACTGTGGTTTTTAGTTTAAGTTGACTTTTTGTATAATCGTAATTTAATTATTATATTATTCTTATTTAAATCTTAATCTTCTATTAATCTGAGAGAATAAATGTTCATAGACTAAGGTAACTAAATAAATAAATAACAAGTAAGGAAAGGCTAAGTTCGGGTGTCACCGAAGATTTTATACTCTCGCATAGTGATAATAGAGATTTCATTATCCGTCATTTACATATTTTTTTAATTTTCTGTAAAATTAAGTAGATTAGTAGTTCCTGAGATATGGTTTTTGGTCCATAAGTGGACGACGCCACGCCCATTTTCAATTTTTAAAAAAAGCCTGGGTGCAGCTTTCTTCTGCCATTTCTTCTGTAAAATTTAGTGTTTCTGACGTCCGCCCATACAAAGGTTATGTTGAAAATCGAAAATCACTAAAAGTGCGTAGTCGGTTAACGTAGTCGGTTAACGCACTTTTAGTGATTTTCGATTTTCAACATAACCTTTGTATGGGAGGTGGGCGTGGCTATTATCCGATTTCTTCTATTTTTGAACTGTTTATGGAAATGCCTGAAAGAAACGACTCTATAGAGTTTGGTTGACATAACTATAATAGTTTCGGAGATATGTACAAAAAACTTAGCAGGGGGCGGACCACACCCACTTTTCAAAAAAAAAAAAGTCCAAATATGCCCCTCCTTAATGCGATCCTTTGAGCCAAATTTCACTTCAATATCTTTATTTATGGCTTAGTTATGACACCTTATAAGTTTTCGGTTTTCCCCATTTTGTGGGCGTGGCAGTGGGCCGATTTTGCCCATCTTCGAACTTAACCTTTTTATGGAGCCACCCTGATCACTTTGGCTTATATAACCCTATATCTGACTCTTTTAGTTTTAGGACTTACAAACAAAAGTAATGTGAACAAAACTATAATACCCTTTTTAGCAACTTTGTTGCGAGAGTATCAAAAAAATGTATGGTAGAGAACTGGAAACAAATCTACGGAGTGGTAAAGTATATTGCTTCCAGTTTTTACAAGAATTTGACATTTGCGGGTAATACAGGACGTGTAAGCAACAAAAATGACAAGTCTCCTTAAACATATGAAACACACAGAACACTTGAGAATATTTTGAAAGTAATAAAATGGTGTTTCGCTTTTTTAACAATTAAGCCCTTATTTTTGTTCCCATCGTATTATGAAAAGACTTCAGCTAAAACATTTAGTATAAGTGGCGAAAACAAATCATGAAAAATTTCCGCCTTCCATTATATACATTGCAAACAAACTTAGTATTCATATGTGTTAACAATAATTCATTAAATTCGAAAATAATTTCCTCTTTCTTTTTATAATTTGCCTATACATTTTCCAATATATAAGTAGACTTCACTATTAGTAAATACCTTTGTTTTGTTATACTCCTGAATACTCATATGCACCTGCAGAAAAATTCATTTATAATCCAATTCAAAATAAAACACATCGCTACTTACCTTTTGCTTTCATAACTATTCAGTGTCCTATATGCATATATAGTATACCACATTTATACTCATACCTTTAACTTCCAGGCTAGTGCAATTACTACTTAATAACACTCAAGTCAATCAGTTGATGACAGTTAAGATAAAAAAAATATATACAGGGTGGCTCAAAACCAATCCGCCTATCAGGAGATTCTATAAATTTTGCAATTGACCTCTAATGTCAGTTCGGTTATGACAATTGTATAGTAAGCACATACGAAATATACGTAAATGAACAATAGTACGCTACACTGCGCGCCACAACTGATATGCTGAAGGCTGCATTTCCCGGGCGCCTATTCTCCCGTTTTGGCGATTTGCACTGCCAGCAAGATCGCCTGATTTTACGGCTCCAGACTTCTTTTTGTGGGGCTTTTTGAAGTCGCGGGTGTATGTCAACAAGCCTTAGACTCTTGCAGCTCTTAAAGACAGTATCCGTCAAGAATGTGAGACCTATCGCCAGAAGTTCTGGCCAAAGTGATAGAAAATGCCATAAAAAGGGCTCAATCATATTCTATTCCCTCCAACATCATAAAAGTGTGCTCCAATTGATATGAATATATGTCACTGCTGAGCAATTCAACTTTCAACTACGTATGTATTAATACCTCTTTATATTCGTGTGAATTGATTTCAGTTGTCAATCAAATGTATTGAATATATTGGTGTCAAGTTTAGATTTAAACAACTAATTGCTGTCATGGAAATACCATAATACAAGCAAGTTGAACGTAGCGTTATTTATTATTTGTATTCAGTTATTACCATTCAGTGCCAGTGACATCAAAAATATGCAAAATACATGCATTCAATGTTTTAAATGTATAAAATTCAAGTGGAAAAAAATTTTGAAAATCAAAAAAGCTAATATTATATCGTACAGATAAACGTTTCACATATGAGTGATTAAATGGGAAAAATCGGACATAGTTATTCACAGAACCAAAAGCATATGACAAATAAAGAAAGACACTAATGACACAGATTTTGGATAAATGCTTTAGCAATATATTGACAAGTAGGGGGAATTAAGCACCTAATAAATATACATTTTCAAACACATAAAATCCAACTGTACAAATCTATTCCTACGGTCGTTACCTGTTACAATTTAAATTTTATTTAATGTTTAAGAGCATATTTTCAACGTTATAGTATTTTAGATTATATATGTACATATTTATTAAATATACAACAATTAATAGCGCATTAAACTTTTTCATAGTTTAATTTCCGTGTTTCATATTCATACAGGAAACCGATGGAATGGTGACTCGCTAACGGAAGCGCCAAAAACCACTCCAACGGCGCCAGTAGAAGGTTAACCAACCTATCACTAATCGACAGAGCAGCAGAAAACTTTGAGGGAAAAATCAAGTGAAAGATTGGCGCCATTAGATGAAATCTCTACAAGGATCTTCAAGCATAGCTATAGCTCAATAAGTGGGGGACTGGTAGACAACATAACCATACGTTGTACTTTTTAGAGAAGATTCCAGGTAACGCTAAAGGAAGACGGATGGCGCAGAAGCATGCGACATCCCAGTGGAACTTATAACTTACAGACGGATCAAAAATGGACAATGGAGTGGAAGCAGGAATCTATTGCTCGGATCTAGATCTCAAGCAACTCTTCAAGCTTTCCGATTACTGCAGTAACTTTCGGGTGGAAGTATTTGCAGTTGGGAAAGGGGCCGAGATATATAACAGCGCACGAAATAACAAAAAAGGATAAATATATGCGTTGATAGCGAGACAGCACCTAAGGGAATAATCTCACATCGCATTACCCCAGAGAATATCCTTAGAAGCAGGGAAGCAGTAGGTGAAGCGACTGGCGGAAAGCCGCTGTATATATACTGGTTTGAAAACGAAGCAGTTGATGAGATTGCCAAAAGAGATATTCGATTGATTACTGAACAAATACAGGAAACACGGAAGTCGCGTAGAACGATATATGTACAACGAAATTTCCGAAAGAGATGACAGGTGGATCAGGGCGAGATGAACCCATAGAAAAAATTCCCTTGCTCTTACTCATATTGTCTCGAAAGGACGGTCGGGCGGCTGTTGGCGTCTTAAAAGGTCGAAACCTACTGACATCACATGCCAGCCGAATGGGAAAAGAAGTTAATATGAGAGAGACGCTGAAACGCCTCTTATGCATATTTTCAGCACAATATAGAACTCGTCTCAAGGATCTAGGAGCTTCAGAATTCAAAGGGCTGAGCGAAGTATCAAACACGGACATTAAACTGCTGTTAAAGTTCGCAAAAAACGTTAACGACCTGTGTAACGACTTTTTCACCTTAAATTAATCTGAACCATCTGATATAACTAAGGACCACTAGGTTTATATATGACATCAAAAATGTATGGCCGGCAAGAATAACCTAACTTGACCTGCCAAAGGCAACAAATTCCACAAAGATTTAACAAATTAGCTGTGAACAACAAAATAGCTTGCGTTTTTTCCTTAGAACTTTTGGCATTTAAATGACAATCACAGAAAGGTGTGTGACAATTAATTTATTTTGGAGTACAACAACAGAGAAATCGCTTATTGCAACATAATATATTATTGATAAGCTCAAAGGTAAACTATCTTATTTATTAAGGTTTATTAGTTGAAGTAACTACAATATGTATATACACATCATATTATATAAACAGGCAAAATATAATGGGTTGTCAAAAAAGTCTTGCGGTATTTTTATTGAATCAATTCGTGTGGCACCCATACATCGAGGTTCTTAGTGACTCCAGGCTTCTTCAAATGGTTTATAACGGTTTGATGACTACTATGCCGGTCTCTTTCGACCAATTCAGCGATTTTATCGCAATTTTCGACGACAAGCCTTTCGGAGCGGGGCGCATCTTCGACCACCTCTACACCAGAACGAAAACGTTGAAACCATTGTTGTGCGGTGGAAATGGAAACTATATCGGGTCCATAAACTGCACAAATTTTATAGGCGGCTTGAGATGTATTTTTAGCCTTTATCGTAGTAGTACTGTAAAATATGCCGTATTTTCTCTTTGTTTTGCTCCATGTTTGCGACGCTATAACTCACGAACGAGTTAAAAGAAACGACAATCATTCAAACACATATTAGCGCGTGAAATGAGCTTTCCAAAAAGGTATAGCATGACCCAATGCGACGAATAAAACTAGAACTACGAGCTTTCAGCGCCAACTACCGAAAATACCGCAAGACTTTTTACCTTTTTGGTTTTAAAATTTGTTTTCACAAACACACTATTGAAGGAATTTTATATATTTAAAACACTTAATGCATTTATTTCGAACATTGCTGATGTAGCTGGCATTGAATGGCAATAACTGAATATAATGAATAACTCTAAGTTCAATTTGCTCATATTATGGTATTTCTATGACAGAAATTAATTGAACACATTTTATCGTGGCATCAATATATTTTATTGACAACTGAATAGGATTCACATGAATATAAACTAGCGTAAATAGTTGAATTGCTGTGCAGTGACATGTATTCTAATTAATTGAATCTAACTTTTATAAGATTGGTGTTGTGTAGACTCTCAGGTAAATAGAATGTACTTCAATAACCAATATATTCATGTACTTATATATATTTATTAAAAATTCGATATCTAACTAAGTTAAGTAATCAAAAGGTATTTGATAGTTGTTGGCATTTTTTTTAACACAAAAAGAGGAATTGCTACGTGTTTGACACAAGTATTTAAATAAGTAGACAAAAAAAGCTTAATAATAGATCATATGTGATATATGCATGATACTGATACCGAAAATAAATAGATTTATTCACATATTTATAGTCAAAAGTGCTCACTTTTAGTAGTTAGCTCTAACACGTCGAATTACTTTCATTTCAAATTGCTGTTATTATATATACCTATTAAGAGTGTTATATGTAAGAGTGTTTTTACTAACTAGAGCATATTCAATTTATACTTTAATGAGTAGAAGCCCTCACAATGACAATATGTAGGAAAACCTTCACTAAAATTATACAGTTACAGGTACAAATGTGGCAACCAATTTGAATTGCCGTCAACTAAATGACTTAGCTGTTATTGAGTAGCATTTAGACTGGCCTAGCAGATACTTGTGCCCAAAAAATTTAAACTGTCAACCATCAACCTCAACCGACGAAGCTCACGTTCAACAAATCAAAGATTTGGTGTTGAAAAACCGTCGATTAACAATTAGAGACCTTGCTGATGAAGTTGGCATATCGAGAGGCTCAGCCAATACCATTTTGAAGGATGTTTTGGGCCTCAAATCTCGACTGGTACCGAAAACATTGATTTGTTTGGAAAAAAGGCGTCGCGTTGAAGGCGAAGAAACATTGCTTTCCGATTACCAGGGTGTCATGAGACGCATTATAACTAGACTTGGATCTATGTTTACGACCCCGAAACAACTGATCAGTCGAGCGAATATCATGCCAAAAGAGAGCCGAGACTAAAAAAATCGCGCCAAACTCGCTCAAAAATCAAGGTCATGTTGACTGTTTTCTTCGATTATCGTGGTGTTGTGCATTATTAATTCCTTCCAACCGGTCAAACAGTCAACAAGGAATATCATTTAAACGTTATGCGTCGTTCGCGTAACGCTATCCGCCTAAAAAGGCCGGAATTGTGGAAAGACAATTCTTGGTTTTTACACCACGATAAATCACCATCCCATACTGCCCTCGTAATTCGTGATAATTTCGCCAAAAACTCAACCCATTTTGATATCCATCACGTTTACGTAAGAGTTTCCTATCCGTATTTTGTATGCGTATGACTAGGTGTTTTCTCTTTCCGGTGCTCACGTGCATTTAATTGAGTATCTGTGGGTGAGTTACAAAATTATAGTACAGGGTAGGCCATTTAAAGTTGACCCATCTGGTAACGCTGTAACTTTTAACAGCGCTGACAAATCGGCTAATGTCATACCACGTTAGAAGCGTCATTTGAAGACAATTTATACCATGAAACAGTACACTCCAAAAGAACGCGCTGAAATTGTTCAGCTTTATATTCAAAATAACTTTTCAATTGTGTTAACTCAACGTGCGTTTCGCAAAAAAAATAAAGTGAAAAGTGCTCCAGTTAAGAACACAATTAAGTCTTTATACGCAAAATTTGTGAACACCGGTAATCTCAGTAATGCCAGTCATGCATCCAGACAACGCACAAGACGTTCTGATGAAAATATCGAAGCTGTACGAGCCAGTATTGAGGAGACTCCATCGACATCGAGTTATCGCCGCTCTCAGGAATTAGACATCTCTCGCACCACTCTCCGACGCATAATTCATAAAGATTTGAAGATGTTTCCATATAAAATTCAAATGGCACAAAAACTAAACCCAGCTGATTATCCGCGACGCCTTAATTTTGGCAAACAAACAAATGGGTCAACTTTAAATGGCCTACTCTGTACTTTGAAGTTGCATTGGCTACGCGCAAATACATATTGAGACCGTTATCGCACCGCAATAACTAAATACTTGATGCCTGAAACTGAAGTTCGTGATCTCACTGATATTTGATTGCAACAAGACGGCGCCACTTTCCACAAATACCTTCAATCAAGGATTCTTCAGTGAGAAGAGAATTTGACGTTTTGAGATGATCTATTGGCCGCAAAGATCGTATGAAATCACAACGTTATACCTTTTCCTGTGCGAATATGTCTAAATTCTATGCGAAGTAAGGCCTTGGAGCAAGGCAAAACACCATGCGTGTCATTCGCCAGTTATCAGCCGAAATGCTGTCATCGAAAATTAGATAATCTTAAAAACTAAATGCAAATTAATGTTCTTTCGAATGATAATCGACATTCCCCATTAAATTTGAATCTTCTGTGTTTTTTCTATAAAAAAAGTAATGAACTTCGAAATTAAAAAAAGTTATGATGTGTACATTTCTTTCATATTTCATTCTTTTACAAAAAATATGGATTGTTCTCGGTTGACGTTTATAAGCTACATAAATTTCCTACTTTACTGTATCTTTTTATAACATAAATGTAGAAAAGTAGTAGCCAAAGAATAATCCAAAAGAATAATTTTTTCTCAAATATTAAATTTCCAGACAGACTACCATGCATTGAATACTACAATGGATTCTAAATAGTTATGTCTACGATAATTGGTCATAGATCAAACACAGATATTCCTACATATATTAAAATTCCATTAAAGAATAATTTTGAGACACTTTAGAACTTAAATGGCTTCATTCCACGTCGCTGCACAAAATTTCAAGCCATATTTACCTTTGACACTTATAAGTAGGCTTGATAATACTAATGGCACTCCCACGTTGGATCGTAGTAACGAAATTGTAAGAAATACTATATGTGGTGTGGTGGTGAAGATGTTGCATTTGCATTTAGTCGATGCATTCAAAAACGCTTAGAAGTAGGCAAGATATGCGTTTCGAAGCAAAGAAACAGTTATTGCAGCCATGAATAAATTTCATAAAAAATAAATTTCAAAGAAAGTAAAAAGTTTAAAGCGTTTCGTAGAAAGTAGTTTAGATTGTCTACTAAATACGAATGTATGCATATATATATTCGTTCAAACATATATTTCCATGTAAATTTTGCTGAGTGGCATGCTTTTAATCATGAAATTAATTTAGTTTAGTTTAATAGTTGCATGTTTTACTGGACAGTACTCCGTTGAGTTGTCAAATACATATATATAACGGGTTGTCAAAAAAAAATCTTGCGGTATGTTTATTGAATCAATTCGTGTGGCACCCATACATCGAGCTTCTTAGTGACTCCAAGCTTCATCAAATGGTTTATAACGATTTGATGACTACTATGCTGGTCTCTTTCGACCAATTCAGCGATTTTATCGCAATTTTCGACGACAGGCCTTTCGGAGCGTGGCGCATCTTCGACCACCTCTACACCAGAACGAAAACGTTGAAACCATCGTTGTGCGGTGGAAATGGAAACTGTATTGGGTCCATAAAGTGCACTAATTTTATTGGCGGCTTGAGATGCATTTTTGCCTTTATCGTAGTAGTACTATAAAATATGCCGTATTTTCTCTTTATTTTGCTCCATGTTTGCGATGCTATAACTCACTAACGACTTAGAAGAAACGACAATCAATCAAACACGTGTTAGGGCGTGAAATGAGCTTTCCAAAAAAGTATAGGAGGACCCGATGCAACAAATAAAAGTAGAACAACGCGCTTTTAGCGCCAACTAGCGAAAATACCGCAAGACTTTTTTGACAACCCAATATTAGCAAATACTTAAAAAATAACCTCTTGCTTACCACAACCAAAGTAAATTTTGTAATGAGTCTTGAATAGACTAACAACATTCCGGTTCATTATTTGCTTAGAGACCTAAGAAACATTTTGCAAACTTGTACCATTAGATTTGATGTTTTTATTCTATTTGCTCGAGTGAAACACCTCGCTTTTTATGCGCTGCACTTACATATCTGCTCCTAGTGCATGACCTGGTATGTGAGATAACTACAACTACGAACGCAGTCACGTCAACCAAACTATAGAAGAATAAATGTTTGCTTTATTCCTTACAACGTTGGAGCGTATCTTCTTTTGCCTGCCCATAAAACTGCACACTTCGTCATCATACTTGGGTAATATCGTAAAATTTTATATTTCTAATGACGTGTCATGACCATTTCTCGCAATGTTATGCGCTCATTCGCCTTCTTTGATATTTCCCACCTTTCAAGTACAACAACAAACACTTTGTGAATTATATAATATTCAGTTATGAGAAGTTACGTACACTTACAATGCGTGCACAGAGGACAATATTATCCAAAGCTAATACTGCGGCACATTGTTGATCCATTTTTCCATACACATATGAGTTTGTTCGACGAAATTTTCCAGGACTCTTCTGCACAAATCTGGCTGAATTTGATTAATGCAACGTTGAATTTCCATCTCTAAAGCCTGACTGATTGTGGATAGACCTATGGTTTTAAATAACCCAATAAAAAAATCTAAATATGTATAATCGCAAGATTTAGGGGGCCAATTGTGATCACGAAAACGAGAGAGTATACGACCTGTAATGCTTGATTTGTTTTTTGTTTAAAGTTGACAACTCTTTACTACATAAATGGGGCACCACGTATTCTGAAATTAACATTTTTTTTCGTAAAGCATATTGGTTGAGAAATCAGTTTATGTTTTGAGTCTTATATATGAACTTTTTATTTTTTAATTCAACCAATGTCTGTTCGTATACCCACAGAAGTCTTTGTAGACAAGCCTCATTCTGGACAATCTTTGACTTCTTCAACTGATAGAAATATTAAAAAAATTAAAGATGTGGTGCAAGCATAGCAAGAGAGCTCTACATCTCTCGGGAGTCCGCTCGAATAATTTTGGTGGATATTTTGAGTACGAAACGCGTTTTTGCTGGAACCGAGATTACGATTGTGACCGCAGTGACCTTAACTCAACCACCGTCTTCACCAGATTTGGCTCCGTGTAATTTTTTCTTGTTCCCCAAACTGAAAGTGCTGCTCCATGGAACCACTTTTCATTCGGTCGAAGAGATAGAACAAAATTCGCCGAAGGAACTAAAAGCCATCCCAAAAAGTGCTTATGAAAAGTGCTTCGAGGACTAGATGACAAGAAAATTATGATAAATGTATTACATCTGGTGTGGATTACTATGGAGACGACAAAATAGATATTGATGAGTAATTAAATGTTGTGCATTTTTTTTTCCAATTTTCGGGTGCTTTTTTGTCACAATGTATGTATATCATAAAATTGCATAAGATTAACTTGCAATGAAATATTTGCCTTAAACGACGCGAGTAAAATCTCTTTACTGCTGAAATCATGCAATTCTTGAAGAGCCGCCATAAATAGTACGGGGCGTATGTACAACCTTTTTCTCATATAAAGTGGTTTTTTCAAATAGATTTTTTTTTTTAAACTATGAATTCGTTAATTAAAAAGAAAATTCATTGAGTTAAAATATTAAAATTCCAACTGCTAATATATTTTAAAAGGATAAGTAAACAAAAATTGTAGGAAACGTTTTTATAGAGCATTCAATTACATACAAAATCTATGAATCGAGATAATTTTTCAAGTAGTTGGAAGCGAGATATGGATTTTTTTCAAAGTGATAAGCAAACACCAAAAACATGTATTGTTTTTTTTGTTTTCTTCTTAATCTACCCTAATGTATATTTACTTGCAATGATGTGGTCGTAAAGTAAGTAAAGAGTAAAGAGAATTAGTCAATCTCCTTCTATGGGTTCTTCTGTAAATTGAATCTCCTTTAACAAACGAACTTAACACTATAACGACATAAACGGCGCAGCAACAATTGTAAATGTACAATTTTTTTATATAACGTAAATAGATGATAAGGCTGAGGCAATCTTGATGACAGAGGTTCCAACGGCCAGATCAGTTGAAGGCGTAGAAGACCTTAGACAAAACAGAAAGTAAACTTGACCACAGGCACACGTGCATGCAGACATTTATATATATATTATAAGATATATGCGTTTTAGTTGCGCAAAGCAGTGACTTCAAAAGCACATAAAGCAAATGTTGGTGCTGGTCACAATGTATGTATCATAAAATTGCATAAGATTAACTTGCAATGAAATATTTGCCTTAAACGACGCGAGTAAAATCTCTTACTGCTGAAATCATGCAATTCTTGAAGAGCCGCCATAAATAGTACGGGGCGTATGTACAACCTTTTTCTCATATAAAGTGGTTTTTTCAAATAGATTTTTTTTTTAAAACTATGAATTCGTTAATTAAAAAGAAAATTCATTGAGTTAAAATATTAAAATCCAACTGCTAATATATTTTAAAGGATAAGTAAACAAAAATTGTAGGAAACGTTTTTATAGAGCATTCAATTACATACAAAATCTATGAATCGAGATAATTTTCAAGTAGTTGGAAGCGAGATATGGATTTTTTCCAAAGTGATAAGCAAACACCAAAAAATATGTATTGCTTTTTTTTCTTAATCTTACCCTAATGCATATTTAGTTTTAATGATGTGGTCGTAAAGTAAGTTAAAAGTAAAGAGAATAGTCAATCTTCTTCTATGAGTTCTTCTTTAAATTGAATCACGTTTAACAAACAAACTTGACACTATAACGACATAAATGGCGCAGCAACAATTGCAAGAGTACAAATTTTTTATATAAAGTAAATAGATGATTAGGCTGAGGAAATCTTGATGACACAGGTTTCAACGGCCAGATAAGTTAAAGGCGTAGAAGACCTTAGAAAAACCAGAAAGTAAACATGACCACAGGCACACGTGCATGCAGACATTTATATATATATTATAAGGTATGGATATATGTAATGAGTTGCGCAAAGCAGTGACTTCAGAAGCACATAAAGCAAATGTTAATGCTGGTCTCAAACAGTGCCACTTTGCAAGTTGCATAAGTATAAAACCTAACAGTTTGTGAGCTGCTTACGTGCAACTCTATGTGTTTGAGTACGTGCATACTAAGGCTATAAAATCAAAGGTCTCACATGTGTCTGAAAACGACTCAAATGGAGCCCTTAATGAAGCCATAACTCCAAGGCCCAGTTTATTTGTTAACATGTACAATGTGAGTATTAGAAGAGGTATTCCCCAATCCGTGTAAGATACAGCGTTTGG
Organism: Bactrocera correcta; assembly: GCA_027475135.1. Taxonomy (NCBI): domain Eukaryota; kingdom Metazoa; phylum Arthropoda; class Insecta; order Diptera; family Tephritidae; genus Bactrocera; species Bactrocera correcta. The sequence continues at coordinate 93,715,754 of CM050323.1, forward strand.
TTCTACTGCCAAAGCCAAAAAACCCACCAGAAGAACCTTCATCTTATCAACCTCTTTGCATACTCGACACAAAATTGCAGGAAAGCATTGTAAGAAACCGCTTGGAGTTAGCAATCAACAAAAAAATACTGCGCGCTAATAACCCTGAATGCGAAGAATTCGTTCAACTCCGCAAAGTGGGCAAATATAATAAAAGCTCTACACGATATACACGCTCCTTAATTATCTGATAAATATTATAATGAGTTACTTTCAAAATAGGAGATTGCTATTCAAGACGGACGAGGGCACTCAGGGCTACGCTATCTACAGTGGAGTACCGCAAGGCTCGGTTTTAGGCCCGCTACTATGGGACCTGATGTATGACGGGGTGTTAAGAATACCACAACCAAAAAATGTGAAAACAATCGCATATGCGGATGTCCTCATAGTGGTAGCTGTAGCTAAACATCTGGATGACCTCCGAATCATATGTAATGACAGCATAAAAGGTTTGCGCCGACAGTTTACTACCATGAGTCTGGAGCTGGCTGAGCAGAAAACAGAAGTCCTGCTCATAAGCTCTAGGAAAATTGAAGAGAAAACATCGCTGACCATCGGTGAATGTGAGATTACTTTACAGCCACAGTTAAAGTATCTTGGGAGTAATAGTGGACTCAAGACCCAAGCTCAAGGAACACTTGGAAAATGCGACACATAAAGCAAATAAATATTTAACCCCTTGACGTATCAATTAGCGCAACGAAATTCGCTTCCAACTGTTCGCACACAACTTGCACTAAACAAACAAGTTTTATTGCTTATGAACTGTGGCAAAAGGGTTTTAATTCTTAACAAAAAAATGTGGATAATTACATAATTGATCTGCAGTAGATAATGCACTCAACTGCAACAATGTTTTTTGCTGAAAATAACGGGAAAATTTCAATTCTCTTTTCATCAAATGTACACTTCCACACACCACGAGTCAGACTCGTGATAATCATCGTGGAAATACGTCAGGGGGTTAATGCGTTGTCTAGAATGATGGCAAATAAAGACTGTGTGCGGTTCAGCCGACGATGTGTAATAGCTAAGGTAATAAGTTCAGTTATCCTGTGTGCAGCTCCAGTATGGATACAGGCGCTAAAAATAAAATCAAATACTAGACCAATTAACACAGTGCATAAGCTTTCAGCAATGCGCGTGGTAAGTGCTTTCCGAACCCTTTGGAGATAGATATGGGGTATATATATATAAATATATAATATATATAAATGATCAGGGTGACGAAAAAAGTTGAAATCCAGTTGACTGTCTGTCCGTTCGTCCGTCTGTCCATCCTTGCAAGCTGTAACTTGAGTAAAAATTTAGATATCTCAATGAAACTTGGTATGTGGGTTCTTTAGTACAAAAAAATTAAGAGCTCGTAGATGAGCGTATTCGGACCATTACCACGCCCACAAATCGCCATGAACAGAAAACCAATAAAAAAAACTGTAATTTGGCACAGGAGATCACGGTAGTCAGGGGCACCTGTAGGAAAAAAAAAATTTGAAAAATCTACAGCAACGAAGTTCGTCCAGCATAAATACTTCAAGAACCCCTACCGAGAATGTTAAAATGAATGGATCGAAAGATTACCCCGCTTATTCCCCATATAACGCATATACTAAAACATTACTTACATTCTTATGTCACATTGTGAAATTTGACGAAATTGGACAGCCAACTCTTCCCATATAGTACAATTTTAAGTTCCTCTTGATTCTTTTAATTTCCAGTACACAAATCAAGAGGCAATTAATATTATACAACGGGACTAAACTTCGTTTTAATATTGCTTTTAAAATATACCACCTTATGACAAAAAATTGTTTACATCTAACAAAAATTATTCAAGCCCCTAGGTGGCGGATATGTGAACCCCGTTATCAATAGTTGACTTTTGTTCGAAAATATCGGTAAATGTCTGAGATATCCAGTATAATTGCAATTCAGGAGTAGTACTTCTCTCGTATTCGTATGTCGATATGTCAAAAGAGAGTTGAAATATACTACATATAATGGATTTCGTTTTTCTAACAAACCAAATGTGTCTTCAGTATAAGAGTTATATATAGTATATGTATATATAAAATATTATAGTTTGGTTGACGTTTTTAACCTCAAAATTTTTCCCTGCTTTTGACTTTTGCAAGTTGTAAGAGAATAAATGCGTTCGGTTGCATTCGAACTGATCCCTTTCTTATTTGGTGTTTCAACATATATCTCAAAAAAAATAAAAGAATGTTAGTGAAAATTAACTTACGAATTGCGGACATTTTCTGCACAAAGTTCTGAGTATACGACGACTTATTATTTCATTATCATCCGATTATAAAGATGTTCACTGTTCTAATAAGAAAAGTTTAACTATTGCAACGGAAATTTAAACAAATCTTACGGACAGTCAGACGGAGGGACAGGGACAGTCATGGAAATGGACTCAACTTGTCATGTTGAAAATTTGTTTTATATCCGACGTTTCCTTTTGGATGTTACAAACATCGTAGCAAACTCAAACTTGTTTAGGGTACAAAAATATTTTTTTTTATTATTCAGTTTTCTGCACTTCAAAGTAAAGTAGTTGATACATATTTTGATTGATATATATTAATTGATCTTAATTAATATAAAATTATCACAATTTTCAGAAGTCATCTAAGTTTATGCCACTTAAAGAAATATCAACTGAATAATTTCTCTAGAAACTTATTTGCTCTAGCAAATACTTTCATCATCTTCTTATATTAAGTCAACCAGCAGATACCTAACATACAGTGCACTAATATTAACACATAATGCAGTTGAATGCCGATAACATACAAACAATCATTGCGATGACTAAAGCAAAGCGAACTGCTATATTTGCAGCTGTTCAAAAACAACGAAAAAAAATCAATGATTGTCAGTTGAATCCCCCTATTACTGCTTCTGTTGTTTTAACTCATTTTATTGAATCTGATTTCAAATTCATCGTTGACTGCAAAACTTATTGTCTCTTAAGCGCCGGCGTTGAGTTGCGCTGAATTTACAAGGGCGAGACAATTATAGGAGACAAGCGTTTGACAAGTACTTTCTGGATTGAGGCACACAATAAAGCGCTGCTGTGGCTATAGGATTAGGCATAGCGCATTTCCACGCAGGTTAGTGGGTGTGTGTAGCATAAGGCAGAGAAGTGAGCATTAGAGCTGGTCGTTTATAAGAAAAGAAAAAATCGCATATGGGGGAAATGCTCTACGAAGCATTTTGAACATCTTTGTCTGGAAACTATGAGTCTACAACCCATACGAAGCCAGCGACTATTAAGGTGAATTTTTTTAAAGGATTAAACAAATTTTTTTTAAAAAAGTAATTTTGAGGCAAGGAGATTTGTATAATCTCTAACAAACTTGGCTCTAAATCACTCTTAGACCCATAGTCTCTTAGGCAAAGTTGTTCAGAATGATCAGTAGAACATTTCCCACATACATGATGTTCTTCCTCTTTTTTACTGGCATACACATTGCTTACGAGGTTATAGCCCAGTTAACAACAGTGCGCCAGTTTTTTTTTTCTTTTCGCTATTTGGCGTAAATTCGAGTTACGAACTACAGCCAGATCCTTCTCCACCTGCGGCGGGTACCGAAACCTTTAATGCTGGAGTGTACTCTTCCATATGGGTAACATACAGTTGCAGGGCTATTCCCAATTCCTACTCTTGCCTCCTTGTGTAAGATGCGGTAGCCGACACGTGTGGAGCCTGTGGCCACGGCTCCAGCAGGCAAGTTTCAGCAGCCGACATATTTAATTTAAGGGATCGTTGAAGTCTAAATGTAGCGTCTTTTCACCAGAGATACGGCTGCTAGCGGGCGTCGGTCTTGATACAAGAGGCTCGCTATATAAATGTGTATAAAAATCTATATTACTCGTCTAGCCATTTTTGAAGCGACAATCTCGGATACGTGATTTTATAGCAAAAGAATCGATCCGCTCTAGTTAATATCCAACTCACCAACGTGCAGTAAGATTCCTTAAAATGGTGGAGTCTAGCACGAACAAACGAAGCACAAATCTTTTGAAAGCTTCACTGGCACAAACAGCGCTGACTATAGTGTATCTGCACTGCAGCGTTAAGATTTCTGAGAACTTTTGTTGCTGCTAAATGCAGGCATAAATTTGCGTACTAATAAGAGCTTATAACCAGCGTTTCTTCTCTAATTGCATAAATACGGAAATTACTGAATTCTGTGTTAATTCAAATATAAATAACGGGTGGACCATCTAACGTTTTAAATTTGAATTATCTATATTTCGAAATTGGAAACATCAAATACCATTCGGAAAGTGACAGATGTTCAGTAAAAAGTCAAAAATTTACGAAATGGGTCGCTAGTCACTAGAAGAAAACTGGGCTATATTAAAAAAAAAAACGGAGGATGGTTAATTTTACCGAAAAATCATCTTTTCGGAGGAGGCACATTTCCACCTCGATGGTTACGTTAACAAGCAGAATTTTCGCATTTGGGGCACAGGACGGCGCTACGTGCCATACAGCAAACGCTACACTCAATCTTTTACGCCATATCTTCGAAAATCGCATAATCAGCAAAAGAGGTGATGTGAATTGGCCTCCCAGAAGCTGCGATTTAACTCCGTTGGACTATTTTCTGTCGGGAGCTGTTAAAGATAAATGTTACGCCAACCATCCAAAAACAATTCAAGATCTAAAGTACGAGATTCAAGCTGCGCGGCCGACATATATCGAGAAAATACTCCAAAATTTGGTGGATCGGATAAGCTATTGTATACTCAGCCGTGGTGGTCACTTGTCCGAAATTATTTTCCACAAATAAATTTCATAAAAAAACCTTTTAAATAAATGTTAGACCATTGAAAAATAGCAAGCCGTTTTTTTATTAATTTTTTAAAATTTTAAAAATTTTATATGACCCACCCTTTATGTTGATGTAATGTTGTTGCTGCTTTCTTCAGGTCTAAGTTTTAATAAGCCAATCATATTTAGATTCCTCTGCAACTCTGATTTTAATACCCTGAACAGGTTATATTAAGTTTGTCATGATGTTTGTAACACGAAGAAGGAAGCGTCGGAGACCCTATAAAGTATATATATAAATGATCACTATGTTGAGCTGAGTCGATTTAGCCATGTCCGTCTGTCAGTCCGTCCGTCCGTCCGTCTGTCCGTCTATACATATACGAACTAGTCCCTCATTTGTCGGAACGGCCGATATCGGACCACTATAGCATATAGCTGCCATATAAACTGAACACTTTCACATTTGACAATGTATTTTCACCAGATTTGGTATAAATTATTTCCCAAGACAACAATGTAACATCAGAAGAAATTGTTCAGATCGGCTCACTATAGCATATAGTTGCCATACAAAACTAACGATGGGAATAAAGGGCTTATATGGAAAACTTTCGCATTTGACGGGGTATCTTCACGAAATTTGACATAGATTACTACTTAAAATAATAACATAATCTTCGAAAAAATTGTTCAGATCGGATAACCATAACGTATAGTTCCATACAAACTGAAGACATAGTTACTTAAAGAAATGCAGCGGAGCAGCCGAAGTTAACTTTTTTTCTTGTTTTTACTGCTACTAGAGCAATATCATAAGAGGGTACTGTGTTGTGCTAGTTGTTTTATAATTTGGGCTTGATAACTGTTTGTTGTGTAAGATTTTGTATTTAAAGTCAACATAGTGAGCTCGTTTATTTGCTGCGGTTTAATACGGTTTGTGACAATATGGGCGCAAAACAATCTGTTTGGGCGAAATTCTGCTTTTTTGCTTCCTAACCATTCTGGTTGAAGAGATTTTGTTGAGAATTTTTGACAGGATGAAAATTAATGTAATACCCGTATAGTTCTTACATATCGATAGATCGCCTTTTTTGAGAACCTTTATCAATATGCCTCTTAACAATTCGTCCAGTAGTTATCCTTTGTGTCAAATTTCTTCAAAAAGGGGAGCGAAATAGCGAGAGGAGACTGAGGGATCTGCTTCAGGGGTTTCGGGAAGAATGATGTCATGATATTGATGAACACGCTGACTGAAGTTGCTGTTGGAAATTTAGCACTTCTGGCGGTTAACTTTGCATCTGGAGGCTCAATTTCAGAAAAATGTTGGAACCATCTTGCCAATTGGTCGTGTTTCGTTGTAAAAGTAATCCATTTCAAGCTTTTTTAAGAAAAACAAACGGAAACTTCAAATTTAATGGGAAATCGTTATTATCATTTAAAATAATATCTTTGCCATTTATTATTTGAAGATTATCTCTTTCAAATGTTAGCAGCGGCTTCGTTACAGGTGGTCCATTCTTAAGTTGAATTTTCGATGATTCGTTCGAGCATTTTGATTTATATATAACTGCCGAATGACACGCGTGTTTTTTGAAGTTGAGGTATGTAAGTTTCAACTCGAGAGCCATGCCTTGAAGTTTTTGTGTAATGCGGATGTATTTATAAATTTATAAATATTTCTTTAGAATTTTTCGTCACTATCGTGATTTTCAGTTGGATCATATTCCTCGTATGCGCTAACAGACAGTGTTCTTTGAAAGTTGTGACCTCTCTTGCCTATATTTCTCTTTACAGCTCGTAGCGATTATGATTGTTTACAGACTGTGTCAAATTTTGTAAATGTGTTCAGTAAGGTTTGCCATTTTATCATATCCTGTTTCATTTCGTACAATACTTGGAAATTGCCAAGATTATAATACACATTCACTTTTTTCGAAATATTCACACATTTTGGCTTAATGGCTTCGTCTACAAACACAATTGTAGCTATTGAAGTGAGTCAAATCATCGTGTGGTTTAAAAAACGAAATATCATCATCAAACATTGACCGCTTTGTGCGGATTGTGGTAACGAGGCATTATAAGACCTTATTTCTGTCGATATGAGTCAGAAATTTATTTTTCCCATCAATTGCGAGCATTACAATCCGATGTTGTCCGACTTTTTTCACCCGAAAGCTGCGGCCTCATGTTTCACGTCTAAAAATAAACATATTGCGTGCAAAGTTTTGCGACTATTTAATTTCGAGAAATGACCGAGCCAAATAGCAGACAAGATCATGCTATGTAACGCATCCACATTATTTTCTCTGGGATTATGTTACTCGTAAATCTAAGGTCTACGTCAATCAACCAGCAACGCATGAGAAGCTCGAAAACAACATTCAGGTCACTATAGCTGAATGCTGCGGTTCATCGATAATTAGCCCCGACAGTGGATATATGAAAACTGAGCCAAAGGTCGCTTAGGCCGACATTGTGTTGAAATCATAAATAGCACACAATTTTATGGCAGAAAAATAAAATAAATGTTCTTTTTTTGATCAAAATTGTTGTTTTATCTTATTTCAACACCGTTCTTGTCGGTTTACCCTGTATGCATATCTGGAAAATACTTATTAGCTTAGATCAGTCTCACATTATCATGAAATATTTAGGTTGTAAAAAAAGTCTTACGGTTTTTTCGCTACTTATGCTATACCTTTTTGGAAAGCTCATTTCACGCGCTAACACGTGTTTGATTGATTGTCGTTTCTTTTAAGTTGTTCGTGAGTAATAGCGTCGCAAACATGGAGCAAAATAAAGAGAAAATACGACATATTTTACAGTACTACTACGATAAAGGCAAAAAGCATCTCAAGCCCCCAAAAAAATTTTGTGCAGTTTATGGACCCGATACAGTTTCCATTTTCACCGCACAACGATGGTTTCAACGTTTTCGTTCTGGTGTAGAGGTGGTCGAATATGCGCCACGCTCCGGAAGGCCAGTCGTCGAAAATTGCGATAAAATCGCTGAATTGGTCGAAAGAGACCGGCATAGTAGTCATCAAACCGTTATAAACCATTTGAAGAAGCTTGGATTCACTAAGAAGCTTGATGTATGGGTGCCACACGAATTCATTCAATAAAAATACCGCAAGACTTTTTTGACGACCCTATATTTGATCACGAAAAGCTTAAATTGTACATGGCAATATGCTCAATTTCGAGATGTTTGTGCAAATGAATAGCCTTGTTTTGACAATTTCACATTTGGTTTAAGACAACACCGACAGCCAGTTATACTAATAATAATATTTACCTAATTAATAGTCTAGCAATGCCACTAGCTCTTAGAAACGAATACAACCTATAGAGCAGGAGCAGCTATTACAAATTACAGTGTGTAAGTAATGTTTCTCATTTTGCTTTAGGATTCATTGGGTTATGGAATTGTTTTTAGTAATGCAAAGTTATAGTGCTGTAATGAAGGAATAAGGACACCTACGTAAATCTGTGCGTTGAAACGAAATATTAGTAAATATATGTATGTGTATGAATACTAAAATGTCAAACCCGACAAAAGAGCGGTATCTGATGTGGACACTAAATCTTTTCATTCAGTTATGTTTATGATCAGTTAAGGAGGAGCTTAGCAAAAAGATAATAATATGATTTTAATAAAATTACTTCAAATATACATATGTGCAATACTGTAAATGCGTATTCTCTATGTGTACCATGAGTTCATTAAAATTGAATGAACAGAGAGTTGGGACATTATATAAGTATGGTTGGATTATCGCAAATCTCCTTGTAGTTAATTTTGAATATGCTAAAATGAGTGAATTTATAAGTAGATCAATTGAAAATATGTAAAAGTAATTATAAATTACTTGAGGCGTGCACAGTGGCACTTCGGCGAAAAAAATAGGATTTTTCCACTTTCCAATTTCAAAACTTTAATGATTTTGTTTTGTAAAGAAATATTTGGATAAGAAAAATTCAACAAGGTTTTCTATAAAAAGTGAAATTTTATAGTTAAAAAAACTAACAGAAGTCGACGGAAAGTTTTTCAATAAAATCAGATTAAAAATTTTTGTCCAAATAAAGAATTTTTTTTTGTGTAAGTTTATAGCTATGGTTTTTCTTTTATTTTTTAGTGAAAATATAGCACCTACTTGTTTATAAAAAAAAAATTATTAAAATTGGGAAAGTAAGCTAATTTTTATAATTTTTCACAAATTATACTAAAAAATATCAACTTTTCATTTTTTTATGGAAAAAAACTTTATGTGGTTTGCCTTGCTTAGCCCTCTTACTATAAAAAAATTAAAGTTCCGACTCTGTACTTTCAATAAAAAAAAAAAAAAAAAACTGCCAATTACCGTCCCTTTTAGTAACATCGATTTTAATCTTTGATGATTTGATGTCTTCCAATATTTCCAATATTTTTTCAAAATTTCTTAATTTAGTCCAGAGAAGTGTTTCTGCAAAGTTTTATTTTTGTACGACCACTCCTTCTATTTTTTGCCAAGAAAAGTATGAAGCGGTGCCACTGTGCGCTGTGACAGTATTTTGAAAACCATTTTGAATATCTACCTTTTCCTCATACGTACCTTTAAACATGTAACTCTTACCTTTAAATTTGTAAATATAATTTTTTGGAAATGGTGTCTTAAATTAAAGCTTTATCGTATGAATTAGTTTTCTAACAACTTAGAAGTTGTTTTATGGGGCTGTGCCAAAGATTCAAATATGTCTCTGCCCAGAGATGGCTTAATGCACATAAACTGTATGAAAGTTTACGAATCTAGACTAAGAAGAAAACCATCCACTTACCGTTTAATGTAGAACTCTCCCTGAGATATTTCAGACCCCCCTATCGGTTAAACTACATTTAAATTTGAAAATTAATTGCTGCGATGATCGTACCATTTTTTAAGAATTATACTCGTAGCTAATTAAAATAAGATGAGTAACTGGAACTTTTCGACAGTTCAAATTAGAGGAATAATAACTGAGACTTACGACATTTACGATTATTATCCGTATTCCGTCAGAAATTTATTATCATTTTACTTTTTTGGTCACATTTTATGGTCACCACAAACTAAACAACTGCTACATGAAGCAGACTACAACGGTATTCACGTATTTGCAATACTTACACGAAGTACTACATACTTAGAGTATAAATAGTACACGGCATGATAATAGATATAGATATACATATATACGTACGTGAAGTTGTTGCTGAACTTAAATTGCCGTATCGAGAACGAGAACTATTTCGGCAAACCGCCTGAAACGTTAGGCAAGCAGTTCAAATTACAAGTTGATGCAACTTTTAGTATTTTCGCTGAGGCAATGTCAGCAAACATTATTATATACATACATACGCGGATGTTAACACTGGCAATAAAATTGCAACAATATGTCACTTCCCCTGTTGCTGTCGTTGTGCCGACTACTCCAAAATTGGTCGGTTGGTATTGGCGTGTTAATCATTGATAAACGCATAGAAAGCGAAGCTTACCTTTTCTCTCATACCTGCTGAAATCGGTAAGCAAAAAAGTTCGAAGGGGTTAGGGGCATTATTGCGGTATTTTCATAATAAAAAACATTGTGATGGAACTTGGCTGGATGTCGCTTATTGCTGGATACTATATTGTGGAAATGTATATGTATATACTTGTATGTATGTATAATAAAGTTCGATGATGCGTGAAAAGGTCTTGCAAGCACATACAAAACTATGTACTTATGTGCATAAATAATTTTGCACACAAGGGAATGCTTCAGCTACAGGTGACATAAAAGATCTGATTGTTGAATTTCGAAGCAGTTTCTCCACCGATACAGAAGCTAACTTGCTGAGACGAGTAACACAAATTGATGGTGAAAGAATCAACAAAAAATTTGTAGTAGTTAAATATTAACAATTTTTTGAAGAAGTCTTTAGATAAAAGATGTTTGTAAAAAGAACAAAAAATGATTTATCATTTGCCTTGAAAATAGCCATTGTTTATTTAGAAGAGCGATACACAAATGTCTACGGGGAGTTTCAAATATAGCATTCTCAATTTTATGCAATAATGTTTGTTTTTATGCTTATAAAATCATTTTCCAAATCTTTTTGAAATCTGTTGCTTTAGTAATAAATCCTTCATTTATGAGGTTGGAGTCTTGGATCTCTAGTTCAGTATTAAGTTTTAGATATTATCATTTTAGCTTTGTCAGGACGTTCTAAGTTATGGCGTAGTTTAGCGTTTTAAAACTCAAATACTTAGTCACATTTAACTAATTATCTTGAAAATGTACATATATAACATTCAAGCAAACACTCTTTGCAATCAAATATATATTGACATTTAGTTTTTTCTTGGCGAACAAAATTTTGTCTGGAATTTTTATATAACTTGTAGATATTATAAAATTTACATCAGTTACCAAAGAATTATAACTGAAATTAGGACTTCCGATTACTTACATCAAAGAAAAAATTTTAGCTGATATGTTAACAATCTGTCAGCGCAAATTATAGTTTGGAACGTATATATTGAGGTACCATATGTAAAAAACAAAGGCTGCCTATATTCACTTGTGTATTTCGTTTATAAAGTTTTCTTAAGATTCGATTCCCAAGCTTTTTATTTCAACACCACTTCTTTTCATATTCTCATAATTTTCGAAATATAATATGCTTTCTTCTTTCTTTCGCTTCCCTGCAACCAAAGTTTTCAAGTTTTATTTTTAGTAATACATATTCTAGGCATCCAATATATTACATAATGGCGTCCTCAGAGCATTTATTTACTTCCAGCATTTTCTCTTTAAAAAAATTCATAAAACATATCATCAAAATGTAACGTCGTGTAAGTAAACAATTGGCGTAAAATTTTCACTTAGTATTTATTTGCAAAAAAAAAATTTCACGATCGAGGTTGATTAGTTTTCCCTGATGAGTCTATGAGGTCGCCCCAAATGAAAGTATAATTTAGTTTTGGTTTCCTTCTTTCAAAGGAAAAATGAATTTTACTACAGGTTTAATACATTTGTATTTATTAGGTGAATTTCTGTTGTGGTGATGTTTTTTGTTCTATTCTTGGAAAAAAATACGGAAAACTGAAAAAATTTTGAATTTAATCGTAGAAGATGGGGAAAAGAGTGAAACGTACTAAGAAATATCTGGAATTTTTTTATTTTTATCAAAATATAGATCTGAGTTCAGTAACCGGATTTAAATCCAATTGAGTATTTGTGGCCAATTTTCGACTCCAAAATACCAAAAAACAAACGTACAAACTTGCAATCACTTTTCTTAGCGATGAGGCGTCAATAGGGCATTATTCCAATGAAAATATTTAAAAAATTGGTTCGAAAAATGCCAAAAAAGCATTCGTGCAGTAATTCAGGTGGACTATCAATTAATATATTTATTTTCAAACCAAGCCTGTTGTATTTTTTCAAAGTCTATACATTCATATTACCATCTTAGTTTAAAAATTCTTATTTTGAAGTTAAACAAAATTTTGTCTTTTTATTCCCGTGTATATAATATTATTGTATGAATTCTTCTTCTTCTTAATTGGTCTAGACACCGCTTACGCGATTATAGCCGAGTTACCAACAGCGAGAAGGATGGAGTCATGTGTAGAAGTTCACGCAAGTGAGGAAAGTTCTCTGGACGCCATTCACTTAGGAGTGGCCAGAAACGATTCTTTTACATATGACTCAAGCAGCTCACGACTTCCGGTTTTTGACCAAGTATCCTCTGGGTAGCCTAAGAGCATCCGTTTGAAGGCGAGCTAAAGTGAGAAGGCGAAACATCCCCTGCATAGGGTTGTGCGCTAGGTTTGGGACCCACTATGTAAAAAAAAAAACCCCCAATGAATGAAAAATGATGAATTACTAATAATTTATTTAAATAAATCTATATTGAAATAATGATTGTGAAATTATGCTTTAATTGGTTGCCTAGTATAAGCATCGATATGTAGTTAGAAGTGTTATTTTAGAAGAATCTAAATAAATCGGATTGCAGAAATTCCTTAAAACACCCACTCACACACATTCACTCACAAGTGTTAGAACTAACTATGTGTCTGCTCACATGCAAACCATGTCAATGTGTGGGTGTTGGTTCCCAGTTATACTGCCCGTTGAACGCTCCCACGCTTCAAGTAATTCAAGTTTATTGAAAGCTTTGCATTTTAATTAAAATTTTAAATACCCTCTCACATCTACTCGAAACTATATTTTTCCGATTTAAATTTAATTTCGTTTCATTTGCGTAGAAAGTTTTGAGTGCAAATTTACTTCGCATAATTTTTTTATCTATCTGAAACATTTTTAACATATAGATATAAATGTGGGCTCATTTACTTAATTCATAGAAATTTTAAAAGTTTAAAAATACTTGTATGTATGTACTTTTGATACATATATATGTTCACTATGTTTAAACATTCAGTAGAACATTTGTAATTTCTTGCTGAAAAACGAATAACAATTATAAAATAGTTATGGAATTTCTGAAATTAATTAGTTTTGATTATTACTGTATACATTTTGTGGAAATATTTTAATAATTGTTAAGCACCTATGATTAATATTGGAGTTGAACTTTTTTTAAGCAAAGTATAAATCATAAATTCAACTCATATCAAATTAAATTAAATTTTGAATATTTCCATACCAGCACATGAGTTTAATAGGTCTATTTGATGGGAGCTATATGCTATAGTAATCCCAAATTTTTTTTTTTGTTTGTGGCGTAGTCTTAAATTTTCGATGACTCGTTCGATCATTTCGGCTGGTAACTAGCGCATGTCATGGTGTTTTGCTACATGGAAGCAGGGTTGTTCTCATAGACTTTATATATTCTCTCAAGAAAAACTCAAACCGTGTGAAATAAAACGATCTTGGTGTCCATTTGATGGTTCCGTTCTCCCAGGTATTATTTTGAAGAAATAAGGGCCTATGATTCTACCGTGGTGCAAACCACACCGAACCGTTGTGTTTTCGGGATTAAGTGGCAGCCCTTGAATCTCTTCAGGTTGCTCGTCGTCTCAAATACGGCAATTTCGCTTGTTCACATACTAATTGAGCTAGAATTGGTTCTATCACTAAGCAAAATTTGGCTCGAAAAGGTCGGATCTTCTTGGAAATTTTCAAGAGCCCACAGAGCAAAGCGATGTCACTTGGAAAGGTCGAGTGGCTTCAGTTCTTGCACAAACTGTATTTTGTACGCTTTCAATTTATGATCTCGACGTAAAATGCGGTAAATCGCTCCATAGGTTGGTTCGCGTTTTTGCGAACGGCGCCGAATCGACTCTTCACGGTCTTCGTGTACACTCTCATGTGCTATTTTTTCTTCACTGCGTATTGCGTGGTCAATTCGGCCGAATATTATCGAAACATGAATGCTGGGTCCCAATATTAGAAGTGGTACGCTCAGTAGCCCGATTATGTTGACCATAAGTTGAGAGAAGCGCTTGAAACACACTTTTAACAGAATGTGAGTTTATGCATTAAAGTTTAACTGTAAATAATTTAACAATCTTTTATTGGTAAGCGTTGTTCAAGCGTAAGTCCTTCTATGATAAAATGTCAAACAATACTGGACAAAAATAACATGACAGCTTAACACGACTCACGCGATATCTGTCAAAAAAAAAATGAACGAAAAGACCTCAAACAATTATTTTAGGTAGTTAAATAGTTGGTGTTAGTACATGCATACATATAGTATTCTTTAATCTTCTGCTTATAATCGTAGTAAAATCTATGAATTTTATACTAGTAACTGGGAGAAATTCAGACCCGCATTTTTTGCCGAAGTGAATTTTAATAAACTTTATTAGAAATAAATGTTCAATAATGTCTTACGCGTAATTTTTTGTTAAATCTGGCGGTTTAAAGGCTGAGCAGGAATCCTGAATCGAGAATAAAGCGCTTAAATATGATATACTATATACTATTATATGTTTGGATTTTTTTATATTTTGATTCTAAATTCATTGGGTAATAGCTCAAAACCCTTTTGATTGCACAAAACCCAAAAAATTTTCTATCCATGAAAAATTTTTTCTCTTCATAGGAACTGGTTTTAAATAAACTTCTCTCCCTTCCTGCATTATTCAAAAATGGAAAATATATCCTTACCTGTTTTTGTCCTTCGAGCAATCACTAAAGGTACCGGAAAGAAAGCAATACAATGAACTCTTGCCAGATTTATATACTACCACTGCATTGCTTGAACTCAGACGTTTGAAGGATTTTCGGTACAAGGTGAATCCTTATACCCACAATTCGTTTTCAATAACAGTGCTTGAAAATTGAGCGTCTCTTATGTAATAACAAAATATCTCATATGTGTTTCTACCAATGTTTCCATAATAGATTCAGTAGAGACGAAATTTCATGAGATAAAACCATTCCGTAGTCTGCAAGTACTTCCTTTTTCATACTGTAAATTAAGTTCAAGCTCAATAAATAAAAAAGCAATTAAAGTTGTAAATTCCATGGCTACTCAAATTGTTTTAACGCCATCGGACTCTATTTTAAAAGTACTGTTAGTGTAACTTACTAAAAAAATTTAAAAAGTTCTTGAGTTTTTTTTACACTTAAATCTTATATCCTTTAGAGCATAAGCTTTTCAGCTCTTTCGCGCTTTTAAATCTCTATAGCAAAGATTTAAGTTTGTTCGACATACCATCTGAGTGAAACAGTGGGAGTTCTTATGTAAATAATTAATTTAAACTGTAATTTGTGCAAATTGTGCAAAATTATATTAATATGTTACCCAAAAACATTTTAAAAGATTATAAGTATATATTATATTTTGATCCAAAACCTTTTGCCATCTTTCCGTCAAGAAACCCGGTCCAAATGATTTTTGACATCCCAATTTGAGTTGAAGGTTGCCCCTTCCAAAATTTTTTGCAGACACCTGAATAAATAATGGTTCGAAATTGGCAAGTCTGGATAATATGGTTGGTGTGGCAGCACATTCCATTTTATTCTTGTGGAACACTACTCCTTTTATTTTGCCTATCTTATCAAAATACATTTCAGAATTAATCGTTCAGCAAAAGCTCCGACCAAAACGTAACTATAGCCTTTCATGGTGATTCAAAATTATTCATTATTTTCAGTCCGTGATCTCTTATCCTTTACATTCTTGTAAATAAATCACTTTACTTCGTCAGTAATAATGTACTGCTAAAATGGGTAATATGGTTTGATAATGAAATAATAGTAGTTATTGAGACGAAGAAATTTTTTGTTTCGTATGAAGATTAGAAAAACACAAACTTAATTTTTCAACTACCTCGAGTTAAATTGATTTTTGTTTTATGGGTTTTTTTAAAAAATTCCAAAAAGATCCGAAGTTTTCGAGCCAAATTTTGTTCAGCGATATGGCCCAACTCTGGCCCAATGTGAATATAAAAAAGCAAAATTGCCACATTTAGAACGAAGAGCAACCTGACCTCCGTCAATGGCGACCATTATCGCACCGTTATAACCGACTACTTAATGTCTGAAATTGAAGCCCGTGACCTGGGCGACATTTGGTTTCAACAAAGCGGTACCACTTCCCACACGTCATTTAAATTAATGGATCTATTGAGAGAACACTTCGGTGAGCAGATGATTACAAGTTTTGGGCCGGTAAATTGGCCACCAAGTACGTGTGATATCACACCATTAAATTCCGCTTCGGAGTCTGAAGATTAGTCACTTTTAAAACAGATAAGTATAATGAAAATGCTTATTTTTATATTTCATTTTCGATAGGGCACCAAACAAAAACTTTTAAGCAAAATTCAACAAAACTTTTTATTTATTTGCAAACAAGCTGCTCAAATGTAAAACGATAAAGCGGTTAAGTGTAAAGTTTGCTGCGAAAATTTTTTTTATCAAAACTAGTTATTTTAACAATAAAAATCATACTTATCTTTTATGAACTTCAACAGAAAATCATTTATATCCAAAAGTTTTATAACGCACTTATTTCTTTTTTTCTAGTAACAATTCAGTACCAAATAAATACATGTGCATACATATTACACATTAACAGTACATATTTTTATGCAAGCACACGCACATATCCCCAAAAAAAGCTTCACGTAGTTCGGCAGCAAAAATAAATAAAAATATCTCATTCTAAAATCTTACTAAATAATACCTCCCTCGTATCTTTTTGAGTTCCTTTTAAAATTTACATTTTCATATGGTGGTACAGCTTTTCAACTCCTTTACGAGAATGTTTATGTTATATGTACATACTATGGTGTTCAAAACATTTACAACCAGAATGACTTTTTTATTATAATACATTTTTTTTAACTTTTGATAACATTTTTTGCAACTTTTAAGTATTATAAAAATATTCTTAAATTTTTTCAATATTTAGTTGCGTAGCCATTATTTTTAATAACTTCAGCACATCTTCTAGGCATTGAAGCTACTAGACTTTCAATGTAACTATAATGGATCGCTTTTCATTCCTTTTCCAATCTGGCGAAAAGTTCATCACCATTCCGGAATATTTCACTGCCTGTTTTGCGTTTAACCATGACCCGCGCTTTGCTGTCTAAACCTCGAAGGTTCAATTTGGATTCATCTGACCATAAAATTTGAGTTCCATTTCTGCTTAGTCCAATTTAAGTGTGATCGAGCAAGTCTCAACCTCTCTTTTCTATTTTTTGCAGACACAAACTCCAACCCCGTCTTTTGATAGTGGAGAGACTGATGTCGAGTTGAACTTTGGATTTAGCTTCTCTTGGAACTGCTTTGGGGTATTTTGAAAAGAAATTTTTATTTGCAGGTCTTCTCATACGATTGTAGCACGAGGCCTACCTCCTCTGTGAACTGTGTGGATGTCCTCAGTCCGAATAATACGGCAAATCGTTGATATATGTATGGAATATTTTAACGATATTTCTTTTTATGAAAGTCCATTTCTAAAATCTTCTTTTATTTTTGCTTTAAAGTCCGAACTGTATTTATTGCCTCCCATTTTGAACCGAAAATATTACAAAGATCACAAAACACGGAAAATTTTGCTAATTCTAGAAACGCGAAAGACTGAATGCAAACTCTTAGTAAAATAAAAACGCATGAAGTTCCACTAATTATGTGGAATGTGTTTACCGTTATAACTTGCTTTTTGTTAAGTAGCAAAATAAAATAAAAATACAGCAAATATCAGTTGCAAATATTTTGAATACTTGCATTTCATATTTTCCACTGGAATATTGCTTTGTTTTTGTTATAAGTTAAATATACATATTTATCAAATACAAAAACTAAAGCTCAGAAAAAGAGAAAAACAAAGAACACAAAAATTTACTTTAGCAACAAAAAAAATTTGTGATACTGTCACTGTAATACGGAATACATCCTTTTCTAATTTATATTATTTAATGAGTCAATGTTCATAGACGCTCGGGTCACCTAAATAACAGGTATAATCCTTGAAGCAAATACGACCGCAAACTACCTTAAGATGTGAACTATGATTGGATGAGAAGGCGCTTGAAGAATCAACTGAAGGTGAAACCAGTTGGCCAGCTGGCTTTGGGCCACAGAGTACATTATACGTCATTTGGGGTTTTACAAGGCGAAGCTAAAAAGAAGGAAATATTTTGTTTTTCAAAGGATAAACAAAAAAAATGAGTTCTGCATACTACATATATACATATGTTCATGTTCTACCGTGAACAAAAAACAATAAGACTTTTTTAAATTTTAAAATTTTGGGCGAAAACCTGTACATTGAAATATTTTTTTTTTAGGTTTGTATGATAGTTAGTAGCCAAAAGTCGCATCAAAATAATAATCAGTGTATAGAATACGCTTGTCTTTCTAAAGTACATTCTGCAATTTTACGATAAGTGCATTTATTCAACAAATAAGTTCCATTCAATTTGGTGAGATTTCTGGTGTGGAAAAGACCTTCTGTGATAATTAGTTGTCGCGAATAAGGGATTTAAATTGGTATAAATTATTCAAAAAACCCAAGACCCAAGTTGATTCCACCATCAACCGACGATCAACACGTCAATAAAATAAAGAATTGGTGTATGAGAATCAATGATTAATAATCATACATCTTATTAGCATCGCTGGAAAATCAGACGCTACGACCACTGTATTCACTTGATTTAGCTCCGTGTGACTTCTGGTTTTTTAGCAAACTTAAACAACCGCTCCGAGGAAACCTTTTCGAATCAATTGAACGTGAATCGCTATGCGCATTGAAGGCTATTCTGGAAATTAACTTACGTGATCACAAGTGTATTGGTACCAAGGGGGGTTACTTTAAGGACACGACTTATATTTTTAAGAATTAATTAAGAATTTTAACATTATAAACAAAGTCTTACTACCTTTTGCTCATATACACAATATATATGTCATTTATAAAAGACAAGCAGGCTTTTCTTCAGAATGAATATGCCACCAAAATTGTCAGTTTTCATCTCAAAATTTAACATGTGGTATATTAGGTTGTAAAAAAGGTCTTGCGGTATTTTCGCTATTTGGCGCTGAAAGCGCGTACGAAGATGCGCCACGCTCCGGAAGTCCTGTCATTGAAAATTGCAATATAATCGTTGAATTGGTCGAAAGAGACCGGCTTAGTAGTCATAAAACCGTTATAAACCATTTGAAGAAGTTTGGAGTCACTAAGAAGCTCGATGTATGGGTGCCACACTAATTGATTCAAAAAAAATACGGCAAGATTTTTTTGATAGTCCATTATACATTTTTTCCCAATATAGTGTAAAATCAAAAATAATGCCAAAACCCAATCTAGAATGATAGATGCTGATTGTTAACGGCTGACGGTCTGTGCTCAAGTACAACTAAACGCCCCAACGGAATAGGAAGTGCCACTGTGCTGCAATAGTCAAAGCTGCATCATTAAGCGACGCAAAATTGCCAGCGAATTAAAATCTAATCCCGGGAAGCAGAGCAAAAAAAAAGTACGGAAAACAAACAAAACACAAAAGAAATTTTACCCCGAATTCTCGACCATGAACAAACGTGGGAAAATTTTAAAAGGAAACAAATATTATAATACATACTATGCAGCTTTTTGGGAGCATGTTGCCATTGTTTTTCTTTTGCTCGGAGTGTAGCGTGAGAATCCGTAATCCCAGTGCTACTTGAATATGCCGATTAATGCGGCTACACGACGACATTTTAGCCGGGAGCTGGAAGTCTAATCACCAGATATTGGCAAAGTGAAAAAATGTGTTGCAGAAATGCTATTGCTCCTTTTTAAATGAAAATAGCTTCCCAATGTCAATATGTACTAGGCAAATATTCCGCCAAACAAAGAAATAAATGGAACCAAAATTTTTTTACTACAAAAACTCAAGTTTTAGAAAGAATTTTTGTTTGGGCAATAAATTTTCATGAACACATTCCAATAACCCAATAAAGAGTATATATAGATATATCCAACATATTAAAGACCAAAGCAATTTTAATTTCTGGGAAGTATGATGAATATAGTACAGATGTCTAAAATTCTCAATCAATTACTATACATACATATAACGGGTGATTTTTTTGAGGTTAGGATTTTCATGCATTAGTATTTGACAGATTACGTGGGATTTCAGACATGGTGTCAAAGAGAAAGATGCTCAGTATGCTTTGACATTTCATCATGAAAAGACTTACTAACGAGCAACGCTTGCAAATCATTGAATTTTTTTACCAAAATCAGTGTTCGGTTCGAAATGTGTTTTATCGACAAATTTTGTTCAGCGATGAGGCTCATTTCTGGTTGAATGGCTACGTAAATAAGCAAAATTGCCGCATTTGGGGTGAAGAGCAACCAGAAGCCGTTCAAGAACTGCCCATGCATCCCGAAAAATGCACTGTTTGGTGTGGTTTGTACGCTGGTGGAATCATTGGACCGTATTTTTTCAAAGATGCTGTTGGACGCAACGTTACGGTGAATGGCGATCGCTATCGTTCGATGCTAACAAACTTTTTGTTGCCAAAAATGGAAGAACTGAACTTGGTTGACATGTGGTTTCAACAAGATGGCGCTACATGCCACACAGCTCGCGATTCTATTGCCATTTTGAGGGAAAACTTCGGACAACAATTCATCTCAAGAAATGGACCCGTAAGTTGGCCACCAAGATCATGCGATTTAACGCCTTTAGACTATTTTTTGTGGGGCTACGTCAAGTCTAAAGTCTACAGAAATAAGCCAGCAACTATTCCAGCTTTGGAAGACAACATTTCCGAAGAAATTCGGGCTATTCCGGCCGAAATGCTCGAAAAAGTTGCCCAAAATTGGACTTTCCGAATGGACCACCTAAGACGCAGCCGCGGTCAACATTTAAATGAAATTATCTTCAAAAAGTAAATGTCATGAACCAATCTAACGTTTCAAATAAAGAACCGATGAGATTTTGCAAATTTTATGCGTTTTTTTTTTTAAAAAAGTTATCAAGCTCTTAAAAAATCACCCTTTATTTTCGAGTTTTATCATAACGCAAGAACAAAGCTTCGGAAATTCACCCGTCCAGTTCAATCGGCTCCATCAATTTATCTTTAGACGCGTTTTTCTCAGAACAACATCTTTCAAATTTGCTGGAGTATTTACTCAGACAAAAATGATGCATTGACAATTAGATATTTGTGCATATGCTGTTCAACATATTAAGAAGATTTAATATAATATAGGTGCAATAATTGATATTATGGTCAGCTCTACATAATATATTAAACCATTTGCCATTAGCAATCTGCAATTCATCTTGGAAAAAGCAATAAAATTAGTAGCGTTTAACATAGTTTTAGGCAAATATGTGTGTGCATAAACCATAAGTAAAAACCGCTTGAACTATATGTGATATTCTACATGCCTAAGAGTAGTTTTTTACTTGGTTCGTAATCTTTGGTCTAAGTTCAAGTTAGTCTCCACTGATCTTTTATTATAGTTATGTGAAACAAAATTTTGAACAGCAACAACATGGGCCTAGCTTCTTGAACAAATCGCCAGTTCTGCGGCAAGGAGCCTGATACTCCAGAACAAGTATATTGGACTTTATTAGTAAGTTGGGGCTATGTGAGTCCTTGTGATTTATGAGAGGGCACAATGGACCTAAGGTCACGGTGCAATTTTCGTCTATCTTAGTCTTACCCATCACATCCTTAAAGAAAGAAAAAACACTGCAAGTGGCTACATAATTAAGCTTGGGTATCACAGCTTCATTTCGAAGTTAACTTTTTCTCGCATTTCCCATGATATCAGAGTAGTTAAATTCTTGAAACAGGTTCTGCTAAGCAACACTTTTATTCATTGGGTTACATGAGTGAAAACAATTAACAAACGTTTGTATATAAAGCAAAAAATATCATTTGCCTATAAATATCAATGCCTACTATATAAATCTAAAGTGAGTATTTCGGCGAACGCATAATTGAGCTTAAGTGGTACAAAAGCTTACTATTGTATGCAATCTGGCCCAGCTTCATATAAAAAAGGAAAAACTAAAAATTTACAGAGCAATATTTGTACAATATTACAAATGTATGAAATCAATGCACATAGTAAATGAAATATGTTAGTACGAAAAATATGCTCTTTCAATTTGAACAAAGAAATCATCATTTGAACTCAGACAAAATATCACAACAGCTCGAATCACATAGGTCAAAGTGAAGCTCTGTATATACTCGTATATAATAAAGGGTGATTCATTTCGAGGTTCCCTACCTTTATAAAGAAAAACACAGAAAATTCAAATTTAACTGGGAATGTTTATTATTACTCGAAAGAAGATGCTTTGGCAATTATTTCTTGAAAATTATTTCCTTCAAATATTGGACGAGGTTAAACAACAGCTCTCGAATCTCTTCAGGTTGATCATCGCTGAATAAAATTCGCCTCCAAAACGTCGGATCTCCTTGGAACTTTTGAAGAGTCCAAAGAATGAAGCGACCTCACTTGGGTCGATGGGTTTAAGTTCTTGTACAAGCTATATTTTGTACGCTTTCAATTTAAGATATTGACGTAAAATGCGCCAAGTCATTCCATGAAGCAGTAAGAGTTACTGCGAACGACGCCGAATCGACTCTTCACCGTCTTCGTGTACACTCTCAGATGGTGTTCCGTAATAATGTTGAACGATTCGTAAACGTTGTTTAAGCGTAAATTCTTCCATGATGAAATGCCAAACAATATTGAACAAAAATAGCAATAAATTTTAGCACGACTCACGCCTGATCTGTCAAAACAAGCTATTGGAAAATGTACCTCTACTTGGATCACCGATTATATGCAAATAAGTCAATGTTCGATCAAAACTTAGTAAAATATTAAAATCAAACAAAAAAAAGAGATGCGAAAAAGAGCGCAAAGTAGCAATCACAGATATTGGAAATAAATAGTGGAAAATGCATAGGTCCACCTCACATTTTTTTATCATTCGAATATTAGAAATTTGGCATACGTATCCAATTCTGCATTGACAGTTAGATGCTTCTGACACCTTACTGCTGAGCCTGCTAGCAGCTAAGACTTTTTCATCATCTAAGCATCTGGAGGATGGAGTCATGTATAAAAATTCACGCAAGTGCGTAACGTTCTCCGATCGCCATTTACTTGGGAGTGGCCAAAAACGATTATTTTACATATGGCTCAAGCAGCTCACGACTTCGGGTTTCAGACCAAGTATCCTCTGGGTCTGAGAACAGGAAATAGTCTCTAGGTGCTAGATCAGTCCACTTGGATGACTGTTTATTGGACATCGAAATGACATGATGAAGCCATGTTTTATCCATCAACTCGTTCTTGGTGAGCTCGCGCCAGTCTATGGTACTAATCCCTGATGGATATTGCAACCATTATGCAAAATTTCTTTTTAATGATTTCTTTTTCACAATTACCAAAATTAGTTCATTCAAAATGTTCAGTCAGGTGTCATATTTATTCACGGGCCTTCTGAAGGTCAGACTGTGGACTTTTGACATCAACAATTTTGTCCCTTATTATATATGTGGCAACACCACAAGCTTATAAAATTTATATTTCGCAAATACAACCATGCGCATTTATTTCGCAAATGCAACCATGGGCATTCTATTCGCTTTTAACTTGTATTCGCTTTAGGTTAGTTTAAGAAAATAAAAACGCCTATCGTCCCTTTCTCTTTTTGGATTCGGAAGAACACAAACGTATTTTTATTTCGCTCGCAATCTCCATAATTGGTGACCCTTGACGGTAAGTGAGATGTCGCTCAACGATAGCCTGGCGGTTACTGCTGGTCCAAGCCACGGGGAATTCAACGCTACAACACGAATTTTTCCACGCATCCCCCTGCCATTGATGTCAGAAGACAACATTGAGGCTTATTTCTACTCATTAGATTTTTGGTTTGAGGCCTCTGGCGTTACAACCGACTCGGCAAAGTTTAATATCGTAGCGGCCAGTATACCGCAGGTGAAGTTAATGGAGTTGCGCTCCATAATAGATGCTGCGCCCACGTCTGCGCGCTATCAATTCATTCGTACCAAATTGATAGAAAATTTCACTGAGAGCCAGCAACGCCGCCTACAACGTGTATTGCGCGACATGCCATTGGGCGACCGCCGCCCGAGCGATCTGTTTAATGAAATGAAGCGCGCTGCTGGTTCCGCTCTAAGCGAAAGCATTTTGCATGATTTGTGGGTTAATCGCTTGCCACCATATGCGCAAGCAGCAATTATAGCAACCAATGTACCTATTGTCGACAAATTAAAAATCGCCGACTCAATAGTGGAGACGATGCAAATGCGTGAAGTTCGTATCCACGAGGTATCCGCATCGAGTCATACCACAGACACCGACCTGAGGACCGAAATAGCAGAACTGAAACAGCGTTTTGATAGAGTTACGAGCAGCGGGGAAAACACGTGCGCGTTCCAGATCGAAAACGCCAGTGCGCCCTCATAACATCAATTCAGGCGAAATGTGCTGGTATCACGCCAAGTTTGGACCAAACGCTAAGAAGTGTCGCCAACCTTGTAAGTTCGCTCAATCTACATCGCCAAATGGCAAACAATAGGGGTGCTCTGCCAGCAGTATCTCAGGGATAGGCAGACGCTCTGAGATGCCTTCGAACTGCCGTCTACGTATATTCGACACATCAACTAATATAACATTTCTTATCGACTCTGGCGCTGATGTGTCGGTACTTCCGAAGCATTCGAAATTGGCACGAGTCAACCCATCGGATATGCAATTGTTTGCCGCTAATAGTTCACCGATTACGGTTTTTGGAGAAGTCATACTTCGCCTTAACCTCAACTTACGCAGGGATTTTGTTTGGAGCTTTGTGATTGCAGACGTAACCCAAGCAATCATTGGAGCAGATTTTTTATCACATTACGACCTTTTACCTGATCTTAATGGACGATGTCTGCTCGACCGCAAAACAGCAGTTAAATCATTTTGCACAGTAGCGCGAATCAATGTATCGAACATTTCAACCATAAGTTCAGCCCGAGATTTTTCAAACTTGCTGCGAGAGTTTAGTGACGTAACGCGACCAGCCGCTCCGGATTCTACAACGAAGTCCACTGTGGTTCACCGGATCATTACAAACGGTCAACCAATTTTTTCTCGGCCAAGACGGCTGTCGCCAGAAAAGCTGACGGCAGCGCGCGCTGAATTCGAGCTGTTGATGAAATTGGGCATATGTCGGCCATCCAGCAGTAATTGGGCTAGCCCATTACATATGGTGCGCAAGGCCGACGGGTCATGGAGACCGTGTGGAGACTACCGCGCGCTTAACGCGGTAACCGTTCCCGACAAATACCCTCTGCCGTTCCTGCACGATTTCAGTAATATTTTTGCTGGAAATTCAATATTTTCAAAAATCGATCTACAGAAGGCCTTTCACCAGATCCCAATCGCTCCCAATGACGTTTGTAAAACTGCCATCACAACTCCTTTTGGGTTGTACGAATTCACGCACATGCCCTTTTGGGGTTTTGCGCAACGCGGCACAAACATTCCAAAGAGTCATCAACGAAGTTTTCCGCGGCATAGATAATGTGTTCACCTACCTGGACGACATATGCGTCGCCTCACGCTCCCCAGAAGAACATCGCGCACATCTTCGTATAGTTTTTCAACGATTACGCCAACACAACTTAACAATAAACGTTGCCAAATCAGTGCTTGGTGTATCAGAGCTGCATTTCCTAGGGCATTTAATCACGAAGGATGGAATCAAGCCGCTGCCTAGCCGCATTGAAGCGATTCGCTTATTCAAACTTCCTACGATTGCAAAGGATCTTAAACGATTTCTCGCTATGATCAATTTTTATAGATCGCTGCTTCCAAACCCTCTTGCGCACCAAGCACCTCTTTTCAAAATGTGTTCTGGAAACAAGCGCAACGACAAAACGCCACTGAACTGGACAAACGACAACATAAGGCACTTTGAGGCTTGCAAAGAGGACCTCGCTAATTGCGCGCTTGTGGCGCACCCGCTCCCGAACGCTCCTCTTTCATTATGGGTCGACGCATCTGACTACGCTGCAGGCGCCGCTCTACATCAAATTACCAATGGATCACTTCAACCTTTAGGTTTTTTCCAGCGCCTTTTTACAAAAGCTGAGCAGCGTTACAGTACCTATGATAGAGAATTAACTGCGATATTTCTCTCCGTCCGTCATTTTCGCTTCATGCTTGAAGGAAGAAATTGCCACGTTTACACCGACCACAAGCCGCTAATCTATGCTTTTCGGCAACGACTAGAAAAAGCATCTGATCGTCAGGCACGTCAATTGGATTTTATTGCGCAGATCACGACAGACATTCGTCACGTACCAGGGGTACAAAATGTTACAGCAGATCTGCTTTCTCGAATCCAAGCCATAACAACTGATCCAATAAATTTTGATGACTTGGCTGAAGATCAGAAAAACGACGACGAGTTAAAGTCATACTTAGAAGGTAAAATTAGTCATTCGCTTCTACTAACCAGTATTATTATCCCCTCTAGTACTAAGAAAGTCTATTGCGATACTTCAACTGGGCGACTACGCCCGTTCATAACAAAACGATTCCGACAAACAGTTCTTTCCTCAACACACAACATATCTCACCCAGGCACGAGAGTAACTGCAAAACTGATGACTGAACGCTTTGTATGGCCTGGAATACAGAAAGATAGCCGGGAATTCGCCAAGCAATGCATCCAGTGCCAACGCAACAAAGTCATCCGGCACAACTCTTCACTGTTTCAACGCCGCGCATGCCCCGGACAGCGGTTTTCACACCTACATATCGACATTGTCGGACCCTTCCCACTTTCCGACGGCAACCGCTATTGTCTCACGGTCATCGATCGTTTCACACGTTGGCCCGATGCATGCGCTATCCCAGATATCACCGCAGAAACAGTATCCAAGGCATTAATAAGCTGTTGGATATCGCGATTTGGCGTTCCTGTTGACATAACTTCGGACCTGGGCCGGCAATTTGAAAGTAAACTTTTCGATCAACTCATGCAATGCCTAGGGGTCAGGCATCTTCGGACGACCGGTTATCATCCACAGACGAATGGCATGGTCGAACGATGGCACCGAACGCTTAAGTCAGCAATATTGTGCCACAATCACAATCAATGGACCTCGTCGCTGCCACTAATCCTGTTGGGGCTTCGTAGTTCTTTTAAGGCCGACATAAATGCTTGTCCAGCTGAACTAGTTTACGGGACTACCTTGCGTTTGCCTTCTGAGTTTTTCGTGGATAGTGGTCCATCAACTACTGAAGTGGAGACCGTAGCACATTTACGCCGCGTCATGCGAGACTTACGCTCCATAGATACCGCTTGGCATACCAAGCAGAAGTCATTTATACACGCAGACCTTCAAAAATGCGAACAGGTGTTTGTACGAGATCTATCAGTCAAGCCATCATTGTCACCGCCGTATAAAGGCCCGTACAAAGTATTGCATCGCCATTCAAAATATTTTGCTATCGACGTTAATCATCAAGCCGTGAATGTTTCGATTGATCGTTTGAAGCCAGCCTATACTGCCGTACCCTCTCTCTAGGAGGGGAGTACTGTGGCAACACCACAAGCTTATAAAATTTATATTTCGCAAATACAACCATGCGCATTTATTTCGCAAATGCAACCATGGGCATTCTATTCGCTTTTAACTTGTATTCGCTTTAGGTTAGTTTAAGAAAATAAAAACGCCTATCGTCCCTTTCTCTTTTTGGATTCGGAAGAACACAAACGTATTTTTATTTCGCTCGCAATCTCCATATATATAATATGTTTTAATAGGTTTCCAGCGTTTTTTTCTGGGTATTACCAACTTCTTAGTAAGCTTTATAAACTGAGCTCAGGGCATAAAAAGGAAACTTCTAATAAACCTTTCACTTACGCAAACGGAGCAAGTTGGCAATTTCTCAGCTACTATACTCTTGCTTTATCCAATTGAAATGTATAACACACCCTTATCTTCGTGCCCCACATAACTTTATGCGTACTATCTAGCTGGTCTGACTAAGTCTCAAAGCGCCGGCATGCAAATCCGTTTCCTGTGCTTTTTACTTCCCCTTTGCGGTGTGAGCGATATTGACAGGCACAATGGTAACTGACATCTTTTGCTGGTGGACTTATAGCGTCGAGTGGGGTATGGCAAAAAGAGAGCAGTCACCCGCCACCCGAGAGTAAGTGCTGACACCTCAAGTGGCATAATCGTTTGTCAAATTGCCATTGTGGAAAGTGTGGGGCTGCTGTTGAATGCAAATCATGTACACAAACATTGAAACTAAAGATATCGATTGAAAATATGTTTAAAATAAGTGTAAAATATACTTATGTTTCTTACGCGTTTTTCTCTTACAATAGTTTGGGGAACACATGAAACTGAAAGCAACACATGGATATTGCCTTCTTGTAATTTAAATTTCAATGCATTTAAAAGAAAAATTTAGATAAATTGAATCGGAAATAGGGTCTATTGTGGGTAGGGTCTATTGTGGGTAGGATCCTTTTAGGCTACGGAGTCGTTTAATGTCTACTAGCTGGAGAGCAAGCACATTTTCATACATCTTCAAACAACAGAACCGCTAAAAACTGCTAATTTCATCAATTGATTTTATTTCAGTGGGCATCTGTAGGTCTCTATGAACAATTTCGTTTTTCACATAGAAATATTGTGCGAAGAACTCTTTTCAGAAAGTCCTCAATTATTGATTTTAAGAACCAGTACAGTTGCGTAAATCATTAGTCTTACTGGCTTCCCTTGATTTTCATGTGGTCTGTCCCAGTGCTGGTATTGTCAATCATGGCCTGTGATATTCTGAAATTTGGTTTGTTTGTAGCAACTGATAATGAAAAATATTGATGTCAATATTCCATTTGCCGAGCCACTGCTGTAGGGCGAGCAATTACGTCTTGTCGTTGGTTGCCATAATTTTGGAGTCAGATCTTATTAGGGACAAGTACGCTGCGTTTGGGTACACCAGCACGTGTGGGTCTTAGAACCGTCTGAGTACGCTGTCAACTTCATAGATTTTATAAGTTTATTTTGCTTTAAAGGATTAGGAGTCAGACCATGTCAAAGGCTTGGAGGACATTAAACAAAACGACGCAGACGTATTTAAACATTTACATGACCGTGGAATTGCCCAATTGAACAGCAAGGCATCCCCCAGCGGGAAGGGGGTAGATTTGACTGTGGTAAGTATTAGTATAAGTGGCGACTAAAATCCAATGTGCACTATATTTGTTTTTTTGTTACAGCCCAAATCGATATTATAAATATTGAATAAGGTTTCTTCTAATGAAAAGACATTTGAAGTTCAGGCGGCAAATTGCACCAGCAGTTTAGGTTGATGGTTGCTCAACTGGTGGTAGCAAACGAGGTTAAACCGTAGAATTGAAAATTCAGTTCAGTAAAGGAGTCGCACTGCGGCAGGGTGCCGCACGCACGGCACAGCAAAGGCCCAACCAAGATGGAAAAGGTGTTCCTTACATCTGACTAATTGATATCAAATAATGCCTTTTGCGATGATCAAAGCATTGTTTTGATCATCGTAACGTCATAACGTCAGTTAATTCGGTAGGAGCTATTTTCCCACTAGCAGTAGCAATAGACTGCGAACAAATATTTTCGAAATAATTACGAATTGGCTATCCAGCACACAATTATATCAGAACATCCCTTTTCTAACTTTTCCCGTAGCTACTCATATTTCACTTAGTTTTTGAGCAATGCGAGTTAATATTATCGGATTAGATTCTGATCTCCGTGGAAGTTTTAAATTAGAATAAAAAAAAGTTTTCAAATTTTTGTTCTGAAATCTATTGATGTAAATCTGGCTTCTAGAAACTAAGGGATCAGTAGGGTAATATTTTTTAAAATTAATTTTTTTTTTTGCATTCTCTATTTTTTCATACAATTAGAATTAATGTAGAAAACCACTTGACCATTAGAAGGTTTCGAAAAAGGCTCAAAAATAATAATATCGCTCGACGTTTTTTTCAACGCTTATTTATCAACATTTTTTCATGATTCTTGTAGGGACGATAACCATTCACGTACTTTTTAAAAATAAATTGGGTTTTTTGTTTCAGATGATCCAAACATGAGAAATCGTGTCCGCGAATGAAAAAGTGCATCTCATTCACCTAGCCATTTCTCCGACAGATGTCATCAAAAAATTCCGAAAAAAAATTTTTATATACTCCACTATATACCTCATGATATGTGACAAAGGTTCTATTGTAGAATAAGTATAAAAATAAAGATGTCAAAAAAAGGCTAAATTACCCTATTGACCCCTTAAAAATACTGAACATAGTACCATCTTTCTCATGTACTCACATTGATTATGATCTCTCCCTGTACCGTGAATTTGTGAATTCCATAAGCTCCATGTGGTACCAATATAAACATTGTTCAAAGATGATGATGATATATCTGCAACATTTGATTTTGTGCGGTGATATTTTTTTTTGCTGATTCGTTGATGTATTTTGTCGACGTGAGCATATGTGTATGTAATAAAATTGCTGTGGGTATTGATATATAATATTAGTAAATACGATAAGTAGTGTCTTCTGCGTTAACCTCGTTTATACTGTACTAACATACAGCCCAAGAAAAGCAATAAAACAAGCAGCCTTGCTATGGAATAATAACATAAATAGGGCAAATGGATATGTTAAGTTGTTGTGGGTCTTGCTTAGGTACCTTAAAGTCAGTCAGAGTGAAATAATAGATCTTAGAGGAAGCGTAAGGTCTTGTGGTGTTATGCACATAACTGTATCTATATTCCTTGTTGAGGAGGAAAACATGCGAAGGTCAGAGAAACTAACTCAAATGTACGAAATAATTGTGTTTAAATATTTATTTGAATTAATTTATATTATTTCGGTCTATAGAATTTTTACACACCTTTGTTTTTGTATTTCGTAACCACTACTAGCACGGTGTTTGGAGCCACCGTAGGTGCTAATGTTGTTACTGTCGTTATTCTACTTTGATAAAACGAAACGTAAGGAATGTACCCCAGAAAAATTTGATTGGAAAATAATTCGCTAATATTATTTTTTGTTAGTGAGAACTTTAAGTTTTGATACATGATGTTAATTGAAGAGATCTATTAATTTGTTCAATTCAACATTTTATTTAGCTTGGTTGAAATCATTCAATTTAGATATAATAAGTACGGTTTCGTTCGATAACTTTTGCTATATTTTAGGCAAGCTCATAATGTGAATTTATTAGAAACCTTCGTTCATTTTGGAAAAAAATTAGGACCGTTACTTTTCAAAGCTTCTCCTAAAGCGATTTTTGATTTCATCAGCAGCGTTGTTCGCCTAAGGCAGTTATTTTCCACAAACAGCCATCTCAGGATGTTACACTTTCAGTACCATTCAGCAGACATGGAGAAGTTTTCCCTCCATAACTTTAGTATGCTCAGAAAATATGCTGCTAAATCACAACTTCGGATTGTACAAGTGTATGCTCCGGTCTAGAAACCATTTGTCAGTCACCGCATTTTTTCGTAGAGTTATCGACCATTACCTCTGGCAGCCAACTTCTGAAGCTCAAGCATTCCGGCCTCTTTCGTTTCTTGTATGCAAATGCGACTCGCTTCTCTCTTCAACTCTCGGTATCTATCTCACCCCGCTCCAGTTGTGGTTGTTCGTAACAATGCGAGGTAGGCTGTCTTTTTTTTATCTACTGCGACACGACAGTCCTCATCGTACCAGCTGTTCTTTCGACTTTTACGAAAACCTATGTTTTTGCTTGCAGCTGTACGGTAGGAGCTTGTAATGCCGTCCCACAGTTCCCTTATAACAAGTTGTTGGTGAGTATTCTCAGATAGCAGAGTAGGAATGGATGTCGAGTAGAAAACAGTTTCTTTGTCGGTTGTGATAGTAGCTTCTCGATGTCGTACGTTCCCTGAGTTTTTTGACGTGCGTGCTTTGCTGTGCAGAGGCGGACGCGTATTTCGCTAAAACAAGATAGTGATCCAATACAGCCAAGTAGCTTGAGGAATTTTCTTATTCTGGAATCTAGTATCACAGATTACTATATTTCGGACCCCTACGAAATTGATCACCTTCAACCCATTTGGCGAGGTTTCGCATGGAGACTGAATTTTCCGACTAAGCACCAAGGATCCTTTCTTTACCCACCCTGGGCTTAAAACCGCCAACCAGAATTTTTGTAACGTGGTGGAGGCAGTTAATATAAGCGCTATCTAGTTGCTCCTAAGAGACATCTTTGGTCATATTGTCCTTTTCTTCCGTCGGGCCGTGGGCGCAATTCAGAGTTATGTTGCAAAATGTTTCTTTTCTGCGGATTGTGGCTAGACGCTCATTGACCATCGTGCGTGCCAGGTCTCGACGATTGACAGCGAATCCCAAATCTAATTTTCCCACTTTCATAGGGCCACTGCAGTAAATATCACAAGGACTTACTCGTCTCCTTCGTCGTCCCGTTCAACGCATTGCTTGGACGGCGGTGATGTCAGCTTTTACTTTTACGAGGACACCAACCAGCTGGCCATATGCACTTTTCCAATTTAGAGACCAGACATTCTAGGTGCATGTCCTTTCGCTTGCTGTGTTTGTTATTAAGATTGCGGTTTTTCATCACAGCTGTTGTTCCCTTTTCATTAGGAGCGACCATGGCCCATGGCTCCGCACGAGCTGGCTACCGAATCTTACGTAAGACTTATCACGTTTTCAGGGTGCGCGTCGAGGACGCACGAGTGGGAATTGAGTATGGTTCTACAACTGAAATTGCTTACCGAGAAGCATAATATGCTCCATTCCACCCAAATATCCTAAACACTGTTCATATTTTCAGTTTCCCAGCTAGAGTTTTAAAACTGACATTAAGTCGCTTCTGAACTTCTGACTACAATGACAATTGGTTATTCAATAGGGCACTACAAAAGTAGACTGATAGGGACAGCAAACGACGCCATATTTTTTTCACTCTTTTGACATTTCTCATCAGCTAGATTTGCTAATTTGTCATGGAAAGATAGATATATGACCCAACAACGAGTCGAAATTATTGAAATTTACTATCGAAATTCGGAGTCAGTGGCCTCTGTTTTCAGAGCGGGTTTTTCAATAAGAGCGCAACAAAAGATTTTTTAAATGAATCCAAAATGGTTAGGGTAATCAATGAAATTCTTTATTACTGTGAAAATCGTCTGCACTTCTGCAAGCGTGCCCATGGTGACCATGCAAAAGAGATCGAATTCATACATAATGGCAACGAATGTAATTTCACAGAAAAAAATTATTTCAATGATATCGCAAGCAGTTTTTGTTTTATTTAAACTTTTGTTGCGCACTTACTGAAAAAACCTATAATACATTTACAACAAAATTTTAGAAGTTTTTTTTTTTCCTTTGTAATTAAGTGACATTTAATCTCAGTATGGACTGCAGGCATTATTTTAAATAAAATTATCTCTCTAATTAAACAAAAAAACATTCATGAACGCGAAACTACTTTAATTAGTAGTCCTTCGCAACTTTATGTTGGTTAATTAAGTAAAAACAAGAAAAAACGTTAAATTCGGCTGCACCGAAGCTAATATACCCTTCACAGGTGCAATTCTTTTAGTAACTATGTGTTCAGTTTGTATGGAAGCTACATGCTATAGTAATCCGATCCGAACAATTTTTTCGGAGATTCTCTTATTACCTTAATTATTATGTCCATGTCAAATTTCGTGAAAATACCACGTCAAATGCAAAATTTTTCGTAAACGATCGATTCCGATCGTTCAGTTTGTATATAAGCTATATTCTATAGAAAGCCGATCTGAACAATTTCATCGGAGATTACATTATTATCTTAGAAAATAACCTGTGACAGCTTTTGTAAAGATACATTGTCAAATGTGAAAGTTTTCCATACAAGAACATCATTCCGATCGTTCAGTTTGTATGGCAGCTATAGGTTATAGTGGTCCGATATCAGTTCTGATAGATGATCAGCTTCTTGAAGAGAAAATGATGTTTGCAAAATTTCAAAACGATATCTTAAAAACTGAAAGACTATTCATACATATACAGTGTCGGACAAAACTCATTGGACTAACTCGAGTCTCACACATATTCCGTCATAACTTTTTACATAGATGCATTAGAAGAATAATTTATTTTGCAAAAGAAAGATCACATATTCTATATTAACAAACAATGCAATTTTATTATCCAACTTTTATGTAAGATTTATAAATGATAACAGAAGGGAAAAAAGTAAAAAATTCGTGCGACATAACTCATTGGACTAACGCTTTGGACATCGAAATAACCACTTCCAATAAATTAATCTACAGTTTTATGGCGAGAAAAGAATTTTGCAGGTACTTATAATGGTTAATCGTAGATCACACTTATTCGAATTGTTTATTTTAATGGGAACGGGTGTGTAGGGAAATTTATAAACTTTTCCCAAATAATGCTACTAAAAAATTATTTTAGAAAATAATTTTAGGCAAAATATGTTCAAATGAACTTAAATTATTAATTACAAGCGAATTCACAAAATATGTGAGGCAAAGGAGCTTTGCACAAATTATTCTCTAGGAAAATCAGCTGTTTCTGCTATTTTACGCAAGAACAAAGTTGAAGGAATCGTTAAAAAAATTAATATTGGAAGACACCATAGAGTCAATTCGATAAAAGATGACTTGCGAATAATGCGGGAGTTAAAAAAATATCTAGAAATATCAGCAAAAAAAAGTTGTAGGTAGCTTACAACTAAGAGTGAGTACGCGTACAGTACAACAACGCGCCGTTGATGCTGGTCTCTTTAGGTTCCGTGTAGCGAAAAAACCATATATTTTCAAATAAAAAAAAAAAAAAAAAAAAAAAAATAGGATAGCACGTTTGGCCTTCTGAAACTGCATATTAATTGGTCTGTAGAGCAACGGAAGTCGACATTGTTTTAGATGAGTCCAAGTTTAATTTGCAGAACACAGATGAATATCAGGTTTACGAAGTAGCAGAAAAGCGTTTAGACCGTCGATATTTGCAGGGTGCAGTAAAGCATGGTGGGGTAACATAATGGTGTGGGGATGCTTTTCTGGTCAAGGAGTAGGACCTATTTACAGAATAGAAGGGAACATGGATGGGTTCCAATATAAAAATATACTGCAAACCCAAATGTTACCTCACGCTATCCAAAAAAATGCAGCCTGATTGGCAGTTTCCACATGACAATGACCGCAGACACACCCTCAAAATTGAGAAGGATTGGTTTTTGGAATAACAAGTTTATATTGCAGATGGTCCGACCAGTCTGCTGACATGAATCCGATTGAAAACTTATAGGAAACTGTCAACAGGCAAGTTAACAAGGAACAGGTTCACGGTTATAAAAACCAGCTATTATTGCCTTAAAAAAAGCCTGGAATGGAATAAATGGCACACATATTAGTAATTTGATTTCATCTGTGCCTAAAAGATGTGTTGCAAGTAAAAATAATAATGGCTACTCAGTAAAATATTAATTTAAAACTAATTTGTTTTCATATTTTCCTAAAGTCCACTGAGTTATGTCGCACGAATTTTTTACTTTTTTCCCTTCTGTTATCATTTATAAATCTTACATAAAAGTTGGATAATAAAATTGCATTGTTTGTTAATATAGAATATGTGGTCTTTCTTTTGCAAAAAAAAATTATTCTTCTAATGCATCTATGTAAAAAGTTATGACGGAATATGTGTGAGACTCGAGTTAGTCCAATGAGTTTTGTCCGACACTGTATATACATGCGGACAAGGCATCAGTAAATATTTGTATTGCAATCTGGCATATAAATCAATTCAATTATTTGCAAACCAAAATCTTTTGACTAAATTTCTAACACCCATATTGATAATTAACATCTGCTTCAAAGCTGGCCAACCACACACCAACTTGACTATTGACTTAAGTGTCTAAGGCTCCTGGCCAAAATACATGTATCTTTAACGTAACGGGTGATTTTTTTGAGGTTAGGATTTTCATGCAGTAGTATTTGACAGATCACGTGGGATGTCAGACATGGTGTCAAAGAGAAAGATGCTCAGTATGCTTTGACATTTCATCATGAATAGACTTACTAACGAGCAACGCTTGCAAATCATTGAATTTTATTACCAAAATCAGTGTTCGGTTCGAAATGTGTTTCGCGTCCGTGTCCGATGAGCGATGAGGCTCATTTCTGGTTGAATGGCTACGTAAATAAGCAAAATTGCCGCATTTGGGGTGAAGAGCAACCAGAAGCCGTTCAAGAACTGCCCATGCATCCCGAAAAATGCACTGTTTGGTGTGGTTTGTACGCTGGTGGAATCATTGGACCGTATTTTTTCAAAGATGCTGTTGGACGCAACGTTACGGTGAATGGCGATCGCTATCGTTCGATGCTAACAAACTTTTTGTTGCCAAAAATGGAAGAACTGAACTTGGTTGACATGTGGTTTCAACAAGATGGCGCTACATGCCACACAGCTCGCGATTCTATGGCCATTTTGAGGGAAAACTTCGGACAACAATTCATCTCAAGAAATGGACCCGTAAGTTGGCCACCAAGATCATGCGATTTAACGCCTTTAGACTATTTTTTGTGGGGCTACGTCAAGTCTAAAGTCTACAGAAATAAGCCAGCAACTATTCCAGCTTTGGAAGACAACATTTCCGAAGAAATTCGGGCTATTCCGGCCGAAATGCTCGAAAAAGTTGCCCAAAATTGGACTTTCCGAATGGACCACCTAAGACGCAGCCGCGGTCAACATTTAAATGAAATTATCTTCAAAAAGTAAATGTCATGAACCAATCTAACGTTTCAAATAAAGAACCGATGAGATTTTGCAAATTTTATGCGTTTTTTTTTTTTAAAAAAGTTATCAAGCTCTTAAAAAATCACCCTTTAGTACTTAAACACCTACGCAAATGCTTTGTTACTTATCGTTAAATTGGAGTATAGTTATATTGTACATATATACACCGTTGTTCAACTCCATTACTATTAGTTCCGCATTAATTATGCAATACTCTTCGGCTGTTGTCAGATTAGACATGGTCGGGTAAGCGTTTAAATCAAGGACTCAAGAAATTCACCAAAAATCACAACTTTGTAAGTATCTAAAGGGTTTGTCCGAAAAGTAATAGGACGTTAAAGGAAAATATTAAACCAACCGTTACAATTCTTTAAACACTTTTAAAATAAGATTCTTCAACGTCGTTGCAGCACTGTCAGCGAAATTTCCAAGCATTGAAAGTGTCACGGAAGGCATTCTCCGGAAAAGCTGTGAGAGCCGAGGTGCATGCTGCTTGGATCCCCTCTGTCGTATCAAAATGCTTGCCTTTCATTGGCCTTTTCAGGAAAAAAAAAAAAAACGTCCGGGGGCCATATATGAGCTGTAGGGCCACTGCGGAAACATTGAGATCCGGTCTTGGTTAGGTAGCTGTTCACAAGAAAGGCGTTGTGGTCCGGGGCTTTATCGTCGTGTAACTTCCAATTGGCCCGTATGAGTCTCTTGAAACTTGGCGTTGACGGTTTGTCCAGGAGGAACAAATTTATGGTGGACGATGCCTTTGATGTCAAAAAAGACAATGAGCTTAGTTTTCACTCCGGATTTTCTCGTTCATTAGCGACCTCTTCTTTGCTTTCCAAAAAGGCCTGGTTCTATCGAAACACACCACTTATTGCTAAATCAACATCTGGGTAAGCCTGCTTGATCATATCGAATGTCTCTGTCGCAGATTTACCGAGTTTCACACGGAATTTCGTCGCTTTCCTCTGCTTTAATGAACGCTTCGGCTTTCACCACTCACAGAAACACTTCGCGCGAAAATGTTTGTCCTGATTCTCCAGATGCTCTGAGACAACTGACTAGCCGCTCGTTCGTTAGCTAGGAACGCCCTCTACCGTATCCATTCGGTGAAGAAACTTAGTCCTATTATTTTCCGGACAAACCCTGTATATGTAAAACTGCAATGGCTAAATATTCACTGCAAATTCAACATTTTGCAAGTCTGCTAAATGTATGCTTATTTGGAGTTGCTTGAGTAAAACTTAAGCTAAACTTTCATGTATAAGTAAATACTTATATAATACAATTGTTTATAAGTTTGGCTCCTAGAATGAACTAATACTTTATTTTGGTATATATTGGCTTGTGAATGTTGTCTTTAAAAGTGTTTAGTTGCTCCACATTGAAAACATCTGTGAGTAAATAATAAAAGACATAACATATGTAGAATACAACAGCGCAGTAGTAAATAATTGTAATACTAAGTATGTATGTTTGTACGAGTATGTTATTTTAACACAGTAGACAAAGGTCTGCAATCAAGGTACGTCTATTTATATAGTACATTAATTTAGTCTAAGTAAACTGTTACGGAACAAAGCACTCTCAGACTATATCTTGAAGAATTGATGGAATGTCTTTCTTTATCTAGTTTTAGTTCTTCCATTTCGGTGTTTGGTACCATTTAAAGATTCCTATTGTACAAAGGTCTTTCTCCATCTGGTCATTAAATCTTAAGTAGAGCGTTTCTCTCGAAAACTGGTAAAGCCGACTTATCAGATGTTGTCATCGTCCATGTTTCTTCACCACACCGCGGGACGGGGATAATTAGAGACTTGTAGAATTTTTCTCAATTTTCTACTCAATTCGAAGTAGCACATGTCAACAGTTATTTGACGTGGGACTTCGAATCTCAAGTTGTTGTTTGTGTTAATAATGGTTCCAAGCTGGATCAAATTATTTACGAGCTCGAAGGTATGACTGTCAACAGTGACGTGGGAGCCTAGTCGCGAGTCGTTTTTTTATTTTATTTTATTTTTTTTTTTTTTGATGACGGGAGATATTTCGTCTTGCTCTCGTTCACTGCAAAACCCATTTGCTTCACTTTCTTATCAATTCTAGAGAAAGCAGAGCTAACGGAGCGGCTATTGAGGCCAATCATCGGCATACGCAAGCAGCTGTACATTCTGGCGGAGCTTCTGGTATTGCTCAACGTCAGTTTATACAACCGTATTTGTTTTGTGGGGATACCAAACTCATACATCGTGGCATAAAAGCATCTCCTTTTCGTTCTGTCAGAGGCAGCTTGGAAATCGAAGAAGAGGTGCTGCGTGAAGATTCTCTTATCACGGGTCTTTTCCAAGATTTGGCGCATGGTGAATATCTGTTCAGTTGTGGATTTTCTGGGCCTAAAGCCACACAGATAAAGTCCAATCGATTTGTTGATGGAGGTATTTAGTCTTCCAGACAGTACGCTCGATGGAACCTTATAATTGATGTTGAAGAGACTTGGCCTATGGTAGTTGGAGCGGATTGTGGGGTGAGGCATTGTTCAAAGAAGTTGATGCATGCTCCTTATAATTTCTTCGGCGCCGTGTTTGAATAGCTTGGTCAGCAAGCCATAGGGCTCCACCGCTTTTTGGTTCTTCAGACTGGAATTTCTATTTAAATTTCTTAATGGTCGGTCAATTGAACGTCCGGTCCATCGTAATCGATTAGAGAATATGGTTCATCATCTCCACTTGCGTGATCTCCTTTACATGGCTCCATCCTCTGAATTAAACAACTTATGTTAATTTATTCGCTTTGAAACTATAGTTTTTAAAATATTATAATATATTTACTCTATTAAGACTAAGTTACAAGCTACATATTTTCTATACTTTGCCGTATATACATACTTTCATTTACATTTGCTAGAATACTCTGCCGCAGCTCTGGCTACAGTGTTTACTTAAAGAACAACAACGGGTAGAATTACATACTATAGTAAAAGTCGTTTTTTATAAACAAATATGTTGGGAAACTTTGAGTTCTATGTTTTTTGGTTTTTAGTATAACCTTATCCTTTACTTTCCAGACGAAGCATATTAAAAAATTACTACTCCTTTGTTGCATATTTCATTAACCATTTTTTGGAAGTGTTTCGCTCATAGCTATTGTTAGACTCTGTTCAACTGGAAACACCCATAAACTCGATTGCTGTTTACTTTCGGACAGATACATAACATATACATCCACAAATCATCAACTTTTACATTGTCAAAAAGGTTTTTCGAAGAATCTTCTTCTTCTTTACTGACATAGCCACAGGTCCTTCTCCACTTTATCCTTCCAACGGAGTGGTGGTCTTCCTCTTCCCCTGTTACCCCGGGGGGTTGTGTGTCTAATACTTTCAGAGCTGGAGTGTTTTCATCCATTCGGACAACATGACCTAGCCAGCGGAGCCGCTGTCTTTTAATTCGCTGAACTATGTCAATGTCGTCATATATCTCGTACAGCTCATCGTTCCACCGAATGCGATATTCGCCGTGGCCAATGCGCAAAGGGCCATAAATCTTTCGCAGAACTTTTTTCTCGAAAACTCGCAACGTCGAATCATCTGTTGTTGTCATCGTCCAAGCCTCTGCACCATATAGCAGGAATTATGAGCAACTTATAGAGTTTGGATTTTTTTCGTCGAAAAAGCATTTGGCGCAGATTGTGGGGCCTCCCTTTTTGGGATGCTTTCGTCCGACCATAGCTTACAAAGAAGCTGATCAATCTCTTCGAACTCACGCATTTCGGCGTCTTTCTTTCTCTGTCCGCAAATGTGACTCGCTTTCCTCTTCAAATCTCGGTATCTATCCCTTCCCGCACGTGTTGTGAATGATCGTAACGTTGCGAGGTAGGCAGCCTGTTTTCTCTCCGCTGCAACACGGCACTCCTCGCCGTACCAGCTGTTCTTTTGCCCTTTGCGAAAACCAATGGTTTCGATTGCAGCTGTACGTAAGAAGTTTGAAATGCCGCCCACAGTTCCCATATACCGAGTTGTTGACGAGTGCTATCATAGAGCAGTAGTGCAAGCCGAGTAGAAAATCGTTCGGCTGTCTGTTGTTATTGCAGCTTCTCGACGTCGAACCTTGGTTGTGCTTACTGGCGTGCGTTTTTTGCTTCACAGAGGTGGGTGCGAATCTTGGCTGCAACAAAGTAGTGGTCCGAGTCGATGTTAGGACCACGGCTTTTCGATCCGGAGACAGCCAGGGAGCTTGATGTATTTTCTTGTGCTAGAATCTAGTGCCACCGATAACCATATTTTGGTCCCCGGCAAAGTCGATCAACCTCAACCCATTTGGGGATGTTTCCTCGTGGATGCTGAATTTACCGACCGTAGTGCCAAAGATACTTTTTTTGCCCACCCTGGCGTTAAAGTCACTAAGCACGATGTTGACATCGTGGAGGGGGCAGCTCCCATAAGTGCGATCCAAAGCTCATTAAAGGCATCTTTGGGCACATAATCCTTCTCTTCC
Source organism: Bactrocera correcta (assembly GCA_027475135.1). Classification (NCBI taxonomy): domain Eukaryota; kingdom Metazoa; phylum Arthropoda; class Insecta; order Diptera; family Tephritidae; genus Bactrocera; species Bactrocera correcta. The sequence goes on from CM050323.1 coordinate 93,757,423, forward strand.
ATCGGGGCGTGGGCGCAAATCAGTGATATGTTGAAGAACCTCGCTATGATACGGACTGAGGCTAGACGTTCATTCACCGCAGGGAATGGCATCGACCAGCTGGGCAGCGGCGCCTTCCCAATTAAGGAACCGGACATTCCAGGTGAATGCCCTCAAATCATAGCCCTTAAACCGGGTCCACAGCCATCATCAATTTTCATTGAGTCCTTTTTTTATGTGGCGGATCCCAAACCCAGCGCACAACCCTGCGGAGGGGATGTTTCGCCTTCTCACATTAGCTCACCTTCAAATGGATGTTCTTAGGCTACCCAGAGGATACTTGGTCAAAGACCGGAAGTCGTGAGCTGCCTGAGTCATATGTAAAAGAATCGTTTCTGGCCACTCCCAAGTGAATGGCGATCAGAGAACTTTTTTCCCTTCCGTTAACTTCTACACATGGCTCCATCCTCCATCTTCGTCTTCGAAGAATCGCTATCGTATTTTATAACATTTCTCAAGATCAATCGGCACAAGCTTTTTTTGAGTGAATGAAAAGCTGTGTGGAAATCAAAATGAAAATAAGAAATTATATAGTGTAAGCTGGTTTCACTAAACTCTCTTATTATCTTAATCTCACAATAGGCCACATGGCGATCTTGTAATATTACACCATATTTTGGCTCAGGTGAATACTTTGAGTTACTGTAAATAACACATGTACAAGAATGTCGTGCTCGACAATTTTTAAACTTTATAATACAATTCTAAGTTGCCATATGACGACACTAGGTTTGCTAGGTCCCGAAATGTAAAAAGAAAGCTACCTAAGTAAATACTTTCTAGCTTCTAGCATCCTGTCTTCGAAGTGCAAAAATATTGTTATTTCACCGTTCATCTTTTTTCAATAGCCTAATAATCGATGGCAGTACACATAACACAGTAACACGTCTCTTCTCTATAGTGTGACAAGCTCATTTTTACATATATTTGAGAAGTTGTCTGTTGTAATTACATATTTGTATTTGTGTAAGAATATTTCATTTTTATAATCATCGTTCCCTTACGATAGAGTTTAATTCTTCCATCCGATCATCAAGAGAATTCTTCGCCACACAGCGGTAAGAACCGAAATCTGATGAGTCAACATCTTTTATGGTTAATCGCATACTGATTTTGTAGCCACTTTCAAAATTTTCGGATGCAAAGCGCTCAACTGTAAAATAAAATCAAAACATCGTATGTTAAAAGATATATACATATGTATATATATATGTGTATATTTATGTATATATTATGTATATGTGAGCAACGTTATATGTCTATAATTAAGCTTACGAAAACGCATAAAGCTTCTTTTACGCAATCTTTTCTATTCCGAATTTAATAGTTATCTCATACATCGAATTATTGTTCAATATAGGTAAGTATTTGATGGATTAATTATACATATGAGAAAGTTGAGGTTCAAGAAATTAAAAAAAAAAAAAAATTTTCGTCCCGTCTAAATATAATTCATTTTGAAATTTTTATTTATTTGCGTGCATGCTTGTAGCTTAACCACAACACTGCATTAGGTTTTTATCGACCTTATTTGCATATGACAGGAAACTTATTTATTGTATGGGCTTACACTTTTTATGTTAATTGCTACTATTAACATAGGAAACTTTAAGTCCTCAGTAAAAACGTTAAAAAATTAGTCTAAAGATTTTTCCTTGTTTGTTTTTACTGTAAATATTGTGCTTGGCGATTTTGACGCCTGAGTGAGCAAAGAAGGCATCTTTGGTAGAACAGTTAGACAAATCAGCTTCCATGGTGAAACCTCTCCAAATGGATTGAGACTTATCGATTTCTAAAGGTCCCGAAATATAATTATCTGTATTTCAGCACAAGGAAATTTATCAAGCTACTTAGCTGTTTCCAGATCAAAAGTTTCGGAACCATATCGATAATTTTGTGATGGCAGGATGACAATTTTACTGTGTTTTAGACGTGCGTACGATCCTGGGACCTACCATCGACTACTTCCTCTACTTCGTTTTAGCGAAGAAACGCACCCACTATGTACAGCAAAGCACGCACGTCTACAAACACACGGAAGGAACGCCATCGAGAATCTACTATCAAAGTCGACAGCAAAGCGGTTTTCTACTCGTCTCTCACTTCTGCTCTCTGAGAACACTCATCAGCAACTCGGTATAAAAAAAGTGAGAAGTGTCGAGCAGGGTTTGATAGATGGAGGGAAGCGATACGCATAAAAAGAAACAGGTCAAAATGCTTGAGTATGAAGAGCTTAAAAAGCTGGACGACAGGAGTGATGTTCGGTAATTCCACGAAAAAAATGCTGCGATTAACGGAGCGGAGCATATCCTTGTAAATCTCAATGTGTAGAACTAGTGGCTGAATTTCAGAGCATACTGAAGTTATAAAGCTGCCTACTAAACGGCAGCGAAAGAGTAACATCTGGAGATAGCGAACCCGATTCCCCAATCGAAGACGATAAAACAGATGTTCCATTGCTCGACTGTAATGAGATTCAAATAGAAAAGGTCTGCTTGAGCAAAAACAAAGCGGAAGGGTTCAACAGATTACCGGCCGATCTATTCAAATATAACGGCGAAGAACTGACAAGGTACATGCCTCAGTTGGAACCTAAATGTGCTCTGTACCGCAGTCGATGGAGTGACTAGCGAAAATAAAACAAAAAAATGGCGTTGTTAACTCGTCTATAAACGCGCAAGCGATGCCTAAGCCAGTAAAGAAGAGAAATAAGTATGTTTGCTTTTTATATAACTACATTTTATTATACTTGTATGTAAAAGTACAATAGTTTCGTTTTAGATTCTACCTGACATAAATAAATAGCACAGTAGAGAAGGATGTTGACAGTCGCCTGACAGGCTTTATTTGCATTCGTGTGTGCAAGTCTTAACATGGTGTACATATATATATATATATATATATATATATATATATATACATATATATATTTATATATATATGTGGATTTAAAAATATACTGACTCCCACTTTTTGTTAACTTCAGCATACATACTAGGTGCGTTCCAAAGTAAACAGGATTGACGATTGTCCAGTGAGAATTTCTTGACATTTCATCGATTGGAAGTGAAGTTATTGTGTTTTAAGTTTCAGTATGTTTGTGTTATCGGTGCGAAATTGAGCTTCGAACAAACAAATAACATTAAATTTTATTTTATAACGTTTTAATTGATAAAACAAGTTTATGGCGATTATTGCCTATCCTGTACACAACATTCGAAGGACATCATTAAAGTAGTCAAAAAGGGCAAAAGCTTGTGACGAAACCTGGTGTTTCCGATATGATCCTGTAACGAAACGCCAGTGTGCTGAATAGAAGGCATCGAACGAGCCGAAACCCAAAAAATCGCGCATAGAGAAATCAAAAGTGAAGACACTTCTGATTTGTTTTTATGATTCCATGGGTATTGTCCGCAAAGAATTTGTTCCACCCAGCACAAACGTTAATGCGGTATTGTACCTTGGAGTTTTCAAGCGTTTAGTGCGCCGTATACGACGTGTTCGGCCCGAATATCGCGAAGATGAAAGTTTGCGTTTGTTGCACGATAATGCGTAGTCTCACCGAACGACGCTTGTGACCGATTATTTAACCAAAAATCACATTTTAATCATTAACCACTCCCCGTATTCACCTGATATGGCACCGTGCGACTTCTTTCTTTTCGGACAGACACAGAGGCCATTCAAAAGGCTGCCACCGACATACTGGGGGCCATACCGAACAACGAGCTAAAACACTCGTTCGACATGCTTTTAGACCGAATGAAAAGCTGTATTGAAGCAAAAGCAGACTATTTTGAATAAAATAAATTGATTTTGCCGAAAAAAACATTTGTTCCGTTTCTCTAAGTCCTGTTTATTTTGGAGCACTCCTTGTATATCTAAACTTTCATATAAATATAAGTACATATATATATAGTACTAAAATTAAAATTATGGTTAATTTGTTTATGAATTCTTTATTTATTCCTCCAAATCAATTTCATACCCTTCAAGGTAGTTTCGGTTCGATAACATATATTTAAGATAATGCTTTTTCCAATCTTCGAAACATTCGGAATTGGCTTCAATATGTGCTTCAGTTCGGTTTTTAACCCCAATTACCTTTGGAGAAAACCCAATGCAATAAGAAATAGTGCACTTCGTGATGAGGAGTTTTTCATCCATAATTTCACTCGTTTTAGAGGAAGAGCTTGACGCAAACGAGAAGTAACGTCGTCGTAAAAATAATACTATTCTTTGTTGAGGGTTGGCCCTGCGGAAGAAACTTTTGAACTATGTATCTTGCTTTTTGGTCACATTAGTATATACTTTTTATATCAATTAAAAATTACGAATCATCATTTGCAAATCCGAAATGGGATCTAAGGTTTGTTTTTGAAATTTTTGGCGAACTGTCTTTTTTCTAATATAGGAGGGTTCTAGAATTGAATGCAAATATTATGTGAAAAAGGCTGTCAATAGTGAAAACGTCCATAAAGTTCACAGCAGGTTTTTGACTGAAAATTGCTTGAATGGCGCTTCAAATTGCGAACGCATCACAGCAACTGTCAGATTTTGTGTTATCTTGAGAACTCAGGAGAATAGACGCTGGTAATAATTTTTCCATATTGAGACTTATTTTAATTAGAAAGGTAAACCGTTATTGGTATAATTTTTCATTGGAAAGTTAGTGCAAAATAATATAATAGGTTGTCAAAAAAGTCTTGCGGTATTTTATTGAATTTTCAATTGTTCATAATATTGGTTACAATAATGCGATTCAAGTCAAATATACACCGTTTTGTTCGATGACGCGTTTCCAACGAGATGTCAATTTTATAATGCCCCTCTAATAGAAGCTCGCTTCCCTATTGGCAAAAAACTCGGAGAGGCAGTTTTCACAGGACTCTCTTGTGGCCATCTTCAGACTGCCAAACGCGTTCGCCATGGACAGAAACAGATGGTAATCACTTGGTGCGAGATCCGGACTATACGGTGGATGCAAAGGAACCTCCCATCCGAGCTCCCGGAGCTTCTGGCGCGTCACTAAAGATGTGTTGGCCTGGCGTTGTTCTGATGGAAGACAATTCGGTCTCTGTTGATCAAAAATGGCCTCTTCTGCATGAGTGCTGCCTTCAAGCGGTCCAGTTGTTAGCAGTATAGGTCCGATTTGAGCGTTTGGCCATATGGGAGCAGCTCATAGTGGATTATTCCCTGCCAATCCCACCAAACAGACAGAAGAACTTTCCTGGCCGTCAATCTAGGCTTGGCCACCGACTGGGCCGCTTCACCGCTTTTCGACCACGACCGTTTGCGCCTTACGTTATCGTAAGTGACCCACTTTTCATCGCCATTCACCATACGCTTCAAAAACGGGGCGATTTTGTTGCGATTTAGAAGCGATTCGCATGCGTCGATTCGGTCAAAGATGTTTTTTTGCGTCAATTCGTGTGGCACCCATACATCGAGGTTCTTAGTGACTCCAAGCTCGTTCAAATGGTTTATAACGGTTTGCTGACTCATGCCCAGCTCTTGACTGATGCTACGGCTGCTCCTATGCCGGTCTGTTTCTACCAATTCAGCGATTTTATCGCAATTTTCGACGACAGGCCTTTCGGAGCGTGGGGCATCTTCGACCACCTCTACACCAGAACGAAAACATTGAAACCATCGTTGCGCGGTGGAAATGGAAACTGTATCGGGTCCATAGTGCATTTTTGCCTTTATCGTAGTAGTACTGTAAAATATGCCGTATTTTCTCTTTATTTTGCTCCATGTTTGCGACGCTATAACTCACGAAAGACTTAAAAGAAACGACAATCAATCAAACAAGTGTTAGCGCGTGAAAGAGCTTTCCAAAAAGGTATAGCATTACCCGATGCGACGAATAAAACTAGAACTACGCGCTTTCAGCGCCAAATATACCGCAAGACTTTTTTGACAACCTTTTATGATCTGTTGTCCTTGATGATGGTATAGTAAACCAAATGTTTTTTTTACATATCTACTTTTCTTTAAAATATTACGAATTTAATTTTAAATTAACTCAATCCTAAAAGTATTTTTCTCTTATCATTAGCGGTTTTGTCATTTGTTGCATTTGTCATCCCTTTTGCATATATGTACCATATACGAGTAGCTATGTATATATACATATTTGCAGACACTACTCTTTCGTTTTCAAAATCAACTCTGTGACAGTGCAATGTGTAGGCGTTCAGAGCGTTTGATTTTATGAATCGCAATCGCAGCGCCCACGGATGGACTGTATCCATGCTGCTTTCTTCCTCAGTTTTGAGAATTCTCTTCACAATTATTTTGTAGCACACGTACACTTCTCATCCATAGTATGTGTGTGTTATTTTTTGGCGACTCTTCTCTCTTCTTTATGTACTCTAACTGATTGTTTGTCCAAGAATTCACTCGCTTTAATAGCAGTGATTGTCTGTTGGAATATATAATATTTAGATATACATATGTGTGCTTCGTTGGACATTTTTTTAAAAAATGGCTGACAAGAAGTTAATTAAAAATCTGCTGCACTTTCTTGTTCTAGAGTTAACTATTTCATTGGTACAATGTTTTTTACATAGTACTTAAAAAAAACTGTTTTATTCCCTTAGTTAAAATTGGTTAAAAATCAAAAAGAGTAAAGAATAGTAGTGGTGTTTAAATATTAAAAAAAAACTAATTTTGAAATGTAGTTATTTTGTAATTATGTTTAAATTGCTTTCATTTTACTTACCCGGCACAATGATCGTGTCAGTTTTCGTCCAGTAATTTATAGACTTCGGATATGCCTCTAACTGACACTCAACTGCTATGTTTTGGCCGGTGGCAGCCCCGACTAGCTGATTTTATATCCAAACTATAAGAAAGAAAAATAATCAGAACGATTATGTAGTGTATATGCATAACTAAATCTGAGAGCGAAACCGGTCAAAGGTCTTCATTCAAGGGAACACGTTTTCTTAAACTTACAGAGGAATCCAGGTAATTACAAAATGTTCTTTATAGAGATCTTTATGTTGACCGATTAGTTTAAATACCAGCTATATGCTTTATTTGGTTTTTCTCAACAATTGGGTCGAAGATTATATTCCTCCAGCAATATTCTGTAGCGAATATGGTGAAGATTTTTAGTTGCACAAAAAGTTTTCCATTCATTAACTTGGATCTAATCGGTAAGTTTATTTGGCCGCTTCATGCTATAATGGCTCGATATTAGCGGCCTCGTAGATGAACAGTTTATTGCGGAAGGAAGAAGTTTAGTTTACTCTTTGTCCTCAGTAAGCGGTAGTAAGTCAGTTGTGTGGCTTTTAACTTGTATATTTCCTCTTAGTGTTTAGGCGGTAAGGTTGAGAATCCTACCATATGCGGGCTGTAGAAGTTGTTGGAAGAAAAGAAGGTAGAAACATTCAAACACGTCTCCCTTGACTGTCCCGTCTATAAGACTGACACCTGGTAGCTCAAAACTTCAGACATACCTATAAACTGGTGAGAATAAAAATATAATTCTTTATTTTTATATTTTATTTATTTATATTAGCGACAAAGCGCACTATCACCTGATAAGGTCAGATAACGGACGTTTTATTTTATGGGTTCCGCTGCCCTTAAAACTCTTCGTTTTGCCTTTCAGAATACGAGTTTTTTTTTAGCTCCTGTTAGTTCTGAACTACTTAAGCCAAGACACCACTAGTTGTTTCAGTAGCATTCAAACTTTAATTAAGACTTCAATATTTCCACAAACAAATCATTTAGCGTTTGTGCGAGTACAATAGTTCACAAGCAATGAGATTCATTATTATTGCGTTCACTTTTATAATTAGCTTCTGGCAGCAATAAAAGTTATTTTTATTTCAATTTCTTATAATTATATATTCTAGAATGTATCTTAAATCAATCTCGCTACGGCATATTACATATTGACCGATGTTTAGGGCGTAAGGCCCAAACAGTTTAAAAATCATGTATGATTTTTTTCGCAATATTACATTACGAAATTCGTCGGATCTGGAGATTCTTGCCACTAAAATACGCCGTCAAATTAATAGAAAGCATGCCTCGGAGATGCCAGGCAATTATCGACGCCGGTGGTCACTGGACATATTATTGACCAAATTGCATCACAGTTTGTAATGTGTACAATTTATATATAAATACAAAAGTTTCATAAAATAATTTTTTTTTTTATAAATTAACATGAACACGCTCTTATATAAGGTATATGAGGACTAAGAAAAATATCGAACCAATTCAAACCCAGTATGCATGGCAGCTATTTTTTATGGTTGTGCCATTAATGAGCAACTTCTAGAGGTTCAAAAACGTTTGCTTCAAATTGACATCTCGAAAATTAAGGAATTAACTCGCATATAATGTATAATGTATTCAGCTCGCGCTTGCTGACCGGTGACGGAATGCCATTATGGGTGATGCATAAATATGCACCCATGTTACGGCGTTGTAATTTAGTGATCGTCACGTAGGAGCCATTGTAGGCCGGGACTGGAAAGATAGAAGACGAGAATAGGTGTTTTAAAAACAAAAAATATAAAACGTATATTTATAGCAGATAAGTATTTAGTGAGATTTTGGGTAGATAGACAATTTTAGGTATTTAAATGTCGATTTGTTTATTATTGGTGTGTAATGGGGTACAGTTATTCTTCTGGGTAAGCAGTTACAGTTGAAGGACTTTATTCAATTATTACTCTTGCATCATCACCACGTACCCTGGAAACGTGAGTAACCCTTATGCGGTAGACAACAAATGTGGAAGCTGAGGTCCCGGTTAAAATAGAGGAAGCTACACCGGAGCCACTTTGCCAAATTCGATGTAAGGGTTTGCTGAATTCTACTTGCAGTGTATATTTACCAAAAGCGCGGCTGCAACCTGGCGTCGGCCATGAAACGTCTTGCTATACAAATGTATATAAAACCAGCGAGGTTGTACTCTGGGATTGAGACCCGTCGCATAGAAACTAATTCCAATAATATGAAAACAGCCTCCTATGTGAATATAATAAGAATTATGATATAAGGGCATTCACCTGAAATTTCCAGCCCCTAAATTGGGTCGGCGGTTGATGTCCTCGTAAGAGTAAAAGTTGACGCCATCGCCGCTTAAGAAATGCAATTGATAGGACAAGGACGGAGACGAGGAGGTCTTCGTGACATTCAGACAGATTCCATAACATGAAAATTCATCAAGCTACCTAGCTGCCTCCAGATCGAAAAGGCACCAACCAGATTGATCATGTTGGGATATATAGAAGGGGCATGTCCTGAGTGTCTTAGGGTCTTGTCGGAAAACTATCTTTTTGAAACGAAGCTACGTACCCACTTCTGTGTAGCAAAGCTTACACAGGGAAGGTACGACACCGAGAAGCTACTATCACAACCGACATCGAAACGGGTTTCTACTCGACTTGCACTTGAATTGAAAGAGCTTTTGTTTCGCAGTAAAGAGAAATCAGACAGACAGCCTTCCTCACAATATCACGATGAACCACAAAACGAGTGTAGTGGTATAAATACATAGAGTTGAAGAGGGAAGCAAGACGCATATGCAGACAAACAGAGAAAGAGGCAGAAATGCAGTATGAAGAGCTTGACAATTGACAAGCTTGCCGACAAGGGAAATGCTCGAAAACTTTACGGCGGCAACTAACTGAAGTTTTCAAGGCCGGATCATAATTTTTAAGATTTAAAGGGGGGATCTAGTGGCTGATGCTCAGGCAATACTAAAATTATGGAGGGAACACTTCTCCATACTGCTGAACGCCAGTGAAGGTGTAACGTTTGGAGATCGCGAACACTATTCCACAATCGACGATGGAATAGATCTTCCATTGCCCGACTATGATGAGCTTCGATTAACATTACGTTATGGGTTTAATTTTTTATACACATTCCTTAACTAGACTATTAACTGCAGGTACAAATGGAGTACTTTCTGTTTTCTTATAGATTTTCTAAACCCTCAATTGATTTGATAGAAACAAAAAAATATATTAACTAATTTGGTTTGAAATCAGTTCCTTCAGACCTTAATTAAATTTAATATATACTCACTAGATGCATTTTAAATTGATTGCCAGCTGAAACTACCGTAATTTGTTTCAATATTCATAGAAATTTTTCAACTATAATTAAAAATTCATTTCGTTTGCAATCACAATGTATGAAGACAAATTGCTATGTAATTGGGGTACGTAAATTTATGTCATAAAATTTGCATACAATAAAAATGCAAAGTCATTTTACTAATGGCGTTCGTAGTTTTCCTGTTAATACATCTCCGGATTCAAAACAGTTGAAATCATTTCATTATTACTCATGTCCCTTTCATTGGTGAACGAATTACACAGTTTTTGCCATTAGATGGTTTACATGCGGAAATCAATGCAAATACGCGTAATTTCGTGCAGAATATAATGAGCTTATCTAAAACAATTGTCCTAGGGAAATTATAGATGTGCGCTTGTAATTGCTGAGATAAACATACATGCATAGTTTCGAAATAAATAGCTTCATGATTTCGTCGAATTTTGCTGCACTGTGCAGTTTCATAATAAACTAAAATAACACTTATACAATGGCACCCTTTTAACCACATTTTCGTTATTTTAATGCTAAAAACGATTTAATTTAAACCAAATGTCAACGAAATGAAAAATGCTGAATTTAACGTTAATTGCAATATGAATGCTCTGTAATCAAATGACAAACTGACACATATAATTTCGATTTTGGATGCGCAATTTTTGATGTCCTCAGTTCCATTAAAACAAATTTATTCTAATATGTTTAAATAGTTTTTCTATGCTTTTAATCATATCACTTTCAATTTTATTTTTTAATCACATATGTATGTATTTCAAATATTATTTTATTTCTTCGGTGTCGAAATCGCTTTCAACAGGCTCTCAAATTAGTGTTTAATCCAACTAGGTATCACGCATCTGATGTCTAATTGAATTATGCAAAAATTAGATCATGTTTTATGTGCTGCAACTGGAAACTTTTCTTTATAAAAGAAAAAGTTAACCATTTAAGGATCACTAGAATATTTACCAATTCTTAACATAGGAAAATAAAGTTGTAAATAATAGGTTAAGTATAAGGAAATCCATAATTTTTACATTAGATTGATGGTGTTATTTAGCATAGTTTGATTGATCTCATATGGGTTATGTATGCATGTTTTGTTCGGTAACTTCATAATTCGAGTACCATTATCATAGAAATATTCGGGGTAAGACGATTTTGACAAGCTTCTCTAGAGGTAAATTCACAGCCTGGACTATATGTAACGCGGAAAGTAACCTCTTGCAGCATCTGACGAGTCAATAACGGGAAATACAAGTTGCAAAAGCCATATATTGGAAAAATAACGGATTTGTTTTACTATCGTTTTATATACTAATTGGACACTGAAAGCATGCAAAATCTCGGAAATGGAAATTCGAACTGACTGATCTTTGGAATTCAAGAAAACTCCATAACTAAAGGTATTTTTGAGAAACCCACTTTTTTAAACAACAATAACGTTCTTAGTAAGGTATGGTCAGTAACATTCCCAAAGCTTTTTATGCAAAATTGGTTTAAAATAGTGGATTTAAGATGATAATATTTATTATATAGATGCGGAAAGATTATTAGCATAAGCCTTTCTGTAAATCTAATTTAAATGTAGAATAAAACTAAAGAACAATAACATCAACAAGTTAGAATCATAAGATAATCTCAACAGATTTAATCTCGGTACATAATTGCTTAAAAGAATAACCGCTAGTAAAAAAGTATATATATAGTTCGAAAGGTCAATTCACGACTTAACACACTCAGCTGTGCTATTAAGGATCGTCTCAGTGTGAATTTTTCGAGAAATCGATTTTTTTTGTTTCATTATCGGTTAGTATACACTATAGTAAATATTCTCTCAAATTTTGAAATCGAAATTCTAATTACGGTCGCTACAGCATTCATTATACAAAGAGAAGATAGGGGGAAACGAACGAAAAAAAGTGTTCTCCATAGCGCTATTGCGAGATGAATACTCTGTTTGAAGTTTTTGTTTTAGATAAAAATTGCGGCCGCAACCGTGGACGTTTTTTACGTGTCATTTCAAAAATTTATTTAACTAGTATACACCCAGTAAACACAAAAAAACCAATTTGTATTCAAAATGAATGTATTTATTTATAAAAACAAAAAAAGAACAGTGATTTGTCGGAAGGTCACACTGAGACGTGTGTGACATAATATTAAATTTCCAAAAATATGTTTGTATTCTTTACTCACCTTCGGTACTGTTGGGCAGCGGTATGGGGGCTCGCCACTTCCACGTCGCAACGTTACGGTCGGTGTTGTGACCAACTGCTGCACATTTCAGCGTTACGTTAGCCCCCTCTCGTATCACTATATCCGTGCTGGTGGGATAATCGAGGATATCTGGTGGAACTGTGTACGCGAAAGGAAAATTTCCTAACAACAACGAATAAATAGAAAGTAATGTACCAAACAGTCAGAATTTTAATGTTGATGTTTTTGTTTTTTTTCCAAAAAAGCGAAGGGGGGTCGCCATGGTGGACGACATCATGATGCGTGACATGACACGTGATTTGTATGTAGCACAAGTAGTAGCAACAGCGTTGAAATGTTAAATTTGCCAGCGGCCAGATGGCGAAACATGTTGGGATGTTGTTGTTAGTCAGCGACAGTGAAAGTTGATATAATTTTTAGTTTGCGTTTGTTATTATTAGTTCTTGGATATAACTCGCCAAATAAAAGTTTTCCATACAAGGGCTTGATTTAGCTACATCATATATTTTTTCGACATCGGTTTTTCCCGAAAAATTAGCAGCTTTTTTAGAAGAAAGAATGTGTAAAAATTTAGATCGATACCTGCAAAACTGAGAAACTATTTTTTTATAGGTGTAGAAACCGTTTTCTGGTTATAACCTCGGATAGATCCATGTGTAAAAGTTCACGCAAAGTTCTTTAAACCCCATTCACTTGGGAGTGACCAGAAACAATTCTTTTACATTTGGCTCACCCCCTCATGATTTCCGGTCTTAGACCAAGTATTCTCTGGACGAGCTAAAATGAAAAGGCGAAACATCGCCTCCCGAGGTTGTGCGTTGGATTTGGCACGCGCCACGTAAAACACTACTAATGACAAAACTTAAAAAACAAAAAAACTGAGAGACTTATGGGTGTTAATACTGATTGACAGACAGAAAGACGACCCCACCAGCGTTTGTTCTATCAAGTAAGTCGGTTTTGTACCAAAATATGTAAACTCGCGGTATTCTTAGGAGGATTTTTAAACCTAATTTCCTCAATTTTTACCAGAAAAGATTATATTGGACCTTCACTAACATAAAGTATAAGGTATGATCCAAATAGGGTACTTTTTTTAATACCCCTATTTTACAGATCAATTTTGTTCAATATTGTTTGAATTTCATAATGGAAAGACTTACGCCTAAACAAAGTTTTCAAATCGTTCAACTTTATTACGAAAATTCACTTTCTGTAATAGATTTGCTAATATTGGACGGAAAAGACCACGCCTAAAACGGAGTGAAGAAAATATAGCAGCCGTACTGAGAATATAAAAGAAGACGGTGGATAGTCGATTCTGCGCCGTTCGCAGCAGCTTGGAGTGACGTTTGTAATGACTAGGCGCATTTTACGTCGAGATCTTAAGATAAAAGCGTACAAAATAAGTTTTTGCAAAACCTTCCTTCAGAAAATTCCTTTTTCTATGGGCCCCTTTAAAATTTCAAGAAGACCCGACTTTTTTTAAACCAATTTTGTTAGCGATGAGGGCTATTAATATGTAAATAGAAAATTGGACGTAGAATAACATCAAAGGTGATAACGGTGAGAACCCAACCGTCAACGGCGACCATATAACCGACATTGGATGCTTGAAATGGGAAACCGTGATCTCACAATGTATGGTTTCAAAAAGCCACTTCCCAAATGCCGATAAGCAATGATTATAGAAATATTTCGTGAGCAAAAATTTCACTTTTCGGGCCGGTTGATTTACCACCAAGATGCTGCGTTATCACACCGTTTGATGTTTTCCTGTGAGAATATGTAAAGTCTGAAGTCTATGCGGTTATTCGCTTCTTGGACTGCTCGGGCGAGTCATCGAAATTTTAATTAAGGATAGACCATTTTGATGCTCTGAAGAAATTTTTTTTGAGTTGTTGCACCTTTAAAGATTCAATTACTGTTGATTAAGGATTGTGTGGGTTGTCACCGATTTCGCAAATTTTTACGCCTGAGGATTTGTTAAACAATTTATTTATTAGAATAAATAGATATTTATGAGCTTTATACATCATATCCAATAATATATTACTTGTGACTGAAGACTGTTGGTAGGAGGATGGAGTCATTTTTAGAAGTTCACCAAGTGAGGAAACGATTCTTTTACATATGACTCAAGAGCTTACGACTTCCGGTCTTTGAATCCTTGGGAGCCCAAGAAATCCGTTTGAAGGGACTAAAGTGAAAGGCGCAGGTTGTGCGTTGGGTTTGGACCCCCCACGTAAAAAACACCCCCCTGAAAAAAAACAACAGCCTCGGGTAAATGACCCCCCTTTTGATGACGACCATGGAAAAAAAAATAAGGACTACGAATTAAGGGCATGCACCTGGAATGTCCGGTCTCTTAATTGGGAAGGTGCCGCTGCCCAGCTGGTTGATATTCTCGTGAAAATAAAGGCTGACATCACCGCCATCCAAGAAATGCGATGGACCGGACAAGGAGACAAACAAGTAGGTCCTTGTGACATTTACTACAGTGCCCATATAAAGGAGCGCAAGTTTGGTGTGGAATTCCTTGTGGGAGAGACTCCATCGCCGAGTACTACTATTCTCTCCGGTGAACGAAAGTCTAGCCACAATCCGCATCATTGCGCTGATTTGCGCCCACGTCCCGATGGAAGAGAAGGACGATGTAACCAAAGATGCCTTCTATGAGCGCTTGGAGCGCACCTATTAGAGCTGCCCCCATCACGATGTCAAAATCGTGCTTGGCGACTTTAACGCTAGGGTGGGCAAAGAAGGTATCTTTGGCACTACAGTCAGTAAATTAAGCCTTCACGACGAAACATCACCCCAAAAAGGGGTTTAGGCTGATCGACTTCGCCGCGGGGCCCCAAATATAGGGTTTTCTGTAGCACTAGATTCCAGCACAAGAAAATACATCAAGCTAACAAGAAGGCGAAACCGATTCCCCAATCGAAGGGCGATGGAGCAGACGTTCCAGTTTCCCGACCTTGAAGAAGTTCGAATAGCAATTACCCGCCTTTAAGGACAACAAAGCGGCGCGGCACGAAAAGGAGCTAGCTGCCTTTATGCCGCGATGTCTGAATTTAGGGATCCCCGCAAAACTAACCGGGTGTGTAAACTGACGTTGAGCAACACCCAAAGCTACGTCAGGACCGGGAAGGACCGAACCCGTTCCCAGGCTCAGACAAGGGTTTCGGGACCCCAAGGCTGGAGAAAATTTTTCGAGCTGCAGAACTTAATCGAGCAAAATACAACTTTTATAAGAGTGTACAGGGTGCTAGCCGGGGATGCCGGGCCCCAACACCCGCGCCGTTAGTCCTTTCTTTCTCCAGACTGGACAAGGAAGCAAAACAAATAGGGGGCTGGCAGTGAACGAGGGCAAGACGAAATATCTCATCCCTCAAACAAACAGTCGTCACACTCGCGACTTAGGGTCTCACGTCACTGTTGACAGTCATAACTTTGAAGTTGTAGATAATTTCATCTATCTTGGAATAGCGTAAACACCACCAAAAATGTCAGCCTGGAAATCAAACGCGGAAAAACTCTAGCCAACAGGTGCTACTTTGGACTAAGTAGGCAATTGAAAAGTAAAGTCCTCTCTCGGAAAAAAAACAAAAAACCCAAACCCCCCTTTTTATGGTGCAGAGGCTTGGACGATTTACAACAACCGATAAGTCAACCTTAAAAGTTTTAGAGAGAAAGGTTCTGAGAAAGATTTATGGTTTTCCTTGGGGGACGAGATGGGGGACCCAAAAAGGGCATTGACATAGGGTTTAGCGAATTAAAAGACAGCGGCTACGCTGGCTAAGGGCATGTTACCCGGATAGGGCGAAAACACTCCAGCTCTAAAAATATTCGACGCAGTACCCGCCGAGGGGAAACAGAGAAAGAGGAAGACCTCCACTCCGTTGGAAGGAACAAGTGGAGAAGAACCTGGCTTCGCTTGGGATATCCAATTGGCGCCACGTAGCGAAAAGAATAAACGACTGGCGCATTGTTGCTGACTCGGCTATAATCGCGTAAGCGGTGTCAACGCCAAATTAAAAGAAGAAGAAATATTTAAAAAAAAAAATTGTTGAAAATAAATTCCTTGAAAAATTTTGTTTAATACATTTAAAAATAAAAATTATTCAAATTAGAAGGGATCTTTTTTAAAATTCTAATTAAGGCAGTAATCAAATTTTGTATAATTGTAGGATAAAATGAATGGAAACGGTTCAAGATATAACTCAAAAACCCTGGGACCAATTTGGCCAACGATTGAAAAATTTTTAATAATTGCCCGAAAGGTTGCGATAATATCAGGCGGCTTTTCTTTTTCCATCAAAAAAAGGGGTTTTTTGGGTAGACAACGGGAAAGAAAAAGGAATCCCCTGATGGGAAACATACGGTTTTTCGGATCATGGATTCGGGGCAATTTTTGAAATAAGAATTATTACGATGGTTCAAAGGGGGCAAGGTTTTCAAAAAAAGCTAGAAAAGTTTTAAAAGATATTTTCGAAAAAACTTTTGGGGAAACGAGTTGTTTTTTTTAAATAGGTTAATTTTTCGAGTTTGCTAAAGAGTTTGGCCAGGCACAAAATACTTTTTGGGAAAACGGAATATTGGATTTTAAACCAAAAAATTTTTCCTCAGAATTCCTATGCAGAGATTTTTTTTCCAATTTTATTTTTTAAAGTTTTTTTAAAAAATTTAAACGTTCTTTCGGACCACATTCTTACTTCGGTTTGGTATTCGGAAGAAAAATGCATTGAAAATAATCCAGTGAAAAATGGAATGATTTTTTTTCACACTAATTCGGCCCTAGGCTCACAAAAACAATGCAGGAAAAATTTAGTTTTAAAGACGTGAAATCGAAGTTACAACCACGAAAGGGTTTCAAATTGGTCCCTACCATTATCGCCATTATCTTTCAGAACAAGGATCAGCAAAACAAAATAAGAATAGGTGGGAAGAATAAGTGCGGAATCATGGGTTGGGGAATTTTTCTTTTACAATTCAAGAAACTTTTCCGACTGTTTGATTTTTTTTTTTTTTTTTTTTTTTTTTTTTTTTTTTTTTTTTTTTTTTTTTGGGGGGGGGGGGGGGGGGGGGGGGGGGGGGGGGGGGGGGCCTTTCGGCAAATTCCCCAACTTCCCATTTTAAGTTTTTTAAAAATTGGCAAAAAAAAATTGTTTTTAATGGTTTAAACCAGGGTGGTTTTTTTTTGCAAAACTTTTTGAGAAGCATGCCAGCAATTACAATTGCTGGAACATGAATGGTACAGTGTGTGCAACTCCCACACTGGAAACAAAGTGCGAAATTCACTACTACTTTTTGCGAAGCTCATTTCAACATATCAGCCTTCAAATTCGCTTCAATTATGGGCTACAAACAAATATTACATTGCCGATGACATTTTACGTTGTATTCGATAAAAATTGGAAATGAGAAAATTTCGGTTGATATTTCTAGTGGTTTGATATTAAATTTACCTGCCTTTTGTCAATTCACATGAACGAAAAGTGAACTCACAGCAAATGTTTTTCCGAACATTGGCCAAATTATCGTGACTGCGATTGCTTGAGTGCTTGCGCAATTTGAGCTGCTAAAAATACGGATGTTAATGACTTCAACTGGAAGATTCAGAGTCGAATTCGGTTAGGTTTGCGCTCATACAAAAATTCTTTGGAGAGGATTGGTATTCCGCAGAATCCTTTTCGTCTCAAAGTTGGATCTGTCGTTATTATTTTTCACAATCTTCATGCGCCGAAACTATGTAATGGAACCCGACTAACTGTGACGCAGTTATCGAATACACGACAGCCATTTCAATTCAAGCGTATTCAGTTTCCAAAGAAAATTGCATTTGCGGTGACAATCAACAGGACAAAAGGATAATCGCTAGAAGAGTGTGGTATAAATCTTGAAATGCTATGTCGGCCAGACATATATATGTATGTGGCGTGTTCACGAGTTGGAAACATATATTCTCTTTACATTTACGCACCAGAAAAGAAACCAAAAAATGTTGTTTATCAAGCTGCGCTACATTAAAAAAAAAATGTAGAAAGTTCGGAAAAAAATTATTTTCAACACAATAAAGCAATTCAGAATCTTGTGTATCTGAGTTTGCAAAATTATGCAATTGCAAATATTTACCATCAACAATGAACGTCTTTTTTGTAATTTCTGTGCAACCCTTGCAAAGACCATTAATTCACAGCTGATCGGTGAAGAAAAACATTGTTTGTAATAAAAATTTTCACACAAATTGGAAAATATGCCGAAAAAAAGTTTTAAGAAAAAATTAACTGACGCTTTATTTCATGAAGCTGCTAAAGAAATTATGGATATTGAAGGTAAGAAATATTTTTATGCGGCACATACCACAAATTTCAAATTTCTTAATTCTTAATTTACAAATTAAACTGCCCTTATATAAATTAAACTTTCTTCTCATGACAAAAAACATAATTTCACGCAGGACAACGTCCACGGGGTCAGCTAGTATTTTTATAAAGATTTTTAAAAATTTAGGGAAGATTCTCGTATTTATATATGACCGTAGCATTATAATTCCTCTATGTATTTTCTATCTTCTCTAATGAAACTAAGAGCATTTATTGTAAGTGTAACTAGCTAAATTCTGAATTTGACGTTTTTGTATTCATTATTATATGCAAAAATTATAATAAAAACCCGAGAATGTGGTCAATGAAACAGTATCACCGTTAGTTGAGCATGCGTGCGTAGATGTCCAACCCCTCGATGCGTTGAACGTGACCTACGAGTCTTATAAGTAACCTTTACAAATATTCGTATTACTGCTAGAATTTATATGACAACTTGGGTGAATATCACACATACTTTTGAAAGAATCACCAACAAGCAAACTACTAAAATGGTAAATATGAATTTACTAGGTTGCCATTCGGTCTTAAAAATGCCCCTTCTATTTTTCAGAGAATGATCAATGATGTTCTCAAAACGCTTATAGGAAAAGCCTGCTACGTTTATATCGATGACATTATAATAATTGGAAAAACTAATGAGGAACACTTACGAAATATTAAAGATGTGTTCATGCTTTTATACAAATCAAATTTAAAAGTCAATCTGGAAAAATCCAAATTTTTTAGAACAGAAGTAAATTTTCTAGGTCATATCGTTACCGGCGAAGGTATTTTGCCAGATCCTGACAAAATATCCGCTATTAAAAGAATTCCCGCACCTGCTAACCTTAAGGAATTAAAAGGATTCCTGGGTTTAGCATCGTATTATAGGAGATTTATAAAAGACTTTGCAAAAATTGTCAAGCCACTTACCAATTTAACTAGAGGTGAAAATGCTCAAATAAAAGCAAGTCAATCCAAACGGATACAAATTTCACTAACAGAGGAAGACTTGAAATCATTTAATGACATAAAATATTTGCTTACATCTTCTGAAATTCTGGCATTCCCAGACTTCAACAAACCCTTTATTCTGACGACAGATGCTTCCAATACTGCAATCGGAGCAGTCCTTTCACAAGGGACAATCGGTCAAGACAGACCCATAACTTACATCTCTAGATCACTTAACAAAACCGAAGAGAATTACTCGACAATAGAGAAAGAAATGCTCGCCATAGTATGGTCCCTCGACAAGTTAAGGACTTACCTGTACGGAGCTAAAGAAATAAAAATACTTACTGATCACCAGCCACTCACGTTTGCACTAAGCAACAGTAATAACAATGCCAAGTTAAAAAAGTGGAAAGCAAGGATAGAAGAATATAATTATAAACTAATTTACAAACCAGGAAAAACAAACGTAGTCGCCGATGCGTTATCGCGGCTGCCAATAGAAGTTAATACGCTAACATCCACAGATGAAAATACACAACATAGCGCAGAAGAGGATAGCTCAAAGCTCATTCCTCACTGTGAAGCTCCAATTAACGTATTTAAAAATCAAATTATATTTACAGAAGGAAAGGAGGAAATAACTCACGAAGAACCTCATCCAAGCTTCCACAGACACCTCATTAAAAATGAAGTTTACGATAAAGAAAACCTAAGTAAAATCTTAAAAAGCGTTCTAAACCCAAATATAATCAATGGAATTAAAATCCAAGAGAAATACATTTCATTACTACAGCAAATATATCAAGAAAATTTCTCACAATTTCGTATCAGGACAACACAGAAAGTAGTTACCGATATCGCAGACGAAGATGTTAAATTTAAAATAATAGAACAAGAACACAAAAAGCCCATCGCAATGGTAAAGAAAATAAAGACCAGATATTGGAAAAATACTATTTTCCACAAATGACTAAACTTATTAAAAAATGTACTAAATCATGTGAAATTTGCGGATGTAATAAGTACGACCGGCATCCATAAAAACCCAAGTTACAGGCAACACCCATACCTTCGTATCCAACAGAAATACTGCATATCGACATTATAGAAATGTCCGGAGAAAAATATATCTCGTGCGTTAACAAATTCACTAAATTTGTAAAATTTTTCAGGATAAAAAATAAATCAGTACTGCATATCAGGGATAAATTGATAAAGCTTCTACACTATTTCACTGTACCAAAGACTTTGGTCATGGACAATGAAGGCAGCTTTATAAGCCCAATAACTCTGAACTATTTAGAAGGATTAGGAATTGAAATCTATCTAGCACCACCTCAGGAAAGCGAAGTCAATGGTGCGATAGAACGTGTGCATTCCACTATTATTGAAATAATCAGATGTCTCCAAGTGGAATATCCTGATTACTCTATTAAAGAAATTGTCAACATTGCCGTTGACAGATATAATAACACGATACATTCAGTTACGAAAAGGAAACCAGCTGATATTTTCTTTGGAAGAACACAGAGAATCAACTACCAAGATTTAACAAACTTTAAGGAAATAGTTAATTCTGACCTTCGAAATGAAATAGCCAGAAACCAAAAAAATACACTAAATTATCACAACAAAAATAGGTCAAAAATAAGGAATTACGAACCTGGTGATACTATATTTAAAAAGAATAAACAAATTAAAGAGAAAACGAAACCCATTTTTAAAAAAGAAACTGTCGCTAAAGACAATACCGTCACAATAACTACTAAAGATAACAGAAAGATTCATAAATCGCATTTAAAAAACTAATTGACATTTACTCTTTAGACTCTTACCTTACTGGACAACTGCAACAGTGGACACCTACGAATATGACAGCCCGCTCTTGACGATCAAACAAGGACTAGGAAAGATTACAAAAGGGACGTATAAAATTATCCACACTATTGACTTGGACAACTACGAAAAAATTACCAACGACGTCAGACTTACTATATACCAAGAAATTAGTAAAACAAATATTTTGTTTCCACAATAAAACATCAACTTTCCTAGATAGATAGCTTATTAAGCCAACTGCGAACAAAAAATGTAACCATTCAAAAGAAATCAATCAATTGGATAGGATCTGCTTGGAAATGGTTAGCAGGAAATCCCGATGCCACTGACTGGGACCAAATACTTTCCACAACACATGAACTGACTGAAAACAGTAACATACAGTACACCACAAACCAATACCTTATCAAGACAAATAATAAAATATTAGATAGTTATAACATGATTGTGGATGAAATAAGTAAGAATAACAAGGAATTATTCGCACAAATATTATATAATAGGTTAGGTATCGTAAAAGACGAAATTGCAAAAATTATAATGGCAATCCAATTAGCAAAACAAGGAATCGTTCATTCTCAAATTCTAAATAAAGAAGATATCGCAAATATTCTCTCTCAAACTGAGACATTACCTTTTAAAAATAAACTGCAAGCACTCAAATATGCAGAACCTTCTATGATTATTAAAGACTCACTTCTTTTATATGTAATTTCACTTCCAAAAACCGAAGATACCCTTTACAATAATATTATCATACGTGCGACTGTAAGACACCTTAAACGAGTATACTTAGAATTCACCAATCTTTTCATATCCCAAAACGACAAATATGGCATACTTGGAAATTGCTTCGAAGTAGATGATACTACTATATGCAAAAGAAACCAACTTAAAAAACTAAACAAAACCCATTGCATTTCAGAGATCCTTAGCGGAGAAAAAGCGCTTTGCGATTACCAATATGTAAACCAAGCTATAATTGAATTAATTAGCGAAGGAACAATATTTCTTTCAAATTTTATTGGAAATATTACCTATAATAATACATCTTTTAAACTAAATGGTACTTTTCTCATAAACTTCTCTAACGAAACTATAATTTTGAATAACGTTAGTTATACAAACTGGCAAACAAGTTCCTACCAAATCTTACCCGCAATACTTCAGAATAACCTAACGGAAAATGAAATTAAATTAGACTTAAACTACTTACATAAACTACATTTAAATAATGTAAATGAACTAGAACGAATAACATCAAAAAACATTATTTCAATTAGCTCAAGCTTCTTAGCAATTCTTGTTACAGTAACACTATCATTAGTTTTATATATCACACTCAAACCAAAAACCAGAAATTCATTTCTTATCCCACCAATAATAGATCACCCACAGCTTTCAGTAGCCAATAATTCTTAATCAGCGAGACGCTGATGCTTAAGAAGGGGGGAGTTATCACAGCTAGCATAGCTAACAAAATGTACAACAACAAAGTTGTCGTAGATAGCAAAATATACTGACATTACTCAATTCAGCAATATTCCGTAAATTTACAATATCATTGCTCAATAAAGTTAATTTCCAAAAATTACAACAACAGCACATTTCGTCGGCACTAAACCAGAACGGACTGACGTTGAGCAACACAAAAAGCTCCGTCAGAATCGGGAAGGACCTCTCCGAGCCGTTCGATACCAAACGAGGTTTCAGACAAGGCGATTCCCTATCGTGCGACTTTTTCAACCTGCTTCTGGAGAAAATAGTTCGAGCTGCAGAACTTAACAGAGAGGGTACTATCTTTTATAAGAGTGTACAACTGCTGGCGTATGCCGATGATATTGATATCATCGGCCTCAATACCCGCGCCGTTAGTTCTGATTTCTCCAGACTGGACAAGGAAGCAAAAGAAATGGGTCTGGCAGTGAACGAGGGCAAGACGAAATATCTCCTGTCATCAAACAAACAGTCGTCGCACTCGCGACTTGGCACTCACGTCACTGTTGACAGTCATAACTTTGAAGTTGTAGATAATTTCGTCTATCTTGGAACCAGCGTAAACACCACCAACAATGTCAGCCTAGAAATCCAACGCAGGATAACTCTTGCCAACAGGTGCTACTTCGGACTAAGTAGGCAATTGAGAAGCAAAGTCCTCTCTCGACAAACAAAAACCAAACTCTATAAGTCTCTCATAATTCCCGTCCTCCTATATGGTGCAGAGGCTTGGACGATGACAACAACCGATGAGTTGACGTTGCGAGTTTTCGAGAGAAAGGTTCTGCGAAAGATTTATGGTCCTTTGCGCGTTGGCCACGGCGAATATCGCATTCGATGGAACGATGAGCTGTACGAGATATACGACGACATTGACATAGTTCAGCGAATTAAAAGACAGCGGCTACGCTGGCTAGGTCATGTTGTCCGGATGGATGAAAACACTCCAGCTCTGAAAGTATTCGACGCAGTACCCGCCGCGGGAAGCAGAGGAAGAGGAAGACCTCCACTCCGTTGGAAGGACCAAGTAGAGAAGGACCTGGCCTCGCTTGGAATATCCAATTGGCGCCACGTAGCGAAGAGAAGAAACGACTGGCGCGCTGTTGTTGACTCGGCTATAATCGCGTAAGCGGTGTCTACGCCAGTAAAGAAGAAGAAGAAACCAGAACGGAAGCCGTGCCGCCGCAATGTGAGCCGTTTCTCGACCAACTGAGGTTTGCTGTTTCGCTATAATTATTGCTTACGTTATCATTATAGAGTATATAGAAATAAGTACTAGTAAGTAAGAACTCGTACATATGTAAGTTTATAGTAAATAAGCAAATTTTGTATAAAAGAAATGTGTTTCATAAATAAATTTGAGTTCAACTTCACCATTTAAACCAGCGTGTTGTTAATCATCTGGTGGCAACCATTAACTTACACCTTCTTTGCCGATTTAACAACAGCGCGCCTGGTGTTTCTTCTTTTCGCTTTTTGATTTCCCTGGAGTACTTAAAGACATGTCTACATATAAACTATTGAATCAGTCTCATTTATGGTTATTGTCTTATTTTGAAAATTTCTATTAAATGGGTGTTCCAATTTGATTCTTCTTCTTCTTCTTAACTGGCGTAGACACCGCTTACGCGATTATAGCCGAGTCAACAACAGCGCGCCAGTCGTTTCTTCTCTTCGCTACGTGGCGCCAATTGGATATTCCAAGCGAGGCCGGGTCCTTCTCTACTTGGTCCTTCCAACGGAGTGGAGCTCTTCCTCTTTCAGAGCTGGAGTGTTTTCATCCATCCGGACAACATGACCTAGCCAGCGTAGCCGCTATCTTTTAATTTGCTGAACTATGTCAATGTCGTTGTATATCTCATAGAGCTCATCGT
Source organism: Bactrocera correcta (assembly GCA_027475135.1). Classification (NCBI taxonomy): domain Eukaryota; kingdom Metazoa; phylum Arthropoda; class Insecta; order Diptera; family Tephritidae; genus Bactrocera; species Bactrocera correcta. The sequence goes on from CM050323.1 coordinate 93,782,312, forward strand.
TCCATCGAAAGCTATATTCGCCGTGGCACACGCGGAAAGGACCATAAATCTTTCACAGAACCTTTCTCTCGAAAACTCGCAACGTCGACTCATCCGTTGTTGACATCGTCCAAGCCTCTGTACCATATAGCAGGACGGGAATTATGAGTGACTTATAGTGTGAAAGTGCAGCTATAAAAACCGAAAAGGTAATAAATAATATGTGACAAAAAAAAAAAAAAAAAAAAAAAAAAAACACAAACAACAAAGAACACACATATGTGCCAAAAACCGGTTTTGGATACAGCAAGTGCAGTGACTAAAAAATAAAATATTGTTCATACATATACACATATAAAACAAAACAAATATACACACATAATAAGAATGTAATGATAATTTTGTTTTGTGAAAACATAAATAAAAAAAATAAAGAAAAAAAATTTTTACAAAACTTAAAAGAGTTATTCAGTGGGGATAGTTCACATATAAAACAACAAGAAAAAAAAATAATAATAAACTAAAGTAACATTTTAAGAATACGGTGCGGAAAAAAAAAATTTATTAATAATAAATATAATATATATATATATTTAAAAATTTATAAAAACCATAAATCGGGCGCGCTCTAACTTTAAAAATACCAAAAATTATAAAACAAATCGGGCGCGGTCTAACAAAAAAAAAAAAAAAAAAATAGAAAAATCATAACTTAAATCGGGCGCGATATAATAAGAAAAAAAAAACCAACATAACAACGAACGCATACCTACATGCATACATACTCTACAAAGGAGGAAACGGGAGCAAGAGGACACTAAGCAAAGGAGGAAATTAGGAAAGGAACATTGAACACGGGGGGAAATAGGAGAACACTAAACACAGGCGGAAACCGAAAGCTTATAAGATTCCCAAGATTATATAAATACATACATATATGTACTATATTCCCCCCAAAACCCCCTTAAGGCGAGACAAAGTAAGTCGTTCAATTTTTTATGCACATATGTAAATATCATATGATTTTATCAAATATAAAACCTATGTATATAATCCGTTTGAAAAATTTTCAAAACGGGAACAAAATACAGTTGAAAAAATATATCATCCGTATATTTTTATAAATACAAAAGGAAATAAATTTACTGCCTTCTGAGCTTACCCTTGTGTATACAAACACACCCACTACAACAAAACAAACATATTATATTCAAGCATTTAGTTGCAAATCTTCCCAGCAATACCCCTTCTGTTTCTTCAGACAGTAAGCAGGATTGCATAAAATAGGTAAGCGAAAGGCATAAAAAGCAAAATTTCCAATGCGAGAATAAATACAAACATACATATTTACATATGCACTTCCCCAAAGCATACTTAAAATACATAAATGCAACAAACATAAATTAGTACTTACTAACAAATACGAACAAACATTCAAAGTAATATTAATACATATATTGAAGCATATACCTGCTGATCCGCAAGTGCAGAGGTTAATAACCTGCACTTTGTTCATTTTCTTTTCTCGCTATATTCTAATCGCGCAAACATAAGTACATATACATATACATATATGATATACATACTGTATACATATATTCGTTATTCTTTAGCATACGCTACATACCCTGATTTAGGGGGTATATCCGAAACATAAAAATTATAACAAATTTTAAATTATTAGAAGCTGCGATAATAGCTAATTACAAAAAATAAGCGGTGCGGAATTTTAACAAAAAAATTAAAAATAAAAAGTCTTATTAACGACAAATATATTAGTACATACTTATATAGTACGTACTCTAAGCCCGTATAGGCAAATATTATTTAACAATATCTCCTTGTTCTTTGTATTACAAAAACAAGCGGGATTAAATACCAACCAATTTAACACATCATATGCACGTCAATACGCACATAGCGTGCACATATCTGTACAAAGGTTATTGACCTCGTATACGGTCTGTACGAGTACTTATATACAAGGACATACGGATAAATCCGTAATATAAAATATAAAAAAATAAATATAAAATCGCAACTATTTAAATACAATAGTGCGGTTAAAAAAAACAATTAACGCGTATTTTAGTAAATTTACGGGAATAACAACTCTTATTTTTTTAAAAAGAGTTTTGGGTTTTTCTGTATTTATCAGAAATATCTCATCAAATTTTAATTCAAATTCTTATTTATTCAAAATGAGCACAGATTCAAAAGAATCTAAATCAGGTCAGTTTCTTACCATTCCAAAAATGGCTGACGACGATAAACAAAGCACACCTGCAGAAGCTACACGCTCTAAGCACGGTACAAAGCAAAAGAGATCATATAATATCGAAATTTATCACTGAAAGTGATAGCTTTATAAGATATTGCACACGGTTTCAAGCTTCCCCTATTACTGACATTACGGAATCAGTTTTAAATATAAAATTAGAAAGTGTTAACAGTCTATGGGCACGCCTACTGGCAGCGTACGATACAGTACTAGATACTGACGACGCAGAACTCCCAGAAAACACAAAAGCTTCGGCGACAGCCAAGTGTGATAACTGCCGTGATCAGTACGAGTTGACAAAGGGAATGATAACTGAACAAATAAGTTTAGAAAGGGCCAAGTAGAGCCACTACCCCCCCTCCCAGAGTAGTTACAACACAAATAGAAGACCTAGATAAAGGCATGTACCTAAAGGTACCAGCTTGTGATACTGAAGTTTTCAATGGATGTTATGACCAGTGGCCGTCCTTCCGGGACATGTTCACTGCTGTTTATATAAACCATCCTAAACTTTCACAAGCACAAAAGCTATACCATCTCAGGAATAAAAAAAAAGGGGGAAGCAGGCAGTATCGTCAAGTAATTCGCTTTAAATGACAAAAATTTTAAACTGGTTTGGGGAAGCACTTGTTGAAAGGTACGAAAATGAAAGGGTTATGATAGAAAACCCAATAAAAACTTTATTGCATTTGCCAAAAATCCAACAAGAAACTAGCCAGGAATTTCAAAACTTACACTTCACAGTGACAAATTGTCTATCAGTGTTAAAAACACAAAATGTCTCCATAGAATCGTGGGACCCTATTATAGTAACCATTTGCGCAGAAACACTGCCTGATGCTGCTCTACTACGATGGGAACAATCACTAGTGGAAAGAAAAATAATGCCCACCTGGCAGCAGATGAAAACATTCCTCACTGCTCAATACGAGATAGCTGAGCGAATAGACAAAAAAACTATAAAGCCAAAAAGTCATCAAAATGACTCAAGTAAAAACGTGTTCAAACCCCAAGCCAGTAATAACATACAATATAATAGACACGTTAATAAAAGTCACACATTCGTTCAAATCAAAGTAGCCAATGGCAATCATTGTGTGAACTCTGTAAGGGAGGTCATAAATTAAGATCTTGCGAGAGATTCAAAAAATTATCCGTTTCAGATAGAAACAATCTGGTCCGTCAACACAAACTTTGCATAAACTGTCTGTCGAATTCTCATATGACAAAAGACTGTGAAAGCAAATTCAATTGGTATACTGTCAACGAAGACATCACTCATTGCTTCGTGTTACCAATTTTCAAGATGTGAAGAAAAATCCATTTCAAAAAACCACGGGGTTAGTCGCCACAACTACATCAAATAATCCCGAAACCTCAAATCCCAAAAAAAGGGAAGAACAACCATGTTGCTCTTTTATTCAAACTAAGAGCGTTAATAGATCAAGGCTCTCAAAGATCCTACATATCATCAAAGATTAAAAATCGGCTAAAATTGCCAATAAAACATTCCAATTTTCAAATTTCGGGAATGGGCGGAAGAATTATTCAAAATTCTAATAAAATATGCCCAATCACCATAGTTTCTCCAACTGCGGATATACGAATAGATGCACAAGCCATCGTTCTACCGCAACTTACAAATTTGCTTCCAAGCTATGAAGTAAATAAAATACACTGGGAAAAATGCTCACATCTCAAGTTAGCAGATCCCAACTGTCATAACCCATCACAAATCGACATATTATTAGGCAGTGACTTAATACCTCAAATAATTCCTGAAGGTATAGAGAAAATCTCCAATAAATTGTTAGCCCAAAATACAATTTTTGGGGTGGATTAAAAGGGGCCCAAGTCACTGAAAAAATAAATTCTTTCACAACGCAAGTGGAAGATATAACAAACGAATACTTAAATAATGAACTTAAAAAATTCTGGGAAGTGAAAGAAGTACCCCAGTTTACCAAACTTTCAGAAGAAGACCAGGCATACGAAGCCTATTACCAGTCCACAACAACAAGAAACGAACATGGTCGTTATGTTGTGCGACTTTGAATGGCAGTCGACCACCTTTCCACCTTTCCAGAAACTATAGCTCTAGGCCACTCTAGAATCTCAGCAGTCCAGCAATTCCTAAGCATGGAAAAAAGCCTGACGAAGAAAATTGCGCTAAAATCAGCATATGATAATGTGATGAAGGAATATCTTGACCTCAATCATATGGAAGAAACTGTACCATATGAAAAGATACCCAAAGGTAGATATTTATCTTTTTACCTTCCACATCATGGGGTAATAAGACCAGAAAAAATCACAACAAAAGTACGAGTGGTGTTCAATGCCTCAAAGTGTACGAGCTCAGGCAAATCACTAAATGATGTATTATACACAGGGCCAACATTACAACCTGATCTCATGTTGCTAATACTAAATTGGCGCATGTTTAAATACGTTTTTTTAAAGGGGATGTTGAGAAAATGTATAGGCAAATTCTGGTGCATGAAGATGACCAGGATTTCCAACGCATAGTCTTCCGCAATTCAATTAATAGTCCAATAAGCGACTACAAACTTAAAACAGTTACCTTTGGCATTAACTGCGCCCCTATTTAGCCATTAGGACGTTACATGAAGTTGCAAAAACTTGTGAAACAAATTTACCTTTAGCAACTTTTGTGTTGCAAACTAAAACATATGTGGATGACATTTTATCAGGTAGCCACAGTATACCAATAGCGTGCGAATCATTATCTCAAGTGATAAAAGCACTAAATTCAGCAGGTTTTCCCCTAAAGAAAATAACCTCAAAACATCCCGAAATAATCAAAGATATAAAAAAGGAAGACTTATTAGATACTGACTTCCTTAAATTCGAAAAAGCTAGTACAACAAAAACACTAGGGATTCAATGGAATGCGATAACAGATCAAATTTTCATATACAATTGAGTCAATATCTGCAATGTCCGCCATTCAAAACGACAAATCCTTTCCTCGGTGGCAAAACTGTTCGACCCCCCAGGATGGCTTTCGCCAATAATGATTCAAGCTAAAATTCTCATTCAAGAATTGTGGCAAGATGGCACTGAATGGGATGAACAGGTAAAACCTTTACGGTTGACAAAATGGGTTCAATTTGCTAACAACCTACATACTATATCAGAAATTCGAATCCCTCGATGGGTAAATTTCACCCCTAACATTAACGCAGAATTACATGGTTTCTGTGACGCCTCTGAAAAGGCTTATTGTGCAACAGTCTACATACGCACTCAGTATGATAGCAAAACAACTTCACATCTTTTTGGGAGCCAAAGCCAAAGTTGCACCTTTGAAGACACTAAGCCTGCCACAGCTTGAACTAAATGGTGCTCTTCTGTTAGCAAAATTAATTTCTATAGTTCAAACCCATCTAAAATTAAACGATCACAAAATGTATTCCTTGTCAGACTCAGAAATAGTTCTAGCATGGTTGGAGAAAACCCCCCTATACTTGGAAGACATATGTATCGAATCGCATATCACAAAACTTAGACTTAGTTGGCTCAGCAAAATGGCAACATGTTGCAAGTGCAGATAACCCAGCGGATCTGGGGACAAGAGGTTGCAAACCGCTTCACCTCACTAGCACTACACTCTGGTGGAACGGTCCCACATGGCTAACAGAATCACAAGAATTCTGGCCAAAGTCTCCTGCTCGGAATATCATACCTCCGGAAAGTCGGAAAATAGAAAATTTTCACATCACTCCAGAAGAGGATGATATTCTCTAAAGATTTTCCTCATTTCCTCGAGCACTAAGGGTAGTCGCTTATATGCACAAATTCATCCATAAACTTAAACAAAAGGTGAAAAGGATATCAAACGATCCTTACATACAACTAACATATTCCACTTGCAACATGCCAAGGTCAGTCTAATCTTGTATACACAAACTCGCTATTTCAGCAAAGAGAAATCAAAGTTGCTTGAAAAGTGACCTCTCGAAAAGGGAAGCTCACTTCTCGTGTTAAAGCCATTCCTGGACGCTAAGGGGTTACTACGGGGAAATGGAAGACTAGCCAACTCCAGCCTTAGTTACAATGAACGACATCCATCATTATCCCAGAGAAATCCCGTTTTACCTACTTATTTCTAATATATCTCCACCAGCTTTCACTGCATGGTGAGCATCGCTTGATGCAACAAATGGTCCGGCAAGAGTTTTTTGTACCGCGACTAAAGCCACAAATTAAAAGAACCATTTTCATGTATAAACAGTGTACTATGTACAAGCACAAGATGCGTACGCAGATCATGGCAGCCCTACCACCTGAACGCTGCAACTATGCTTCACCCTTTACCATCACTGGGGTTGATTTTGCTGGACCTTTCCAGATAAAGGCCTCAATGCTAAGGTCTTCCTCATTTAGAAAGGGGTATGTGGCTGTCTTTGTGTGTTTTACAACAAAGGCAGTACACCTCGAGCTATGTTCGGATCTGACTACTGCGGCTTTTTTTGCAGCATTTCCCCGCTTTGTCGGACGACGCGGATTTTCCCTTTAAAAAATTTTGAGCGACAATGGAAAAACCTTTGTCGGAGCTCAAAGAGCCACGGAAAAGGAGTTTTTTTCAATTCATGAAAGAAGTATCCCCCGAAATTGTCAGAAAATATGCACCCCAAGGGATCGATTGGCAATTCATACCCCCATGTTCTCCACACATGGGCGGACTCTGGGAATCAGCAGTAAAGAGCTTTAAGTCCCATTTAAAGAAAACGGCTGGTAGCCATAAATTCAATTATGAGGAGTTTACTACATTACTCACTCGTATCGAAGCCGTACTAAACTCTAGACCTATCTCACCACTCTCGCAAGATCCCTCCGACTTCACAGCCTTAACCCCAGGGCATTTTCTCAAAGGAGCACCCATTCTGGCCATAACTGAGCCCGGCGTGGAGTCGCTATCCTTATTGAACAGATGGGAGCGAATTAAAATCCTCCATCATGATTTCAGCCGTCGATGGAAGGAAGACTACATAAAGGAACTTCACAAGAGATACCGGTGGAAAACTCAAGAAAAAGGGACCAAAGCTTGGAGACTGCGTCCTTATACAAGATGATTGTCTCCCTCCTACGGAATGGCGACTCGGCCGCATAAAACAACTTCATTACGGTTCCGACGGTCATGTTCGAGTAGTTGATCTCCGCACTCAAACCGGAACACTAACCAGACCGCTCGTAAAATTATGCCTTCTACCAACTGCCGAAGATAAAGAAACGTAAAACCGAAACCGCAATAATAATATTCCTGCCACATATCGTGGCACATAAGTCCATATTATTGTAAATTTCACAATACATTTCTAATATCATATGGACGTGGATATGGCATCATCGTCAACACCAACCATGCGTTCGGCAATTTCCGCCCCTCGCGCTGAAGCTGCCCCAATAGCAGCACCCCGGACCAACACTGCACCGACAGCGCCTCGAACAACAACAGGCTCCACCGCGACAACGGCTCCGCGTCAAAGCACGCCAGCATTACCAGCGGATTTGCAACTAATTCGTTGTCCATTATGCCGCCGCCCTCATCGGCTATCGCACTGCGGTATATTCAAAGGCATGCCGCCGATGCAACGCCAGCAGGTGGCACAGGCGCACGGATTTTGCCTGAATTGTCTGGCAACTTCCCACGGAACTCAGGAGTGCCCATCACCTAATCGTTGCCAAATCTGTGTGCGGGCTCATCATACGATGCTGCACCGCACTACCAGACGCGACTCCGGGCGCCCACCGGCGCCTCGCACCAGTGGTAACGTCAGACGTTCCCAAAGGACTCCTGTGACGGCATACCGCCGCCGCGGACCCTCTGTAGCAGAATCCCGTCCTTGGCGCCATAACCGGGCAACATCAACACGACGCCATCAGCTTAGGTCGCAATCCCGCCGGTCAACAGGCCTCAGCAGCGTTGTAGCAACGCAAACAGCAGCTACAGCGGCTTCTAGGCTATATACTCGCCTAGGGGGGCCGGGATGGCTAAATGAGTAGCGACGTCGCATCACATCTGCATCAATTCATCACACCGAATCGACTAATCACCTCGTCACGCGAGCGAACACCACACATAACACACATACACGCACATGCACCCAAACGCGATGACATTCTCCAGTCTAATTATAACAAAAGGAATAGAGAAAGCAGCTCGCGCCCCTTTCGTTGATACGACGTCGTCCCAAACAACATCGCTTTTCGCAGCCTCTCAGCATCCCGGTTCCTGTTCGCTACCCGCGAAAAGTTAAAGTTTTCATTTTATATTAAAACTAATTTTCATAACTTTCATCATTGTGTATATATATATAAGATATATTTAACGGTTTTAAGAGTACTGTCTATTAAATTGAAATTAATTTTAGAATAACACCCTTAAGTGAAAATATAAGTTTATAACGATTTGTGGAATTAGTGCATTTTTCCTTATAATAAAAAACGTGTGAGTGGCCTATAAGGTGAGTTTTTGTACAGTGGTGTTTTCGCTGGTTCCAAGATAGACGAAATTATCTACAACTTCCAAGTTATGACTGTCAACAGTGACGTGAGAGCCAAGTCGCTAGTGCGACGGCTGTTTGTTTTATGACAGGGAAGGGATAAAATTTCGGTTTTGTTAAGTCTGGAGAAAGCAGAACTAACGGCGCGGGTGTTGAGGCCGATGATATCGATATCATCGGCATACGCCAGCAGCTGTACACTCTTATAAAAGATTGTACCTGCTCGATTAAGTTCTGCAGCTCGAATAATTTTCTCCAGCAGCAGATTGAAGAAGTCGCACGATAAGGAGTCGCCTTGTCTGAAACCTCTTTTGGTATCGAACGGCTCGGAGAGGTCCTTCCTGATTCTGACGAAACTTTTCGTGTTGCTCAACGTCGGCTTACACAGCCGTATTAGTTTTGCGGTGATACCAAATTCAGACATCGCGGCATAAAGGCAGCTCCTTTTCGTGCTGTCGAAAAAAAACTTTGAAATCGACGAAGAGGTGGTGTGTGTCGATTCTCCTTTCATGGGTCTTTTCCAAGATTTGGCGCATCGCGAATATCTGGTCGGTTGTTGATTTACCAGGTCTAAAGCCACACTGATAAGGTCCAATCAGTTTGTTGACGGTGGGCTTTAATCTTTCACACAATACGCTCGACAGAACCTTATATGCGATGTTGAGGAGGCTAATCCCACAGTAGTTGGCGCAGATTGTGGGGTCTCCTTTTTTTTGGATTGGGCATAGCACACTTAAATTCCAATCGTTGGGCATACTTTCGTCCGAGTTCTTCGCCGCCATGTTTGAATAGCTCGGCCGGCAATCCATCGGCCCCTGCCGCTTTGTTGTTTTTCAGGCGGGCAATTGCTATTCGACCTTCTTCATGGTCGGGCAATGAAACGTCTGCTCCATCGTCATCGATTGGGGTATCGGGTTCGCTTTCTCCTGGTGTTGTGAGTTCACTGTCAGTAAGCAGGCTGGAGAAGTGTTCCCTCCATAATATAAGTATGCTCTGGGCATCGGTAACTAGATCACCTTTGGGGGTTCTACAAGAGTATGCTCCGGTCTTGAAACCTTCTGTAAGCCGCCGCATCTTTTCGTAGAATTTTCGAGCATTACCCCTGTCGGCCAGCTTATCAAGCTCTTCGTACTCACGCATTTCGGCCTCTTTCTTTTTCTGTCTACAAATGCGTCTCGCTTCCCTCTTCAACTCTCGGTATCTATCCCATCCCCCACGTGTTGTGGTCGATCGTAACGTTGCGAGGTAGGCAGCCTGTTTTCTCTCCGCTGCGACACGGCACTCCTCGTCGTACCAGCTGTTCTTTTGCACTTTCCGAAAACCAATGGTTTCGGTTGCAGCTGTACGTAAGGAGTTTGAGATGCCATCCCACAGTTCTCTTATACCGAGTTGTTGACGAGTGCTCTCAGAGAGCAGGAGTGCAAGCCGAGTAGAAAATCGTTCGGCTGTCTGTTGTGATTGCAGCTTCTCGACGTCGAACCTTCCTTGTGTTTGTTGGCGTTCGTTTTTTGCTGCACAGAGGCGGGTGCAAATTTTGGCTGCAACAATATAGTGGTCCGAGTCGATGTTAGGACCTCGGAGCGCACGCACATCTAAAACACTGGATACGTGTCTTCCGTCTATCACAACATGATCGATCTGGTTGGTGGTTTTTCGATCCGGAGACAGCCAGGTGGCTTGATGTATCTTCTTATGCTGGAATCTAGTATCACAGATAACCATATTTCGGGCCCCGGCGAAGTCGATCAGCCTCAACCCATTTGGGGATGTTTCCTCGTGGGCGCTGAATTTACCGACCGCAGTGCCAAAGATACCTTCTCTGCCCACCCTGGCATTGAAGTCGCCAAGCACGATTTTGACATCGTGGCGGGGGCATCTCTCATAAGTGCGCTCCAAGCACTCATAAAATTCATCTTTGGTCACATCGTCCTTCTCTTCCGTCGGGGCGTGGGCGCAAATCAGCGATATGTTGAAGAAACTCACATTGATGCGGATTGTGGCTAGACGTTCATTCTCCGGAGTGAATGATAGTACTCGGCGACGGAGTCTCTCTCCCACCAAGAATCCAACACCAAACTTGCGCTCCTTTATATGGCCACTGTAGTAAATGTCACAAGGACCTACTCGTCTCTGTCCTTGTCCCGTCCATCGCATTTCCTGGACGACGGTGATGTCAGCCTTTAGCTTTACAATGACATCTACCAGCTGGGCAGCGGCACCTTCCCAATAAAGGGATCGGACATTCCAAGTGCATGCCCTCAATTCGTAGTCCTTATTTCGTTTGCCATGGTCGTCATCAAAAGAGGGGTCTCTCATCCGAGGCTGTTTACGCTTTTTCATTGGGAGTGTTTTTTTACGTGGCGGGTCCCAAACCCAGCGCACAACCCTATGCAGGGGGGGTTTCGCCTTCTCACTTTAGCTCGCCTTCAAACGGATGTTCTTAGGCTACCCAGAGGATACTTGGTCAAAGACCGGAAGTCGTGAGCTGCTTGAGTCATATGTAAAAGAATCGTTTCTGGCCACTCCCAAGTGAATGGCGATCAGAGAACTTTCCTCACTTGCGTGAACTTCTACACATGACTCCATCCTCCAGTTCCAATTTGATTATCAATGTTTAAACCGACTAACAGTTGTCTGTAAATTGAAAAATTGTCATTAAAGCGAAAATCTTAATTTCTATTAGTTTTCTGAAGGTGAAAGAAGTGGTACAAAAGTGATAGTGGGCATATATCGAGTAAAAAATGTCATGTAATGACGATAGACAAAATTTATATAATTGATATCATAATTATTTTAACAATGCAAGTAAAGTGGGATGTAGTTTTAGAAAGATTTACCAAAGCGCTTGGAAACTCACGACATGTTTAGCATAATTGTCAACTTTTAATTTCGAAAAAAAAATTCGCCTTTAGAGTAGCAAGAAAAGCTACTGTTATCCTAATCTCATCAAACCAGAACGAGTCGGTGCTCAGTTTGCCTTTTTCATTCTAGCGCTAGATCTGTGAACTTCATGTGAGCTCGTTCTGACTCAGTGTGGAAACAAGGGATTCATGGATCGGTTCGTGGTCAACAAAACCAAAATTTTTCGGTTGCGACATGCTTTTGGTCCAAAATAAAACTTAAGAGGCCCCTTTAACTACCAGTTCTTAGCAAAGTCAATCTTGCTGCAATTGTAGGATTTTGAATGGACACGGTCCGATAGGCTCACACCCGGTGGGGTCAAATATTTGAATAAAGTTGAGGTGGAATGATCTAATTATTTCTTCCTCTGCTATTCAGTTTTTGCTTTTATGAGATTGAAATATCTCAATCGATATACATATAACATATCAAAATTTGTAGTCAGCTCAAAACACTTTGTCGATCTGCGAGTATCTTCTCCTTCTTTATTGGCGTAGACACCGTATACGCGGTTATAGCGGAGATCTAAGAGGATCCGCTGATTAATATTATATTTGGGAGCTTTTGGTATCACAATAATCGAAGTTTACCGCTTTATAAGTGAGATCTACCCCTATCTTTTGCAGGAAGATCAACCCTTACGACTTAAGTTAAGTTTTTGGTAGTTGCAAACTTTCAAAGTTGCGTAAGGGAAGCTGAAGCGATTGTCGATATGCGATGATCGTTTTGATTCATCGAAGCTACAGGTTTCACTGAGGACCGACATTTTTGTCTATTCAAGTGTGATCATTCGTGGTTAGACGAATATCAGCCTGGTTACCACAAATAATTTAAGGTCAAATTTAATCAATGGAGGTGCATATAATGAAATTGGAGTTTATTTAAATATCCTGTGATGATAGTAAATTAGCAATTTGAAATTTAATTTTCTACAATCTTTCCTTTATAAAACCATGTTTTCCCACAAAATATGTGAAAAACTTGAAAAATCAAGAAAAGAAGTACTTAAAGTTAAAAGTAAGAGTTAAAATTTTCAGAGATACAATCTAATGTGCATATCCCCCTTCCATAAATTTATCTTAAAGAATATTGATAACATAACTTATAGCTATTTTTGACTACTCTGAATAGGTATATATGTCTGGTATTACAAAATATATAAGCATTTTGACTCAATTAAGTTTGTCGTACTCACCCACAACATCCAGTTAACCAAGTTGACTTTTCATAGGATCCGTACTGATCTGACAAATACTCACACCAGCCTTTGTCCGCTTCTTTAACGTCACGTATTCTCAATATCCAAGCACGCTTCTCAGCATGGGTTATGCTCATTCGGTTGTTTTTCGTTATAACGAGATTTTGTATCGTCAGTATTGTTTGTGTGTTGACGCATATCTAGACGATGGCTCAAAATAATCATATGACGCACAGGAACGCCAGATAGCGTGTTTGTATTTGGGTGAAGCATAATTCGAGACGTGTCAACCCATTCGACACAACTCGTTCATTTTCATATTAGCAGATAATAAATAGACCCCAAGACGCACATAGTCATATGTACGCTCATTCATTAGTTTGTTTATGTTTATTTGTGTTTGCGTATTTTCATTTAGTATAGGTGCGTATAGGTGGGCCGCGTGTGCCGGCTTGTTTATTTATCGATTGTACATGCCAGTGGTTATGTTGATTTTTCCACGGAATTCCACAGGACGTTGAATACATTTACACATACATATGTGAAATTGTATGCATAATTTAGAATCAGTAAGGAAGGAAAAGGGAAGAGAGAAGAAATTTCATGAGAAAATTGTTTGTTTAGCTTTAGTTTAATAGTAAAATGGTTTGTTAGCCACTACTACGCAGAGTTTGCATACATACATATATAATACACATATATGTATGTATATATAATAGTACATATACATACGTTCATGTCTTGCTGCCATATATACATATGTAAATATATTTGTATCATTGAGGACATATGCTGATAAATGTATACATAAGTGTGTTTATAAAACTTAATATACGTTTTATTGCTTGCGGCTGTTGTGAGTCTATCAATGAATCAATTAAGGTAAAGTATTAGTACGGTCCTTTGAGGTTAAGGAGTTAACAAGTTCATTAGGATGAATAACTTAATTCGGTGGTCGAATTTTTGTTCTGTGCTTGTAATAATAGCTACATATATACAAATTGTTATCGGTTTACATACGTATATTTATTTGGCATTATTTATATGCTAATAATAGGTCAAGAAAAGTTTAGTGTTTGTTTAAGGGGCACATGTAGTGTCACCGCCTAAGGAAAGACGCGTTTTGGGAGTTATTACAGGGAATATTACGGCATGAAACTTTTAAATGTTACGTCCTCATTCTTAATGAATATATACAAAAACTTAAAAAAATTGAGTTATGCGTTATATCTTAAGTGTCTAAAAAAAGTTCTCCACTTCAGCAGCTATTGCTATTTAGACTGTAATTAAAAATAAAAACCAGATTTTGTTTTGTATGGCAGATATATACGATAGCAGACTGATCTGAATAATCTCTTCAGAAATTATACCGTTGCTTTGGACAATAATCCGCTAAAAATTTCGTGGACGTACTTTGTCAAAAGGACTTGATCTAAGATATGCATAATTTCTTTGCAAACTGTATTGTTTTTTTTAAGCTATAATACATGCTGAGTTTTGTGAACATACCTCATCAAATAGAAAAATTCTCCATACAAGTATTTGATTCCAATTATTAGGTTTGTATGGCAACTATTTGCTACATTTCTCTTATATGGCAGGTTTTGATAAGTAAACACCTTCTTGAAGAGAAATGGACATATGCAAAATTTCAAACCCATATCTCGAGACTATTTACATAGTCGGCCATGGCTCAATCGATTCAGTTCTTCGCGCTGATCATTTTGTATTTACATACATATTTTTTAGGTTCTCCAATGTTTTCTTTTTATTCTTAAAATTTTTAAGCGGTACCTAATATACCCTGTTCTGAGTATAAAAATATGTTTAATTTGCAAGAGCGTTTTTATAGACGCAACATTGTTAAAAAGAAACGACTAGAGAAACAAGAAAAAAAGTGAACTTCGGTTGCACCGAATTTAATATACCCTTCACAGGGGCATTTCTTTTACTAACTATGTGTTCAGTTTGTATGGAAGCTACATGCTATCGTAATCTGATCTGAACAATTTTTTCGGAGATTTTAGCTTAAGCAGTAATCCATGTCAAATTTCGTGAAGATACCACGTCAAATGCGAAAGTTTCCATACATGCCCTTGATTCCGGTGGTTCCGTTTTTTTGGAAGCTATATGCTATAGTGAGCCGATCTCAACAAATTCTTCCGATATTACATTATTTCCATGAACAATAACTCATACTAAATTTCGTGAAGATATATCGTCAAATGAAGAAGTCTCCCATGCAAGCATTTAATTCCGATCATTCACTTTGTATGGCAGCTAAATGCTGCAGTTAACCGATCTGATCAATTTTTTCGGAGATTACATTGTTGCCTTGGAAAATAATCTATACCGAATTTCGTGAATATTACTTGTCAAATGCAAAAATTTTACATACCAGTACTAGATTCCGATCGTTCAGTTTGTATAGCAGCTATAGTATCCCGATCCGAACAATTTCTTCGTATACTACATTATCATTTTAGAAAATAACCAGTGTCAAATTTTGTCAAGATAAATTGTCAAATGTGAAAGTTTTCCATACAAGAACATGATTCCGATCGTTCAGTTTGTATGGCAGCTATATGTTATAGTGGTCTAATATTCGTACTTCCGACAAATAAGCAGCTTCTCGAAGAGAAAATGACGTTTGCAAAATTTCAAAACGATTTCTTGAAAACTGAGGGATTAGTTCGTATATATACAGGCGGACAGACGGACAGACAGACAGTCGGCATGGCTAAATCGACTCAGTTCAACATACTAATCATTTATACTATATATAGTATAAACTTTATAGGCTCTTCCTTCTGGGTGTTACAAACTTCGTTGCAAACTTAATATACCCTGTTCAGGGTATAATAAAATGATAAAATTTAAATTTTTTTAAACAACTAACCTTTTCAACCTCAATTTGAGGAACTGGATGATTAGCCTTTATGTTAGCTATAAATGCAAAATTTAGTTCTGAGAAACTGATGGAGCTGATTTAACTGAGTGGAGTTAGTTCAGAAATCTGTAACTCGAAATATATTTAAAATACAAAATTTTACTATTGGCGGTTTCATATAGTCTCATGAAGATAAAAGTTATAATGAACCGAAAACATAACGTACGGAACTGTAATCCCGTAAACTCATTTGTGTATGTAATCCAACAATAATTTTTTTTTAACAAGTGTAAAAAATTATGATTTCACGATACGTTATGACACGTTTTGAGTACCCTAAAAATAAATAAGATCAGTAATACTGTATTCGGTTCCACGATGCAATACAAGTGATAAGTGCTTTTTCGAACCATATCATACAAGGCTGCTGAGGTATTGGCCGCCATAGCGCCGATTGACATCCAGGCAGACGAATGCGTGCGAATATAACACTCATCAGAGATGTCTATTTCATGCAAAGGACATTGAAGTCACATACTGATTCCGAACATACATTCGTGGATATATATAACACATGGGGTTTGGATATCCATCTGATCCAAATACTCAATGGCCATGGGTGCTTTAAAAGCTACCTATGGAAATATCGTATTGATCTTAGTCCATATCGTCCGACGTGTACAGAGTGTATAGAAGACTCTGAACACGTACATTACATAGATTAAGTTAAGCAGATCAAGCGGATGCTTCCTCCTACTATAAAAAAATAGGAATGTGGCCCTTGCACCAACACTTGTGCATCTGTGTCCAACATCTTTACCAAAATTTAAAACCCTAAAAATATGTGAGTAAAATGTTCACAACTAGACTATCGAGATAACTTTTAAATTAAGTCGAGGACAGCTTTTGTAGTGAGTCCCACTTGCGTAGCCAAAGGATACATTTGCAAAAGGAAGTATTTGTAATAATTTTAAAAAGAGTGATTATGATATGTTGGTATTATAATGATTGTGATG
Source organism: Bactrocera correcta (assembly GCA_027475135.1). Taxonomy (NCBI): domain Eukaryota; kingdom Metazoa; phylum Arthropoda; class Insecta; order Diptera; family Tephritidae; genus Bactrocera; species Bactrocera correcta. Next base: position 93,799,107 of record CM050323.1, read on the forward strand.
ACTTCATTGCATACATTTAGGCGTAAAGGTGAGCCATAGTAATAAAGTAAAATGTGCTTTCGTGAGGGCTTTTGTACAATGAGGAAAAGGTGATGTGAAATATATGGTAATACTGTTGTTATAAATTGGACTAGGAAGTTGATAACAACAATATTATCTCAAGTTTTACATATATACATAAACACATACTTTCAGAAATCGAAGGTAATGGTTTCTGGAGTATCTTTATTATATTAATATATAATATATAAATATATAGGTATAAAAAAGGTGGAAAAGAGTAGTGTACGTTGTTGTTGCTTAAAAGTGCATGTCACGATTTATGTTGAAATAATCATATAGTCACTTCGGCCAAACATTATTTAATGATGTATAATATTAGGTTGTCAAATATCTCCCTTCCGCCTTTTTGCTCTTGATTCAATGTTTTATAAAAAGTGTTACAGTGATCGGATTTATATCAAATATGCGCCGTTTCGTTCGTTAATCTGTTTTTAGACGGAAACTTCAGATTACCTCCCTCGTGGAAGCCCCCCACCTTATTTGCGAAGAACTGGGGCAACCACTTCTTAGAAGCCTCTTTTGAGTTCAACTTTACACCAACAAGAGCGTTTGCCATGGACAGGAAAAGGTGGTAATCACTTAGCGCTATATCCGGGCTGTATGGTTAATGCCATAAAACCTCCCATCAGAGCTATCATAGCAAAGAGTCATCAACAAAATGTGTGGTCTGGCGTTGTCCTGGTGGAACACTACTCCTTTCCTTTTTTCCAATTCTGAACGCTTCTGGTCGATCGCCTGCTTCAAGCGGTCCAGTTGTTCGCAGTAGAATCAAGCGTCTGGCCATATGGGAGCAGCTCATAGTGCAAGATTTCCTTACAATCCCACCAAACACACAGAAAAACATTCCAGGCTGTCATTGCCGGCTTGGCCACCGTTTAGAACAATTCACCGGCCTCCGACTACGACCGTTTTCGCTTGATATTGTCGCATGTAATCCTTTTTCCATCGCCAGTCATCATCCGATTCAAAAATGGGTCGAGTTCGTTCCGTTGCAGCAGCATATCCTAGGCATTGATTCGGTCCACAAGGTTTTTTTACGTCAAATCATTCGGCACCCAAAACATCAATTCTTTTTGTGTATTCAGCCTTCAGCAGATGGTTTGAAATTGTTTGGTGACTAACTCCCATTTTCTGGGCGATGCCACGAGATGCCACATGTCGGTCTAACTCGATGTCTTCCATGATTTGATCGGTGCTCATCGTCACAGGTCTTCCGCCGGCTGGCTTATCCATGGTGTCGTTTTCACACACTCTGAATCGTTGAAGCCATTTCTTCGTAGTTGAAACTGATATAGTACACTTCCCTAAACCACCATTAATCTCACGGAACGTTTCTCTAGAGGATTTGCCTTTAACGAAGGAAAACTTTAATATAGCACGAATTTCGGCGATAGTGAAGATGAAGTTAAAGATGTATAGTACTCGTATTGCTAGATACGAGCTTTGTAACGCTTAATACATAGCCGCGAATTTCAAAAAACAAAAGGGCGGAAAGGAGATATCTGACAACCAAATATTTGACAACACTTTTTAGAGGTACTTTTTGCGGTGTAGAATTTTTTTTTTAGATTTATTGTTAAGTTAAGGACATGTACAGTATTTATCAAAAATAATAAAAATTAAAACTAAAGCACATTCAGCCTTAGACAAAATCATTTGAAAGTTAGCAACCTTTACAAACTGAGCTCGAAATGTAAGAGACTGACATGGGAAGAAAAAACTAGATTTTTTTACTTTTTTTAATTTAATTTAATTTACACTATAACTGTAATTAAGGCTTCATTTTATTTTTTTTTAATTGAAACACGAAGTTTGGTCGTGATAATATTTAAAAACAGATGCATTTCTGTTAGTAACTATGTGTTCAGTTTGTATGGAAGCTACATATATGCTGTAGTAACCCGTTCTGCACAAGTTTTTTAGAGATTACATTGTTGCCTTAAAAAATAATCTGTACCAAATTTCGTGAATATATCTTGCCAAATGTGAAAGTTTTCCTTACAAGAACTTGATTCCGATCGGTTAGTTTGTATGGCAGCTACATGTTATAGTAGTGCGATATCGGCCGTTCCAACAAATGAGCAGCTTTTTGAAGCAAAATTTCAAAACAATATCTTAAAAACTGAGGGACTAGTTCGTATATATACAGACAGACGGACATGACTAAATCGACTCAGCTCGACATACTGATCATTTATTTATATACTTTATAGGGTCTCCGACGATTCTTTCTGGGTGTTACAAACTTTGTGACAAACCCTGTTCAGGGTATAACAATAAAATCGGCCGCTTTTGTTTAAGTGCAGAAAATCTAGTTTGTATTTTACTCATTAAACGTAATAAATTAAAAACTTAATTATATTTAGATAATATTATTAAGTTTACTTCTGCTTACTAAAAACTTAACAAAAAACAAAATTGAAGAAATTCTCAAACGTAGTGTAGTAGTAAGATTTGCGTGACAATGAGTGTACAAATATTTTGGTACTTAATAAAACTTAGATACATATATCAAAATTACAATCTGACTTTTGGGTATCCTGAAAGTCGACTATAACTTCACTGAAAATTTTTGTTGTTAGCATTTCTCCACTGGCCAACAATCATTTTGGAGCCTAAGATTTTATACCTGATTTTGGATGTATTTTGTGAGTTGATACGAGTAAAAAAGTCACATTTTCCATATCAGCTCTTGTTCAAACAACAAAGAAGAAAAAAACATCTAGTAGTGGGAATGTGGTTCATCCTATCTACTATACCGACTACTGATGCGCACAGAGCTGCACCAAACCCAAAAATTTTTTCTGTAGGCCAGTGTTATGGGTGAGAAATGCCGGTTGAGTATTTGGGTTATATATAGTACATACAATATATATATATGATAATATATATGTATATATAAAAACTATATGCTTAACGATTGTCACTTAAAATACTGGATAAGAAAGCAAAAAAGAAAGGCAAACAAGCAAGGAAGGAAGAGCTCGCATTCTGAGTAATGAACGGTCAAAAGTAAACACTTAACCACTGAAAGATGAGTTTTGGTGTTAAATCAGGTGCCAACAATGTTGGTATGTGTCCAGTGAGACAAAATATGCACACACGATTACATGTAGTTTTGACGTATAGCAATTTACTTGTTAAATGGTTTAGTGCACGAGCATCAAGTTTTTCTAATGTGCGTGAATGCCCGTTCTGAAGTTAGTGGTAATCATTGTGCATTTGAGTGTATAATCTGTAGAATATGTTGTTTATGGTGCCGATAAACCATTTGAAAATTCGGCGTTCAATGTTCTTTACACTGACTGTTTTATATAAAGCTAGTAAGTTATCTAATTAATGAAAAATGTTTGATTTTTGGTTTGTCGTTTGAATGATTAACCATAAGTTTGTATATAAATAATTTTTATGCTTGCTTTGTTTTAACAACTTACTTTGTAGGTTTGCTGATTATCGACAACCTATTGCAGCACCGCTTCTCGACCCACTGGTACCGTGACATTTTGTAATGGCTTACCAAATTTTGGTAAATCTGCAAAATAAAGAGGCCATAAAATAATTTTGCTCTCGAAGGTTTTTTGGAGCTTATTTAAATCAAATAATTCTTTGAAGGTTAATATAGTCTTCAAGTATAGTTTCAGGTAATGTTTAAGTGTCATAGAAAAGTAATTCATATTTTGACTTCCCTTTTTTTACTTTTTTATTGATCTTACGACCAATTACGAAATAAATAGAAAGTAAGCAAAGTTCGGACGCAACCGAATATTTTATATTCTTGCAACTTACAAGAATCAGTACGGAATCAATGCCAGGGGAAGAAGTAAAACGTCAACCAGAAAATCGGAATCTAAGCAATTTTATATTATATGTATATATATTCCATATAACTTATACACTGACGTCAAATTCGGCATAAGATTTGTCAGAGAAACGAAAATTATTATACGTAGTATTGGGAGTTGGAGTATTATCGACCCGATTTTAACTATTAAATATTATCATGCCACATAATAAAAAAGTTTCCTGAGTTTTCTTAGGATACCTCTTATACAATCACCCATAACATGGAGTGAAAACAACCGGAAGTTCGAAAATCCTGATAATACATTATAAGTTTTTGTACTATTGTATCTACAAGATACGCTCCAAAGTAAACAGGACTTTGAAATAAAACGGAGGAAATGTTTTTTTTGGCCAAATCAATTTATTTTATTCAAAATATATAGCTTTTTGCACTGTCCAAAAGCATGTCGAACGAGTGTTTTAGGTCGTTGGCCGGTATGGCCGCCAGTATGCGGGTGCAAGCCTTCTGAATGGCTTCTAAGTTTGCATAACGCTTTCCTTTCAGAGGTAAATGCATTTTTCCGAAAAGGAAGTAATCGCACGATGCTATATCAGGTGAATACGGGGAGTGCTTAATGGTTAAAATGTGATTTTTGGTCAAATAATCGGTCACAAGCGTCGTTCGGTGAGACTGCGCATTATCGTGCAACAAACGCAAACTTTCATCTTCGCGATATTCGGGCCGAACAAGTCGAATACGGCGTACCAAACGCTTCAAACCTCTAAGGTAGAATACCTTATTAACGTTTTGGCCGGATGGAACAAATTCTTTCTGAGCAATATCCTTGGAATCATAAAAGAAAGTCAGCACCGATAACACAAACATACTGACACTTAAATTCTAATAACTTCACTTCCAATCAACGAAAAGTCATGAAATTCTCACTGCACAACCGATAGAGATATCAGATTCCAAAGCCTCAGTCGACCAGGGCACTAGAGTCCTGTTTGCTTTCTAACCTTGTATTCCAGGCATAAATATATACTGTTACAAGTAAAACATGTTCTAAAATTTTCATGGAGATAACTCAAATACTGGCCGATGTATACAGCATTAAGTCACATGGAAGTTTGAAAATCTTATATTACCTTTATATATTTTCGGTTAAAAGTCGAATAAAGATACTGGGATCCACATATTCGGTGCCAAGTTTAATTTGGATTTAGAAGTGGGATACTTTAAATGAATTATTAGTGAAAAATTTAATCCTTCCATCTTAATTACTTCTTGATTTGTGTACTGGAATGTGAAAGAATCGAGTGGAATATAAAATTGAATTGTATGGAAAGTGCACGCCTACTTGCGGTCCATTTTCGTCTATTTCGCACTGTGACATAGGACTTCGAAAGGAAAGGCAGGTATTAAATTTGGTCCAAATCGGTCAGTCGGGACCTGAGATATGTAATTTTTCATAATGGTTTCTATAAAGCCTTCTCACACCATCTCGGAGGTAAAATTTAATGTCTCTGGCGAAATATTTATGGGTTTATTGCGATTTAAGTAGCTTTAAACAGGACCGTTATATGGGGAGTGAACGCGGATATCTTCCGTGTTCATCCATTTTCACACACGCATTAACAAATTTGTTTGTTTCACCTTTAGTAGTTTAGAAGATGTGTACATATTAAAGGGCGGGCACTTCCACTTTTTCAAAATTTTTTACCCACAGGGGCTTTTTGAAAAACAAGTTTCATCAAAATATCTTCATTTTTACGCAAGTTACAGCTTGCACGCTCGGATGAACGGACAGACAGCCAGTCATCCAGATTTAAACTTTTCTCCTCATCCTTATCAATTATTTATATATAACCCTATATATGTCTCACTTAGTTTTAGGTTATACGTACCACCGTTAGGTGGATAAACCTGTCCTACTCTATAGCATCATGTTGCAAGAGTATAAAAAAGTTGTCTGCAATAATGTCGCAATGTCTGAAACTAAGTAAAGTTGGAAAAAAATTTTCACCTAATATGACCGCTTAGACTAGGTTTAACCAATGTTTAAAAATATTAAAAATTTAAATTTGGGAATATGGAAAGTTCAGGACATAAACTACCAAATAACTTAAATTATGCAAATTTCTCCTGATGGCAATCTTTTATTATAAAATTGTAAAAATATTAATCTTTTTTTTTTTAACAAATATTTCATATTTGTAAAAGTATGCTTGATATATATTGTCTGTAAAATGTTCCGAAAAATTTATGTGCGGAGTGAAATTAAATTGAACGTTTAAAGCAATACAAGATTTCACAAAGCACTACTACGTGAGCTGCTGTATATACTTCTGGCCTAATAGTGAAAATAGGCATATTTATCAACGAAATTTTTATTTTTTTCGTTGGATTTGGCTCGTCTTGGAAGACCCACACGGTCGATTGCTGTTTTGTTTCGGGCTCATACGTATAGATCCATGATTCGTCACCTGTGACGATCTTATAAACGTCTTTTGAAGCACCGCGATCGTATTATTTCAGCATTTCTTTACACCAATCCACACGAGCCTTCTTTGAGCGATTGTCAAATTCTGCGGGATAGAACGAGAACAAACCTTTTTTACGGCCAGGTGTTCATGCAATATCGAATGTATGCTGGTGAAAGAAATGCAGAGGAATGTCTCTATCTGAAGGTATGTTACATGACGGATTTGCATTTTCAGTTCACGTACGGCATCGATGTTTTCTGGCACAACGGCTGTTTTGGACGACCTTCACGGAATTCGTCTTTGAGCGAGCGTCGGCCACGATTGAATCCGTTGTACCAGTTTTTCACCGTGCTATAGGATGGTGCTTCATAGCCATATAAAGATTTTAGTTCATCGATGCACTGTTGTCGTGATAATCCACGTCGAAAGTTGTGAAAAATGATTTCACGAAAATGTTCACGAGTTAATTCCATTTTTTGGCCGAGATGATTTTTTTAATTCCGTGTAAATAAAACAATTCACGATTAAATGACAAAACGTTCTGAGTGATGTTATGCTAAAAAATGTCAAACTTTTCAATGGAAATGTCAGATTGCACCTGGCAACACTTAGTGTTGCCTAGTCCAGAAATATATTAGCAGCCTATGTACTCTACTGTAAGGATTACCACTGCACGCTTTTAGGCAAAGATATTTTCATACACTCTCAAATGCTTTTATGCTCCCATCACAGAAACATGTGTACGCATTTGTCATCAAAAGTGAATAAAAAAATGCGTGAACGTAAAGAAATAGTATACGTGCACGTAAATATATAAGTAGATTCTCCAATAGGCACACATCTTGTAATCGAAATGCCGAGTACTCAGTATTACGAGATTCTGTAAAGCAATGCTGAAGAATTGAGGACAAGAGTGAAAAGTGATTTATAAAAGCGTAAAGATGTGCGATAAGAATAAGTTCAGTCATTTATATGCGATTAACTTTTGCTGATACATAAATACATATGCCTACGTACTAATATAACATACATGTAAATAATTATTCACTGAACATCTTATATTTATTTATAAATTAATATATATATAAATTATCAGCGCGATATTATTTGAAGCCGCAATGATTCAACAATAATATACCTATATTGGTAACATTATGTTAATTCGGTGATAAATACTGATATCGCAAACCTGTTTAAATGTGCTGAGCATATTTGTTTACTCACTTGTTGCTACATTTTTTTTGAGTTTAATTTAGCAATGTCACATTCTAATGTATTGTCTATGATGAGACCATAACTTTTCTAAGCGATAGATATGTGGCTCGTGAGACTTTAAACAGAAAATTTAGGAATGTTGAAAAAAAGTTACAGCTGTTCAAAAATGAATAAAATTAATGAAAAAATTCGCTATATTTTGAAATTTTTGAATGAAAAATTGAAAAATGCCACGCAAATCACCAATGAAATTTTTGAAGTTTATGGAGACGATGCTGTATCAGTTTGTATAATACAATAATAGTTCGCTCGTTTCCGTTCTGGAATTTTCGAAATTTCGATTTACACTGATGGAATAATGTCTCTAGCGGAACAATGGCAAAAAGTGGTCGACCAAAATAGGACATATTTGGTTATTTATTTATTAGTATAAATATAAAAGAAAATAAGTTGAAGTTTGATTAGAAATACGAAAAGTCTTTTCCATCTGCCCAATATCAAAGTGAGTTATTCGAGCTACCCATGTTAAATGAAGATGCTATTCCAGACTCTTTTATTTTTGTTGTTGCTAACCTTTCGCCAACAACTGCTTATTCGTGCAGAGTCAGTTGTATGCTCCGGAGCTTGAGTCGAAGAAGCATTTATTTATCAAAATGTGTATATTTGAAGTGATTAGCCTTAATCTTTTATACAAATGACTTATTTTACTTATTTATGTGGTTCAGTAGGTATTGGATACATGCCTAAGCATGTATGTAAATTTTTGTGTTTGTGTCAAATTTTTTTTACTGGGCCACTTGTCAGACGGCGTGTAAAAGTTAATAAACACTGTGTTATCTTTTCTCTCTCCATTTTTGGCATATTTTATTTGGAATTTCGGTAGACCTTCAATAAACTGCCCTATGGAAATGCCGGTAACTATGCTCAATGATAGCCGTTTTGTCGCACATCTGAATGACGTAACCACGACCACAAAGTAAGGCCCTGTATGTTATGATGTCAAAATGAAAGGCGATATTATAAATTTTTCAGGTTTATTTAACTGAAAACTTCGATTTGCATTGAAAATTGTCACAAATATTGCTTCAACGCAATAAAAAGGCCCTTTTTTATCTGATTCCGACTGGCGATGAAAAAAAAAATCCATTAAACACCAAAAATTTAATATGAAACCTCAAATACCTGCTAAATATGGTAAAACCAAATATTCAGGAAATGCCAAGGCAATGCTCTGTATTTGATTTGATCAGAAGAGCGTGTTGTGTTATGAGCTTATAAAATCGAAGAAAATGAGGAAAAAAGGAATGTTACCAGCACCAACTCAATAAACTAAAACGACCGATTGTCGAGAAAGGATGATGGAGGCTGGAGTCATGTGCGAACTTCTACACGCAAGTAGCCAGAAACGATTTTTATAGCTCACGACTTCCGGTGTTTGACCAAGTATCCTCTGGGTAAACCAAGAACTTGTTAGCTCGTTCGAAGGCGAACTAAACGAAAAGCGAAACATCCTCTCCACAGGGTTGTGCGCTAGGTTTGGGACCCACCACATAAAAAAACGCACCCAATGAAAAATAACAACCAGCTCCTGATGAGAGACCCCCATTTCTATGACGACCATGGCAAACGAATTAAAGATTACGATTTGAGGGCATGCACCTGGGTCCAGTCCTCTAATTAGGAAGGTACCGCTGCCCAGCTGGTTTATGTCCTTATTAGAATAAAGGCTGACATCAACGCCGTCCAAGAAATGCGATATAAGTGCTGAAGCGAGTAGGTCCTTGTGGCATTTACTACAGTGGCCATGTAAAAATGCGCATATTTGGTGTGGGATTCGTGGTGGGAGAGAGACTCTGTCACCGAGTACTATTATTCACTCCGGTGATTTAACGTCTAGCCACAATCCGCACCAAAGCTAGGTTCTTCAACATATCGCTGGTTTGCGCCCACGCACCGACGGAAGAGATAGACGACATGATCAAAATTTCCCTCTATGAGCGCTCTAAGCGCACCTATCAGAGCTGCCCCGCAATGATGTCAGAATCGTGCTTGGTGACTTCAACGCCAGGGTGGGCAAAGAAGGTATCTTTGGCACTACGGTCGGTAAATTTTGCCTCCACGAGGAAACATCCCCAAATGGGTGGAGGCTGATCGACTTCGCCGGGGCTCGAAATATGGTTATCTGTAGTACTAGATTCCAACATAAGAAGATACATCAAGCTACCTGGTTGTCTCCGGATCGAAGAACCACAAACCAGATCGATCATGTTGTGATAGACGGAAGACACGTCTCCAGTGTTTTAGATCTGCGTGCGCTCCGAGGTAATAAAATCGACTCCGACCACTATATTGTTGCAGCCAAAATTCGCACCCGCCTCTGTGCAGCAAAAACCGCACGCCAACAAATACAAGGAAGGTTCGACGTCGAGAAGCTGCAATCACAACAGACAGCCGAACGATTTTCTACTCGGCTTGCACTCCTGCTCTCTGAGAGCACTCGTCAACAACTCGGTATACGGGAACTGTGGGACGGCATTTCAAACTTCTTACGTACAGTTGCAACCGAAACCATTGGTTTTCGGAAAGTGAAAAGGAACAGCTGGTACGACGAGGAGTGTCGCAATGGAGAGAAAACAGGCTGCCTACCTCGCCCCGCTACCACCTACCACAACAAGTGCGGGATGGGATAGATACCGAGAGTTGAAGGAAGGAGCGAGACGCATTTGCAGGCAAAAAAAGAGAGAGACCGATATGCGTGAGTACGAAGAGCTTGACAAGTTGACCAAAGCATGCCTAACGATTGGAATTTAGGTGAGTTCTGCCCAATTCACAAAAAGAGAGACTCCACAATCTGCGCCAACTACCGTGGGATACGCCCTCTCAACATCGCGTATAGAGTTCTATTGAGCGTATTGTGTGAAGGATTAAAATTTCCAATCTGTTGCTGGAGAAGATAATTCGAGCTGCGGAATAAAACAGAGAAGGTACAATGTTTTATAAGAGTGAACAGCTGCTGGCGTGCGCCGGGAATGACGGCCGATGATATTGAGATCATTGGCCTCAACACCCGCGCCGTTAGTTCTGCTCTCTCCAGACTGGTTAGAGAAGCAAAGCAAATGGGTCTGGCAGTGAACGAGGGCCAGACGAAATATCTCCTGTCATCAAACAACATTCGTAGCACTCGAGACTTAGAACTCACGTCACTGTTGACAGATTTAACTTTGAAGTCGTATCTTGGCACCAGTGTAAACACCACCTAAAATGTCAGTCTAGAATTCCAACATAGAATAACTCTTGCCAACAGGTTCTACTTCGGACTAAGTAGACAATTGAGAGACGTCCTCTCTCGACGAACAAAAATCATACTCTCTAAAACTCTCATTATTCCCGTCCTGTTATATGGTGCAGAGGCATGGACGATGAGAACAACTGATAAGCCGACCGTTGTGAGTTTTCGAGAGATAAGTTCTGCGAAAGATGTATGGTTGCGCGTTGGCCATGGCGAATATTGCATTCGATGGAATTATGAGCTGTAGATATACAATAACATTCACAAAGTTGAGACAGCGGCTACGCTGGCTAGGTCATGTTGTCCGAATGGACGAAAACACTCCAGCTCTGAAAATATTCGACGCAGTACCCGCCGAGGTAAGCAAAGAAAGAGGAAGACCTTTACTCCGGTGGATGGACCAGGTAGAGAAGGACCTGGCTTCGCTTGAAATCACCAATTGCAAACGACTGGCAGGCTGTTGTTAACTCGGCCAGAGTCGGGTAAGCGGTGTCTACGCCAGTAAAGAAGAAGAAAATTTTCGAAAAATGCACGAGACAGTAATTTTCCACAATGACAACAATCGGCCTCATGTTGCTACACCGGTTATAAGTTATTTAAGAAGCAGTGGTTGGGAAGTTTTGCTCAACATTCTGTTTACATTTATTGCGATCGATGTCGAACGCCCTCAGTTATTCATCAGAACCGGATACCAGAAGTTGACTTGATTCATTATTGCACGCTAAGCCTGCACAGTTTTTACCGGAAAATTGGGAAAATTTAGGTAGTGTCGATAATGATTTTATTTTATAAATATAATTGGGATTTAGTTGGGATATATTTTATCGAATCGTAAAAATCTTGATGCAGAATTATGGCTAGCTATGGTTACTGTTTCGTTTATAGTTTTAGAAAATCTTCTGTTTAAGATATAGCAAAACCTAATAAAGCTTTATGGCCTAAATTCAAATAAAATTTTTCTCTTATTCATCATATATTACGTTTCACGCTCAACTTTGTCAGGTAGTAAATTCTTAGATGCGTCATCTCTAATATTCTCAAGCAACTCCTCATGATTTTTCACATCTGCGGTGGATAAGGCAAGCAAGCAGCGATAAATTGAATTCAGTGAAGTCATATCAATATTATGACGACGACGATGTCACCAAAAACACATCAGCGAAAAATCATCCCACGTATTACGAGATGACAGCAGCATAGTTGAGATGTCAAAGTTTAGTTGTCAGAAGCACATCAGTTTCAATCAATGAAAATAGAACAAATGAAAGAAAAAACAAATTTGTTAAATCAGAACATTTTTTTTTGTATATATAAAGAAGCCTTTGGTTTGAGCTATTGAGATACGATCTGTTTCTAACTTCAGAAATATGTCTCTAGCCAAAGTAGTACATTTTCAAGTCAGTGAGTAAATGGTTTAAAGTTTGCTATAATAATGGTTTTCCACCTTTTGTTATAATTTTGTTTTAACTATAAACTTATTAAATTTTATTTTCGCGCTTGAACTTTCTTCTCTTCACTTACGAGTTCGTAGTGATTTAGTTATAATTGCCTTTCACATAAAATCTAGTAAAAATAAATATTACACATTGCGAGTTGCAGATTACTTAAGGCATCTATCTAAAATTATTGAATTTCAATTACTGGAACTAATGCTTAATATGAATAGCCGAAATTATTATTTAGGGTACTCGTAAAAAAAATCTTAAATTTTTACAAAAATTTGTTGTTAGGTTATGTACATAAATTAGTTTACACAATTACAATTCTCAACGCTCTGTTTTCGGTTTTTTTTATAACATATGACTTTAGGAAACTATATGAAAACCCTAATTGCATATTTTTATTTATAATGCTACAATAGCTACATAAATATATAGCTGCACAAAGTAAAGTAGTTTTAAGTCTATGCACTTATATTTCATAGATCCTCAAATAGTTGTGCCTCAATCAATAAATACTAAAAAAGACAGTTGTTATAAAAGCGTGCTAAACTGCCTTCATCCTATACCAGAATCGAAGTGAGCCTCATCAAAGAAGATAATTTTCTTAAAAAATCATTAACGTTTTCAAGTTATTCCAAGACAAAATCAACAAATTTACGAAGTTTAAGCCAAAATCTTGGAATCTTGTGGTCTTCAACAACACTTGCCTGAACATCAGCAATATTTTCATTACTTCGAGGAGTTCTATATCTTATTAGCACCTGAACATTATGCAAAGAAAATTGCGCCCGAAATTTTCAATAATTCGAAGAATAGCGATCACAGGTGGACGATCATTACCATCATAAAATCATAAAAATGCACGGAAAGTTGCAATTGGAGAATGAAAATAAATTGAAAAATTTGTAAACGTTGTCCATGCGTACATATATTTTTCCTTTCCTCTTTGATAAAATTGTAAACAGTACAGAGTACAATGAAAAAGAAATACTGACCACGATGTACTTAAAAGGCTATAAGACACTTAGAAGTCATATCATCCCTATTGGAAAACCCGATATATACAGAATTTAGTGCCAGCCTTTCGAACATAAATACATATAAACACCAGTATAGTACAGATACGAGTATTGCTGCCTTTTATGCGGCATAAGCTGATCTGTTGGCAAGTTCTTTCAACCAGCAAAATCAAATGATTTCTAATAAGAGCAAAAAGCATACTGACTCGTGGCTACATGTATATGTGGATGTAAGTTCATATATATGTAGATATTTGTGCTTTAAAGGACATTTATGCCGAGTCTTAGCAGTGCATATATGGACAATGGAGCAGACTACAGCAAAAATTATCTGTAAAATGCCAGAGAAGTAAACAAAAGACTGGTCACATTTAAACAGTAACAGTGTGAGAAACCCTTGCAAGTTATGCAAGCAATTCTGTTAACAATATATGGGTAGGTAATTTTCATGAAGTGTTTTGTTTAATATTCTACTTATAGTAGCCACTTCTAGTTGTGAATACATATATCTCAACGCGCAACAAGTGGTTACGTAAGTACTGAGAATAATGGACTTTGACATTTTATGAGAAACAATTTGCCGCATAGTTGTGTATGGAACGGTAAATAATATGGGTCGGAAAGTATCCATATAATTTATAAAATTAAAGTAATATGATTGGGAACGAAAAAAAGATATAGTATGAATTACGATTATATTTAAATATATTGTTCAGATTATTTAGGAACTAATTGTTAATTATTATGAATTGTGGTATTGATGTCTGTATAGTGCTGGTTTTTAGTTACTTTAATTTCATTTTATTCCTTTATTTGGGCCCTACCTATTCGACCGGCTAATTTAACAGAGTCAGTGCTTCAGTAAACAGCTTAAAACTTATTTACTCTTGGGAGTCTGTTCTCTTATTTTCTGGTCACCCCGATCATATCAAGCTCAATTATGCGATAAAAGACACAATGGATTTGATTGAAATTATACAAATTTGCAAAGAAAGCTTGGTTTGCTTTTGTAATGCAAAAATACACGTACATATATATGTACATGAACAATGCCCGTAAATATTTTTCATTGCACCACTCGAATGCTACAAGTGGCAAGGAGACAGAAAATTGCGGTTCGGATGTCGTATTTTTGAGAACAAACAAAACAAATTTATCAGGCAGAACCAACTGAAGCTTACTGTTTCTTCAGTATCCTCGTTTTTCCGATTTCATTCATTGTTTTTATTGTTTTGGCAGTTGAAGCAGGAAACAAACGTTATGAAGCTATATTGTCCACATATGCTCTTAGCTTGAGTTACATTCAAGCAATCAAATCCTTCACATATCGTTTATGTATACATAGACGAATGCAAGCGAATCATATCATACCCTAAGGCATAAAAACACACTCTTGCCTTTATCATAAAAGGAACAGCAGCTTCTGCAGTTAAAACTGTGCAACATCTAGTGTTGTCAACAATTGAGGAGCAAAGCAAATATGTATGTGTGCTGAGAGTGAGTGCATATGGCTTGCCTATATTCAGAGTTGATGCCAAATGATGACAATAAGTTACTTTAACTTTAACTTAAACTGTTATGCGATTATGATAGCAAAAATAGTTGCAGTTAAAGCTTGAATACATTTGAAGCAATCTTGGTTATTGTTACCTTCTAAAGTAACATTCGGAAAGTATTTCAGCATATCTAAAGAATATTTTAAACCAATGAGACTTCTTGGCCTAGATATAAGGTCTATTTTAGATATATTTAGTCTCAAAAATCGTAAGACTTGGAAGGAGTTTGTAAGATTTTACCTATTTTATTCTTAAATCCTTATTCTCATCTTACATTACAAAATACAGAAAACATGAAATAAAATAACATAAATATTTATTCACAACAACACTTTTGTTTAAAAAAATTAAAATCTATTCAAATTAACAGAATGAAAAATTTGTTAAATTTCAATAACACTTCTTTACAAAAATTTAGTACATAATTTTTATTTTAACACTATCTTTTCCATGACCAGCAGTAAGTTGCCAGCATATGACGATTCCATCAACTTTGCTATCTTCCTTTAAATCCTGGTAAAACCGCTCTCTCTGCGCCTTACTATAATTTCCAAAATTATTGCTCTTAGAGTTTGTCAAAACATTTTGTAGAATTTGTTCAAAATTTGGAGGCTTAACATGGGAAACTTTGGAAATTTGGACCTATCAACACAAAATTTCCGAAACAGTCATAATTTAGATAAAACTTTTATTTTCAATAAATTGTCGAATTTTTCAGCAATAACTCAACACGTCATCGACTTTCCTTTGAATAATTTGTGCCAATCAGAAGCACTAGCTCGCCAAAAATAACTATCACCAAAGACGTTTTCCAACATTCCGAGCGTTTCGGCACCAGTAATTTGATTTCACATACAAAATTTAATGAAACCTCTTTGTTGAATAAATTAACTCATTGTAAAAATTTCCGAATTCACTTTATGTACATCAGAAAGGCAGGCGTATACTAAACACTATTGATTATTATGTTTGGCACAGATGTCACTGACAGTCATACTAACCCAGAGAGAATATATTTCGACGAATGGGCCTTCGCGCGAAATTTTAATTAAAAAGTCGTTTTTAATGACTTTTATGTATTAGGTTATTGAGCTAGTGCTTTTTCTTATTAATATACTTATAACAAATAATCATCATATATATCGTCATGTATAACGCGGTAACGGACATGATATATTGTTCAGCGACAGTTTAAAGTAGCGGTGGGATTCTGTATGAAATACATTTCCAGTTCAAAAAATATATATAATGAGGTTTCCCATTACGTTAATGATTATGATACTTAAAGATCACGAAGCAGTCGATTTTTTAATTGTAGCAAAAGAATATATATTTTTTTGTTTCCTTCCATACATTGTGCATCGATGGCCAAAGGTCAAGCAGCGATTCGATTGATCATGTTTCGCAAGATTTTTTGTCTCTGTGTAAATTGAACCGCTCGGAAATCAAAATACTCAAGCATCAACAGAAGTAACTTTAAAAAAGTCTTATAAATTGCTAAAAAGTGTAAAATATTGTAAATGTAAACAAACATATACCTTCTATATATAGTACATATATCACAAAACAAACTGTTCGCATGCTTTTGGCCCTTCTTCTTCTCTATCAACAATAACTTTAAGAGTGCAATCTCAATATCCCTCTAGAAACAGCTCTTATACATGGTTTACATTTGCATGTACATACAGTCGAAATAGTTGATTTGAAGCCAAAGAAGTTCGCTTGTGCTTTACATATATGTATGTTTAAAATTATTTCTGGGGCTTTGGTATATTCTTTGGTCTAGTGTTTAATTTAACTCTTACTTTACTCCAACATGAACGACGAAATCAAATGTAATACCGGGTTTTCAATAGGAATAATGTTATATTTTACAAGTGTCATTTCGACCATTTTTAATACGTACTGATCTATAAACTCTTTTGCATTGTATTCAGTAATGTTCACAGTTTACAAATTATTAAATTTAATTAATATCAAATTAATCGTTTTCCAATTCCAACTTTTCTCTTTTTATGATCACAATAATCGTCCACCTGAGCTCGCTATTCATCGGATGTTCAATAATGAAAATATTTTTGCCATTCAGACAAGTGTTCCTGAAGAACGCGATTTGTCGATTTGATATGTTCTCAAGAATTGGAATTGTATCAAACCATATCCTGGTGGATTTTGTAAAGGACTAGGCTTGCATTCGTATATGTGGAATTGTTCTTATTAAGAACAGAAGCCTTTGTACCACCGTAAACGTTGTGAATTTAGTGATTTTGACTTGGAAAAACTTGAAAACGATAACGATCTTTTCAAGAAAATCATTTTTTTGATACGGTTCACTTTCATCTGAGCGGTGAGGTAAATAAACAAAATTGTCGATTCTGATGCGAAGAAAATTCACTAATTATTCATGAATAACCATTACGATCATGTAAAGTGACAATTTCGCGATATTTTTGGTCTGGTGGATTCATCGGTCCGTACCTTTTTCGAAATGCATCTGGTGACACCATTACGGTCAATGCAGAGCGACATGCACTCTATGTATGAAGACTAAATTGTAATGGAACCAAATCAAAAAAAGTTGATCTAGGCAACATCTGTTTTCAACAAGCCGGGGCTAGGTGCCACATAGGACGAGCATTGCGAGACAAGTTTGGAGATTCGATTATTTCAAGAAATTGTGACATTTTATGGCCTCCAAGAAGTTGTGATTTGACACCATTAGATTTTGTGGAAAAGTACTCGAAAATTGGATTCATCGAAGGTGGTTCTTTGGATGATATTGTATTCAGAATATAATTTTATCAATTGTATTTTACATTAACTAAATAACATATGAATTTCCTTAACAACAACTTATATCACTTTTATTGGAAACCCTGTATATTTTTATATATACTAATTGTAGAAGTATATTTTGTGCGTTCATTGCAATTACAAATTTACAAATGGAATTCGTCTCTGTCAGCATTAATAAAATTTCGCTTCTAGTTAAAATATCTGTAATTATTCTTGACATATGCCATGCGAAACATTTTGGGCTCTTAAAACTATAAATACAAAGTTTATTTAAGAAAAGCATACATTTATTTAAACGAGTACGCCTACCAATATGAGAGGGGGCGTATGTTTTTAAATACTACTACTCCTTCACTTGATTAGCTCAGAGCTTGCTTACGTTTGAAATTTGGTTTAGCATAAAAACAGAAACATTTGCGGCTTTTGCAAAAATAATATAAACTTGAGAAATAATGGACACTCTAATATTTATATACATATACTCTAAAAACGTGTTCATTTGTGAACACATGTTAGTTTATAATCGGTTAGATGTAATTCAGCCATGAAGAATAAATATTTGCTTTGCCGGTGTGCGTGTACGTTATGGAGATAAAATGTTCACCAAATATTTTGGCCAGCTAAATGGCTTAAATTGTTGATATTAAACTGCAAATATAAAATGTAAGAAAAGGCTAAGTTCGGGTGCAACCGAACATTTCATACTCTTGCAGCTTGGATGAATAAAAGCAAGGAAAATACCTTAAGATGGAGACCGCCAACAAGAGGATCGGAATCCAAGCAATTTTTTTTATCAATTTTTTATATACATATACTATATACAAGTATGACTCACGTACTGACCGATATATTCGGCATAAGATTTGTTAGAAAAGCCATAATCACTATATTAATCGTATGTAAGTAGGTGTAGTTTCGACACGATTTTATCTATTTTAACATGCTGCATACTAAATATCCATTCATATGGAGTAAAGTCAGATGGGATTAGGGCAATTTTTTCCCAATTTTATGCATTTTAAGCCCAAAGATACACTGTTTTGAGTAAAACACGCTCTCTCATTTTCATTGAGATAACTTACATATTGATTATATGCGGTACAAGGTCTAGTATAAGGAGACTAAGGGAAGTTTTGGACCTATTCAACCCATTTTTGATACACAGACATATCAGATATCTCACACATTGACTGCTATTTTTGATCAAAAGTCAACTATAGCTAAAGGGGTTCAAATATTCGGTACCTAAAGGCTTGAGCAGTTTTTGTTGAATTAGAATAGTTTTTGGCCATAAACTGGTCACAATGTTGTGTACTGGAAAGTGAAAGAATCAAGTGGAATTTAAAATGAGGCTATGTAAAATAAGCGTTGTTGATGTCTGATTATGTCCATTTTTATACAGTGATATAGGAATAAAAAGTTGTCAATTGATCTGTGAGGTTCTTATTCATACCATCTAAGAGGTAAAATTTAATGCTTCTTGCGTAATTAGTTTTTGATTTATTGCGTTTTTAGTAGTTTTTAATAGTATCGTTATATGGGGAGTGAGCGGGGTTAGTTCTTATAGTATTAGTATTAGTAGTTCTTATAGTATTTGCAAATTTGGTTATAATAGCTTAAGTGGATTACGATATATGTACACTAAACTTATTAGAGGGCGGGATCACACCCAATTTTGCAAAAGTTTCTCTCACAGGTGCCCTTTGCTACTGTGGTCCCCTGTGTCAAAATATATCTTAATGTAGTCCTTTTAGTTAAGTTACTTTATAAGTTTTCGGTTAATGGTGTTTTGTGGGCGTGGCAGTGGTCCGGTTACGCCCATCCCAATTTTTTTGTACAAAGAAACCTGCATACTGAATTTCATTTATATATCTCAGTTTTTACTCAAGTTGCTGCTTGGACGGATTTACGGAGAGTCAGACAGTCAACCGGATTTCAACTTTTCTTGTTATCCTGATCAATTATATATATATATATATATATAACCCTATACCTATCTCCCTTAGTTTTAGTTGTTACCTAAAATACTCTGTAGCAACAGGTTGCAAGAGTATAAAATTAATGATTTTATTAATTTTGTCTCCTAATGTTAGATGCTTTCTCGATACCAAGTCTGTTCTCTATATAGTAGATATAGGGTCATACTAATATAGTTAGTTTTGCTTTTATTTCTCTTCTTATTTAATTCCACTTATATGGATATTTGAGCAAGGTGCATTGTTTTGGAAATTACTGTTGTAATAGGGTGCGCTATAGTAATGAAAAGTACACGTTTTTAACGTTCAATGTTTTAAGAAATATTTTACTGCCTCAGAATTATTAGGAGTATGTATAAGGTAATCAAAAAAGCGACTGAAAATTAATTGTATAAAAATCTTCACGTTGAGTAACACATGGCGTATACGTAACTTGCAATTGTAGTCACTTCTTTTATATTAAAGATATGTTGTTAAGTGCTTGTGAGGACGATATTTGTTAAATACATTTGCAAAAAAATTGTAAGATGTGTTTAGTATCACCACTTATTTTCAATATCGCTGTACTGCAATTTTTTATATGGAATATTTAATATCTTATTTAAACAGGTAACCCACTTAAGACCCACATGTCCCTTGTGTATTTACTTGTTTATTCACTTACTATATTCAGCCAAATAAATCACCTTCACTTCCCACTTACTACTGCATTCGAAGCAAAACTAAAAAAATGAAAAAAAACTTCTTATAAAAATTAAAACAGTTAAGACATTACAAAGAAGTAGTTGTTTGTCCTTTATCCATGTAGAAAAGTTCATCTCTTCACGTTTGAGTCAACGTGACCCAATTTTTATTTATGTTATCAACTGGTCTTATATCGCAGCCACGCAGTCCCTTAAAACTATCGATCTTTTGAGATATACTATATATGTGAAAAATTATGTAAATAGAAATTCATGAATAAACAAGCAATCCAGTCGCTATTAAAATATTGGAGAAGCTTGTGTCTGTTCCATCACATCTTTCCTCCTCAAGGAAGCGAGGATATTTATACTCTTGCAACCAGTTGCTACAGAGTAATATAGTTTTGCTCACCTAACGGTTGTACGTATCACATAAAACTAAACGAGATAGACGTAGGATTATATATATCAGAATGTCAAATATATCCCTTCCGCTTTTTTGACTTTTGAATTTCGCGGCTATGTATAAAGAGTTACAGAGCTCGTATCTGGCAATACTATACATCTTTAAAAGGTCTTGTCATAACTTACAAAACGACGCTATGCATGATTAGTTTGGATATTGCGCTCAACAGTTACAGACGTGTAAACATGGAGTTCACTAACGCCGAAATTCACGATATTTTAAAGTTTTCCTTAGATAAAGGCAAATCCGCTAGAGATGTGAGATTAATGGAGTTTTTTGGGATGGTACTTTATCACTTCGAACTGCGGAGGAAGAGTTTCGACGATTCAGATCGGGTGAAAACGACACCATGATAAGCCACCCGACGGAAGACCTGTGACGACGAATACAAACAACAAACAAAGAGTTAGACCGGCATGTGGCATCTCGTGACATCACTCAGAAGATGGGAGTTAGTCACCAAACCATATTAAACCATCTGCAGAAGGCTGGATGCATAAAAAAGATTGGTTGCTGAAAAGAAACGAACTCGACCAATTTTTGAAGCGGATGGCGACTGGCGACGACAAATGGATCGCATACTACAATATCAATCGAAAATAGCCGTGGTCGAAGGCCGGTGAATCGTCTCAAACAGTGGCCAAGCCAGGATTGACGGCCAGGAAGGTTTTGATGTGTGTTTGGTGGGATAGCCCGAACATAACATCAAGTGATTACTACCTGTTCCTGTCCATGGCGAACGCCCTTGTTAGTGTAAAGTTGAACTCAAAATAGGCTTGTGAAAAGCGAATGTTCGAGTTTTTCGCAAATAAGGAGGGGGCTTCTACGAGGGGGGTATTATTAAGTTGCCGTCTAGATGAAAACAAAATGGCGCCCATATATATTGATCCGATTACTGTAACATTTAGCATTGAATAATGAGCAAAAAAGCGGAAGGGAGATATTTGACAACCTGATATAACAATGATCAGGGTGACGAGAAAAGTTGAAATCCGGTTGACTGTTTGTCCGTCCGCAAGCTTTAACATATTGTAAAAATTAAGACACATTAATAAAACTAGGTACGCGGTTTCCATATTTCGAGACAAAAATGTCGGTCACTGTGTTAAATATATAACTGAAATTAAGTGACAATACTTCTCTTATAATAATTTGTCTGAATGTCAAAATCAAAATTGGTTTAAATCGGACAAATACGGGTAGCCCCCACATACCTAATATAAAGATTTTCGAACTTCGGGGTGTTTTTGTACCGTTTTATCAGCCAATATGTGAGGTATCCCAATAAAAATAAGAGAGCATGTTTTACTCAGAAAAGTGTATAGATAAAATTGGGCGAAAACTTCACCGAGTCCCGCTATATAACTAACATAAAGATTTTCGAACATCCGGCTGATTTTAGTCTATACGAGTATGATTGATTTTGCATATAAAATGTTTGATTGCACGCCAACTTAGCCCTTCCTTACATGTTAAATTTAGTCTATTTTTTAATGTATATGCTAATATAAATAATATTTTCAAACAGACTATTAACAGCAGAATGTTTATTTGCTCTCACTGAAAAATTTTACATAATCAAATTTACTGTTCACTTTTTCACATACGAAACGATTAATAATTTTGACATTTTATATAGCAACCTATAAAAAATCAGTTTATTTTGAATGAGATTAATATCATTCTGAAAATAAATAGCTTCCCACCAAAATAACGGGACATACTTATCGAATTCCAAAAATTACGTTTCAAAAATGGGCAAAGAATGTGCTACAGTTAGTCGCAAAATGCTTACTTTGGTCAAGTAAGACGACGGCCAAATCGTTAACTTCGTTTACAAATTTCACAAATACAAAATATCCTTTATAAGAACTTTTTTTTGATCATTCCGTTTGTTTGCCAACACAAGTTATAATGAAACGCACATATGTAAAATTTCCATATCTGAAACACTGAAGGACTAGGTCGAGTATATACAGATTTGCGGACAGAAATACGCACATGACTAAAACGACTTATCTGGCATAAAAACTGGAGATTCTTTTTATGTATATTAAAGTTTTGAATTGCTCCTCATAAAAATAATAACTTTGTTTTTTAAGCCTTGAAATGCTACAGTACTGTTTAGTGCCATATTCCAACACCCGCTTATAAATTCATTATTGTGGTCAGATAATTACATTAACGCCATTATGAAGCGACCAGCCGACTATTTATTATTTTTTACAGGCCATTGAAAATGCTGTGAAACAGTTTAAAACAAAGGTTTACATTTTAATTTTATTCAACCACCACTCAGTATATGTTCACACGCGGGTATACAAGTATTCCACGGTCTACTTTTTTATTGTTTCTGTACAGCTATGTTCCTGAAAACAGCAATGCTGGTGGGTTTTGATTATAAAACAAAAAAATTATTAATATGCAATAAGATTTACTTAAAAAAACTTGGTGTAATATTGGTTATTCTGTTAAAAGAAAATCAGAAAAAAAGTTTTGGTAATGTACCTGCTATGATACAGGTTATGAGTTTGGTAGTGGCAGACATGCTTTCGGCACCCTTTCCGTCAAAAAAAAAGCAAAGATTGCTTACATCAATCCACAGCACATTCCGAAATTTTGTAGAAGGTCAATACACAGTTTCTTTGGCAAACCTTTTTGCTATCAATTGTTTCTTCGTCAAATAAAGGTATTTGCCAGGGACTGTTTAACTTTAAGTATTTTTGAATAGTCTCTAGTTTAGTAAATTTCTATTTTCAAGTTACCGTATTGCAAATTTACTTTTTAATATGATATTTGCGCTTCTCATAGTTAAACCAGTCTTATTAGTTACAATAATAAAAAAAATTTCCTAGCAGTTCCAGTGTTCCGCACTTTCTTTTCGCGTACAAAAACTTCGAGTGATCCCATGAAAAACATTATGCTAAACGGTTTCAAAGTTTAATAAAAATCGAACTTTGAGATATCTGCAGCCTGCTAAAAGGCCAGTTTTACTCAATAATAAACTCAGTTTGTGTTCCTAAAGTAATTCGCCTGCGCTCTGAAGCAATAATGTCGCCAAATTTGCGGAAATCTGTACAATCTCTAAGTGGAAGTTAAAGGTAATGTGAAACACCTAATTCAAAGTTATTTTCTCAAAATTAAATTGAGGAATTTATACGTTATTCATTTCGTAATGATTAAGCAATTTGCCAAAATTTTCGACATGGTTGGAAATTGTTTTAGTTGCATTTGTAGAAAATTGGCGAAGTGTTTACAAAAGTTGGAGAGTGAACTTTTTGTTAGTCCTTACGTACGGCAATTCATCAAAGATACACTTCTTATCGAAGTTTCTGACTGTTTCGGAAAGTTACCACAAAACACCAAATTTTGAAGAAACTTTCTAAAACATTCTGAAAAACTTTAAGATTCCAGGAAAAAACAAATAAATGATTAAGTTAGATAAATAAATAAAATTTAATTCCTTAAATGCACTTACTTATCGCTACTATTTAATATTTTTTTTTTTTACTTTAACAACCCCTATCGACAAGCACTGTTATTATAAAGATTATCTTATTTTTTTAGAAAGTACAAAAATTTGTCATAAAAAACCCGTTGGAGCAAAAGTAACCGGATTTTCTCGTTTTTATATTAAGAGTGTCTATTATAGCAAAGTAATCACGCTTGTTGAATTGGCAAGCCTGTATATTTAGATATAAAAATCTGTTACAGCACTATTTTTGAACACGACTATAAAAAATACATATGTATATGCCGACCAGAGTATCTTCTTTACTGTAAAATTTGTAATTGTAATCATTTAATTGTCACACTTTTTGCTTCTGTTCAACTAACTATCTGCCTGTGCGGTCAAGTGTATTAATTGTAATTAGGTTACAGTGGCGCGTGGAGATAGCAAAAACTGGAATAATATAATGCAAATCTGGAAACAGTTGCGCGAAAGAGTAAATATTTGGCGAAGGATATGAAGAAATGTTTTTCGGAAAATATCTTTCACTCTAACACGTTTCTAAACTTTTAGATCATGGGTTGACTAAACCAAACGCTGACGATTTTTTTCTCTGCCCACATGCATGCAAGGGAGATATGAGTGGGTAGAAGCTGCTGGAAGAGAGAGACATCGTGTTCTTTACGGATGCGTCAAAGTTTGGAAGAAAAGTTAGTTCTATCGGTTTCAGGCTTCTTGATAAATGTACTTTTTTCCAAGCCGCGGTTGCTGCCATTAACGTGCAAGCAGATTTACTGCTATGGAATGCAGTCACCACTCTGATAAAAGGGCGACGATATCCTCTGCCCACATGACTAAGGAATTCCTTACCTATGGCAGGTAATTGCAAAGCTGATGAGCTCGTAATAAATAAAATGCTTCCCCTGGTGGCGCCATCTATATACCGAATAGGTAGAATCTGCTACCTTTATCAATTGTCCAGTGAGAGTTTCATGACATTTCACTGATTGGAAGTGAAGTTATTGCGTTTTAAGTGTCAGTATGCTTGTGTTATCTTTGCGAAAATGAGCTTCGAACAAAGAGACAACATTAAATTTTGTTTTAAAATTGGTAAAACTTTCACCGAAACGTTTCAATTGATGAAACAAGTTTATAGCGATGATTGACTATCCTGTAGAAGAGTGAACTTGTGGTTTCAGCGCTTTCAAAGTGGTCGTGAGGACATAAACGACGAGCAACATGTGAGCCAATCAAAATCCGCGATCACCGAAAATTCCATCAAAACTGTGCGTGAATTCGTCAAAAATCAGCCAAAATCATCACTGAAATTCATGAAAATAGAATATCTCAAAAACATCGATTTATCGCATTTTGACCGATTATTTGGGCTTACGAAAAATGTGTGCACGATTTGTTCCGCACACATTGACTGACGACCAAAAATTTCTCAGAATCCAACATTCGGCATATAGGTGGCGCCACCAGGGGGCTCAAGATTCAAAAAGTCCGGTTTGCTTTGGAGGACACCTTGTATTACATTTGGTAGAACGTATAGTAGTAGGAATTTTAAATTATGGAAGGCTTTTTCACGCTCCTCTGACTCCTCTGGTTCACCATTAACGTCGGTATCACAATCAAAGCCGTGCATATCCATATTCTCCAAATCCATATTTTCTAAACTGCTACTACTGTCTCTTCCGCCTTCTCCACCACCGTAATGATAGTGATTTTGGCCACGCATTTTGATGGTGAACGTGCGTGCGATGGCATCACCAGCTGTGCCGGTCATATGCGTGCCATAGGAAAGCGACAGTAAGCTACCACCAACATCTCCGCCATCGCCAAGCCACGACCAGAAGCTGTTAATACAAATTGCGATAATTAACAACAAATATTTTGGTGTTTTACTTTTTCGCTTCATTTTAATTATACACGTTGGCTGCGGTACATTGTTGTTAGTATTTGCCGTTGTTGTTATTCTTGTTTTCAGTATCGATCTCGCTTACGCTGTGCAAAGGCAAACATGTTCGCGTCGAAGGCAGTTTTTCTATTTTCACGATATTTGGCACGTTAATTTTATTATTTCTGCAATTGTTATAATTATTTGCATTTATTTTCATCCACTAGTATGGTAACTCACTTTTCTGCTGCTTCATTGGAAACGAAAATGTTATGTTAAAGCAGCTTCCACGTTCGCTTGGTTTGCATATTTTAGGGTTTAATTTTCGAATCATTAGAACATTAGACAAATAGACTATAACAATCAGTTGCATATTTTATTTACTAATACTTATTATTTTTATAATTTTACTGCATTTTGTTATTATTATACATTCTTGAAGAAAAATACGAAATTTCTATTTCAAATATTGCAAAATTGTAAAAGTTTGTTATATAAATAGACTCGGTTCCGCTTTTATTTGTATTTGAACTCCATTGTCTTGTTGCCTTTGTTCAGAAAAGTTTTTTAAAGAAATTTCCCTTCGCTTTCATAATCAAAGAAATATTATTTTTTCTGATGATATCTCTCGAAATCTGAAAGCGGATAAAGAAAAAACGATTATGAAAATTTACACAAAAAATTTTATTTATTAATGACATATTAAATTTATTTATTCTACTTATATATGTAGTTTAATATCTATACTTTAATTAACCCATTGCATATATAACTAATTATATAGTTATTGCTAACATCAAAAAATGGTTTCAAATCGTTTTAACTTTTCAAAAAATTCTATGGTTCCGATCTTAGGTGTGATGTTTTCAAAGTCTTTTACTAAGCTCACAATAAGGTGCCAATTGTTTTTTCTTTCAGCCACAGCTGTACATTAAGTGAACTCAAGCCTTACACAAACATACCAGTTTGCAATTTCCATATTATTATCAAATGTCATTCCATATTGTACATACGGTTCTAAAAATGCATTTTAACTAACTTTAAATTACCCGAGTGAGCGATATTTCAAAAAAATGTATTTGTCCTCCAGTCTCTTTAAGCAGCGACTTAAATATGTATACCAACAATTTTCGATTTCGATTTCTCTCAAATTTTGTATTTTAACCAAATTTCATGAACGGAATTTGCGAATGATGGAAAAGAAAGAAAAGTGATTAAGTTTAATCAAAAACAAATGCCTACGAGTATTATAAGGTCTTCAAAGATGGTCGAGAGATCCTTGAAGACATGCCTCGTTCTGGATGACCTTCAACCACTTCAACTGATGAAACTATTAAAAAGGAAAAGTTATGGTACTTGAAAATAGTCAATTAAGTGTTAAAGAGATGGCAAGAGAGCTCGACATCTCTCCCGAATCGGTTCGAATGATTTTGGTGGATGTTTTGGGTATGAAACGCATTCTTCCTCGACTCGTCCGGATAGAGTTAATTTTTTTTTTTTCAAAAAGAGTACGATTGTGATCTTATTTGAAGCCAAAACAAATAATCGGCTAAGTTCGAATGCAACCGAACATTTTATACCTTTGCAACGTGCAAGAGTCAAACCTAAGAAAATACTTTAAGGGTTAAAACCAACCATATAGAGTAAAGTCAGCCGAGCCTTCGAAATTCTCATATTAGTTTTATAAGGGTTGAGCCAAGTTTTCGTTCAAATTTATCTATTTTAAGAACAAAAATACACTGTTGTCATCACGCTCTCTTATTTTCATTGAGATAACACAGATCTTAAGTAGGATTATATCTTAATTTCAGTTGTATATATCACACATTGACCGACATTTTCGATGAAAAGTCAAGTCATAAGGTGGCATACAGTAAAGACATTAGTTTTACAGTTTTATCCCGTTATATGAATTGCTTCTTGATTTGTGTATTGAAAACTGAACGAATCAAGTGGAAATTAGAATTGTGCGATTTCGTTCATTTTCACAATGTGAAGAGAATGTACGTACTAAATTTTGTCGAAATCAGTTGGTCCATTGCTGAAATATAGGATTTCAGCAAAAAGTTGTCTCTCATATACTCTCGGTGGTAAAATTTAATCGAATCGTTTTGAGTCGATGGAAAAGATAAAACAAACTTTCTTGAAGGAGTTGAAGGCCATCCCGAAAACTGCTTATGAAAAATCGTTGGCATAAATGGGTTACACCTGGTGGGGATTACTTTGAAGGCGACAAAATAAATAGTGATGATTAATTAAATATTTTGTGATTTATTTACAATTTCTGGGTAGCTTCTTTGTATGTTTGTGTGTACGTTGCTTTTTTTAGTGGCACTGAAACACCAATAGATATGTTAAGTCAACATTTAGGGACAAACAAAGTCTCAAGATGATACAACATATAGCTCTTTAGAAATATCAAACATCGACGCTATCAGATTAGGTTAAGAGATCGTTCCTAACCCAGATTTCACTTGGACAGTTTGAAGCGGCGGTCCGTTGTTGTACCTAAAACTCTTATGTTATTGATCATAAGACCCTCACAATTCGACAAAGCCCCTTGACTATATTGGAAATGGGTTGAAGCGTCTAATACCAGTTTTGGCTAAGTCTCCTGCCTCACCGAGGTTAATACTGTTGAGATTTTCAAGATTAGCCTTGCAAATGTATTTTTGTGAGGACAACTTGAGCTGTTTTGTGCAAGATTTTTCACATATCGGGGATGTGCTGAGCTCGAGTGGAAAGCAAAACAGCAAACGTATATTGTAATATACATACATCATTATTTTTCGTTCATTATATTAGGTAGTCGAAAAAATCTTTTCGTATTTCTAATCAAACTTCAACTTATTCATTTTATACATTACTTGTAATAATAAATTAATGTATGTACCAGTTTTGTTATTACTTTACTTTTTTGAGCGTTTTTTAGTATTATTTTACAATTAGTATTTTGTACGATTATTTCATACTAACAGCGCTGCCGTCGAGATTTTGGAGATTTTCATTAGTAGGAAGTTCACAAGTTGGTTTGCAAGTTTTCTAGATTTTAAAAATGCGAATTTTATTTTTTTTTTTAATAAGTTGGTTTGCTTAATTTTTCTAATTTTAAAAGAAAAATCATGAACTAATAATGCAACTCAATAAAACATCATTTAATGCATATTTTCTAATTTTATTCAGTTAAATACCGACAAGGTAAGTTCCTTTAGTTTTGTCGCACACTGTATATCTTCAATATTACAGAGTTATCTACGAAATCAGACGTCACAGAAAAATCTATACAAAAACTTTCAATAATATGTATTTTTCACACCACTAAAGTGGCCTTCCGAAAGCAGGTCGTTCCAAAGGATACAAACTTTACTTGACTTTATTTTATATAGTTGTAAATAAACCGAATGTTACTCTTAAGAACTGTAAGCCGGATCATTCTATTAAGCTTGGCGTTTAAACAGTTCTTTGTCTCTATTATATGGTTTATTTTGTTGATTTGAACCTGATTTCTGCTGTTTCATATTCAGGGCACTAAGTCAGGTAAATTAATAATTACATATTTCTACATTATTAATCATGACTGTGATCCTGGTGAAATTTGTGTGACCACTAAAAACAGCTATAATGGCAGATGTTATCACTTTCTTGCTGTCACTGCCAAAGGAAACCACATTATTCAGTTTGGACAATCAAGATAATATAATCACGTCACAAAAAAGAAGCAAAGGAAACCACAATTAAATGGACACGAAATGAACCTTTTAGCATAGAATATAACTGTGGAACAGTTGACAATAGACGTGAACGCGACTAAAAGCGCCAAAAGCCAAACAGACAAAAATAAACAAGTGAATAGAAATCATAGCGATAAGGATCGCACGAAAACGACAAAAGTTATAACGGTTAAGTGAAAAGTAGACAAAAGAATATGTATTAAATTTGGAAATAATTGGTTGCTACTAAACAGAAGTACCACGATGACCGAATCGTGGCAAACACACAATATTTAAATATATACCTCGTAAACAAAATTAGCATATAATAAGATAAAAAGTGAAAGAAAAATATTTCTGACAGCATAAAAAAGGTAGAATGGTATGACAATGTGTTGGTGCTTACTTTTTATCGTCATTTGAGACCCATAAAAGTGATATATGATGATAATGAAAGAGTGAAAAGCTGCGAATAGATGTAGTACCTGTGATCAAATTGAAAGGTGAATTTTGAATTTATACTTCGCGTATTTTTGGAATCGGTAAGGTTTTTTCTGTAAGTTGGTAGTACTGATAGTGGACCTAACTTAAAGAAAAGGTAAGTAAGACGGCGTCATTGGAATCAGATCTATATGATTTTTAGTTAGTCCTAACCTTCAAAAGAAGCGTGTATAAATTTCACAGCTACCGAATCATTAGTTTGTGAGTTAAGCAATTTTTGTTACTATGAAAATGGATAAAAAGGAATTTTACTTGATGAAAATCAGTTACTTTTTGAAGGACAAAACTACAGTTGTAGCAAAAACTTTCCTTTGTGACGAGTTTTTCGAGATTGTTATCAACGAAAATATCAAACAATTTCACAAAATAATGTTGGATGACCGTAAAGGGGTCATATAAACTGAACGTGTACATCATATCATTAATTAATATTTGGGTATGAGAAAGCTTTGTGCAAAGTGGATCCCTCACTTCCTTTGATCAAAAAGAATGACGAGTTGAATGTTCGGAGCGGTCATTGAAGATAACAAACCCGAGTTATAGCGATGGTATATGACAACAGACGAAACATCGCTAAGTCATTTAATTTCGAAGTCATCCGGGTGGACTACACAAGATGAACCCGCTGCAAAGAGTTAAAAATGCAACAACCGGCAGGCAAGGTTAGTATTTTGGGATGCGCATAGAATAATTTTTATTCACTATCTTGAAAAAGGAAGCATTATCAAGAGCGACTACTTCACAGTATTAGTGGTCCTTTTGAAGGACGAAATCTGCGAAAAAGGGTTGCATTTAAAAAAAAGAGAAAGTTCTGTTTCACCAAGACAATGCACCGGGTCACAAGTTAGTAAAAACAATGACAAAAATCTTTGAAATCGGCTTCGAGTTGATTCCACGTCCACCAGATATACTAACTGTCGATTACTTCTTATTCTCAGATCTCAAAAGAATGCTAGGTGGGAATAAATTTTTGTCGAATGAATGGATGTTCGCTGAAACTGAAGCCTATTTTGAAGCAAATTACAAAAATTACTAATGATGTGATAAATAGTAATATTTGTTGCAATTGTACTTTAAAACTAAATGTAGTTTCATAAGCTGACTACAAAATGAATACAATTCTAGCATCGCTCATGTATATATCTTCGCTTGTGTATCGATATTTTGCAACTATTTAAGGAGTGAGTGCAACGTTAGAAAGAGAAAGAACAGCGAAAGGTTTTTTAAAACAAAAAAAAATTGCCAGAAATTAAGTAGCTTTCAAGAAGAGACGAAGAAGAAGAAAGAAAGCATAAAAACTCATTGTACAAACATATAGTATATTTTTCAAATATGTATGCAGTCTTACGCTTTTTAACTCTCTAAAAGGCGGTATTTAAGTTGAGAAAGCTGCTTAGCGACTAGCTTTGAGGCTATTTATATTCTCACCACTTTCGCAGCTATTCCTCTGAACAGATTTAATGGTTTGCCTTTCAAAGATTTAATTTAAAGCCTGAATAACAATAGTTCCAAGTGAGTTAGTTAGTCAGAGTCAGTTAATTACTTAATTGCTGTACACTTCATCTTTTAATACTTCTAACTACGCTTCGAACTATTCTAAGAGTTAAAAGGTACCGTCAAGTGAATTCACAGATGCGTTAATGTTGTTAATGAATGCACAGAATGTTCTGGAAGAAATTTCACCAGATAGCAATTGAGCGACATTTAAGGCAATTTCAATATTATTATTTTCAATGACTAAGTTTACAACTTGGATATTGAAATTTTAAAACAATAATTTTTTCAAAGTTCCACCTTTGACGCGTTCTTCAGGGTAATATTCGGTCGTAGTCGGTCGAATTCAGGGCGATAGATTTTATCTTCAGAATAATAAAATCAAAAAAAATTTTTTATTATTTTGCTCTTGTCCCTAAAAGCTCCTCATTTGTTAGAACGGGCTATAACGGACAGTTGTAGAATATAGCTACCATACAACTGATCAATCGACCCCAAAAAATTTTTTTCATAAAATTTGCCTTTAATATTTGTAAAAAGCTATGCTTAAAACCTGGAATATGTTATTCAAATCGATCGATAACCGATTAAAATCAAGATAAAGATTTTGTTATATCCTTGTATTTTATTTATTTTGTTTTTTTTTTTTTAGTTTTTATTAAAATTAAATAAGGTTATGGTTGTTCATTTCATTCGAATTGTAACTAGTAAAAAGAACAAACTAACAAACAATTTTATTCTTATTTTATGAGGTAAAACAATTAAAGTTTTATTTAAAGGGGAGCCTGATTTAAAATTTTAAAAAAAAAAAAAAATAGTTTTTTTTTGTTAAGACTCTTTGAAAATAATCTAAGAATATGTCTCCAAAGTTATAGATGGGCGAGCGGCTAGCAGATATATGAATCCTTGGGCAGAAACGAAAAACTTTGACGCGCGATTTCTAGGTTGTTCATTTGTACGGGTTTTCTTAATTGGCCGGCATGATAGAAAAGAAAAAACTGAACGTGGTATGTTATTAAGGCAAAGCTTATTATCTTTGGCATTTAATTACCTTTTAATTAAACTAAAAAAAACTAAAAAAAAGTCAAGTTTGAACATATTTTTAAACAACTTAAAATAAAATTTGTTTGGTCACAAACCACTTTTTTCAATTTATAAAAAAATTGTAAGAGCATACAAATAAAAGTTTAAAATTTTTTGGAATTTTTTTTAGTTTAACCAGAAGATAAATTATTAAAAAATATGAATCTCTTTGAATTCCTTGTTTTCGACATACATAAATTGCGACCTATGTACATCCTGCCCGCGGTCAGACAAATCCACATGTGAGATGCATCAAGCAATTGCTTCCTGAAGGCAAAATATTAAAGATTTCGCATCCAAAAAATTTATGAATGATGCCTAAACATATAACTATGACTCTTAAAAATTTCGCTTTAATAAATTTTTTTTCTTTCCTTTCAAAAAAACTTAACAAAAAGTCGAATTTTTAAGCCTCTAAGCAGGCCCCCCCTCCTTCAAGAAGTTTTTTTTTTTTTTTTTTAAATTATGTAAAATATAAAATTTGTTATTTCTTAGGAGGTCATGAAACCCTGTTTTATTTATTCTGCAAATGTGAAGATAGTGCAGTGGCTACGTAAGCATTTCGCTTATAAACAAAATGTGTAAAAGTGGCATCAGGACATTTCCTTGGGGTAAAACTGTATTCATTGAATGCAACGTGGCATATGATTGTTCCTGCTTGATCCCGGTTGCTCAGGTAAGTGGAAACTAGTTCAGTTCAATACTACAAAAAGAAAAGTATTAATTACGAAGTAAGCCATGATGTCATACTCTATTGAACGCCTGGGATACATCAAGAAAACAGCTGTGCAAATGTTATTCTCTTGCATCGCATCTTCTGTTATGCTTGTAATATTGATGATTTTGATGAAGCACTTTTCCTTAATTATGTTCTGAAGTCTTCTCATAATTAAAAATTGAAGTAGCCAGGTGGCATGATACCTTCCATGACAATGGGATGTAACTGAAACTTAGTCAAGTATTTATTATAAATGAAAGCTTTGCGACTTTGCTTTTTAGTACATCAGCAGTCATCACGTCGAGTCCGGGAGCTTTTTTGGTTTAAATCTAGTTTTGATGATATTTTTCACTTCTTTGTTTGATGCTGGTTGGATTTCCCTTTCGTATTGCGATGCTTCCAGCTGCATTAAAGTACCATGAAACACAAAAGGCTAAGCGTTTTAGTAAGTTTCTCTAAAAAAAACTTTTTCTTTGTCGCGTTTGGCGCAGGATCCGTTTGGCTTTCTGAGGGGTATATTCGACAATATTGGTTTCCAAATTTTTTGATACAGCTATTCAAATGGAAAGATCTGTATTTTTGTTTGGCGTTAATTTTTGTTAGTAAATATCTTAATTTTTAGTTAAATACTTTGGTTATGTTTTTTATATTGAGGAAAACGCGTCGCTTGTCATCTTTTACTTAATTTAAAATCAATATTTTCATGCTCTAAAAAAAAACATTTGTGAATGGTTTGCTTTCCTTAGTAGTTAACGGTTTCCGTTATTCCGTTGCTTTAACTCACTTTCTTTTACGCATGTGCAGAAATTTTTAATGCCTTTCCATTGCGATCTAATTCATCTATTCCAAATATTCTTAATTCCACATTTAGTACATTTCACACCTTCTCTTTTTGCCTTAAATGGTGTTTAAGATCCACATAGTAGCCAATAAAAGTTATAGTATTCAAGCTAGTAGACAGTTCATATAAATAATGGGGAAAAATGGAAGAACTTCCATATCGTCTAGGCAGTTTGTGCCTGATGAAACATCATTAGTGCTGAGAAATTATTACTGTGACATTTCTGTTGCTAAGTAGTGGTTGTTCTAGTGGGGGCTCTACAGAGCGTTAGAGGGTTTTTTTAGTAGTTTGCGTGACATTTATTATTGTTGGCTTGGTATTTTTTCATTTTCTTAAAATAAAGTATATGAAGTTGTAAAAACTAATCATATATATGATCAGATGATTGACCCTTTGTCAACAATATACTTTTATCATAGCTTGGTCCTGCTTTTTAATGTCATAAATTATAAA
Organism: Bactrocera correcta; assembly: GCA_027475135.1. Lineage (NCBI taxonomy): Eukaryota > Metazoa > Arthropoda > Insecta > Diptera > Tephritidae > Bactrocera > Bactrocera correcta. The sequence continues at coordinate 93,834,033 of CM050323.1, forward strand.
TTAATACTTATTCGCACAATATAGTTAACTTTCAAATAGATAAAAACCCAAAAGAGCAGTAGAAATAACAAATATTCAAAATTCCAAATAGTTTTGTAGGGCTTTTAAACATAGAACATAAAAGAAACAAAATTAAGACCACACTCTTCTTTACAATTTCAGACATTTAATGGGAAGACAGAAAATAATAACTCAATAATAAGTTTGCTAAAAAAACAAAACTGTGCCTTTACCATAAATGCGGCTGATTTGCTGTCAATAGATATGTAAATAAACCAGGCAACAAATAAATCACATACGACACCGTAACCGATTGATTGCGATGTTAAGCGCACTTGTTTGGCATTTCCTTTCACGAATGAGGTGTTCGCTTTCGCTTCGCCACTTTGTTAGTTGTGTTCATTATTGTGCGGATGTTAGTATTCGAATTTCTTTTCCATGACAATCTATTCATAAAATTTCAAGGCATGAGACGATAATGGATAAGCGGAACCTTTGCTTTGACTTTGTAAGCTAGTTGCGTTGCTTCTCTGACTTCTGGGTTGCTTGGGTGCGACGTTTATGATAAATGATGGCAGCAGAAATTGTTTAGGTAATTTGTCATATTATCACCTTAAAGATTACACAATTCAACTTAATAAGGGCTTTTTAAAATGACCTTGGCATATGCGCTTTTGAATTTAATTTAATGAGATACTGACATCTATAAAGATCTGCGGAATATTATTTTCTTATTATCAAACTAATAAATTAGATAAGGGAAGTAATCGATAAACTGTTTTTAAAAAAAAAATTTATTTCAGACAAAATTTCGATTTTTCCATTTTCTGATTCACTGTAAATCAATCAGTTCTAATTTGTTGCTTGTTCGTGAATTTTCCATATTAGCCAGACATGGCTGAATAAGACTTACTTATTCCTATTTCCAAAAATGTAGAGAACTTTAAGGAGCCATCGTTTAACAAAATAGATCAAAATCGCTGAAAGAGCCAGAGGCTATTCGAACAATACAGTTTAAGAAGTGTTTCGACAAATGCAAGAATCACTGGTATAAACGCGTAATATCGAATGGGGACTTCAAAGAGGCCGACATTAATGTAGACAATTGAATATTGTTTTATTAAACGGAAATTCATCGACACTTGTTGAACACAACTCGTACATGCAAAATGAGATGCCAGAGTTTGCGATTGGATTGAGTTTGATGGAAATTTAGTACCTGCTATAGATGCACGGACATCAAAAGAAGAACGAAGAAGAGAAAAGGTAACCGTGTCTAGAAACAACGGCTACCAAAAAAAAAAGCACTTTTAGTCAAAAAAAATAAGGCGGTACTGTTTAATTGTTCAACGTGACATCTTTATTCATTGAAGACTCCTGAAAATTTCCCGAAAGTCTCAAAAGTTGCTTTGCAGTAACTCAACCTTTAGCTGTGGAATTTAATTAAAGAAATGATTAATGACCACGTAGAGAAAGAGATTAAAATAAAAATAGCTTAAAATTTAACCAAAGAGAATCCGTCAACCCGTGAAATCTATGTCTAAATAACGCTTCGTTTCAAGATGTCAGGAAAACAAATTTTCTGCTCAGATCAATCAACGATACCGCTGAAGTATCAAGATAATGCAAGAATTTCGTGATTTAATTACCGTTAAAAAGGAACAGAAGCAATTTTTACTACACTGCGTACTAAAAACTTTTATTGAGAATGTTAAAAAGAAAACAAACTTTGAAAAGAAAGTTTGTAGAATAATATTTTTTATAAATAATAAATATTGATATGTTTTCGTTATATAGGTGTTTCGTTAACTAGACAAACTCGAGTTTCTGACAACTTTCTCTATTTACTCGGTACAAAAAAATATATATTATGTTCCCGAAGAAATCGGAGGCTGTCATGATTCAATCGCAATAATATGTTTTATTTATGCTTCTATGAATAATAGAAAATATAGGTTGTACTTCTTGATTATCGAAGAAAACAATATTGAATTATATCTTAGGATACGCTACTGTTCAGAGCATGAAAAATTGCTTATTCAAAGCGACATAGGTCTTGAAAACCTTTTACAAGTATTTATGTACATATATATATACGTTTCGTTATATAAAAGCATTTGTTTCCTGGATCTATTACTGTCTTCAAATTATGTAGTAAGTGTTTTTCTTTTAAATGTATAATTTAGGGACAAATTAGCATGACCGCTCAAATGTGTAGTTAATTTTGTCAAAAATGTTACTCATACGCACCGGTGATCTTCGTCTACACGCTCAAAATTTCCAACCAGATTTGCTGCATATACCGCACGTACCGTAGCTAAATTGTTTTTGTGAATGCAAAACCGCACACGCATTTGGTGTTATCAAAGCGCTTTCATTTGCGGTATCTATTAGCGGTTTGAATTCGCGCGCACACAATGCTCTGCAAATTAGCATTTCACTATTTAAACTTGGCTTATATGTGTGGGTGCACTTGTACCTGTGTACATAGCATGTTTATCTCCCGAAATAAACGCTACCGTTTAGTGGTAATTAAATGTGTATGCTTCCGTTCTATGCATTGTTTTATGACAGAAAAACTTGCAATAATTTTGATGGCTACTTCCTTCCTGTCTGTTGCAATGGACTAATATTATTTAAATATAAAACTAAAGTTGGACAATTACTATAATGCTAATAAAATAAGAAAGTAATAGTCGGCAATTAATTATGAGTCAGAAAAAATTTAATTTGTGGATTATTAATGTAGAAGTGTATGTTTTACACACTTTGAGGTTGGTAAGTTGAGTGCCTGTCTGACGACTCACCTAGTCCTTTAAAAGGCCCATTGTGAAACCATCGGCACCAAAATAATCTCAATTTATTATCTCCTTTTTGAACCAGCTTGTGCTTATTATAATGTCTATCATACGATAAGTTTTATCTCTGTAACCTCCAAATTATAGGCAAGAAACCGTCGATCGGTTATTACCGATTATTTTCTTAAACAAAGCTTTACTTCTTATTATAAATACAATTTTTAAATAAAATCAAATCTACTATACGTATTTTTTTTAAACCGCTACACTTTTTAAATCCTTAACGAATCGTAATGTAGTGTTATTAAGTGAATCTCACTATAATAGAAATATGTAATTACTTCTTGCACAATTAAAACAGGCAGAAAACTAATGGATATATCATAACAAGTAACAATTTTTCAATTGCCGTTTTTTATCAGATCACGCGTGAGACGTGTCAAGAAGTGACGTTATTTGGCATTTTGTCATGAAAACACTTACGCCTGAACAACATTTACAAATTGCTCAACTTTATTATGAAAAATCATGTTCTGTACGAAGGTGTTTTGCGTGCTTCGCTCAACTTATGGTCAACACAATCGGTTTACTAAGTGTACTATTTGCAACACCATCTCCTGAGGCCTAGTATTCATTATTCACTAATATTCGACCGAATAGGCCACATCCAGCACGTAGTGAAGAAAATAATGCAGCCGTAGATGAGACGGTGCACTCAGGCTGACGTATGGAACACGTGTTTTACGTCGAGAACTTTTTGAAAGCAGCATACAAAGTACAGCTTATGCAAGAACTGAAGCCCCTCGACATTCTCAAGCAACATCGCTCGTTCTATGGGATCTTGAAAAGTTCAAAAAGATCCGATGCTTTCGAACCAAATTTTAATCATCGATGCGGTCTGGCTCAATGAGTATGTAAACAACCAAACTTGCTGCATTTGGAACTAAGAGCAACAGGAGGAATCTTTGATTCATATATCTGCAAAAATGCGTTATCACGCTATATTAAAAGACTTTGTCAACATTTGATTTCAACAAGATGGCTCCGCGGCCTAGATTTGAAAGAGATAATCTTAAAAAATTAAATGCCAAAAAATGGTTTTTCGAATGATAAAAAATACTATCCAGTAAAATTGAAGTTTCTACGTTTTGCCTTTAAGAAAGTGTGGAACCTCGAAATGGATCACCCTATATTTCCGTTTAAGCAGAATCTGTTACAAAAAATTCACCACAGGTGGTACTGAGGTAAAGCTGTTCCTAGTTTCCCAGTTTGGTAGCACTGCTGATTATTTATAAAACCAATATCCGTTGAGTTATTTGCTTTGATATTTAAATCTATAAATAATGTTATTGTACCTAAAAAGGTTTAAAAGGCGGTCTTAATTTACGACTCTAACACCACAGCTATGAGTCGGTTACAATTTTGGGGTGATATAGTAACTTTTTAGAAAAAAAATTGTTTTTGATTTCTATCTCTTAACTATGCTTTATAGTTATAAAAGTTTCAAATCTACTAGTCGTTAAAAAATTTTTTTGTGTGCTTACTGTAACTTAATATATGTGACGAGATATCAAAAAATAGAATTAAATCGCAAACTTCTTCGAGCACTCAATTCAATTTTTGGCGATGAGACTCCGTCAAGACCCAATATTTATCGATGGTATGGGGAATTTAATCGAGGTCATAAATTTTTCTAAGACGACATTTAAGAGGGTTGCCAAAAACTAAGATTGCAAGATCGTCATGTGACCACCATATTTTCGCATGGATATTTGACTGTAAAAAAAATGTTTACGTAGGATCCCACATAAATTGTCGATTGCTCAAAACAAGGCAGCCATAACCAGCGATCTGTTTGACAGTTGCCTTGTCAGATATCAGGAAATCCAAGCGAAGACGGATCACTCTTCATCATCAAAATGCATGCTCTCACACATCAGCTGAAATAATTGCTTTTTTGAGCGCATCGACTTCATGAGTCATCCTCTGTATAGTCCTAATTTTGTAACGAATGACCTCTTGAAATTTCCGTACCTAAGAGATAAACTAATATGTCAACGTGTGTCCACACCTGAAGAGTGGCAGAAATGCTTCATACATACGATACGATTTTGATTGACCCACATGTTGACCGTCATTTATGTCTTTACGACCTCTTTAAAAACATTGAAAAACATGTTTCATCAATTGAAATGTTTCGGCAAAAGTTTTACCAGTTTTAAAACAAAATTTAATATTAGCTCTTTGTTCGAAACTCATTTTTGTACCGATAACACAAACATACTGACACTTAAAACGCAATAACTTCACTTCCAATCAATGAAATGTCACCAAATTTTCACAGAACAGTCAATAAAGATAGCAGATTCTAACACCCCAGTCTAGATGGATGAAGTCTAGATTCAAAACGTCCTGTTTACTTTGCAACCCACCTTGTGTATGATCTGTATGGCAAACTGAGTCGAACAAACCATGTTTGTCAGTCTGGCCGTCTGCCTGTCTATACATATACGCACGAACTGGGCTCGCAGGTTTAATGACTCAGTCTGGCACACACCCTTTTCTCCACAAGAAGCACAAGAAGCTGTGCATTTTCCGGAATCACCGATAACTAACGACTATTTGGTAAACGCACATACACATGTATCCAAATGCGAAAAATATATGTCAAAGTGAATAACAATTTCGTTCAAGTTACTCGTTTGAGCTTTCAAGATACTTTGTAGCGCCTGCCTTCACCTCTTGGTGTTGGAAGAAAATATGGTAAGCTGTTCCCGTCTTTGTTTTGCATTATGCTGCAACTATTACCCTAACAGAGAAGAACCACTCCGGATAGCTCAATATTAATACAATATTTAGTTAACATGTTTAGGGGCACTCAAGTGTTCTGGGTAACAGCAAGTCTAACAGGCTTGACTGACAATGTACATTAGATATCGTAGAAAGAAAACAGGATTACATCTTGAGTGAATATCTCGTCACGGGTTGATAACCGGACGGTACGCATATTTGAACTAAGAACGTCTCCAGTTATAAGAGGGTTGATTAGTAATTGCTTAAGCACATATAGCTATTCCGAAAAAATACATTTTTCGAGTATAGTTGAGACCCATATTTACAGGATAGCATGCAATAGATATTAAAGCAGTAACACTTTGTTGCGAATACATTAGAAACTCATGCCCATACGCAAACACAAGGAAAGCAGAATAACAACAAAACACTAAAAACTACTCCTTGCCTATAGTTACTTCGAAGTAGGTACGAAAGCTTGCAGCGGAAGTACGCTTAACGCTTTGATGTAAGCGTTGGCCAAACAGTAAGCTTGCAAAGCATATTAAAGCGAACACACTTCTAACGTGCAAGGTTTTGCTTCTGCTAATGAAAGGGAAGAGTAAACAAAACAATAAAATTACAGCGTGCCAGATAGTACAGGCACTGTACCACTGGGATTTGTTTATGCACACTCTGGAGCGATGTACACTGTTCTTTTTGCACACAGGAATACAGTTGATTACGTATACGTCATGTTTCTTCCGCAAATCATAATAGCTATACTATCGTATTTTATTCTTTTATTTATTGCTTTTTGAAAGTTTTTATTTTCAATGCATTATTATTTTAATGAAAGAAAAATTTTCCAACAACAACAAACTTAATTAGATTTAATTAACAGAAAATTCCAGATCCCATTTGTGCTATAAAATTATGCGACGGAATTAACTCAGAGTTTGTACTACGAATATCTCTATTTTCACAGTAAATTTTTCTTTTGAAGTTAGTTCGTTAAATGTTTGTAATATATTTTATATTAATTGATGCCAAGAATTTTTTTATTTAATTAATACTACTGTGATCAAAAAGGTGCTAGTGTTGTTTAAAACTCCCATGCAGGAAGGAAGGTAAACATTTTTTTATGCTGGTAGGACGGTTTATAATATTTGCCAAGCTTCTGTTTGTAAAGATCTCAAATTATCTCCGAGTTACGCATATTTTTGTAAGCAATTAAAAGTGAATTTTTCGGTTTTTCAAATGCTTGGTTTTGTTAAGCAAAACACTTACGTGAACTTTGCGTTAAGGAAACAAGGAATATTGCTATGCGGAGACCTTGGAAATTTGGCGAAAGCCCTTTGCTGATCAAACTGTGGTCCAAAAAGACGTCTATAATAACGAGTTCAAATTGGTCTAAGATTGCCGACCAACAAACTCTACCAAGCAGGGCCATGTGCAAAATCAAAATTTTGACGCTTGAAAATTTTCGATTGATGATAAGAGACTTCGTTGATAGTTGACTTGGAAGAACAATTAAAAAATTTGCATATTGCAAAATATAAAAAAGATAATATGGTTAGCAGTTGTCATTCATTTTATATTTATTACATGTAAAGTTCACTTATACTCCGGACAATAGATGATCAAGGGTCAAGGCTTTTTGTTATTTTCAACAAAGTGAAAGGACAAATATTCGTCCTTTGCATAAGATGATTTTTCATTTGGTAAAACAACGACTCCACCAAACTTCACGTCTAATTTTTGTGTTTTAAACTAAATGGTAGACTAAGTTATGGGTAAATCTCACTTCGACAGATAATCGTCCTTTGCATTATATGGTTTTTTATCAAACTCGAGACATCTTTGACATTCACGCCCTTAGAGCGTCTTCCGTACGCATTTATGATTATTGTTTAATTCATTTAAAACTTAGCGAAAGCAACTAATAATTTTATGAGTTTTTCGTGATCAAATTTAAATTGCCGTTTATTTGCAATATCAATTGTAGCAATTATCTTAAGGGGTAGGGTAATCCTTTAAAAAAAAAAAAGCATATTCACTAGCTTTCGGTTTGTTATAAATTTATAAAACTTCTCTCCTATTTTGTTCAATATGACCGAAGAACTATTAATTTGCAACTTTTGGGCTATGATATAGTAATAAATTTAGGTTTTTAAATTAATAAACAAAAAAATTTTTGTTGTTCGTTAAAACCATAATTTTCGCAATTTTATTCTTTAATATAATTTATTAAAATTTTGGATTTATTCCGTCATTCAACTTAATTTTTATTTTGTTTGATACATTATGCTTTGCGTTGTTTTGGCTAATAAATTGATTGGTTTTGATTTTGTATCATTTCACTAATTGGAAAATTATACTTAAATGTTATGTTGGATTTCTGATTGAGAATTTTTAACCTTGTTTCCTTAGGAATTATTCTGGCTTTGTTATTTAATATGTGACATATTGTATTTCTTTTATTATGTGTTACTATATCAAGAGTTATAATTACCTGTATTTCGAATTCATTCACCCAACGGCTGTACGTATCACCTAAAAATAAGCGAGATAGAGTTACTTTCGAGATGGTTTAAGAGGATTTTATAGCAGCCGGTGTGAAAATTTTAAACAATTTTAAATTCCATTTCATTCTTCCACTTTCCCGTAAATACATGCATATATCAAGAAGCTATTAATATTATACGATACATATTTGAACTAATAATTCCTAAGGTGGCATACTTTACCTTATGGTCGAAAATTGTCCAAATCCAAATAAAATTGTTAAAGCCCCAAAGTTCCGAATATGTAAAACCTAATATCTATAGTTGACTTTTGATCGAAAATATCATTCAATGTGCGAGATATAAAATTGAAACTCAGAGAAAATCCTTCTTCCATGACAAAAATGAATTGAATCGGGTCAATACTTTTCTGATCTCCCATATACCTAATAAAAAGATTTTTGAACTTATGGTTTTCTTTATACTGCATATATCGGTCACTATTTGAGTTATCTTAATGAAAACAAGATATTGTGTTTTACTCATAACAGTGTATCGTTTTGCTTACATCTAAAATGAAAAAAATGGGCAAAAACATAACCTAGCCACCATACAACTATTATCAGGGTTTTCGAACACCCGGCTGACTTTACTTCGTATTATTGGTACATGTATATGGTTTACATTATGAAACCCAGGGAAAGTTGATTTAGTATGTGGCATATTAATAGAAAGCATTATTAACAAAAATAGATAAAATTGGGTCGATATTACCTCGACCTTTCCTTTACTAAATATAATAGTTTTCGTTTTTTTTAACATTTCGCCAAATATGTCGGTCGGTGTATGAGTTATGTATAGAATAAGTATACTAAAATTTTCTTGAATTCCGATTCTCTGATTGATATTTTACACCTTAAAGTATTTTCCTGGCTTTGATTCTTGAAAGCTGCAGAGTTCTCCACTTGCTTATTTCAGTTTTTATTCATTTTATTGTTTATTTAGTTTATATTTGTAAACTTAATACATTTTGCTGTTCTGCATGCTTTTAACTTTCTCTTTGGTCCCTGAACTTAAACTTAATTAATTTTTTATAAGTAATGGAACTGTTGATTTTGATAAGTCTTCCTTTTCAGCAATTTATTATTTTAATTATGGAGAAATATTTTCCCAACAGTATTAAATTAAATAGCTTTATTGAACGAGAAATAACAGCACAAACTGTATACTCAAATATATAAGATATTATATATATAAGATTTTTCGATTTCGGCTTTTGAGTAGTTTATCCTACTAAACCTATAAATTTATCAAGATTTCGCCATACAAAAATGACAGTTCCAAATCACTTCATTAAAGCGATTTGAAACTGATCCACGCTAAATCTCTCTGTGCGACTCTGACTTGGCGCCATCTACTTGCCAGCGTTGGAAATCTGTTAAATTATCTTTCCTGATTTAGACAATACAAAGAGAAAACAAAAGTAATACTGAAAATCGAGTTGACAAATGAAAAAATGCGTCCATTATTGCCATTATATGGAAAATATTTAAAAGAAGACGGCTTTTATTTAAAAATGCTATATGACAATCTTTTCTTTTGATAAATATTAAGCGATGTAAGTTCTTGAATGGCAAAACCAACTGTTTTTCACCCTTCCAACGACAGTGAGAATGGTCTGATTGGTGAATGACGTGGTATTAAGTTAGTTATTTTAATATCTTTAGATTTGAGCGCACAAACAATTTTTCGACTTCGTTAAACTCATAAACGGCTAGCTGTTAATGCAAATTTTTATAAAATAGACAAAATGCTTTCGTTGGCGTATTTTAGCTGCTCAGGGATAGGGAGCTCGCAATAGGAAAATTCCTATTATTATTTTTGGTTTGTTATGCAATGCAACATAATTTTTTTATTATGTATTAAGACTGAAGCATGTCTTATGCTTTAACTTACTTATGCTTTGACTAGCCAATTTAAATTAATCTTATCTTGGTCCTATAAAAAATATTAGGAGTTACCTTGCTTTAATTTATTTATCGAAAATATTTTGTTCATATGTTTTCATTTAACTTCTGATCGAAAATTTCCAATACTTACCCACAATATGTTTACCATTTTATTTAAAACGTAATTTGACTAGCCAATTTAAATTAATCTTATCTTAGTCCCATAAAAATATTAGGAATTACCTTGCTTTAATTTATTTATCGAAAATATTTGTTCATATGTTTTCATTTAACTTCTGATCGAAAATTTCCAATACTTACCCACAATATGTTTGCCATTTTATTTAAAACGTAATTTGAATTTTTTTATGAATATTAAGTTTGTATTATATCAAGGATTTTTGTTTCAGTGAACTTTAAATGTACCCAATTCTTCAATTTTTTAAAAAATAAGTTATCATTTTACGTTTACACATTGTACATATAAATATTTAACTTTGTATTTATTTATTTATTTTTTTTTTTTTTCTTCATTTAAATTTTTTTATTAGACTTAACATAATTTTTTAAAATTATTTTGTTTTACTTATTTTATTATTAATATTTTATATATAATATTATTTTACATTATCTAATTTTTTTATTTCATTTTGATTAATTTTTTTTTTTTATTTTAATTTGCTATATTTTATTTTAAATCATTCATTTTTTATTTACTTTATTTTTATTTTTTAAAGTATTTCATTTCGCTTTTCTTAATATTAATCCAAATTTTAGTAACTAATTAACTTAATACTAATTTATTAAACTATCTTCACTTATATTATCTTACTATACAAAAATAACATCATAATATTTATGTACATACATATAAACTTTCTTCCTTCACACAACTTAACAATAACAAGCAAACACTGTGCAGTACAGCTGCACAAGCATATTCCTGTGGTAATATCCGAATGCAGCTTTAAATATCACCTCAACATTTTTTTCACCTTCAACTTTGAACTGCGGTTTATAGTTTCATAACGCCGAAGTCCAAAGTAAAACTAAACTTGGCTTTGGCTTAGTCGCCCTATCGGCCAACCAACGAAGTACGGAACCTATTAGCGACAGCGCTGCTTAACGAAACCTCGAAAGTCATAAAAGAAGCAATAATTTGAGCGTACGAGGTCTGAACTGCATTTATTGCAGTTAAATGAGTGCGGCTGATCTTTTCTGTTTCGGCAGCTAACTAACGACAAGTGAAATTTTTCATAAGAACGTTTAACAAATCCGCATCAGGAAATCTTTGTTAACTGACGCCTTTTATTTTAGTTAGTTGGGTTGTTAATGGTAGCTACAACCAATTTATTCATTTTTGTGTTGGAAAAAATGAAACAACATAAGAAAGTGTGAACCTAACCGGACTTTGTATACGGTTAATTTTTAGCAATAAATAAATGTATGAAGATATTTTGAAATGTCCTTAAATATTTAATCTTAAGAAAAGGAGTGTGCAAAAAGGTTTTAGAGTGACAATTTCGTAATAAAATAAAGATTACTAGCAATATAAAATACTTTGGAAAAAATCTCAAAAGATGCTAAATGTTTAGTTTTGACACCATGAAAGTGAACAGAGGTTGTAGAGCTTTTTAACAGAAATGAGTTAAACTTAAACCGATTTTGTGTAAGAGTAAAGATTTGTTGCTATATATAAATTTTATATATATTTAGGCAATTTCCTAAGATACTTTAATTTTAAACTTTAACAGTATGATTCTGTATAAGAGCAATGGTTCCTTGCAACATATAAATATATAAGGTGTAACTTCGCACAGTGTTATTGTTTTGAAATTTAACAGAATGAGCGTGCAACGCGAAATGTGTTCGTATATTATGAATTTTAACTGAATAAGTTTGCAAAGATTTTCAACAGAAGTGGAGTAAACTTGAACCGATTCCGCATGAGAGTAAAGGTTACTCGTAATAAATAAATGTATAGAGAGTAATTTCGAAATATGCTACTATTTTGCAGAGATTTTTAATATGAGAGAGTTAAACTTTAACCGATTCTGGTTACTAACGATGTATACATACAAATATAGAAATATTTTCGAAATATGCTAAAAATTTTAATTTTAACAGAATGAGCCTACAGAGAGTTTGTGGAGATTTTAAAAGATGTGATTTGAACTTAAGCCGATTTTGTATAAGAGTAAGCATTTATTTTAACATATAACTAAGGAGTAACTTCGAAAGATGCTAATGTTTTGAATTTTAACAGCATGCACGTTGGGAGAGTTTATATAGCTTTCTAACATAATTTAACCGATTTGTTATTCGAGTAAACTTCTCTAGCCATAAATAAATGTGTGGAGTAATTTCGAAAGACACTTAAATTTTGAAAGTTAAGAGCATGGACTTGCAGAGAGCTTGTTAAGTTTTGTAACATAACCAACTGTAAACCTCAGTGGTAATTTCGAAATGTTCTTGCTAACGGTAGGTTATGTGCATAAGTATGAAGATGTTTTGACATAACTGAGAATAAATTTAAACCGAATTTGTAGAAGAATAATCTCTTTTCTCTGTTCAACATAAATATTGTCCAACAAGTGCAGGGTAAAATTTTCTTCCGACGAACGAAACAGCGGCTAATTACGTTGAGACAATGCATTCTGCTACACTTTTCACGTTTTAATTTCAGCGCCCGTTATTTACATACTAAGAAGCTCAACGGGCTCTTTTGCTACTTTTGATAAGAAAATTTATAATTATTAAAAGAATTTGAATTCAATAACCATAATTTTCAGCTTCGTAAAGCAATATAAGAATCACTTACAATTCCAAAACAAATTTTGGCGAGAATACATTTTGTGTTCATAGAAAGTTCTTTGCAATTTAGTCACACTTTTCCAGTCTAGCAAATAACAAAAGCTCTTACTGTTGATGAATAGTTCGAAGCAGTATTCAAACTCTTTTACATTTTTAGTTATGCTCTAGATGTTGTAATAGTAGTACTAATGCTGGTATATTACTATTCTAACTAGAATGTTTAATTCGTCTAACTGCAATTATGTATGAAGGCCATAGTATTTTTCCTTAAAAAGTTTTTAAAGTGTATATGAAGCAAGGGAAGTTCTACATATTCCGCTTCTGTAATGACCCTGTTGTGTTTACATATCTCAGCGAGAAATGTACTCATTAAAGTACCTATCTATGTATCTTAAAGTAAATTAGCTTAATGTAGGTCAGTTTTGTTTACCACCGCTATGAGTGTGTTACACTCAATGAGAGTGTGACTAACTAAATTCGCCGCAAGCAAAGTGAGCGGAGTACGAAATTCGAATTCATGAAGAACTGAGTGAGAGATTGAGACTTTACCTAAAAAGTTTATTGAAAAGGAGCAATTGAGTGTGATAGAAAATTGGCTATAAATACATATTCATACATATATGTATTTAGAGCCAATTTCCATCAAAACAAGTAAAGATATTAATGCAATAACTTTGCAACTAATAGTGTTGTATAGAAGTGTACTCGAAAGAAAATGTAAGGTTGGCCACATAAATTTTCATATATGCAGAGTTCAAACATGAGAATGAGTTTTCCAAAGAAAATAAATTTGTTGCTTGATTTCTTTCAGCTCTTTGAATCTATTTATCTACGAATGCGTATGTTGTCTGCGTTCTTTTGATTTACCATGTCATTAGTTCCTATGCTTATTTACGACCCTACACTAATTTAGAAACATATGAATTTCAGTCATTTCTTAAAATGGCCAGATAAATTATTTTTGCTGCAGTGTAATTGAATGTTTGTGTTTTGCAGTTAAACTGGGGAAAAATTGGCAGGCGCTTCTATGCATCCCTGCGGTAAGGCTATAAATTGTTTAAGTGCAGCTCATAAACCTATTTTAATGGCTAAAGCAGCAAATTATTTTTTCCGTGCGGTGATATATTTTTGCGAAACTTTTGTTAACTATGTTTTGCCTGCCAAATTAATCAAAAATGGGCTTTCTGATGTAAGTATAAGTAAAGTTTTACTTGAGAGTGAAATAAGACCGTTGATTGAGATTAATTAAAGATTTTAGTTCTAACAGCTTCTAACTTAAGTTTGCTTCATTCACGTAAAAGTGGAAAAGTGAACCTTGCATTCTTCTTTATGAGGTTTTTCTCACTGAAACATTACGTAAAATTTAAAATGTATTGAAATGACCGCACCTAAGCGCCTTGAGGCTTGCTTGTTAATTGTTTGAAATTATGCATGTGATCGTAAACATTTCGAGTCTGGCTTGAATGGCAGCTGTTCAAAAACTGTCAGCTAGATTGCACATACATATGTACGTATATTCGTAGTCCAAATCAAATGGTAATTTTTATTTGTGGAGGCAATTTGCATGAAGCGTTTTGTGATACATGCAATCAACAGGTAGTTAAAGGCAGAAAATATCCACAAGCTTATTTCAAATTCAAGCTTTGTATGCACTTTATTTAATAGAATTATATAAGTCATTTGTTAAAACTTTTTTTTAATTTCAAAAATATTTTGTTGACATAAATTCAACCAATTTTTCAAATAAACTGGGTCAAATAAAATGTTTGTTGCGCTTATGCTTTTCTTGCGGCACAGATGTCGGGAGCTTACGAGCGATCGATACTTCATACGTTTTAAAAGCGGTAAAGGGACAAACAATTCAATATCTTTGGAATGACAAAATTTTTTTTGCAGTTTACTAAATGTGAATATTTCCCGCGTTGTGTCACATACTTCTCAGTTGTTTTAGCATGAAAAATACTTAAAAAAAAATCAAGTGTTTAGCAAAAAATTATATGAAATATTATTATTTAAACAAATGGATCATTTAAAAATATTTATAATATAGCACGAACATTATATTTTGCCTTCACAAAATTTCATCGATTTATCTCCATTGGTTTATGAGAAAATAATTTTACAACTTTATCCTCCTCTAAATTCCAACCTTCAATAACTTTAACAAAAAAAAAGAGTTTTAACGAAATATTTATATCACGGGGTATGCGTTTGGTCCCCTTCCTAATGACCTGCTAGTTTTGAAACCACTGACGTAGTTTGCCCCAACTGAAATACGATTATCCGGAAATTTGAGTTACTCAGGTGGCCAAAAAAATGCATCATAGATTTAAGGTTGCCACGAGAATATGTTTAAATAATTTAATTTCTACTCTTCAAAGCAATGTTTGTATTGATTTCGGCATTTTCGGTAAATTTTAAGTGTAAATGGAAAATATGTATATTTTTCTCCTGTTAGCTCTTTATTAATTTTTTCTTTCTTTTCTCCTCACCTTCGTTAACACTTTAATAGTTGTACCTTTAATTAGAACTTGCTGTTTCTTTTTTATTGAGAAAATGCGAAATGTGACATAAAAAATGTTATTTTACAGATTTGTTCTATCTTATATTTTCTCTGTCTTTTGTTGCAAATTGTTACAAATGGATATTATAATGGAATAAAAAACTTAACAGGAAGAAGCGCTTAAGGGTTTCACAAAGTCTTACGAAGTTATATTCTTATACGTTATAACAAACCGAAAACATAGCGTTGATAATTTTAACGGGTGACCCAAACAGATCTACTTTTTTCAATAACCACGCGATCACACACATCACATCTTAGTAGTGTCAAGCTTCCATAGTAGTATTGTTCAGTATTAATTGGCATTTTGTCATAGAAAGACTTAATCCCGAACCACGATTATGAATTGTTCAACTTTATTACGAAAATTAACGTTCTGTAAATAATGTGTTTCACGCGCTTCGCTCGCATACTGAGCGTACTAATTATAACACCATCACCCATATTGAGGCCCATTCATTATTTGATAATATTTGACCGAATAGATTACGTCCAAAACGCAGTGAACGAAATATGGTAGTTGTAGTTGAATACCGGGAAGAGTCGATACACGCCGTTCGCAGTAATTCGGACTGAACTTTGCCTACAGACATCACTACGCTCTATGGGCTCTAAAAAAGTTCCAAGAAGATACAATGGTTTCCAGCCAAATGTTGATCAGCGTCCATTTTTGGCTTAAGGGGCTATGCCAGTGTGACACTTTCAAAAATCTATTTGCTTTTTCGATAGTCTATATTTTCAGAAATATTCTGTGAAATCGGCAAGCTCATATATGGAATACTTTTTGAATGACAGCGTTCTAAACATCCACCGCTCGCAGGTTAATTCAGATAGTTGAAACGCATTTTTCTCGAAATGATATTTTTCAAAATTGCTGACATCATATTTCAACTAAAAATTTACTGATCGTATGCAATTTAAAACTGTGTATTCTTGAATATATTTACTATACAATAACCTATATATATTTTGATTAGTTGAAAATTATCAATTTGTCATTTAAAAACACGACCATTTTTTTTACCTAAAAACACTACACTTAATTCCAGAACTACTCCATTTTGTTAATTTTCAAAAATTGAAAGTTATTGCAAGGGAAATACCTTCAACTTTAATAACCTTTTTGCATTTTTTTTCAGCTACTCATTCGGCCGTAATCATGTCAGCAGTTGGGGAACTGGCACCTTCGAAGACAACAAGTGAAGCTGAAAATATACCTTATTATTTTCAAAGAACTTCGAAATGTTCAATTAAGTACTTATTTTAAAATTCAGGAAAAATTAGGCGATTTTCACCTTAATTGGCATGTAAACAAGCAATATTTTCAAATTGGTACGAAGAGCAACCTGAAAATATTCAAGAGCAGCCGTTTCATCAAAAAAAAAATCTGTATGGTTTTTGGACCGGTATAATCATCGGTCCATATTTCTTCAAAACTGATGCCGGTGAGAACGCAACAGTCAATGGCGACCGTTATGGCGCCGGGGTAAGCGACTATTTGATGCCTAAGAATGATGCTCGTGATTTGGTTTCAGTAAGTTATCGCCACTTCCCACACATGGTTAAATTTTTCCTATGAGTATAATCTCTCTCAATTCTTTGCGAAGAATCTCGCTTCGATTCAGGCTCTGGAGCAAAACATCATGTGTGACATTCGCCAGTTACCAGTCGAAATGCTCCGACGACTAATCGAAATTTGTACTCAACGAATGAACCATCTGAGGCGGAGCCGCGCCCATTATTGAAAAAAATGTAAACTTCAAAAAGTAAATGCCAAAAACTATTCTTTTGAACGATAATAATATCCCCATAAAATTTGAAGTTTCTGTGGTTTTTCTGTAAGAAAAAGCCTACCATGGAATCCGACAACAATGTTTTAAACAAGGCTAAGAATGTACGATTTTATGATTTTACGATGCGTTATGACAAGTGTAAGTCCCCTAAATAATATAATATTTTACTATTATTTCTTATAAGGATCGAGAAATTTTTTCAAAATACTTTTTCTACTTCTGAAGTGGAAGTCAATGTTGATGCGCATTTTAAGTGTTCACAACACTCTCCCAAAGAGCCAAGTTACAATCATTTTTGCGCTAAAATCTACTTACATAAAAATTTTTCCACTATTTGCAAATTGTTGTATTTACTTAAGCTGAATATCATTTGCTTTGTTTACAACACGCACTAAAAACCGCAATTTGTGTTTTCTTTTGCTGACAATTTTCTGCTCTTTTGCAATGCTCAATTAAAGAAACGCAAGGCGTTAGCAGCGGAATTATGGCCAAACTCACTTAACACAGAAATTTTTTGGCACATATACACTTTACTTATATACGCACCTATAGACATACAAAAATATGTGTGCAAATACGCATTCATTTGTAACACAAATACAGTTATTATGAAGAGATACACTCTTCGAAGACTTGCACAAAATTTTTATGCCTTTCGTACGTGCATTCATTATTAACGCAGCTGGCCTTTTTCACTTTGGACTACTCATTCTTGAAACGTGCTGAATGTTGGATGCATCTATGTTTACAAATATATATACGAATAGTGTGTAGGTTTTAACTTTTTTCCGACTCTGAATTTTTAAGCAAAAACAGGAATTTGAAAGTCAGTAAAATTATGAGCAAATCTCCATTGCCACGAGAACATGAGTATTCATCACATATTCGTTTTCCATTGCTAATGGAAATATTTTTTTACAGAGTAGTTAATTCTTTGGTTATTCTTTTTTAAATTTTTCTATGTTTTTAGTTGCCGGACCAGTGCAGCATATTTCAAGCTAAGGTCTTTGCTATTTCGATAATCATGGCAGTAACCTCGTATCACATATCGGCCAGAAGTGGTGGCAGTAGAAAGTGTTGACAGAAGCAAACAACTTCACTTCTACTAAGTGCCAGGTCACAAAGACATTATGGGCAACAAAATAGTGTAAAACTTAAAGTACCCTGGTGAAGAAAGTCATACGAAAACGGTAGGTTA
The DNA here is from genome assembly GCA_027475135.1 of Bactrocera correcta. NCBI lineage: Eukaryota > Metazoa > Arthropoda > Insecta > Diptera > Tephritidae > Bactrocera > Bactrocera correcta. Next base: position 93,852,427 of record CM050323.1, read on the forward strand.
GATGTACCCAAAGTTTCTATTGGAACTCGAAAGAAGAGACTGTAGGAACATGATCTTATTACTAACTGGTCATTTTCTGGTGGCGACACACTTCTGCAAAATGAGGCTGATAGATCGAGAGGACTGCAGGAAATGTTAAGAGCAAGGCACCAGGAAAATTATTAAGATATCTTGTGCACCTGTTCCGCATTGAAAAGACTACGCCTGCATCACAACACTGGAAGAGGTATCGGAAGTGAGGCCGTTGAAATTCGTGGAAGGATGACTGAACTTCCTCTGGTTTTGCAAAGAACTAAAACTGGTATATGCCTACTCATTGGCCTACCAGATTAACCTAATCTAACGTAAGAGTTTATATTCAAATCAAATTGTCGCCAATAAATTTTTAATTCGTTAAGTATCTTATTTTGATTTTAAATATTTAATTAAATTGTGTTATTATTGTTTCATTTTTACTTGTATGAAAAATTCAAATCATCAACATATGGGGCACAGCTGCCATACTACCAAGTATAATGTAACATTGTTACTGTTGGTATTATAGTTGTTGTTATGGATGTGGTGATAAAACTTGACAGTTTTGTCGCCTGCTGCTGCACTGTGCTGCCGTAGAATAACTTTACTTGACGAATTGTGTGGCACCTAAAGAAGTTAAGCGCAGTAGTACACGAAGTCATTTCAACGGGAAAGAGTAAAGTAAAGAAAAGCAAAGAAAAAGAAGAAGAAGAAGCCGTCAAACAGCAAAACTGTCATGAGAATAATTACGCAACCCTGATGTACTGGCAAACAAATTACTGAACTCAACACAAATATGTGCGACAAATTTGATGCACAATAACCACGAACTGTGAAGAAAAATTGAAAGCAACGTTGGTTGTCGCTGTATATACACTAGTGACGCACCCTCAAAATTCCTACTGTCAGGAATTTTACAGTCCGCCTCTGAAATTCGTCATGTCAACTGAAAACGGAAAACATCATGAGAGGATAATAAACAACAAGTAAACAAAGAGAAAGTTCGGATGCAATCGAATATTTTATACTCTTGTAACTCGCAAAAATCAACGCCATGGAAATACCTTCAGGGGCAAAAGGCCAGAAAGGATAAAAGGGAATCGAGGCATCAAAACTTCATTGCTGTTTTCATTATCTATATCGAAACTGATTAACATTTTGTGAAGAATACAACACACCATAATCCAGTCATTGCATTCCTTCTTATTTAATTTTGAAAGCATTCTGAATTTAGGCTCCTTTAAACTACCGAATTTCTCTTTCAAAAAACCAAAACAATTCTCATTTCGTACACGGTATTTGAAAAAATACGCGTTGAATAAACCCCTTTCTTCTTTTCAATGTTCAACACTGTTTTGCTTCCAATAGCTTCGTCACCTGGTAAAGTATAAATATTTGTATTTAATAAAGAAATGTATGCAAATACTCACTTGATTCAACTCCTAATAGAGCCGATGCATGATTTTCACATAAAGAAGCTATAATTTTATTTTTCTGACCTTCTCGTGGCATTTCTGTCTTCTTAATTTTTCACTATCAGCTGATTAAATGTAGAAATATGACAAAATATGACATACAACAGTTAAGGGTACTCACAGGTGTCGTATTTTTTTAGAATATTAAAATATGACATAAGACATACAACAAAGCTTGTGAATTGCCTAAATACTTTTCTGGCTGTCAAGGCAGAAATAAGCAGTAACACATACGAGTATAATGGAAGTGTGGCCGATTTTTAAGTGTGTAGCCGTGACTGTCACCAAAAGAAAGCCTTTTTATGTGAATTTTGCTCACATTTTTCCTACTATTCCCTACATTCATATAAAAAATGTGGCTTTAAGATAGTAACACAACACTTCTCAAACCAACAATTCTCAAACAGGTTGTATTACCTGTACGTGAACTTACCCATAGACAGCCTTGATTAGCCATTTGACGTTTGATTACCGAAGACAAATATGGTAAAAAATAATAATAATTTATTTAAGAACATATTTTTTTTATTATGGTCACACATCCATAAACATTCGAAAATATTCACATAAATAAATAATTAGTGCCAAATTTGTACGGTCGTGTATTGTGATATGCCTTAGGAAACTACTCAACAACAATTTCTTTATACACAGTATTTGTCACGCTTCATTCAGTCATTTAATACGGTCAATCATGCATTCGTATAGATATTTCCGTTTCCATCTATTCGGTAGAGTCATTTTTATGATTGAAAATTCATATTTGTATAAGAAAGTGTGTGTATTCGTTCGCCACTTTGAGCCCATAAACTTGAAAATGATTTAGTGCAACAGCAGTCTGCAGCTTACTATCTTTTATTTTTCTCCAATTTGTTGCTACATTTCCTACTGCGGTGCTTTTTCAATGAAAGAACAGTACAATAACTCTTCTGACCTGTTTTTGTCTTAAAATTTCTGCTATTTCTTGCCGCCCTTTCACTGCATTCACATGTGGTAGTTTCTTCTTTTTGCTTTTCTCACATTGTGCTCGATTGTATGCGGCTTACATATATCGTTTACGATGCTTTCGATATTTTTTTCTGAACAATAAATTTTACACATACACATACCATACATCTATTATAGTACGAAAAGTTTGTACCCATAAAAATATGACAGTCTATCTCACCAATTCTTTGCTCCTGGCTATTTTTTCAGACTTTTTCCGAACAACTTTCGGGGATGTAACGGGTGGTTCAAACAAAGATACGTTTTCTAATAACCTTTTTTTGGCAGATTTGGTGTGAGTTGTGTCAAGCCGTCATTTTACTTTTGTTCAGTAGTGTTAGACATTTGCAAATCGTTCAACTTTATTACGAAAGTTCACGTTATTGTCAACATAATCGGCCTAGTGAGTGTACTATTCGCAACACCATCACCCATATTGAAACCCAGCATTCACTATTGGATAAATAATGGTTTGGTGTGGTTTGCAGGCCAGCGGAATCATCGGTCCATAATTCTTCAAAAATGATGGCGGTAAGAATGTAACCGTCAATGGCACCGCTATCGCGCTATGATAACTGACTATTTGATGCCCAAAATTGAATCTAGTGATATCAGCGACATTTGGTTTCATCAAGACGATGTCACTTCCCACACATCGCATCAGTCAATAAATTTGTGAAGGGAACACTTCGGTGAGCAGAAAATTTCACGTTTTGGGCCGGTCGTTTGGCCACCCAGATCGTTTTTTCCTGTGGGGATATGTAAAGTCTATAGTCTTTGCTAATAATTCATTAGAGTCAGGCCTTGGAGCAAAACATTACGCATGTCATTCGACAGTTAGCAATCGAATTGCTCGAACAAGTCATACAAATTGGACTCAACGGATGGACCATCTAAGACGTAGCCGCGGCCAACGTTTGAAAAATATAATCTTTTAAAAATAAATGCCAAGGAATGTACTTTTGTACTAAAAGTAAGTAGCAAATAAAGCACAGCAACTCATTTTCTTTTCCAAGTATTTTTTATTTTTAACAAAAAGCAACTAGCTTCTACTCATCACCAAAGGGTAAAGTAACAAATCAATTGAAAGTTGTTGAGCTACCATAGTTAAACACATTTTGTGGGCAAATCCATGTTTTATTAAACAGAGTTTCCTCTGATTATAGCGACCTTCCAACTATTAGATACAATATTTTTGTATGATTTGTTAGTTGCTTTCAAATCTCAGTTTCGGTAATCACCTCTTCATTCGACGAAAATTTCATCCCAGCAATGCATTCTTTTATGATCTGAGAACAGGAAATAAACTAACCTCTTTTGGGGATTGCGACCCTCAAACGGTGCAATATGTAATAACCATGAATGATATGATACACATATTCAGTTGATATCCTTGGAGTGCCTGCTTTTTCGAAACACTTCACTTTATTGTCAACTTAAATTATTTTGTGATTTTTTGATGTTTTCGTCAGTAACAACCGCTTTTGGGCATCTATAACGTTTATTGTCTTTTTTTTTTTTATCAAAAACCTATACCAACATGTGAAATTCTTTTTATACATTATTATTCACAAAAACCAAAGTCAATGGAGTGAAATCATACAATTCTCAAAATAATTGACAATTTATACACGCGCTTTTGAATATTAGTTCTAACTAAAAATCATATGAATTTATTTATAGTTAGTAGCTCTATCTATATGGCTGGCCAGAAACTTTTCGATTGATCTATAAAATATCAGCACACTTACGACTTAATATGGGAGCCTTTTTATACACTAACTACTAAGCGACTCCTTTAATCTGCTCTTGGAGAAAATAATTCGAGTTGCAGAACTAAATAGAGAAGTAGCCATCTTCTAAGAGTTTACACCTGCTGGCGAACGCCGATGAAATAGAAATCTTTGGCTTTGAGCCTTGAGTCTACTATTACTCCCAGATATTTTAGGTGTGGCTGTGACTGAATCTCGCACTCCTCTCGCTTCGAAGAGACTGGCATAACACGGATGCTGCCAGGCGTGTCAGACCTCAGAGTAGTCGTTCTGCAGAGAATATTGCTGCTGTTACCGAGGATGTCATGAGAGCGCCGTCGACATCGACCAAACGACGTCCCACGCAAATGGGTATTAGTCGACGGTGTTTACAGCGAATTTTGGTACAAGACTTGAAGATGTTTCCGATGTCAACACGGTACATCAGCTGTTAGCTGCTGACCGCCAATCGCGTCTAATGCTCAAACCATCGTTAATCACCACCAAGAGGAAGATGATTTTTCATAAAAAATAATCATGAGTGATGAGGCCCATTTCCATCTTCGCTGCGTAATAAGCAAAATTTACGCTTCTGATGCTCTGAAAATCCGAGTGTAACCCACGAAGAGCCATTACACTCGCTCAAAGTCTCTGTATGGTGTGCTGTTTTCGCTGGAGGAGTCATCGGACCTTTTTGAGGTGAACGCTACAGAGTAATGATCAACGAGTTCTTTTTGCCGCAACTTGACGAATTGGAATTGGAAAACATGAGGTTCCAAAGGGACGATACAACGGCACCCACTGCACGTGCCACAACCGATATGCTGAAGGATGCATTTTCCTGGCGCCTAATCTCCCGTTTTGGAGATTTGCACCGGCCAGCAAGATCGCCTGATTTGACCGCTCCAGACTTCTTTTTGTGGGGCTTTTTAAAGTCGCGGGTTTATGCCAAGAAGCCTGAGACTCTTGCAACTCTTAAAGACAATATCCGTCAAGAATGTGAAGACTTATCGCCGGAAGTTCTGGCCAAAGTGATGAAAAATGCTATAAAAAGGGCTCAAATGACATTTCAACTGTGACGGCGGCCAGTTACATGATATCATATTCTCGATTTAATGTAAAAAAATCTAAAAAACCATATAAAAATAATCCACAAGCAGAATCAAAGTTTTTCATTTTTTTTTTAATTACAGCCAAAAAACATCGGAAGATCCATTTTCAGTTGAGTCAGAAGATCTTTGTAATTGTCAGCTTTCACATTTCCATGAAAAATTTAACAACGCCTTTCATAGAACTCCAGGGTGTTTCAGTTTTAGTGAGCATTTCCTCAAATGTTTCATCCTTCATCAATTCCCTTTTTGTGGACCCACAAATATGCCCTCCTTTAATTTTTGCTTCGATGACTCTTGGAAATTTTTGTTTCAGATACAAGAACCCTCTTCCATTTCTATCAATTGCCGTAACAAAATGCTTGATTAAACCCAATTTAATATGCAAAAGGTGGTAGTACCTTTTTAAGGTCAACTAGATGTTCATTGGTAACGTTTTTTTGTCCCGGAGAGAGTCTGACGTACTGGCCACTGCTCGGAGCGGTCGTGTGAATTTGCTGAATAGCGATGGTAAATCCGGCGAATGTGATGGTTACGGCACGATATTAGTTGAAAATGTGGCGAAATGATCAGGAATAATGGTATGAGATAATGCAGCACTTATTTGTTCAATAAATTTAGACATATTAAAAATAGAAGAATTCACTTTTACAGCCTCACAAAACGACACGTATCTCAAATACTAAAGAACATTTTGACGTGAAATTTAGCACAGATGTCACTAACAGTGCTACCAACTTACGAAAAAAACTTACCGATTCAAAAGACACGCGAAGTATAAATTAATTCAAATTAATTCACCATTCAATTTGACCACAGTAGTACTGGTATTGTAAAATCTAAAACCGAAGATTACAGAATATGTGTGGGTGATAGAAAAAATCAGATTTGAGATTTCAGATTTGACTTTAGAGTATCAAACTGCACTAGAAACACTTTAGAATTTTCATGCCAAAAATTGTGTGCCTACTAGTGTAATTGGTGATTTGCCACTGATTTCTAATGCAAGCTAGAAGAGGAAGTCTTGAAAATATTCAATTCAGGCACCAGAAGGAGCATAGCAGCTGACAAAGTATTTGCCCCGTATATTTGCCTATGCCCAAAATGTATGTCCTTTACATGACCACATTGCAGCTTTGCCAGATATGTCTGTGGTCCGGGTACTTTCCGAACGCTGGGAGTATTGGTCGCTTAGTAAGGCGGCATCAATATTTTTTTTTCAAATACTGTCTTGTGCTGCTGCGCAATGATTTAAATTTAAATTTGTATAAACCTGTGTATATATACAAACGACCACACGCAGGTTTTCCAACCATTAGCTACCTTTCATCAAATGCCCACCTGGGTATGTGGTATTTATCATTATTATTTCTGCTCGCCTGTGAACACGCTTAAAAAATAAACAGTGGTAAATGAAGTCAGACATTAAATTTTCTAATGCCCCTTCGGTGCGAAACGCCATAGGTAAAATTTTTATTTTAATGACATATAGCACTGAAATTCTTGGATATATAATTTCACGCAGTATTTGAGTCTCCAAAATACGGTAGTAACATCTCACAAACTTTACAAATTTCATTCGTTCGTATTAAAAAGTAGAATACAGTTTCTTTTTTGCGAGGATAATAACTTTACTGTCGCTTAATTTTGCTGTTGCAGCTTTTATTTAATCTAAGTTTTCTTCATATTTCTTTTCATTTCATTACATAGTATATTGGATTTACTTCCAAAACCATAAAAACCTCCGAAGGAACTTTCATTGGAGTTAGCAATCCAGAAAGCCGGCGAATTATCAGAAAGACAATACGGCCTTATGAAAAAGAAATCTACCATTGATGCACTAAACAATGTGGTTGACATTGCGGAATGCGTAATAAGCGAAAAGCGATAGAAAGACGGAAAAAAATATTGCGCAAAGTGGGCAAACATTATCAAAGCTCGGTATGACACATATTTTGAATACAAGCGACTATCATTCGATACTGATGAAGGCTCCAAAAGCCACTCCATTTCGAGTAGAGTACCGCAAGGCTCAGTTCAAGGCCCATTTTTATGGAATTTAATGTATGATGGGGTGCTAAGGGACACCAACCAAAAGCCGTTAAATTAATTGCACACGCAGACGACCTTATTGGAGTAGCAGTGGCTAAGCACCTAACTGACCTTCGGAGGAAATTCAATGAGTGCTTAAACGGTCTGCTGAACCACTCATGGGTGGATAAAAGCTGGCAGTGAACCGACAACAGACCGTTCTGGTTTTGGTAAAAATGAAATTATTTCAAAATACTAAAACGACAGTTCAGATACGTATCATTTTAAAACTATCCGTAAATTGTAATTGTCGCTCTGTATAACATGACACTTATAAGTATTGAGGTCTTTTACTGAGGAAAATAATAATAAATTTCCCAGTACACAGCTCAATCAAAAAAAAAAAACAAATTGATATTGATTATATATGCATTTGCATGTATATGAAACTATTTCAACATACAAAAATATTTCATGTTTTGAAATATGACTTTATTTCTTAGCTAAATACAATAATCTCAATTTTTTATTTAACCTCATTTCGAAAACTTTGTTTCCGACCTTTTTGAAAATGATTTGCTTCATAAACAGCACACATCTGTTGCTAACAACTTGACACATTTATTAGCTACTCAACTGAATGCCTTTCATAAAAGGGAAATGCGCGCGAAAAATGAAGCAATAGCAAACTGAGAATCTTTTGTTGACGTAACAAATATATTGACTTTACAAAATCTCAGTCACAAACTTTCAACATTTTACAAAATAATGTCATTAATGTCCGATCGTCAACAGGAATTTGCCACATAATTACTACCGTGTAAAGTGGCACTTACTAAGGCTATTGCCTTATTCTTCTTAGTGGTCTTTTTCTGTACGCATTCGGCTACATATTTTAATTTACACAATTAATATTGCTTTTCTGTGAGCTTACGTAAAAACGTGTAGTGGTAATTAGTTAACATTTCTATCTGCATACATAAATAGTGGATATATCATGTACTACTGCTGAAGTAATTCAATTTAAAAGGAAAACGATGGTTCTACTTATAACGCAACGAATTTAATTTAAAAAAAAAAAATATGTGAGAACTGACAATGTCTTTTGTCAGCCTGGAAGTCGTCGAAGGAGAACGAATCAATAGCAAGACGCGGATTTAGTGCTAATATCTTTGAGGGGCCGCTTAAGAACCACTTCAGAAATTGCTCAGGGGCTTAAAGATGCTCACCAAATAAAACTTACTGTCAAACGTCAATTGAAAGAAAAAGATTTGAATAACCGAAAAACTGTAAATACTCGTATGGTTACAGCAAGAAGTCAAATATTTACTATATATTATACACAAATGACACCAACACTTGACTTTTTTCATTTTTGTTAAATATTAAAGCACAAATTGTAATTACTACAATTAATAAAGGACAAGTATGCACAGCTGGTGAGCGACGGAAAGGAAGGCAACAGGAAAAGATTGTCAACAGGCGTCACAGGGGTTCTTTTTTTGCAAAACGTGGTAAGAGTATCCGGTAGACAAGTTGTGCGTGTTTCCGCCGTTATTTTGTTATAGTAGGAGAAAGCAGCGAACGCCGGAGTATGAAACTTTAATCCGCTAAATCTAGCCTACTGTCAACTTATATCTCTCCCGCGGAACCACCAAATTAAGTAGTATTCATAGTGCTTCCATGAATGTTTTTCTATTTCGTTTTTTTTTTTCACTACAAACAGAGGGAGATTCTACTGTACTAAAAAGGTTATGACGTAACTAGTGAGCTGAGTAGTATAACAGGACTAATGAATGGTAAACTCGGGGAGACGAAAATATTAAGCTTATCATTGAGAGAAAGATATACCCAGAATAAAAACATACATATCTACGTTAGTGATACAGAGGCAATCAAATGTTGGATTATGTTAGGATAAAAATAACAGTCGCAACCATAAAAATGCTTCAAATTTTATATAGATTTTATTCTCACACAGTATACAACAGTTGAAAATTGATTTTGGTGGTTTTATTTTCACGCAGGTATATATATGTATATAAATATAAAGTTCTACGAGTATAAAAATTGTTAGTTTTTATAACTGTTTTAGGCGTTGTAAACGTGAGCTTGTGGGCTATCAAAATATGTAAGCAGGACCACAGCTAAGCTTTGGTGAAAATATGCACAACATGTTGAATGCAGACATATCAACAACTATGCATTGTTGTCACTGGAAACTAAGCCGCAATAAGCCATAAAAATATTTCGTTACAAGCTAACGAACGATGGCTGAATTTTTGCACAAAAATTGTGAAATATGGAAATATCATACATGAAAATATGTAACATAGTAGGGCCTGAACCTTTAATTTCGTTGGTGCCCATACCATAGAGGTGCTGCTCCGCCAGGATGGAGGAGTGAGCAGGGAGGGGTATTGGAAACAACTCCATGGCTTGCGCCAAGCCAAGCTGCTAATAGGTGACGGCAACGTTAGCACGTTTTAATAAATAATTCACCTCCCAGAGGCCAAACACAGGCTACTTGTTCTTTTTACACTGGCCATTTAAAGCTCAACAAGCCTTTACATAGACGCGTGATAAAAACGCTTGAATCCATGTTTCCAATCACATCGCCTCAATATCATCTAGTGGTATATTGGAATTTATCAATATGTTGGTATTAAATGAATCGTTATGACTTAGGAGAGGGCACAATAATATTTAGATCACGGTGAAATCCTCCTATAAATATTTAACAATCTATCTAATCGACAACACTTAAATTAAATATATATTGTACATATATGTAGAAAACAGGTCTCTGGTTCAAAAAAGCGAAAACAAATTATAATTAATTTCCCTTTCAAGATATTTCTTACTAATAATTTCTATTTTTTGTGGTAATCACTAGGATCACATGCAATGTGTACACTAACTAATAATTAATTTGAACATATATGATGTAAGTGTGTATGTACGGCAGGGTGGGTCAAAAGAACGTTTTTTTTTGCTTGGTTATCTCAAAAACAGATTCTGGGACAGCTCTTAGAAAGTCTCTGTTAGTTGGGACTCTTAATTGTAACCGAGGGTTCTTCCCCTTAATATTCTCTATTTTTGTCTTATTATCAGAACCAAAATTTTAAATCTTTTACAAACACTTGTAAAGATATCTCGTTTCAAATATTAAGAGTTAATGTCTGATTATTGTAAGATAATTTTTCTTAAAGAGTTCTTAACATAATGAACAAATCAGTATAAATCGGAAAGTTCACGACTATGTTGGAAATTTATTCCTCTATAAAAATAATATCCTATAATTTTTATTTATTAATTTTATTTTATTTAATAACAGGTAAAAAAAAATGTGTATGACAAATTTGTAGAAAATTTTATTTGTTATAAAAATTATTCAGATTTTTAAGTAAGAAGGCTTTATGCAATTTTCATAGATTTTTTAATACATATCATCTATAATATATATTAAGAAATCGCGATTATAGCCGAGTTAACAACCGCGCGCCAGTCGTTTCTTCTTTTCGCTACGTGGGCCAATTGGATATTCCAAACGAAGCCAGGTCCTTCTCCACTTGGTCCTTCCAACGAAGTGGAGGTCTCCTCTTCCTCTGCTTCCCCCTGCTTCCCCCGGCGGGTACTGCGTCGAATACTTTCTGAGCTGAAATGTTTTCATCCATCCGGACAACATGACCTAGCCAGCGTAGCCGCTGTCTTTTAATTCGCTGAACTATGTCAATGTCGTCGTATATCTCGTACAGCTTATTGTTGCATCGAATGCGACATTCGCCGTGGCCAACGCGCAAATGACCATAAATCTTTCGCAGAACTTTTCTCGAAAGCTCGCAAGGTCGACTCATTCGTTGTTGGGTTTCGTCCAAGCCTCTGAACCATACAGCAGGACGGGAATTATGAGCGACTTATAGAGTTTGGTTCTTGTTCGTCGAGAGAGGACTTTGCTTCTCAATTACCTACTCAGTTCGAAGTAGTACCTGTTGGCAAGAGTAATCCTGCGTTGGATTTTCAGGCTGACATTGTTGGTGGTGTTTACACTAGTTCTAAGATAGACGAAATTTTCTACAACTTCAAAGTTATGACCGTCATATATATGTATATATTTTTTGACGTGTCTAAGAAGTACCAAGCGAATAAAAATATTTGATTTTTTACCCAACTTAATGTACAATACATATGAGTAATATCGAACGTGAGGGTGAACTTATGCGGGTAACTAAATGAAGGGTGCTAACAATAGATGAACGAACAAATGTTTGGCATTAATTACTTCATTACTCTAAATGGATTACTTGTGAAGTAGAAGATATTGGATAAATCCAAATCGTTCGTATAGCGTTACTACGTTAGCATGTATGTAATGAAGGTTAATACGGTAAAACTGTTGCATTTCCACAGCATCGCCAACAACTCGGTATTTACCTATTAGCAACACATTAACTTTGTGTGCTTACGCTTGCTGTACATACGGTAATATTAAATGATTAGTATACTACAGAATACCGAAATAAATTTATTCTAGTTTACCTAATAAAAATGTATACTTATTTTTTTATGAAAATCGGAATGGCCTTAGACTTTGGTAGACTTGATTTTTTGACTAATAAGTTAATTAGACACCTTAATTTGTGCCTTTAGATAGCAATATTAATATACAAAAGCACTTGATATACTAAATTTCCTTGTTGTCAAATAATTGCAGATATGTGTATAGGGGTAGTTATTGTACTGTAATGTCAAATAATTTTAATGAGTATTTAAGTTTTCGCTAGATTTATACATTTTAAGCAAAATCATACTCTGTTATCAGACAAACACGCTCTCTCTATTTTATTAAAATAGTTCCCTCATTGGTCGACACCTATAATATGTGGTGAAAACTGAAGTTCGAAAATCTTTATATTAGGTATATCTGAGCTAAAATAAATACTGACCCAATTCAACCCATTCTTTGATAACAGATATACCATTATCAAGAAAAGATTATCTCGAAATATTAATTATATGTCTCATATATTGACCATTATTTTCGGTAAAAAGTCAATAATAGATACTTTGACCACATATTCGGTATGTGGTACATTAAGATTTATACTCAGACCTTAAAAATTATTAAATTAAGGAAGTAGGGAAGTAAGGAAATATATTGAATGAAAGATTTTGTACTGGCAAATAAATAAATTCAACAAGTTATGTATAGCTTCCTCACATCGTCAGTAATGCTTGCACATAGGAACGTGACGTGTTGAAAATCTGAAACTCCAAAAGGTTTAGAAAATCGATCATAAAAAATGAGTACAGCATCAATTATTTATGTATAATAATTGTTTGTTATATGTTGGAAATATTACAAAACTATTAACTTGTTTTCTCTAAATACCATTCTGCGTTCACGCAGAAGGACGTCTTAAGTAAAATTAAGAATAAATGTTTTAAACATAATTTACTTAATTTTGTATGTTTTGGAAAAAGTATTAAAAGTCTTAAGATTTTTATTTACACTATATTTATTTTTATTTTTTTTATATCTGTATTTTATATTTTATATCTATACTTATATTTACACTATTATTATTCGATAGTTGTTGTGGTGAAATCAAATATTATGAAAAAAGTCCTGCCACTAATAACTTATTATCAACATATTTCATTGAACACTTTTACTTAAAGTCTTGAATGGATTTTTACATGGTATATACGTTTACATACTAAAACTAACTTACCCCGCAGGCATTGTCCTGCGTGAAATTATGTGTTTTGAAATGAAAAGAAAGTTGAATTTATGTTAAAAATCATTTATTCTCGATTTTTCTAAAGTTTTTTCATTGTAACGCAACTTGATAACCAACATTTTTTGATTGCTGTTCGGGTGCGTAAATGTACAGAGAAGATGGTTTTTCAACTCGTGAACACACCATGTATGAACCGTCGTGTGAAAACATTGAATTTCCGGATTCATGCCACACACTTCTAACGACTATCCCTTTGTCCTGTTTATTGTGATCGCAAATGCAATTTTCACTAGAAACTGAACACATTCGAACTGACATGGCACATCGTTTAAACTTAAAGGAATTCGTAGAATGAAGCAATGTTCCAATGATAGATCCAACTTTGAAACGCAAATAATGCGGCGAAATACCAAGACTCTCCCAAAATTTTAGAAATTCCACTAGATAATTCACGGCTTCGTGTTTTTGCCAGCTAAAATGGTGCGTGCACTCAAGCAATTGTAGTTACGATAATTTGGGCCAATGTTGGCACGAACATTCGTGGTGAGTTCACATTTCGTTGAAGATTTCGCAGAAATTGACCACTGGAAGTATCAACCTATTTCCAATTTTTAACGAATATGATGTAAAATGACTTCGGAAATGTACTATTTGTTCGTATCTCATAATTGACGCAGACTTGAAGACTTATATGTCGAAATGATAATCGAGAAAAGTATGCGAACTTCACTGGTATGGGAAGTAGCTATCGAATAGTCCACTGTTTGATTCCATTGATTACCATATTCCAACAATTGTAATTACTGCCAATGACTCAAATGAAATTGAACCACGTACATTTATACAAAACCAACCGAAGGTAGAAATAATCGTAGTTTTTCGGGTGGATTGTGTTAATTCGTTCTAAGGCATTAGTTGAGAACAAAGTTGTAGTTAGTAGTTGGCCTTGCTTTTTGTGTAACTATTTCTTCAAGAAAATTTCCAAGCGGAGCAATGTTTTCGCAAACGGATCACTAACGCACGTTGAGAAAAAACCCGTCGAGGTCAATTTTATTGCTGGCGGTGTTTCCACTGGCTGTAATGTATTCCCTGGGTTGAATTACACTCTTGGCTATTCTCCAAATGAACTGCGAGACGCACAACAGTCGGAAAAAGTTCATGAATTACAAAAGTAAATAACTTATAAAGCGGTTTATGGCAATTCACGTATCGACCCATTTGATACTTACTGACCTCATCTCGTTCAAGGTCAATGAACGCTGTATTGCTTTCTTTGGTGACGTACTTCAATACGTATTTGACCGATTTCCCTAATATGCAATATTCAACATTGATATGAGTTTCGAACGCAATAGGCAATGGTACGATCCATGTGTACACAGGTTTTCTATGGGGTTAAGATCAGAAGACTAAGCACGCCTCCTCATAACATAAAATTTTACGTAGATTTCTGGCAAATAGTTTGTTCTGCGCCAAACACTTTTACTATTAACTTAAAAATTCTGTTAGTCACGGATGATCCTGGCTGATGCAAAGGTATTAATTTTGCAGTAGCATACTATATTGCGATCGTCTGCAGTGAATATTTTACGCTTTCGTTCACGAGTTTCATTTTCATTTCTATAATTTAAGGCATTTACAACCATTTTAGGAGAGAATTTGTGAGTTTTTCCTAGTTTTCTCAATTTTTTTATTTATATATCTTTTTTATTTACAATACTTTCCTCTACCCACTGGAGAAAAACTTAATGATTAAGCAAAACAATAACTAATAAAAATTTCTGCTAGACTATGGAAATATACTTACTTTTCTGATTTTTTGAATATTTTTTATGTTAAAGATTATTTTCAAAACGAAAATTCTTACAATCCTAATATTTTGTGGAAAGCAATAACAATTGTCTGCAAGAACTAGCAAAGCAAAAGTAGAATGGCGATTATCACAATAAAAATATGTTTCGAATTTTATTGCTAGTCACGGGTTATGTGTACTATTATCGTCATGCACATGTGATTTAAAAAGTTATGCAGCTAAACACATCTTTCGCATTTTTCTCATATTAAAATAAGTTAAATCCAACCTAAGAAACTATTTTTTAACAAAAATTGCGGACGATAAGTCGTCATTTGTATGTAAATTTCAAAATGATAGGTATTATTTTGCAGCGTGTTTTTAACACTCGAAGTCAGATTTAACGAAATATTGTATTAATATATTAAAGATATTGTACTAAAATCTATCTCTGAATACGAAACTGTTAAGAATATGTGAATAATATACATCATATATATAATTTAAATATTTACTAATCCCACTGCGAAATAGAAAAGTCATTGAAATCGAAAAGCCCCTTTTCCAAATATTTTTTGACTCAATTGTACGCTACATAAAAGCTTTCAAATTGCATCGTTTTCTCAAAGAAAAACGCTTTGTTCTTTATTTTAATGTGGTTTTTAATGAAAAAGAAAGGGAAACCAGGGTGCGAAGTTCGAGAGTTTAATGCAAAGTTCAATCAAGCCCAAAACAAAAAATCGAGCTACTAAATGAGCAAAATCTATTGAAAATGTTACCGCCCATGGTTCCCAAAAAAAAAACGAATGATGTAATTGCTTTACGAAGAAGTGGGGAAGAGATTGCAAAATTAAATGTCGATTTAATTGAAAAACAAACCTGTGAGTTGCTTGCAAGTGAGCGCCTTACACACAAACCCAACTGCACTTATGTACATAAATGTACCTTAAATGAGAGAACTTCCAAACTTTAAGGCAGGACAATAAGGTTGCGCCATACTCATTGCCCTTTTCCTGCGCACTTCAGAAAATCTCTATATATCTTTCTTGCTTCCCCAATCATTTTTGATTGCTTTTTTTGGTTGATTAATTGTAGATTAATTTTCCTGGAAAATTTGTAAACTAATGGGGTGCAAGAAGGTTAATTAAGGAAGCCACTTAATTTAATAAGCTTATTGGGGCGGATCAAATTACAATGTGGAAGTTAATATAAGCATATAAAGGTTTTTATTATTTTAATGAAACAAATCATATTATGTCTTGAAATTTATAAATGTTCTACTTGAAGATATTAGAGTTTTTATTGCTATTCACACTCTGAAAATTTTAATGAGAATTTAAAGTTTAAGCGAGCACATTAAGTGAGACTGCTAGTTTGCCTAAAATAATTAATTTTGGTATAAGACTTATAAAATTACTGTTATAGCAATATATACATTTAGATAGATTTTTATAACTGTAGGGAAGATGTCTCAGTGAATACTTATATATTGCTAATTTTTAATGAGACTAAGCAGAAGTTATAGTGAAAAATATATCACAAGTGCACTGGTGAAAGGATAAATATATGCAGGGTACTTTCTAAAATAAACAGGACTTAACAAAAACAAAAGAAATGATTTTTTCGGCAAAATCAATTTATTTTATTCAAAATAGTCTCGTTTTGCTTCAATACAGCTTTTTGCACAGTCCAAAAGCATGTCAAACGAATGTTTTAGCTCGTTGGCCGATATGGCCTCCAGTATGCCGGTGCAAGCCTTTGAATGACCTCTACGTCTGCATAACGCTTTCCTTTCATGGGCAAATGCATTTTTCCAAAAAGGATTGCCATATCATTTTAATACGGGGAGTAGTTAATGGTTAAAATATGACTTTTGGCCAAATAATCGTCCTTCAAATGTTAGATTCTGAGCAATTTTTGGTCGTCAGTCAATTTGTGCCGAACAAACCGTGCACACATCTTTCCTAAGCCCAAATGTTCGGTCAAAATGCAGTAAATCAATGTTTTGGAGATGTTCAATTTTATTTTCATGAATTTCAATGATGATTTCGGCTGATTTTTGATGAATTCACACACAGTTTCAATAGAATCTCCGGTGATCACGGATTTTGATTGCCCCACATGTTGATCGTCATGTATGTATGTTCTCACGACCACTTTGAAATCGTTGAAACCACTCGTGCACTCTGCTACAGGATAGGCAATCATCGCCATAAAACTTGTTTCATCAATTGAAATGCTTCGGAAAAAGTTTTACCAATTTAAAAACAAAATTTAATGTTGGCTCTTTGTTCGAAGATCATTTTGGCAGCGATAGCACAAACGTACTGACACTTAAGATGCAGTAACTTCACTTCCAATCTATTAAGTGTCATGAAATTCTCACTGGCCAATCGGTAGCGATAGCAGGTCTTGCTTACTTTGAAACACATCTTGTATAAAAAGTAGTTTTTGAATTCAATATTAATTAATTTAGCTTTAACAGCTAACTACTATTCATTTTAAGCTTATTTTACTAGAAAGGAAGAAACGCAAAATATACCGTGTAACTTCACAACTGCAGTTTAACACAAAAATAAAAGTCAAAATACCAAAAATACAATATAACAAAGGAAAAATCTTTCAAACCAGGAAATCCAACGCAGAGAAAATTAGGAAAAGAACAACCGTAGTAAACACATCCACGCACAGTGCACCAAAAAAAAAATTCCTCCTTGTCCGTCATCTTAATAAACAGGCTGATAGCAGACGAAGCACTAGTCAGCCAACAAATGTGTAAGACGTCGTTCTATGGCTAGTTCAATTCGTCTTTAATCCAACCGTTTGATAACGGAACTCTAAAAAATAACATACTATATATAAACAATTTAAAAATGCATAAAGGGGTTAAAATTTAATGCCAATATACCTAAATGACGCAGAAGGCGCCGTTTTTGCTTGTGAAGCCAAACCCATTAATGACGCGGTCTACCGAAAGTGTTACGTATACATAAACGTATGTATCAAAACTATGAAGGTTTTTCTCGTTTAGATCTTTGAAAACTTGGTTGATAGACGCCTCTAATTACAATCCATAATCTTGCTTTCAAATACTTGAAAATTTAATTCCGTTTCGTGGACTTTGTAGTTGAATGCTTCTCAAAGAAGTTCCATGACGATTTTTTCGAAAATTCTGCTGGATACAAATCTTCAAAAACAATAACACCCTTGCCAGCTCTGCATAAATTGATGACAACCACAACTCTCTCAATCCTAGTTTTTTAACTATACACTGGGCATATGTTACAATTTCAGAGGCCAGAATCTCCAGTGGTCACAGCGTCGAATGGGAACTAAGTCAAAGGTCGTATAATTCCTATAAATCGTAAAGCTCATCGCTCCATCGAATGCGATATTCGCCGTGGTTAACACGTAAAGAACCATAAATCTTTCGCAGATCTCCTAACGTCGACTCATCAGATATTGTCATCGTCCATGCCGGGAATAATGAGTGACTCTTAGAGTTTGGTTTTTGTTCTCAATCAGTCCATTTTAATTTTTTATATAAGTGCATATTCTGAGTAACTGAAATATTTCGGTAGTTACTACATCTGTGCCATTTTTACTAACAGTTTAATAATACAGATAGTTTTGGCACTACCTTATAACTCCAAATTTTATATTTAATATCTACCACTAAAACTAAGAAACTCGTAATTTTATTTAGCATCTGAGTCAAACGCCTATGCTTCCGCAAAGCAGATAATCTGTGGCTTACACCAAGTTTTGGTCAGATACAATGAATTTTAACTTTTTCCAGTGCAAGTTTAGAGTTTTATATGCAAAGCAGATAATCTGCAGCTTACACCAAGTTTTGGTCAGATACAATGAATTTTAACTTTTTCTAGTGCAAGTTTAGAGTTTTATATACAAAACTGATACAAACGCAAAAATCATATATGCATACATTTGGTTACGTCAAGCAATATAAACACGCCTTCTCGCTGTTGGCAAATAAATTACCAACGAGTGTGAAATACCTAATTTTGGGCTCATTAAAACACAAACTCAATAAATATATTTAAATGGATGTACTATATACGAAAACTAACATCTATGCACACACAAATATCCACTTTTATAGATATAATGTGGTTGTACGACAAAGTTTCTGCACCGTAACCACTTCAAGGTCGAAATGGAAATAAAACGAACTCCAAACTGCTCTTTAAATGCCACAGCAAATGAAGCACACCTCCAGCAATTTCAAGAGCTAGGCAAGTGCTTTTCATAGCCCATAGCGTACTTATTTAATAATACATATCTTATGTATCTCATTGGGAAAATTGGGAAAAGTATAGAAATGTAAAATGTAATTTTGTGTCATTGAGGTCATCAAAACATTAAAACTGTGTTTGTTTTGTAATCTCTTTTTATTTTTTTATAAAAAGAAGGTGTACTCTTTGAATCAGAAACATGTTATAGAATCGCTTAACCTCATTTCGCCTAGATATCGCATTAATGGTTGAATTTGTATAAAATAAGACATGCTTATGGTGTAATAGTATATGAACTTTGATATTTCTCGAATGTAAAATAAGCATCAATTTGAGTTTATGGTAGACAGGATACGTTGCGTCATTTGTTCTTACACTTATAAATATGTAGGCTAATCAACATATGAGCATATGTCATTATCCCATGCATTACAGCATTACATATGTCAATATCCCATGTATACAGGTATTTTAAGTATACATAAGCATTTTATAATTATTGGACTTCGATTATTTTCATAAATAATTTCAAATTCCGGTAACCTTTTTTATTATGCTCCGCTTGTTAATTTTCAGAATCGTAGCAATTATCAATGAAATGAATAAGGTTATTGTTAACTGTCGTACTAAAATAATATATTCAAAGTAAACTGATTTAATAAAATATTTTAAATTACTATTCACTTGCGGGCAACTCTGTATTAACACAGTTTTAACTTAAGACAACACTAACCAATTTCTTGTTGATTACAAGAAATATATACATTTAGTTGTATGAAACATTTGTATTTATACAAATTTCTAGTAGTAGTTAATACATATGAATATTGTACTGCGTAGCACTCACATTTATATATCCTCTTTTATTTCTGGACATTTACATAGGTCCAATGTCATTTGCACGCAAAACATTGAATTAAATTATTCAGTGGTGCAAATTAGAAAACAGAGTACCTAAGTATTGTACTGTCTTCTCTAAACTGCGTAGAAAAGGGAAGACACGCAAAAGTGTTGTAAATGAAAAAGGAAAAAATGCGAAACGGAATGCGAAATAGAATGCCAACCATTTTCTAAGTATTCCAGTTTTTTTGGCTTTATTGGTATCCCTGTAATGAAAACAAATTGATACAAATGGATATGGTAATACATATAACTGTAAAAGAAAAGGTGCACTAGTGCAATGTATTTAAGTATTTTGGGTGGCGATATTATACTCGTAAGACTGCGCAGTTCGAAAAAAATTCAAATATGTTAAATGTTACTAGTATGTATTATTATGTTACAATTACAACAAGTATTTCAATGTAACCACTAAATATTATGCAACTAATTTCATATTTGCTAATAATTTTGATAATTATGAAAAAATAACTCTATACAAAATAAGATATTATATCAAAACGAATTCAGGATGGAACTAGCCAGGTCTTTAAGAAATAACGCTGATTCGATTTAATGAGAAGTTGTAGTAGGTATTGAAATAAGCTTTATTCCAACACAAAAAAATTTTGTTATGGCATATAAAAGCAATTTTGTTCAAAGGCTAAGCAATATTATTACACCCATGTTAACACTATAATCCAATAATGTGAACATTTCAGGTAGCTTTGCACCAACATAGTAACATTTGTATATTTTACTCAAAATATTTATTATGAATATATATTGTGTGAAAAAACTACCCGGAAATTGTAAATAAAACGCAACATATTTAATGTGGGCAAACTCATAAAGCCATATATCATCGACAATTTTTATACTCTCCGTGAATTTGGCAACGGAATTCGCATGATAAAGCATGTCCAAAGAGATGTATTTACGGTACTCTTTGAAAAAAAGAACGCTATGTTGGGACGAGTCGAGCCACGCGCGACAACGAGAACGCGTTTCATACCCAAAATAAATATCAAAATCATTCGAATGGATTTACGAGAGATGTCGAGTTCTTCTGCCATTTCTCTAACACTTGTCTGACAACTTTTAACAACCATTTCCTTCACTTCTTTAATATTTTCATAAGTTGAAGAGGTTTTCAACAATCTCTTGATAGTATTTGCAGGCTTTGTACCACTCAATGTGTTTTTGATAAAACTTAATAACGCAAGTCCTTCCAACAGTCGCAATGATTCCGCACACGAAACTTGGTTAGAAATTCAAAATTTGATACAAATTCTTTAATCGATATTTTTATTCATTGTAAAAATCGCAACGAACTACTGAAGTCTACTGGGTTAAGCTGCTACTGTAAACAAACTGGTTGACAAATCGCTGTCATATTTCTCACAGTAATAAGGAACAATCCTACCAACTTAGCATTATACACCTTTTTGGAATATCATTTACCCGGGGAGTTTATATGTCAATTTCCGAGTGCCTTTTACCACAGTGTATTTCTATGCCATGTATAGTTTTTCTTACATTATGCACATTCTGCTTCAGCAAAAACACAAATCTTGCATAAAATGCAATTCAATGTAGTGTTAAAGTCATTTCAGATATAAATTTTGTGGAGTTACCACGCTCTACAAATATCGCAATTGTGCACATACAAATATATAATAATACATAGACATGTATTATGTATACATACATTTGTTTTTAATTCTGATTATTGAAAAAGAAAATCTTTTGAGATATTTGAACAATGTTTGAGGTCACGCCATAAAATTGTGTATACTTTTCGTACGTGCATTTTGATTTGACCTTCTGTACCACTCCCACCGCTGTCAAATATGTTATATACTTGTAAGTTATGCTACGTATTATAGTTGTAAAACACTTTTGGAAAGCGTGCTGTTTGGGAATATGAATGCATACAACTATATTCTTTTGAATGGATCTCGGGTTTTTCTTTGAGGTTTTAGAGAGGTTTTTTTATAAAAAAAATGTTACGTTTTTTTTTTTTTGATATTTCGATAACATAAGAAGATTCAAAAATTGTGTACAAGATAAAAATAAAATACCCAAGAACTTGATTATTTGACTTTTTCACATTAATTTTAAGGTTATGAGAAAAAATATATATTCATCATATAATCCGTAACACTCAAAAATGCAAACATGTCCTTGACCTTCCTTTTCCCAGCATCGGACGGCCCGTAAATTATTTTGCTCTTAATGTTTGTTATTTTACCCTTAGTTTCCGAAGGATTTCAGTGTACTATTATATATGTATATGTATTATTTTTTTTTTTTAATTATTTACCCTGGTCTAAGCGGTTGTCATACCATATTCAAAGAAGCAATTTGGGAATAGCGAGCATTGAAACAATAGAATTAATGAAATTTTGTTTGAACCCTTATTATAAGGGTGCTGCAGAGACGCTAAAAGTTCTGCCGAGCGTTAAGCTGATTTCTATAAGCGCTGACTCATTTAAAGTATCGCAATGCTGACGGGTTATTCTATCGCTTCGTTTTTAGTAAGCTGAACATTTCAGCTATTGATTTATTTTTTTTTTTTTAGAGTTTTCAACACTTCTCCTTATAAGCAACGTAAATTTAAATAATAATTTTATACAGAGACGAAACTCGGTAGAAACAATGGAATCGGTTGAATACAACATAATGTTTGTATGTTTGTGTTCAGGTAAAAATAACTTGAATAGATGAAACTTTGTAGGCAAAAAGTGATGCAGAAGAATTATATTTTCGATCAGATTTCGATTCGGTTCAGTAGGAATATAACACTTCAGCTCAAACAACCTCGTCTACTACTATACGAGTATATGAGGCTTACTGACAACGTGATCTTACTACTTAAAAAACGTTGCACTTTTCCACATCGTACCAGTTAATTCCGTTAAGATCCGAAATTTTATTTTTAAAAACGCCTTAAAGTATGCATATGCAAAGATGCTGACTCTGTGTGGCTCACACCGTACATATATCGGCTAGCAATTCAGTAATCTCCACAGGCATAGGAAAGGTTGTCTAAGTAAACACCTTTGTAGCGGCATATAAATTGCCAACGAGTGTGAAATAATTTTGCGCTCATTAAAACACAAACTCCGCACAAATATATGTATAGCGTTGCACAAATATACATTTAATCAAATGTACGTCTATATATGTACGTACTCACGCACACGTTTCTACACTTATGTGTGCTTTTATAGTTACATTCTAGTTTGCGACAAACTTCCAGCAGCGTAACCACGAACCATGAAGCGCAACAACAGCCGCGTACGCTGAAAACCACAAACAGTGCCATCGGCTTTATTCTCGTTTATGCTTCTGCCACAGCGGGTTTGAAAATTTTCACACGCTGCTATAGCTTGTGGGCGCAAAATTCGCGCCAAAACCCAGATACATTGCAACTAACAGGCAACAACACTAACACTAGGCAACAATAATCAGGAGGCTAAAATTCCATCTAGAAGTCCTTGTGACTGCTTCACACCCCAACAAGGTTATAGTGGTTTCTAATGATCAACCATGTTAGTTTTTACAGTCTAATACTTTCGTTCACCTAACAGTTGTACGTATCAGCAAAATCTAATCGAGATAGACATAGGGTTATACATATGTAAATGATCAGGATGACGAGTTGAAATTCGGAGGACTGCCTGTCTATCCCCTTTTTTGATAAATGTAGGCAGGTGTTCGTAGTTGGGCGTATTCGGACTACCGCCAATCCCACAAAAGGTCATTAAAAGAAACTGTATAAAGTGCCACAACCAAAATGTAATATCGCATTTGTCGGCTCAAAATTTGGAAACAGTGGGCGTGGAGCCTCTAATAGATTTAATGGTCATATGTCTCAAACCGTACAAGCCAAAAATAACCAGATTTCCTTAAGATACTACTGCGATCAAATTGAAAGGTGAATTTTGTCCGTTTAATTTTCTTCAAAGTAATCCTCTCCCGCTGCAATACACTTATACCAACGAATTTTCTAGTTATCATAGCACTTGGAAAAATCCCCTGTTGTGATGGCCAACAGAGCCTTCTTCGATTCAGCTTTTATATCCTCAATTGAGTCTAAACGGTGTCCTTGGAGTGGTCAGTGGATGCGGCAAAATATTAGTTGAAAATGTGGCGAAATGATTACGAATAACCAATGCAGTATGAAATGGTGCATTATCGCACTTCTTTGTTCAATAAATTCACACATGGTAAAAATCGAAGAATTCATTTCTAGAGCCTCACAAAACGACGCATATCTCAAATACTAATGAATATTTTGGCATGAAATTTAGCATAGATGTCACCTTACCGATTCGAAAAGCATGCGAAGTATAAATTGAAAACAACCTTTCAATTTAATCCCAGTAGTTTCTAATGATTTTGTTGTCACTTCAGTTGGAAAATATAAAGTGATGGCTTGACTATTCACAGGCAAATGTATGTTTATAAATACACTGTTCCACGAGCATAAAAATTGTTAGTTTTTATAACAAATAAATGTTTGTGGCTGGCTCCCATAATAAGCAGTCACACATTTAAGCTTTGACAATATAATTGAACATACAAACACGTTGGAAAATAGGCATATCCGAAACCATAAATTTCGGTCACCGGAAACTATACCGCAATAATAAAGAAATGTTCGTCGTTACAAACTAACGCACGATAGATGAATTTTTGCACAAAAATTTTTAAATATGGGAATATAGTTATCTTACATGTCTTCGTCACTATATTGGTGGCTATCCGAATCCGCTTCGTATAAACTACAATCACGTTGGCGGTTAAAAGATTACAATAGTCCAACGTAGTTAGATGTGTACTTTAGATATTCATTGACAGATTTGTGAAATTTCATTAGCGTACCCCACATACAACCATCAGTCATATGGAGAAAAGTCAGCCGAATGTTCGAAAATTCTTATAATATTAGTTGGGGCGAGATTATGTTAAGTCCAAATTTATCCATTTGAGGCACAAAGACACACTGTTATGAAAAAACACGCTTTGCCATTTTCATTGACAGAACTCAAATGTTAGACGAAGTATTGGTATAAAGCCATCCGTAGGTTTGAAAGTCTTTAAACGAGAAAATGTAAGGGCTCAGGAAAGTATTGATCTGATTTAGCTCATTTTTAATACACAGCGATACTACTATCACTATATGATTTTCTCTGAATTTTAGTTGTATATCCCAAACGTTGACCGGTATTTTCCATCAAAAGGAAACTAAGATAGAGAAGTCCATTTTTCAGGTTTTTGGGAGTTTCAACAGTTTTAGTTGGGTTTGGTCAATTTTTGGTCATAAGACAGCTTAGTTAAAGGAGTTATTAATGCCAAGTGCTTTATTTATGCCAATTGCTTCCTTATTTTTATATCCTGAACAGGGTATATTAAGTTTGTCACGAAGTTTGTAACACCCAGAAGGAATCGTCGGAGACCCTATAAAGTATATATTTAAATGATCAGTATTTCGAGCTCAGTCGATTTAACCATGTCCGTCTGTCCGTCCGTCTGTCTGTATACATACGAACTAGTCCCTCAGTTTTTAAGATATCGTTTTGCAATTTTGTAAACGTCATTTTCTCTTCAAGAAGCTGCTCATTTGTCGGAACGGCCGATATCGGACCACTATAACATATAGCTGTCTTATAAACTGAACGATCGGAATCAAAGGCTTGTATGGAAAACTTTCACATTTGACAAGATATATTCACGAAATTTGGTAAAGATTATTTTTTAAGGCAACAATGTAATCTCTAAAAAACTTGTTCAAAACGGGTTACTATAGCATGTAGCTTCCATAAAAACTGAACTCATTGCTACTAACAGAAATGCACCTGTGAAGGGTATTTAGCTTCGGTGCAACCGAAGTTAACGTTTTTTCTTGTTTTAATAGAAAGTTAATTTGAGTTGAATCAAGTGGAATTTAAAATTGTGCTGTATGAAAAGTAGACGTGAATGTAGTTCGATTTCACATAAGACTATGTGGGTAATATTGTGAACCAAATTTAGTCAAAATCAGTCTTACGGATTTCGAGATATGTGATATTACCTCAAATAGAGCGGTAAGTTAAACTCATTAGAGGGCGGCGCAATGCTCACTTTTCGAAGTTTTTTAGCCTACAGATGCCTCTAACTATCCTTTCTTCTACCAAATTATAGTTCTATATCATTTTTAGTTCTTAGTTATGGAACTTTGTAAGTTTTCGTTTAATGGCATTTTATGTTCCTCAGTTCTCGAGATATCGCTCTGAAATTCTGCACCTCTCTTGCTGCTTCGTTTGTCAAAGCTAATATCGGACTATTATAGCATACTTACATATAACTGTTGAACGAACGGAATGATCAAAATCAAGTTATTGCATAAAAAACTTTTTCATTTAATAAGATTAATTATCCAAAGGAATTGTGCAATCTGCAAAGAAATTTGTAAGCTCCCAAGTTACTTATGACAATCCAAAAATATTAAATTATATACTATACATTGAATACGCCAGCCACATCTACTGAATTATGGAGGCTGATGAAATTGAAAACACTGCGTTACGATTGATGCACGACAGCAGTTTGACGTCTTTACTAGCCGTTCATTAACGTCATCTCACTGCTACCTTTAGTACCTATAGTAATCATTATTTAATATCCACTAATAAAACATACTCCTTCTCTCAACAGATTTCGTTGGCAAAACTAGTCTCAATGTGGTCCAAAAAAGCTTTGAAATGTTTTAAAGTGCCATCTATTAATTAATAAATTAAGCTTAAAAAAATAAATAATAATATAATTATAAGTAAATACAGACATACATAACACTTTATATTAAATAAAACATTTTTAACCATTTCCATAATCGTTCTTAAATACATTTTATTTAACATCAAGGTTTATTGCAAGGAATTAGCAATGTTTTTTTTTTTTTGATGACAGACACTGATACGAATAGTTGTTTGCAGATTTGTGAGATTAGCGAAAATTACATTATTATTAACAGCAAAAAAGTGGGTGGCGCTGATAAGTAAGAAAATTTGTTGCTACGTATAATAGTGAAGACAGTTATATTTGAATTATCAGAAAAAAGAAGCATTTGAAATTAAGTGTTATTTGCAGTAGCAAAATTGTCTAACTGTGTAGCCTTTTCCAAAGAGTATATATAGGCAATGTTGTTGCTTTCTGATATTCTCCATCTCATCAATCTGGACTTCAGAAAATCGTAATGGCCTAAACACTTTTGTTAATAAAATGCGAGAAATTTTTTGCAATTAACTGAAATAACATTTAATACCAAATTCAAATGTTACATCAAATATTAAATAAAGGTTAAATCAAAAGGTTAATTAAAAAATTTAGTCTCAACTGGACCCTCTGAACGTTATCGACGGTATGATCGTTTTCCCATTGCCTACGTGGCTAAATAGTCTAATTGCTCCCGTTTGCCCAATTGGACCAATCAGAATTCTCCACGTCAGTTTATGCGTAAGCAATTAGGACTTAAATAATTGCTCCCGCTTTGCTTATTAGACCAATCACAGCGCGCCACGTCAGTTCATACGTAAGCAAGTAGGACTTACGAGGATTACGTGAGTCATGCTGCCAGATCGTTCGTAACAACTTTTATTAACTGTATTGTAATTATTTTAATTTCAATATAATACAGAAGGCGGTACCACATGGCGTATGATGAACATGCGAGTACATTAAGCATATTTGGCATTTACGAATATTTTATGATTTTCTAAATAAATATATTGTCGATCAGATAATAAAGCATTTCCAAAGATATTTTGTTCTATTGTTTGTTCGATTTTACATAGTCATGAGGAGTTAAAAACACAGTTTTCGAAGAGCATACGAGTTATCCCAAAATGAGTATATTCGTGACGATGATAACTGAATATGCGAAATTTACAGCACATTTTCATGATTCAAGTCCATGATCTGCTATATAAGGAATATATCTGATTAGCTGTATTTAATCGGAGTGTGCACGATAGCCTCAGCAATTTCAAAAACACGACTTTAACTATTTATAGAAAAATGTTATTCTAAAGAACATAACTTAAAATATGTATTTAAATGGACGTCAGCATGTTTGCGTGGTATATAAGCTGTTTGCCTAACTAATAAATAAATACTTTCGCTAAAGTACTATCTTCTTTATTCGGTACAGCTCTACCTTGGATAATGTGTTAGAAAACATAAATATCAAAATAATTTGAGTATGAACAAGGCATGCGTTGGTTAGAAATGTGGTTTAGAAATAATTTTATTTATGGTGCAACAGTGTTCAAATTGATTCCAATTCAAGTGAAATAAAGCATTATATATTTGGAACACAAAATATCCAAGATGATGTGATAGCAATCGTATACAGTAAAACAAATTTAAATTGATACATATTCACCCGAACATTGCCATATTGATAGTTTTTAAAACTGAGTTCATGGCATCTAAATTTTACAAAAATTTAAAATTCAATTACTAGAAATTAAATTTTATAATTTTGAAACTAAAATAGTAGTTGTCTTTTAAGTGTACTGATGTGTATACCAAAAAACTGAAGTTTTCATACTCAACTCGAGCATCAGTTGCACCGTCGTACAAATAAGTTAAAAAATATTGCTTAAAATAATATGCAAAATCTGTCATACACATACGTTAATGGAAAAATACCTGGCAGCATTGATGGTAATCATGTGTCTATTTGTTTATTTATGGCACATAGTATGTGTAGTGTTTTATCAACGTATCCAATGTAGTACTGCTAGCCAACAAAAGTAGTAAATGTGATGAGAGAAAATGCTGGTTTCATTTTCAGCGTACACATCTACATAAAAGATAAAATAATAAAGATCGAGATAAATATCACCGCTTTTCGTGCATTTAAATTTATTTTTGTAAATGTATGAAAAAGGATTTTATTGATAAGTATTGAATTCCGCCGCACCAGCATATTTCAATTTTAATAATGTATATCACAGTCATGAAAATGGGGTAAAAGTCAATTTATAAAGCGATGGCACACGTTTGTAAATATTATTTTTAGCCCAAACGAAAGAAGCGTGATATATTATATTTATTAACTCATAATTGCAGACGGTGAAGAAGTTTAGTGATGATGATGGAGCCATGTGTTCAAGCTAACGGAAGTAAGGAAAGTTTTCTGAGCGCCATTACTTGGAAGTTGCCAGAAATGGTTAGTTTAGTTATTTTAACGCTCAAGCAGCTTACAACTTTCGTCCTAGGTATCCTCTGGGTAGCCAAAGAACATCCGCTTGATAGCGAGTCAAAGGCAGAAGGCCAACCACAATGAAAGAACAAAATAGGATCGGATAGGACGAACCAGATATTCACCATGTGCCAAATCGTGGAAAAGACGGATGATGAAAAGAATCGACACACCCCACCTCTTCCTCCATTTCAAACCTGCTTTTGATATTTTATTCCACTATATCCGCAAAACTAAAACGGTGGTATGAACTGACGTTGAGCAAAACCAAAACATCTGTCACGATCAGGAAGGAGCTTCGGGTTGGTAGCTAAGGTAGGTAGTCGTCGCACTCGCGACTTGGCTCACTTCAGCGTTGGTAGTCATAACTTTGAAGTCGTAGATAATTTGGTCTATCTTCGAACCAGCTTTAACACCAACAAAAACATCACCCACGTAATCCAACACAGAATAGCTCTTGCCAACACGTGCTATTTTGGACAAATAGGCAATTGAGAAGTAATGTCCTCTCTCGACAAACAAACACCAAATTCTACAAGTCACACCTTACCCCTGTCTGGCTATATGGTGCAGAGGTTTGGACGATGACAACATCTGACGAGTCGACGTTACGTCAATAAAGAAGAAGAATATTGATTGATGCCAAAAGGGGCAAAGGTTATTAAAAGTGTGATCGGCCATTGTAACAAAGAGACTAATGGTATAACTGCTTTAGGAAGAAGTGTGGAAGAGAATTCTAATTTATGTAAGTGTTGTGTCATTCGAAACAAAAATTGAGAATTTTTTGTAGGGCGAATAACGGTGTTTTTTCAAACGAGTGATTCTCAATTAGACAATATTTATCGCAATTGGTTTTTTTGACAGTTGTTACTTGATTTATACTCGCTTTTATTTTATTACAGACAGACTTGCTCCGGAACAATATTTAGTGAATGGGCCCCAAACGAGATGGTTACTGGAATCTTTGGTTCATATTTCTTCGAAAATGAAGCCAGAAGTAATGTTGAAATCAGCAAAGCCATAGAGCCGTAATAAATCGTTTTTTTTCGTGCCTGAACTAAACTAAGGTGACGCTACCTTAACCTTGCAGCCAACGAAACAACCAATTTATTAAAGTATTGTTTTGAAGAGCGCATTATCATCCGCATCCATGGCAGTCTTTTGCTCAAAGTGACGGTTAAAACATAACGACAACCCTTGTTACATAATAAAACTAAATTTTTAGCCACAGTATTGAAAGTATTTTTTATAATAAAGCCTTTTAGTATTTTTTGGAATTCCCTTCCTTAAGTCTCCCCAATAATTTTTTAACAATTTAGTTTACATATATGAATGTTAAGTTAAACAATTTAACAAAATAAACAAGTAAGAAAGGGCTAAGTTCGGGTGTAACCGAACATTTTATACCCTTGCAACTTGCAAGAATCGAAGTCAGGAAAATACTTTAGGATGTATAACCAATCAAAAAGAGTAATATCAGCCGGATGTTCGAAAATCCTGATTTTAGTTATATAGGGGCTGGGCCAAGTTTTCAATCAAATATATTTATTTTATGCACAAAGATACACTATTTTGAGTAAACACGCTCTCTTATTTTCATTGAGATAACTCACATATTTCCCGATATATGCGGTAAAAAGTCACTCCGAAGTTCGAATATCTTTATATTTAATAGGGCTTAGTGAAATATTGATCCGATCTATCCCATTTTTAACATACAGACAAACCATTATAAAAGAAGAATTATCCCTTAATTTCAGTTATATATGTTACGCATTGACCGACATTTTCGATCAAAAGAGTACCTAGAGGCTTGAAAAGTTTTAAATACATTTTTATACCCTGAACAGCGTATATTTAGTTTGTCATGAAGTTTGTAACACCCAGAAGGAAGCGTATATATATAAATGATCAGTATCTGAGTGGACTTAGCCATGTCTGTCTGTCCGTCTGTCTGATATATATGAACTAGTCCTTCAGTTTCTAAGATATCGTTTTGAAATTAGCAAACGTCATTTACTCCTCAAGAAGCTGCTCATTTGTCGGAACGGCCGATATCGGACTACTATAACATATAGCTGCCATACAAACTGAACGATCGAAATAAAGTTCTTGTATGGACAACTTTCAAATTTTACAAGATATATTCACGAAATTTGGTATTTATTATTTTCTAAAGCAACAATGTAATTTCCAAAAAAATGTTCAGAACGGATTGCTATAGCATATAGCTTCCAAACTGAACACATAGTTACTAACAGAAATGTACCTGTGAAGGGTATTTAGCTTCGGTGCAACCGAAGTTAACGTTTTTTCTTGTTCGTGCAAAGTTTTATCCCGTTATTTTAAACGCTTCTTGATTTAACGTACTAAGTACTGAACGAGTCAATTGGAATCCAAAATTGTGTTGTATAGAAAGCAGACGTCCATTATTACAATGGGACATGGGAATATAAACAACAGGTACCAGGTACCAAATTCTATCTAAACCGGCGCCTCGGGTTCCGAGATATAGGGTTTCATTACAACGTGGGCAGTGCCCTTGTCCTATTTTTACACCGCCCCCTATAAAGCCTTGTCATACCATTTCGCCGACAAATTTTTACGTTTCTGGCGAATTTAGTTATTGATTTATCGCGCTTTTGGTAGTTTTTAACAGTACCGTTATATGGGGAGTGAACGGGGTTTTCATACGATTTCGTCCATTCTCACAATATTGGTAGAAGTTTTTACAATATTCCTGCTGAGCAATTTTGGTTATTCCAGCTTAAATGCTTTAGGAGATATACACATTAAACTTATTAGAGGGCGGGGTCACGCTCACTTTTTTAAATTTTTTTCCCAAAAGCGCCCCTGGCTATTGCGGCAATGGTCTGATTAAGCCTACCTACGAACTTGAACTTTTGTACTAGGAAACCTGCATACCAAGTTTCATCAAGATATCTCAATTTTTACTTAAGTTACAGCTTGCACGGACAGACAGACGGATCATCATTGTGATCATTTATATATATGTATAACCCTATATCTATCTCGATTAGTTTTAGGTTTTTGTACAACCGTTAGGTGAACAAAACTATAATACTCTGTAACGGCTGGTTGCAAGAGTATTAAAAGAATTTACTGTATGAAAAATTAATGAAACGGTGTGCGAGAAACGATAAAAAAGTACATAGTAAAGACACAAATTATTGCAAGTATTTTAGTGTGATAACGTCGTTGCTTTTTAGTATCCCCACTCAGAGTAAACTTGCCGATAAGCATTCAAAAATTTAGGCGTTATAAGAAAGCGTTGTCAAATTTGGGCATTCGTGTATATTTCATGTCACAACGACCAGTGCAACTACTAGGTACGTACATATCTATTTCACTTTTCATTTATACACTTTATTGGCTCATTCCTGTTCTCATTCATAAAAATGCATACAAGTATAAGTCGCAATCTTCGAAAGTATGTGCGTCATTCTGATCATCTCTCATTCTTTATGGAAACATGTGTATAAGGAAATATCTGCAGCCTTTAGCTGTTTTGGACTCATAAGCTGGAAAAGGAGGCTTTACTGTTGCCAGTAACATATACGCTTAGTATTAAGAAATTTGTATTTCATGCAATACTTACTACTTTAGCCGTTTCCAAAGTAAGCAAACACCTCCATTCAACAATTAGAATCTATTTCCTGACGTCGTTTTTACCACCATTTTGTAGATATCCGAGTTGTACATAAAAAATGGTCGATAGCGTGCGGCTTATATGGATATTTTCTCTTACTTGGTGCACATTTAGTATCTTATTGCACTGAATAACAACGCAAATTTACAAAAACTACAAGAAAAAACTTACCTGTGACGCCTCCTAGGAATGAAGACAAATATATAATTTTAGTCATAATTTTAGTAATTGAACGAAGATTTTTTTTTTCACTGATAAATATTTTTTTTGTAAACAATTTAAGGCCCAAATTTTGGTCAAAAATCAATTTTTTGAGAAACTACCATTTTCTTCTAAAAATTTTATTTTGCTATACTTCGATTAATTACTAGATTCAACAATACTTTAACGAAAGCTTTTTGTTTTTTTAATTTCAGAGGATCCAGTTCAGAGACGTTGTGGTCACAACAAAACATATTTTTCGAGATAAGCTCTCGGAGATCAGCTGTAGTTCCTTTTCAAATAAATATTTTAACTGAAACTAAATAATGTTAATTTTTTTCCATAATAGGATTCATCTGTTTTCTAAAAGATTCTATCTCTATTTTCTCTACTTTTGAATTAAGTAATGGCATAATTAAAAGCCAATCTGATTATTTTAGCAATAGTATACCACAGCAAAATCTTAATATTTAATTAGTCCTGCGTCAGTATGCAAATCATCAGTAATTATTATAAATAAAAACTTTGCTAAATTATCATAAATAAAACCTGCCCACAGGTATCCAATTTCTGCTATTAGAGGTCTGACGTAACTTTGACAATTATTCTTAAAGGTAGATATCCAGTTATTATGTCTGACGTTGTACGTGGTTACATGGTAAGTGTTATTGTTTTTGCTCCAACATCGAATATTTTCCTATACGGGCAATTTATTTAGTCTACTACTAATGATTCTGTTAAAAATCGTAGCATGTATCTTTAGTTATTCAGAACTACCTCTTTTAACTAACTATCTAATATGGCAGATTAGTGCAATGGATTTAAGCTCCATATATAAAGTATTTTACTTTTATTAGAAACTAATGACAACATGAGCTGCCCTTGGCCTTCAAGATAGAGCCTCTCCTCTTATAGAACAACTTACCTTCTTTCATGATCATGCCTTAGTACCAATTTTGATTACTCATTGTTACCACCATTATCCCATTACGGTGCCCAGAGCATACTGAAGTTATGAAGGGGACGATTCCCGAGCTTGCTGAATGGCAGGGTAAGCATAACACCAGAAGATAGTAAACACAATTCCTCAATCGGTGACGGTGGATCAGACGCTCCATTGACCGACAAAAAGATGTTCGAATAGTAATAACCCTTCTCAAGAACAACTAAGCGGAGCGAACCTCCAGATGAGAAGAACTTGGATACACTTAGAATATCCAATAGGCGCAAAACAGCGAAAAGGAAGAACGACTGGTGCGCTTTTGTTAACTCGGCTATAGCCGCATAAGTGGTGTCTTGGCCAATAGAGAAGAAGAAAAATATACACATATATGCTTAAATATTTATATGCTTTGATACTTATTTGCCCAATTATCACAGAACTCTTTCATATAAATATATTCAACAAATATTTTCACTTACTATTCGCAGCATGACTTCTGCAAAACCGCCAAACGAAAAATTGCCAAAAAATTTGTAATCACAAACAACCTTCACATAGCCTTTGTTGTTTGTCTATATTTATGTATATTTATTTGCTTGTATGACCCAATGTACGAATTCCTGCACATAACGGGTGATTTTTTTGAGGTTAGGATTTTCATGCATTAGTATTTGACAGATTACGTGGGATTTCAGACATGGTGTCAAAGAGAAAGATGCTCAGTATGCTTTGACATTTCATCATGAATAGACTTACTAACGAGCAACGCTTGCAAATCATTGAATTTTATTACCAAAATCAGTGTTCGGTTCGAAATGTGTTTCGCGCTTTACGTCCGATTTATGGTCTACATAATCGACCAAGTGAGCAAACAATTAATGCGATTGTGACCAAGTTTCGCACTCAGTTTACTTTATTGGACATTAAACCAACCACACGAATGCGTACAGTGCGTACAGAAGAGAATATTGCGTCTGTTTCTGAGAGTGTGGCTGAAGACCGTGAAATGTCGATTCGTCGCCGTTCGCAGCAATTGGGTTTGTGTTATTCGACCACATGGAAGATTTTACGCAAAGATCTTGGTGTAAAACCGTATAAAATACAGCTCGTGCAAGAACTGAAGCCGAACGATCTGCCACAATTCAGTGAATGGGCCCTAGAAAAGTTGGCAGAAAATCCGCTTTTTTATCGACAAATTTTGTTCAGCGATGAGGCTCATTTCTGGTTGAATGGCTACGTAAATAAGCAAAATTGCCGCATTTGGGGTGAAGAGCAACCAGAAGCCGTTCAAGAACTGCCCATGCATCCCGAAAAATGCACTGTTTGGTGTGGTTTGTACGCTGGTGGAATCATTGGACCGTATTTTTTCAAAGATGCTGTTGGACGCAACGTTACGGTGAATGGCGATCGCTATCGTTCGATGCTAACAAACTTTTTGTTGCCAAAAATGGAAGAACTGAACTTGGTTGACATGTGGTTTCAACAAGATGGCGCTACATGCCACACAGCTCGCGATTCTATTGCCATTTTGAGGGAAAACTTCGGACAACAATTCATCTCAAGAAATGGACCCGTAAGTTGGCCACCAAGATCATGCGATTTAACGCCTTTAGACTATTTTTTGTGGGGCTACGTCAAGTCTAAAGTCTACAGAAATAAGCCAGCAACTATTCCAGCTTTGGAAGACAACATTTCCGAAGAAATTCGGGCTATTCCGGCCGAAATGCTCGAAAAAGTTGCCCAAAATTGGACTTTCCGAATGGACCACCTAAGACGCAGCCGCGGTCAACATTTAAATGAAATTATCTTCAAAAAGTAAATGTCATGAACCAATCTAACGTTTCAAATAAAGAACCGATGAGATTTTGCAAATTTTATGCGTTTTTTTTTTAAAAAAAGTTATCAAGCTCTTAAAAAATCACCCTTTAATTACCCCCATCACGCGTTAACCTCCCTGGGCCGTCTTTTTACTTTATTATTTTTTGGTCGAACACGTAAAAATATTTACGGAAATCAGCAAATAGAGTCAAAAATTTCGTAAATATATTTATTTTGCAGCGCGCCTACGGTGCGAAAAGCCATGGGTCGAATTTTAATGGCAATTGCACATGGTAGTAATGTTGCTGCATGAATTATTTTCTATCTTTATAAAAACTTCAAGTCTTTAGCATAATGTGCGGATTTTTGTATACCATAGCATACATATAAGCGTTATGTGAAATTTTTGTTCATCAAAATAGTTTGAAATGTCATAAATAACTAAAAAAAAAAATACTTTAAGACAAGTATCTGTATTTTTCCTAAATTGATACCAATAACTACAAACGTATTTTCGCTAATTTAAAACAAATGATTATTTTTATAATTTGTTAAAATACAGAAATTTATTTGATGTTTAAAATTTTTAGAAAATACACTCAAAGGAAACGAAAATTTAATTAAGAAATACTGAAAGTATACATGTACTATATTATAAATTAAAAAAAAAATATTCAAATATAATTTACCAACAAAATTTTCGTTTTATGCACATCGATAAATGAAAGTCAAGGTTTCTGTTCAGTCAAAATATGTCGGTTATACGTCAATACAGCGAAAGAGTTACTCATACGCACCAGCTCACCGGGAAAAAACTTTTATTAATGTGCCCGTTCTAAGAAAATTACTTTTTTTTCAAAATATATTGATCTGTGTACTTAAATTATCACATTAAACCAGCCGTCATAAAAAAATCAACTTGCAAACCTGAAAACTTTTGATTTCATAAAATATTCCAATGGAAAAAATTGTTTGCAAATTTTTTTCTGGAACACTGCTCTAGTTAAATATCCTGCAGGAAAAACCCATTATCGATTTCATAAAATATATAAATGTTGTAACAAATGTTTTGCATGGAATATTTCAAAAGTCTACATTTGCTATCGCTCGATTTGCTCTTTCATTATGATATGCTACAACCGTCCATCCATTTTAATTTACAGTATTTTCTTCATTTAATAAAACTGGGCTTTGTAGTGGTCCAAACATGGCTTTTTTGCTCTATTTACGATATTTATATTTTAATATTCAAATTATTATTTTTCATTTACCAAAATTTATTAAAATATCTTGTGCCCTGAAAAATAGTTCGATTGAGTAATTTATCCATTGCTCATACAAATTCTTATTATGAATGATTTGAATCAAAATCTGTAAACATGAAAATTGAATTACTATTATTCATTAAATATAAAACCACATATTTTTGACGAACAAAGTTTACCCCTCATCATTAGATTATTTATTTCATTTGCATTCTGTTTTCAACAATTCTAAAATTGATTGTTGA
The DNA here is from genome assembly GCA_027475135.1 of Bactrocera correcta. Taxonomy (NCBI): domain Eukaryota; kingdom Metazoa; phylum Arthropoda; class Insecta; order Diptera; family Tephritidae; genus Bactrocera; species Bactrocera correcta. The sequence continues at coordinate 93,889,864 of CM050323.1, forward strand.
CTTGTTTGCGTCTCTAATTCATAAACCCATGTTTCATCGGCAGTTATAATAGTATCCATAAATGTGGGAACGGAATTCGCACGATCAATCATGTCCAAACACACCTGTTTACGGTACTCTTTTTTTTTTTTTTGAAATTCAGTTTTATCGGGACGTGCAAGAACGCTTTTCATACCCAAAATATCCAGCAAAATCATGCGAGCAAACTCTCAAGATATGTCGAACTCTCTTGCCATTTCCCTAACACTTGCCTGATGATTTGCAAACACCATATCGTATTTAATATTCTCATCAATTGAAGAGGTTCAAGGTCGTCCAGAACGAGGCATGTCTTCAACGATCTCTCTCTCCGAAGGTTTTGTACCACTCGCAGACTTGAGTTTTCAATAAATCTGAAATACCTTTTCCAACAATCGCAACGTTTCCGCACACGAAATTTGGTTAGAAATACAAAATTTGAGACAAATTCTTTGTTCGATATTTTTATTTACTGTAAAAATCGCAATGCACTGCTGAGGTATACCCTTAAACAGCTTCTGTAAACAAACTAGTTGACAGATCGGGCACCATTTGATATAATCTAAGAACAGTTCTACCAACCTAGCACAATACATTTTAATGATTCCTAGTACTTTTTTCCGTGTGAAAAACGTAGGACAATTTGTTAGAAATAAATTTTATAACTTAGTTTGCTTTCAATACAGTAATTTCTAGTTTTTCATGTTCAGGTATTAAGATTTTATTTGGGCTTTAAATTCATTCAATTAGGTATCTTATTATTATTTGGAATAACCATTTAAATTTTTGAACCCGAAAACGTCAGTAGAGCCGCTTAGCACTAAACTCCTTTCTTCAGTAAACAATATAGTATATTATTATTACATATTTTCGTGCATACTGACATCTACATCTTAGTAAATATATAAGCCTGACATGACTATACAGCCGACCATAGCACCATTAAATACATATGCATAATTAAACAATAAATAAGCCATTTTTTTAATGCTCTATTCCTCTTCTAATTTCCGAATGGTCTTCCTGCTATTATTACTCGTATTGTTATTGTAACAGCGTAATCATTGACAAATATGTGTCTGTAGTAAAAATATATTGATGATGTGATTAGCTGAATCAAGAAGGAGAAGTACATGACTAGTATACTAATTGGTAAACCACAAAATAGCAAATACATAAGAACCAGGATAGCAAGTGGGAGAACACCATCTGCCGTTTATGCTAATTAATTTAGCAAAAGTAATAACTATTATAATTAGTAGAAGGAAGCCTACTCATACAGGCTTGCCAACTGAACGTAAGCAACAGGAAATGACGGTCAACAGGCGTCAGAATGGTGCTTGCCTTACCATTTAAAAGTATCCGGCAGGTACACGGTGTGTACTTCCCTTGATATTTCTGATTACGTTTTGTAACTAGTGCAGGGAGATGGCTGTCCTAGTGGCAAATGGTGATATTGGATATACACAGAACAATGTAGGTACACGAATTTTAAATTATGTACGGTAAAATTCATTATTGTGTTTACAATTGAAAAGCATATATATGCTCAAGAAGAATTATTGTACAGTGGTGACAGTTCTGGAAATTTATTTTCGTATTCGTTATTTATGCGTATTAAAAAACATGTTCTGATTCATCATATAGTAATCCACAGCACTAACTGATGTCTTATTAAAAAAGAACTGAAGAATTTGGAATGAAGAACTTTCTATTCCATAGATATTTAAGAACAACACTTATAAGTATACAATTAGTTTTGAGTATGCAATAAGTAGAATTTTTGTTATTTGTTGGCACGGCTGACGTAGAAACTATTCATGGAAATATCACTGTCAATACAATTTTATTCTAATCGAAGAAATTGTGAATAATATTTTGAATACCCTATTTATTAAAATATTATTCTATTAGATTCTCTTTAAATCAGTGTCGGTCGCTTGTATTTCTTTTCATTCTACCAGTATACTGGTTCTAGCAGTGGTGACTTACTATCAGTATCTCCCTATCAACTCCAGTTACAGACTTCCTGACTGTTGCAGCGTCTTCTAAGCCGAGGTTTCAGCCATTAAAGTAGCAGAAGTTCTACTGCTCCGAAATGCAGCCTCCTGCAGAGAAGTGACCATCCATTCAGATAACAGAGCGGCAATGCTAGCTTTGAACTCATTAACAGTAGGTTCAGAGTTGGTCAAAAATGTGTAACCTCTCTATCAATAGAATCGAGTGTCTTTGTGATAAGACTGGCATGGGCGCCAGACCACAACAGAATAGCAGGAGCTTATGAGCTAGCAAGCAAAAACCATCCTATAACCGCTATCCCGTGGGCTCTCTAGATCAGCCATCTTACCTAACCTAACCAGGATGAGTTAATTTTCTAAATAAGACAAATTTAAAATTATTATTTTAATCCTTCAAGCCGCTTTTCAAGTGTTCATCATAAACATTTCAAAAATTTCCAACTTGGGAGTTGTATCGATTTTGCCTTTTCTCGACCCTGATGAAAATAAAATCCAAATATTATTAATGAACAACCATTAAATACACCTAAATTGACAATTTGGTGTGGTTATTTTTCTGCTGGGATCATTCGACCACTTCTTTGGGGTTATTTGAAGTCCTTGGCCCTTAGCAATAAACCAGACTCTCTGTTAGCTTTAGTCAATATTGAAAGTGCTGTTTATGACACACCACTTCATTTAGCAGAAAAAGTACTTGTAAATTGGGTTCATCGCATTCGGTTCAGAAGTCGTGGTAGTCACTTGAATGATGTTATATTCAAAACTTCATTGTATTGAATGTACTTCACATTAAAATTTAAAAAAAAAAAGAATTTAATTTCCTTAACAATTCGTGTGTTTTGTTTTTTAAGAAATGATATCAGTTTTATTTGAAAATCCTGCATTTAGTGCCGGAGGATGGAGTCATGTGTAGAAGTTCACTCAAGTTAGGAAAGTTCTCTGATCGCCATTCACTTGGGAGTGGCCAGAAACGATTCTTTTACATATGACTCAAGCTGCTCACGATTTCCGGTCTTTGACCAAGTATCCTCTGGGTAGCCTAGGAACATCCGTTTGAAGGCGAGCTAATGTGAGAAGGCGAAATATTCCCTATTTAGGGTTGTGCGCTGGGTTTGGGACCCGCCACGAAAAAAAAAAACAACCCCAATGAAAAACAACAACAAGCCTCGGATGAGTGACCCCCCTTTTGATGACGACCATTGCAAACGAATTAAGGACTACGAATTAAGGGCATGCACCTGGAAAGTCCGGTCCCTTAATTGGGAAGGTGCCGCTGCCCAGCTGGTTGATGTCCTCGTGAAAGTAAAGGCTGACATCACCGATCGTGATTGGCGACTTTAACGCCAGAATGGGCAAAGAAGGTATCTTTGGCACTACGGTCGGTAAATTCAGCTTCCGAGAGGAAACATCCCCAAATGGGTTGAGGCTGATCGACTTTGCCGGCGGCCGAAATATGGTTATCTGTAGTACTAGATTCCAGGATAAGAAGATTCATCAAGCTACCTGGCAGTCTCCGGATCGAAGAATAACAAACCAGATCGATCATGTTGTGATAGACGGAAGACACGTCTCCAGTGTTTTAGATGTGCGTGGCCTCCGAGGTTCTAACGTCGACTCGGACCACTATATTGTTGCAGCCAAAATTCGCACCCGCCTCTGTGCAGCAAAAAACGCACGCCAACAAACACAAGGAGTGTTCGACGTCGAGAAGCTGCAATCACAACAGACAGCCGAACGATTTTCTACTCGGCTTGCGCTCCTGCTCTCTGAGAGCACTCGTCAACAACTCGGTATAAGGGAACTGTGGGACGGCATTTCAAACTCCTTACGTACAGCTTCAACCGAAACCATTGGTTTTCGGAAAGTGCAAAAGAACAGCTGGTACGACGAGGAGTGCCGTGTCGCAGTGGAGAGAAAACAGGCTACCTACCTCGCAACGCTACGATCGACCACAACACGTGCGGGATGGGAAAGATACCGAGAGTTGAAGAGGGAAGCAAGACGCATTTGTAGACAGAAAAAGAAAGAGGCCGAAATGCGTGAGTACGAAGAGCTTGATAAGCTGGCCGACAGGCGTAATGCTCGAAAATTCTACGAAAAGATGCGGCGGCTTACAAAAGGTTTCAAGACAGGAGCATACTCTTGTAGAACCCTCCCAGGTGATCTAGCCACCGATGCCCAGAGCATACTTAAATTATGAAGGGAACACTTCTCCAGCCTGCTGAATGGCAGTGAACGCACTACTCCAGGAGAAGGCGAACCCGATACCCCAACGATGACGATGGAGCAGACGTTCCATTGCTCGAACATGAAGAAGTTCGAATAGCAATTGCCCGCCTGAAAAACAACAAAGCGGCAGGGGCTGATAGATTGCCGGCCGAGATATTCAAACATGGCGGCGAAGAGCTGATAAGGTGCATGCATCAGCTTCTTTGCAAAAAATGGTCGGACGAAAGTATGCCCAACGATTGGAATTTAAGTGTGCTATGCCCAATCCACAAAAAAGGAGACCCCACAATCTGCGCCAACTACCGTGGGATTAGCCTCCTCAACATCGCATATAAGGTTCTGTCGAGCGTATTGTGTGAAAGATTAAAGCCCACCGTCAACAAACTGATTGGACCTTATCAGTGTGGCTTTAGACCTGGTAAATCAACAACCGACCAGATATTCACAATGCGCCAAATCTTGGAAAAGACCCGTGAAAGGAGAATCGACACACACCACCTCTTGGTCGATTTCAAAGCTGCTTTCGACAGCACGAAAAGGAGCTGCCTTTATGCCGCGATGTCTGAATTTGGTATCCCCGCAATGATATTGATATCATCGGCCTCAACACCCGCGCCGTTAGTTCCGCTTTCTCCAGACTGAACAAGGAAGCAACGTAAATGGGTCTGGCAGTGAACGAGGGCAAGACGAAATATCTCCTGTCATCAAACAAACAGTCGTCGCACCCGCGACTTGGCTCTCACGTCACTGTTGACAGTCATAACTTTGAAGTTGTAGATAATTTGCCGATGAGTCGACGTTACGAGTTTTCGAGAGAAAGATTTATGGTCCTTTGCGCGTTGGTCACGGTGAATATCGCATTCGATGGAACGATGAGCTGTACGAGATATACGACGACATTAACATAGTTCAGCGAATTAAAAGACAGCGGCTACGCTGGCTATGTCATGTTGTCCAGATGAATGCAAACACTCCAGCTCTGAAAGTACCCGCCGCGGAAAGCAGAGGAACAGGAAAACCTCCACTCCGTTGGAAGCACCAGGTTGAGAAGGACCTGGTTTCGCTTGGAATGTCCAATTGGCGCCACGTTGCGAAGGGAAGAAACGACTGGCGTGCTGTTGTTGACTCGGCTATAATTGTGTAAGCTGTGTCTACGCCAGTAAAGAAGAAGAAGTGCCGCTTTATTATTAAAATCTCAAAGTAACTTTATACTTGTTAAATTTTTGAATAATTTTACAGTTCATACATTAGTGGAACGACTACAGCTGCCAGTGATCGTCGGCAAACAAACTTGCGACAATTGCAAATGCCGTGAAGACGAGCTGCTGTCTGTTTTAATATTGGACAGAGCAGAGCGCTCGATGTTCCAGACTTCGAATAATTGTTTGATTAAGTGACATGAGGGAAAAAAACAACATGAGGGAAATAACAAACTTACATACATACAGCAATGGACACATAAATATCACACGTGTCGTCGAATAAGAAAACATTTACTTATTCCTTAAGTTTATTACTTACGGATTTAAAGAGGGATGCGTTTTATTTTAAAAATCATTCACTTTAATACTACTAAAACACTAAAACAATAAATATTTTATTATCGTCAAAAAAAAAAGACAAAAACAACAATATTTTACATGACAGCTGGGACACATATATGGCACAATCTGAAAAGGGGTTTAAAAAAAGTACAGAAATTTATAAAAATTATTTAAAAATTTGAAAAGATTGTTCATTTCGTTAGTATTTTGTAGTATATCCATAATTTTTAATCATCCGCTCACATCTTCGCTGTATGCTGTACACCTGTTCTTGACTACGTTCCTTTGGGATTGAGTACCAAGGCTCTTCAATTGCAGCCCATTAATAATCACAATTTTTTAATTTATTGCTTGCTGTCATTCCATAAATTTCCTATTGGTTTCAGATCTGGGTTTTGCACAGACCACTTATAAATTATAAATTTTTTTTTGCCGAGACCTTGCTTTACTACCTTTGTGGTGTGCTTCGGATCATTGTTTTGCATAAATGTCCAGTTTATGGGCATGGATAGAAATACAAATAGCTCCATTTTATTTTTCAGTATATCCAAATACTAAAACTGGTCCATTTTACTGTTTATTCGAACAATTGGCACGATGTCATGCCATGAAAACACGCCCCAGACCATGGTACTTCCACCACCGTGCTTAATGGTTTTTTGGGTATACCTAGGTCTAAGGGATTGACCTCGTGGATTAGGTACAATTGTTTTTCCAACTGGAACCTTCCTATTCATCTTGGTTTTGTAGCTCACAAACACATTCTTCGAAAATTGTGCTGGTTTGTCTCTGTGGGCCTTTTCAAATGCCAGTCGAGTTTTGATGTGGAGTTTTGACAGGAGTGGTTTCTTACTGGTAATTTGTCCAAAAAGTTAAAATGCGTTGAGTCGTCTTCCTACAAGCTTTCTGGGCATTAACTTCGATCATAATTTCCCGGGCTGTCTTAAAAGGACCCACTTGGCTCTTCCGTACTGTGTTTTCGTCAACACTAATATCACTTTTACGTGGTCCTGGTTTTCTTGATACCTTTTTATTGACACAATCTGTTTTGTTGCATAAGGAGCATTTTATAAAAATTTTGGAGAGTAATGTGCTTTTTCTGCAATTTTGGCAGGATCTTTTCCTGTTTTGCTGACATTGGACATTAGGACTCTCTTTTCCGGCGTGAAATGCTTTCTACTTCTCATTTTAATGAAATATCGATGAAATAATTATATATTCGCAGAATTAAATTAAAAACATGACAGAACCTCACACAAAATTCCAAAAAAAAAAAAACTGCGAACTTTAAAATGTGCTATTTATGTGTCCACCTCAAATCAACACAATACGCAATAAAATTGTCGCGTACAAAATTTAATAGTAAATA
>CM050323.1:93898041-93966442 GCA_027475135.1 Bactrocera correcta
CAAATATATTCTTTTGACTCATTTTTAGTTAATGAAAAAATTAACTCGCGAAAAAGTACGCAATATGCGCACTAATTATAACAAATCAAAGGAGTGGGAAGGGTCGACAGGCGCAGGAAGTATGGAAGGCGACACAATAAAAAGTGAATTCTGTTAAGGAAATCTCTTTTTTGTTTTAATTGTGACCATTATTTTTTTCTATAGATACTTTAAGAAAAATGTGTTTTTTCTACGAAGAGTTGGACGATATTTTCGGCAGCAGATTAAATTGTTCTGCAGTAGTGGAAGACAGGTTGGTGACGCTGTTAGAAAGCGATTCTACAAGTCCATCGGGAGCAGAATGTGTGGTTGAAGCGGGCAGTTCAGTTGAAGCTGAAGAATTACAAAGTCCTCCGTTGAACGATAATGTGTGCACTCGAAGGCAGAAAGGAATATATTCCAGAAATAAGGAAGCAAAAGCTTAAGATGGATGTTGCAGCAAGGGAAAGGGAAATGTCAATCAAAGAAAAAGAATTAGAGTTAAAAGAAAAATAAATAGAATTAATTGCAAGAAAAAACGTTAACTTCGGTTGCACGGAAGCTAAATCCCCTTTCCCCAGGTGCATTTCTGTTAGTAACTATGTGTCCAGTTTGTATAGAAGCTATATGCTACAGTAACCCGTTCTGAACAAGTTTTTTAGAGATTAGATTGTTGCGTTAAAAATAATCTATACCAAATTTCGTGAATATATCTTATCAAATGTGAAAGTTTTCCATACAAGCCCTTGACTCCGATCGCTATATGCTATAGTTAACCGATCTGAACAATGAAAATAATCTATCCCAAAATTTTTTGTGAAGATACATTGTCAAATGTGAAAGTTTTCCATATAAGAACTTGATTCCGATCGTTCAGTTTATATGGCAGCTATATGTTATAGTGGTCTGATATCGGCTGTTCCGACCAATGAGCAGCTTCTTGAAGAGAAAATGACGTTTGCAAAATTTCAAAAGGACATCTTAGGAGAGGTTGGCAATGGAAGAGCTTAGGCTAAAATATAAATAATTTTACAATGCACTACATTTTTAGTTCACTTTTGTTATGAATTTATTTTTATTATTATGTAATTTTTTTAAGTTTTAAATGAAGTTTTTGTGTCATAAGTTTTGTTGTGATATTAACAGTTAGTGCATTTTGAAGAATACGAAAATAAAATGATAAATGTACCTAACCCAAAATAAAAAAACCAAAGTCAAAAATATAGTTGGATTATAATTAAGCAAAATAATAATGCATTTTTATTAACTTGTATGATTAAAGAACAAATGCATATACATATGCGCATAAATGTTAAATATTTTGATTTTGTATATAGCGAAGCAAGCAATTTCTCATATTATTTTCTGATGATAAAGGGAAGGGAATTGAGGCATCAAAACTTCATTGCTGTTTTCATTATCTATATCGAAACAGATTAACATGTTGTGAAGAATACAACACACCATAATTCAATCTTGCATTCCTTCTTATTTGACGTTGAAAGCATTCTAAATTTAAGCTCCTTTAAACTACCGAATTTCTCTTTAAAAAGACCAAAACAATTCTCAATTCGTACACGGTATTTGGAAACATACGCGTTGAATTTCTTTCTTCTTTTCTATGTTCAACACTGTTTTGCTTTCAATAGCTTCGTCTCCTTCGTCATCTGGCAAAGTATAAATATTTGTATTTAATGAAGAAATGTATGCAAATACTCACTTGATTCAACTTCTAATAGAGCCGATGCATGATTTTCATATAAAGAAGCTACAATTTTGTTTTTTTGACTTTCTCGTGGCATTTCTGTCTTCTTAATTTTTCACTATCAGCTGATTAAGTGTAGAAATATGACAAAATATGACATACAACAGTTAAGGGTGCTCACAAGTGTCGTATTTTTTAAGAATATTAAAATATGACATAAGACATACAACAAAGCTTGTGAATTGCCTAAATACTTTTCTGGTTGTCAAGGCAGAAGTAAGCAGTACGAGGGCTGCTATATATATTTCTAGCCTAATAATGAAACTAGGAATATTTATCAACGGAAATGGTTTTATTGTTTTTCAAAATATTCTCCATCAAGATTTATACACTTTTGCATGCGTTCAGACCAATTTTCGTAGCACTTTTTCCACTCCGATTGAGACACCTTCAAAACATGGTTTTTGAATGCTTCAACAGCAACTTCTGGCGACGAAAATTTTTGACCACGCATTATTTTCTTGATGTGTGGGAAGTGGGAATAAAAAGAAGTCATTGGGTGCCAAGTCAGGGCTGTACGGCGGATGACCCATTAATTAGACATTTTGGCCGGTCAAAAAGGCGCTGGTTTGAGATGATGTGTGAGAGCTCGCATCGTCATGGTGCACAATGATTCGTCTTTTCTTTTCCGTTTTTCGAATTTCTCCGAAGACTTCAGGCAAACAAATGGTGTTGTACCACTCAGAATTGACCGTCTTACGTTGCTCAAGCGGAACAGTCGCCACATGACCAGTTTTGCCGAAGAAACAGTCGACCATTTACTTCGAAGTGCTTCTTTAACGAACAACTTTCGTTGGATTTGGCTCGTCTTGGAAGACCCACACGGTCGATTGCTGTTTTGTTTCGGGCTCATACGCATAGATCCATGATTCGTCACCTGTGACGATCTTATAAACGTCTTTTGAAGCACCGCGATCGTATTTTTTCAGCATTTCTTTACACCAATTCCCACGACCCTTTTTTTTGAGAGATTGTAAAATTGTGCGGGATCCAACGAGAACAAACCTTTTTTACGGCCAGGTGTTCATACAATATAGAATGTATGCTAGTGGGAGAAATGCATAGGCATGCCTCTCTCTGGAAGTATGGTACATGACGGTCTTGCATTATCAGTTCACGTACGGCGTCGATTTTTTCTGGCACAACGGCTGTTTTTGGACGACCTTCACGGAATTCGTCTTTGAGCGAGCGTCGGCCACGATTGAATTCGTTGTACCAGTTTTTCACAGTGCTATAGGATGGTGTTTCATAGCCATATAAAGATTTTAGTTCATCGATGCACTCTTGTCGTGATAATCCACGTCGGAAGTTGTGAAAAATGATCGCACGAAAATGTTCACGAGTTAATTCCATTTTTTGGCCGAGTTGAATTTTTTAATTCCCTGTAAATAAAACAATTCACTATTAAATGACAAAACGTTCTGAGTGATGTTATGCTAAAAAAGGTCAAACTTTCCAATGGAAATGTCAGATTGCACCTGGCAACACTTAATTCATTCACATAAATAAATAATTAGTGCCAAATTTGTACGGTCGTGTATTGTGATATGCCTTAGGAAACTACTCAACAACAATTTCTTTATACAATGCATTTGTCACGTTTCATTCAGTCATTTAATACGGTCAATCATGCATTCGTATAGATATTTCCGTTTCCATCTATTCGGTAGAGTCATTTTTATGATTGAAAATTCATATTTGTATAAGAAAGTGTGTGCATTCGTTCGCCACTTTAAGCCCATAAACTTGAAAATGGTTTAGTGGAACAGCAGTCTGCAGCTTACTATCTTTTATTTTTCTCCAATTTGTTGCTACAAATTTTCTACTGCGGTGCTTTTTCAATGAAAGAACAGTACAATAAATCTTCTGACCTGTTTTTGTCTTAAAATTTCTGCTATTTTTTGTCGCCCTTTCACTGCATTCACATGTGGTAGTTTCTCCTTTTTGCTTTTCTCACATTGTGCTCGATTGTATGCAGCTTACATATATCGTTTACGATGCTTTCGATATTTTTTTCTGAACAATAAATTTTACACATACACATGCCATACATCTATTCTAGTACAAAAAGTTTATACCCATAAAAATATGACAGTCTATCTCACCCCAAATTTTTTGCTCCTGGCTATTTTTTCAGACTTTTTCCGAACAACTTTCGAGGATGTAATGGGGGATTCAAACAAAGATACGTTTTCTAATAACCTTTTTTTGGCAGATCTGGCGAGAGTCGTGTCAAGCCGTCATTTTACTTTTGTTGAGTAGTGTTAGGCATTTGCAAATCGTTCAACTTTATTACGAAAGTTCACGTTATGGTCAACATAATCGGCCTAGTGAGTGTACTATTCGCAACACCATCACCCATATTGAAACCCAGCATTCACTATTGGATAAATAATGGTTTGGTGTGGTTTGTAGGCCAGTAGAATCATCGGTTCATATTTCTTCAAAAATTATGGCGGTAAGAACGTAACCGTCAATGGTACCGCTATCACGCTATGATAACTGACTAATTGATGCCCAAAATTGAATCTAGTGATATCAGCGACATTTGGTTTCAGCAAGACGACGTCACTTCCCACATATCGCATCAATCAATAAATTTGTGAAGAGAACACTTCGGTGAGCAGAAAATTTCACGTTTTGGGCCGGTTGTTTGGCCACCAATATCTTTTTTTTTCCTGTGTAGATATGTAAAGTCTATAGTCTTTGCTAATAATTCCGCTTAGAGTCAGGCCTTGGAGCAAAACATTACGCATGTCATTCGGCAGTTAGCAGTCGAATTGCTCGAACAAGTCATACAAATTGGACTCAACGGATGAACCATCTAAGACGTAGCCGCGGCCAACGTTTGAAAAATATAATCTTTTAAAAATAAATGCCATAGAATGTATTTCTGTACTAAAAGTAAGAAGCAAATAAAGCAAAGCCACATATTTTCTTTTCCAACTAGCTTCTACTCATCACCAAAGGCTAAAGTAACAAATCAATTGAAAAGTTGTTGAGCTACCATATTTAAACACTTTTTTTGGGCAAATCCGTGTTTTTATCAAACAAAGTTTCCTCTGATTATAGCGACCTTCCAACTATTAGATACAATATTTTAGTATGATTTGTTAGTTGCTTTCAAATCTCAGTTTCGGTAATCACCTCTTCATTCGACGAAAATTTCATCCCAGCAATGCATTCTATTATGATCTGAGAACAGGAAATAGAACTGGAAAATACGTTGAATACGGAAGCATTTCGAAGCCCAATTTATGGATTTTTGCCATCTTTTTCACTAACCTCTCCTCTCTTCAAACGGTGCACTATGTAATAAGCGTGAATGATATGATATACATATTCAGTTGATATCTTTGGAGTGCCTGCTTTTTCGACAAACTTCACTTTATTGTCAACTTAAATTATTTTGTGGTTTTTTGATGTTTTCGTCAGTAACAACCGCCTTTGGGCATCCATACCGTTTACTGTATTTTTCTTATCAAAAACTTATATTTTATCAACATGTGAAATTCTTTTTATACATTTTTGTTCACAATAACCTAAGTCAGTGGAGTGAAATCATACAAATCACAACATAATTGACAAATTTATACACGCGCCTTTGAATATTAGTTGTAACTAAAAATCATATGAATTTATCTATAGTTAGTAACTCTATCTATATGGCAGGCCAGGAACTTTTCGATTGATCTATAAAATATCAGAACACTTACGACTCAACATGGGAGCCTTTTAGTGCACTGAAAATAGCATCCTTAAAGAAGCTGCCTTTATACCTAAGCGACTCCTTTAATCTGCTCTTGGAGAAAATAATTCAAGTTGCAGAACCAAATAGAGAAGTAGCCATCTTCTAAGAGTTTACAGCTGCTGGCGGACGCCGATGAAATAGAAATCTTTGGCTTTAACTTTGCTGAATGCAAAGTTGCCGAAAATTACTTGTAACAAAAAAGTACATATGGAAATTGGTTTGTTGGCATATGACAGTAAATTGCAGAAAAGTGACTTATTTAGGCCCCATTTGCGTTGTTCTGTTTTTTTCTTTTTTAACCTAAAACTTAACCTTCTACTAACTCCAGACTCTTCCATAGAACCACCTAATAAGTAAAACTTAATTCGTGGGAGTGATAAAACATTCAATGCACTCTGAACACTACGGACAATTCGGACTAATGCACTGGAATCTGAACAGGTAGCTTCTATAGAACCCATGTCCACTTAGTATTTGGCTTAGATGTAAATCCAAGTACCCATGTTGTCTGTCGATCCGGGAATGGATATCCGGTATGGTATTGAGTCTACTATTACTCCCAGATATTTTAGGTGTGGCTGTGACTGAATCTCGCACTCCTCTCGCCTCGAAGATACTGGCATAACACGGATACTGACAGGCGTGGCCGACCCCAGAGTAGCCGTTCTGCAGAAAATATTGCTGCTGTTGCCGAGGATGTCATGGGAGCGCCGTCGACTTCGACCAAACGACGTCCCACGCAAATGGGTATCAGTCGACGATGTTTACAGCGAATTTTGGTACAAGATTTGAAGATGTTTCCGATATCCACACGGTGCATCAGCTGTTAGCTGCTGACCGCCAATCGCGTCTAACGCAAACCATCGGTAATCACCACCAAGAGGAAGATGATTTTTCATAAAAAATAATCATGAGTGATGAGGCCCATTTCCATCTTCGCTGCTACGTAAATAAGCAAAATTTACCACGAAGAGCCATTACACTCGCTCAAAGTCTCTGTATGGTGTGCTCTTTTCGCTGGAGGAGTCATCGGTCCTTTTTTAAGGTGAGCGCTATAGAGTAATGATCAACGAGTTCTTTTTGCCGCAACTTGACGAATTGGGATTGGAAAACATGTGGTTCCAACAGGACGGTGCAACGGTACACACTGCATGTGCCACAACCGATATGCTGAAGGATGCATTTTCCCGGCGCCTAATCTCCCGTTTTGGAGATTTGCACTAGCCAGCAAGATCGCCTGATTTGACTTCTCCAGACTTCTTTTTGTGGGGCTTTTTGAAGTCGCAGGCCAAGAAGCCTCGGACTCTTGCAGCTCTTAAAGACTATATTCGTCAAGAATGTAAGGACCTATCGCCGGAAGTTCTGGCCAAGTTGATGGAAAATGCCATAAAAAGAGCTCAAATGACATTTCAACTGTGACAGCGGCCAATTACATGATATCATGTTCTCGATTTAATGTAAAAAAAAAAATTATAAAACCCTATAAAAATAATCCACAAGCAGAATCAAAGTTTTTCATTTTTTTTAATTACAGCCAAACAACATCGGAAGATCTATTTTCAGTTCAATCACAAGATCTTTGTAATTGTCAGCTTCCACATTCCCATGAAAAATTTAACAACGCCTTTCATAGAACTTCAGGGTGTTTCAGTTTTATTGAGCATTTCCTCAAATGTTTCATCCTTCATCAGTTCCCTTATTTGCGGATCCACAGATATGCCCTCCTTTAATTTTTGCTTCACTGACTCTTAGAAATTTTTATTTCAGATACAAGAACCCTTCCATTTCTATCCATTGCCGTAACAAATGCTTCAATTAACCCAATTTAATATGGAAAAGGTGGTAGTAATACCTTTTTAAGATCAACTAGATGTTCATTGGTAACGTTTTTTTGTCCCGGAGTGAGTGTCTGACGTACTGGCCACTGCTCGGAGTGGTCGTGTGAATTTGTTGAATAGCCAGAAGTTACACGATGGAAAATCAGGCGAATGTGGTGGTTACGGCACGGTATTAGTTGAAAATGTGGCGAAATGATCAGGAATAACCAATGCAGTATGACATTTCAGATTTGACTTCAGGGTATCAAACTGCATTAGAAACACCTTAGAATTTTCATGCCAAAATTTGTATGTCTACCAGTGTAATTGGTGATTTGCCACTGATTTCTAATGCAAGCTACAGGAGGAAGTCTTCAAAATATTATATTGAGGCAACGGGAGGAGCATAGCAGCTAACAAAGTATTTCCCTCGTATATTTGCCCATGCCCAAAATTTATGACCTCCGGAGCGAGATATAAGTGGTTGCCCTTTACATGACCATATTGCAGATCTGCCAGATATGTGTGTGGTCTGGGTGCTTTCCGAACGCTGGGAGTATTGGTCTCTTAGTAAGGCGGCATCAATATTTTTTTCAAATGCCTTGTCAATGCCAATGTCTTGTGCCGCTGCGCAATGATTTAAATTTAAATTTGTATAAACCTGTGCATTCATACAAACGTATAAATTTTCTAATGCCCCTGCGGTGCGAAACGCCATAGGTAAAATTTTTATTTTAATGACATATAGCAATGAAATTCCTGGTTATATTATTTCACGCAGTACTTGAGTATCCAAAATACGGTAGTAACATCTCACAAACTTTACTAATTTCATTAATTCATATTAAAAAGTAGAATTCAGTTTATTTTTTGCGAGGATAAGAAAATTACTGTCGCTTAATTTTTCTGTTGTAGCTTTTATTGAATCTAAATTTTCTTCATATTTCTTTTCATTTCATTTCATAGTATATTGGTTCTACTTCCTGAACCATAAGAGCCTCCGGAGGAACCTTCATAATATCGACGAAGCATAGTAAAAACCGCTTGGAGCTAGCAATTCAGAAAGCCGGCGAAAGACAATACGGCTTTATGAAAAAGAAGTCTACCACTGATGCACTAAACAATGTAGTTGACATTGCAGAATGCGTAATAAGTGACAAACGATGGAAAGACGGGAAAAAAATATTGCGCAAAGTGGGCAAAATGAGCAATCAAAGCTCGGTATGATACATATTTTGAAAATAGGCGACTATCATTCGATACTGATGAAGGCTCCAAGAGCCACTCCATTTCGAGTAGAGTACCGCAAGGCTCGGTTCTAGGCCCATTTTTATGGAACTTAATGTATGATGGGCTGCTAAGGGACACCAACCAAAAGCCGTTAAATTAATTGCACACGCAGACGACCCTATTGGGGTAGTAGTGGCTAAGCACCTAAATGACCTTCGGAGCAAAATACTAAAACGATAGTTCAGATACGTATCATTTTAAAATTATCCGTAAATTGGAATAGTCGCTCCGTACAACATGATACTTATAAGTATTGAGGTCTTTTACTGAGGAAAATAATAATAAATTTCCCAGTACACAGCTCGATAAAAAAAAATACAAATTGATATTTATTTATTTATTTATTATTACAATAACGCCAATCGGCAATATACATTAAGAGAAACAAATAAAAATGTAGGTAGAAGGTAAAAGTGTATATGCAGAGTACTATGGTGATGGTTTCTGGTTGTGGCGGGCAGCAAATGGAGTCCTTGGTTAAACAAGCAGATGTTTCTTAGTATTGTCTATGAAGGCAGAGTATGTACCTCCGTAGAAGTCAATCACACCTTGAAAAGAATTGACAGATTTGGCCAGTCTATTCAGAGGACCGTTGATCACATAATTTTTCTTGGAGTTAGAAGTTTTTAGTAGACGATTACGTCTAAGTAAAGTGCCTACTGGGGCAAATTCAAAGCAGCCAAGAATGTCTGGAGCATCAATAACCGAATAACGACCTTCTTGAAAATGATTTGCTTCATAAACATCTGTTGCTAACAACTTGACACATTTATTAGCTACCCAACTGAATGCCTTTCATAAAATGGCAATGCGCGCGAAAAATGAAGCAATAGCAAACTGAGAATCTTTTGTTGACGTAACAAATATATTGAATTTACAAAATCTCAGTCACAAACTTTCAACATTTTACAAAATAATGCCATTAATGTCCGATCGTCAACAGGAATTTGCCACATAATTACCAGCGTGTAAAGTGGCACTTACTAAGCCATATTCTTCTTAGTGGTCTTTTTCTGTACGTATTCGGCTATCTGTTTTAATTTACACAATTAATATTGCTTTTCTGTGTGTTTACGTGAAAACGTGTAGTGGTAATTGGTTAATATTTCCATGTACATACATAAATAGTGGGTAGTCGAATTTTGTAAATAGATATCGTTGCAGTCGTATATATCATGTACTACTGCTGAAGTAATTCAATTTAAAAAGCAAACGATGGTTCCACTTATAACGCAACGAATTTAATTAAAAAAAAAAAAAATATGTGAGAACTGACAATGTCTTTCGTCAGCCTGGAAGGGATCGTCGAAAGAGAACGAATCAATAACAAGACGCGGTTTTAGTGCTAATATCTTTGAGGGACCGCTTAAGAACCACTTCAGAAATTGCTGGAGGGCTTAAAGATGCTCACCAAATAAAACTTACTGTCAAACGTCAATTGAAAGAAAAAGATTTGAATAACCGAAAAACTGTAAATACTCGTACTACGATTTTTACACCTAAAATGCGTCTCAACCGTCTAAAATAGTGAAAGGAGACAACAAGTTCTCATTCAAAGTTATGGTTACAGCAAGAAGTCAAATATTTACTATGTATTATACACAAATGACACCACCACTGAGATTTTTCCTTTTTGTTAATTATTAAAACACAAATTGTAATTACTACAATTAATAAAGGTCAAGTATGCACAGCCGGTGAGCGACGGAAAGGAAGGCAACAGGAAAAGACTGTCAACAGGCGTCACAGGGGTTCTCTTTTTGCAAAACGTGGTAAGAGTATCCGGTAGACAAGTTGTGCGTGTTTCCGCCGTTATTTTGTTATAGTAGGAGAAAGCAGCGAACGCCGGAGTATGAAACTTTAATCCGCTAAATTTAGCCTACTGTCAACTTATATCTCTCTCGCGGAACCACCAAATTAAGTATTATTCATAGTGCTTCCATGAATGTTTTTCTATTTCGTTTTTTATTTTTCACTACAAACAGAGGGAGATTCTACTGTCCTAAAAGGGTTATGGAGTAACTAGTGAGCCGAGTAGTATAATAGGACTAATGAATGGTAAATTCGGGGAGACGAAAATTAATATTAACTTAATGTATTGAGATCATTTAGGCATACTATATTAAGCTTATCATTGAGAGAAGGATATACCCAGATTAAAAACATGTCTACGTTAGTGATACAGAGTCAATCACATTTGCATGAATTACACGCTTGTTGAACTTACAAATATAATAAAACTAATGGAGAGTGAGTCGGATTATGTTAGGATAAAAATAAAAGTCGAACCATAAATATGCTTCAAATTTTATATTACACTATTATAATGATTTTATTCTCACACAGTATGCAACAGTTGAAAATTGATTTTGGTGGTTTTATTTTCGCGCAGGTATATGTATGTATATAAATATAAAGTTCTACGAGTACAAAAATTGTGGGTTATTATAACTGTTTGAGGCGTTGTAAACGTGAGCTTGTGGGCTATCAAAATATGTAAGCAGGACCACAGCTAAACTTTGGTGAAAATATTCACAATATGTCGAATGCAGACATATCAAAAACTATGCATTGTTGTCACTGGAAACTAAGCCGCAATAAGCCATAAAAATATTTCGTTACAAGCTAACGAACGAAGGATGAATTTTTGCACAAAAATTGTAAAATATGGAAATATCATAGTACATGGAAATATGTAACATAGTAGGGCCTACGAGTACGATAGTATACGAGTATATGCTAGATTCGTGCAGTAAAATGTAAAGCAGGTTCACGTAAGTGTGTACAATAATATACAAGGTTTGTCGCAAAAGAAACAGAACATTTTAAATATAACTGTTTCTCGTGGCGCCACCTATTGGTGGGTATATGAAATAAAAAGCTTGATCTCTTGTTGACATTTCGTAAACATTTTAAGACAATTAGATAACTACAATCGATGTTATCGATCAAAATGTGACAGCAGCTCGGTGGTCATCGGTCGTAAAATGCATTTTGAAGAGCAAATATTAAATTTTGTTTTAAACTTGGGAAAACGTTTACTGAAACATTTCAAATGATGAAAAAAGTTTGCTGTGATCAGTGCCTATCCTGTAGTAATATGCATGAGTGGTTTAAGCGATTCCAAGAAGGTCGTGAGGACCTCTGTGACGATCAGAAGTCACCAAAAAAGTCGTCTTCAGAAGTCAAAAATAAAGACAATGCTGATTTGTTTTTACGATTCCGATGGTATTGTACACTGAGAGTTCGTCCCAACTGGCCAAACGATTCATGCTGTGTTTTACCTTAGTGTTAAGAAGCGTCTTTTTGCACGCATTCGTCGTGATCGACCACAATACCATGAGGCAGGGTCCTGGCGCCTGTTGAACGATAATGCGCCGTGTCATCGGTCGACGCTTGTCACTGATTTTTTGACAAAAAACTTCATATTAACCATTAATCACTCACCTTCTTCACCTGATCTGGCACCCTGTGATTTTTACCTATATGAAAAACTTCATTTGCCCATGAAAGGACACTGGTTTCGGGACATTTCAGCTATCCAAAAGGCGACGACCGATATTCTCAAGAGCATTCCAAAAAATGACATTAAACACTCATTTGAAATGCTAATAGGCCCAAGGCACAAGGAAACTACTTTGAATAAAAAAATACAAATTTTGAAAAATATTAATTTTTTGTTTCTTTTTTTTTTAATAGAAGAAGATAGTCTCTTGTTCAAGAAAAAGAAAATAAATTATAATTAATTTCCCTTTCCAGATATTTCTTACTTATAGTACTATTTCTGTTATTTGTGGTAATCGTTAAGATCACATGCAATGTGTACACAAAGTGTAAGTGTGTATGTACGGCAGGGTGGGTCAAAAGAACGTTTTTTTTTTGGTTGGTTATTTTAAAAACAGATTCTGGGACAGCTTTTAGAAAGTCTCTGTTAAATGGAACATTTAGTTGTAACCGAGGGTTCTTCCCCATAATATTCTCTATTTTTGTCTTATTATCAGAACCAAAATTTTAAATCTTTTACAAACACTTGTAAAGATATCTCGTGTCAAACATTAACGGTTATTGTTTGATTATTGTGTGATAATTTTTCTTAGAGTTCTTAACACAATGAACAAAGCACAACACAATGAATGAAAGCTCACGATTATGTTGGAAATTTATTCCTCTATAAAAATGATATCTTAAAATTTTTATTTATGTATTAATTTAATTTTATTTAATAACAGGTAAATTAAGCTGTTACGCGATATTCAGCATCAAAGCGCAATGCGTATCAAACATATGTATCAGGGTGTTTTTTTTTTACTGAACTATGAATTTTTTTCAGTCTCGTAATAAAATTTCCTTGGAAATACCCTAAAAAAAATTCCCTGAAAATTGTAGCCCTTAATATTAACATTAAGAACTGGACCAAGGCCTGTAAAAATTTTCCATAGAAAATACACTACAATCGTGAGTTTTTATCTTTAAATTCCTACAGATCAGAGGAGTTTTACGGAATCGCTTTGACTTTAGACGCATGTTTCCCAGAATTGTCCACTCTGCAAAAGTGTCCAGTGCAACAAAGTCGTAACTCACGCCGGCGAGGTAGTACGGGGCTTTAAACCCGATTTTTCCAAGAATTTTGCATTTTTGTGTATATATCTCGTAAACGACAGGAGCTATAGAAAAAATGTGCATCACAAATTTGTACGAAATTTTATTTGCTATAAAAAGATCTGAGGACAAGATCGCTATCATTAATACTTCTCGAGTTATTCAGCTTTTTAAGTGAGGCTTTATGCAATTTTCATAGATTTTTTAATGTAATATATGTATCATATGTATTAAAAAATCGCGATTTTAGCCGAGTAACAACGCGCGCCAGTCGTTTCTTGTTTTCGCTACGTGGGGCTAATTAGATATTCCAAGCGGAGCCAGGTCCTTCTTCATGGAGTGGAGGTCTTCCTCTTCCTATGCTTCCCCCGGCGGGTACAGCGTCGAATACTTTCAGAGCTGGAGTATTTTCGTCCATCCGGTCAACATGACCTAGACAGCGTAGCCGCTGTTTTTTAATTCGCCGAACTATGTCAATGGCATCGTATATCTCGTACAGCTCATCGTTGCATCGACTGCGACATTCGCCGTGGCCAACGCGCAAAGGACCATAAATCTTTCGCAGAACTTTTCTCTCGAAAGCTCGCAACGTCGACTGATCCGTTGTTGGGTTTCGTCCAAGCCTCTGCACCATACAGCAGGACGGGAATTATGAGCGACTTATAGAGTTTGGTTCTTGTTCGTCGAGATAGGACTTTGCTTCTCAATTGCCTACTCAATTCGAAGTAGCATCTGTTGGCAAGAGTAATCCTGCGTTGGATTAGCCTGGACATTGTGGTGGTATTTACACTAGTTCTAAGATAGACGAAATTACCTACAACTTCAAAGTTATGACTGTCATATATACGAGTATGTATACATTTTTTTAATGAAGACGTGTCTAAGAAGTACCAAGCGAAAAAAATATTCGATTTTTTACCCAACCTAATGTACAGGACATATGAGTAACACCGAACGTGAGGGTGAACTTATGCGGGCAACTAAATGAATAGTGGTAACAATTGATGAACGACCAAATGTTTGGCATTAATTACTTCATTACTCTAAATGGATTACTTGTGAAGTAGAAGATATTGGGTAAATCCAAATCGTTCGTATAGCGTTACTACGTTAGCATGTATGTAATGATAGTTAATACGGTAAAACTGTTGCATTTCCACAGCATCGCCAACAACTCGGTAACTACCTATTAGCAACACATTAACTTTGTGTGCTTCCGCTTGCTGGACATACGGTAATATTAAATGATTAGTATACTATAGAAGACCGAAATAAACGTATTCTAGTTTACCTAATGAAAATGTATACTTAATTTTTTATGGAAATCGGAATGGCCTTAGACTTAGGTAGACTTGATTTTTTTGACTAATAAGTTAATTAGACACCTTAATTTGTGCCTTAAGATAGCAATATTAATATACAAAAGCACTTGATATACTAAATTTCCTTGTTGTCAAATAATTGCAGATATGTGTATAGGGGTAGTTATTGTACTGTAATGTCAAATAATTTTAATGAGTATTTAAGTTTTCGCTAGATTTATACATTTTAAGCAAAATCATACACTGTTATCAGAAAAACACGCTCTCTCTATTTTATTAAAAAAGTTCCCTCATTGGTCGACACCTATAATAAGTGGTGAAAACTGAAGGTCGAAAATCTTTATATTAGGTATATCTGAGCTAAAATAAATACTGACCTAATTCAACCCATTCTTTGATAACAGATATACCATTATCAAGAAAAGATTATCTCGAAATATTAATTATATGTCTCATATATTGACCATTATTTTCGGTAAAAAGTCAATAATAAATGGTATGGTATGTGCTACGTTAAGACTTATACTCAGACCTTAAAATTTTTTAAAGTAAGGAAGTAAGGACGTAAGGAAATTTATTGAATGAAAGATTTTGTGCTAATAAACAAATAAATTCAACAAGTTATAGCTTCCTCACATCGTCAGTAATGCTTGCACATGGGAACCTGCCATGTTGAAAATCTGAAATTTCAAAAGGTTTGGAAAATTGATCATAATAGTGAGTACAACAACAATTATTTATATATAATAATTGTTTGTTATATGTTGGAAATATTACATAACTATTCCCGTGATTTCTCTAAACACCATTCTGCTTTCATGCAGAAGGATGTCTTAAATAAAATTAAGAATAAATGTTTGAATCAAAATTTACTTAATTTTGTATGTTTTGTTTGTATAAGTTTTATGATTTCTATTTATACTATATTTATTTTTATTTTTTATATCTATATTTTATATCTACGCTTATATTTACGCTAATATTTTTTGTTAGTTGTTGTGGTGAAATCAAATATTATGTAAAAAATCCTACCTCTAATAAAATATTACCAACATATTTCAATGAAAACGTTTACTTAAAGTTTTGAATGGATTTTTACATGATTTATATGTTTACATACTAAAACTAACTTACCCCGCAGGCATTGTCCTGCGTGAAATTATGTGCTTTGAAATGAAAAGAAAGTTGAATTTACGTTATGTTAAAAATCATTTATTCTCGATTTTTCTAAAGTTTTTTCATTGTAATGCAGCTTAATAAACAACATTTTTTGATTTCTGTTCCAGTGCGTAAATGTACAGAGAAGATGGTTTTCCAACTCGTGAACACGCCACGTATGAACCGTCATGTGAAAAACATGGTATTTCCAGATTCATGCCACACACTTCTAGCGGCTATCCTTGTGTCCTGTTGATTGTGATCGCAAATGCAATATTCACAGGAAACTGAATACGTTCGAACTGAAATGGCACATCGTTTAAACTTAAAGGAATTCGTAAAATGAAGCAGTAATGTTCCATGATAGATCCAACTTTGAAACGCAAATAATGCGGCGACATACCAAGCCTCTCTCAAAATTTTAGAAATTCCACTAGATAATTCATGGCTTCGTGTTTTTGGCAGCTAAAATGGTGCGTGCACTCAAGCAATCGTAGTTACGATAATTTGGGCCAATGTTGGCACAAACATTCGTGATGAGTTCACATTTCGTTGAGGATTTCGCAGAAATCGACCACTGGAAGATCAACCGGAGTTTACCTATTTCCAATTTTTATCGAATATGATGTAAAATGACTTCGGAAATGTACTATTTGTTCGTATCTTATAATTGACGCAGATTTGCAGACTTTATGTCGAGATAATAATCGAGAAAAGTGTGCGAACTTCACTGGCATGGAAAGTAGCTATCGAATGGTCCACCGTTTGATTCCATTGATTATCATCTTCCAACAATTTTAATTGCTGGCAATGACTCATTTATACAAAACCAACCGAAGTTAGAAATAATCGTAGTTTTTCGGGTGGATTGTGTTAATTCGTTCTAAGGCATTAGTTGAGAACACACCTGGTTGTCAGTCTACTAGTTGGCCTTGCTTTTTGCGTAACTATTTCTTCAAGAAAATTTCCAAGTAGAGCAATGTTCTCGCAAACGGATCACTGACGCACGTTGAGAAAAAACCCGTCGAGGTAAATTTTATTGCTGGCGGTGTTTCCACTGGCTGTAATGTATTCCCTGGGTTGAATTACACTCTTGGCTATTCTCCAAATGAACTGCGAGACGCACAACAGTCGGAAAAAGAAGAATTACAGAAGTAAATATCTTATAAAGCGGTTTATGGCAATTCACGTATCGACCCATTTGATACTTACTGACCTCATCTCGTTCAAGGTCAATGAACGCTGTATTGCTTTCTTTGGTGACGTACTCCAAAACGTATTTGACCGATTTCCCTAATATGCAATATTCAACATTGATATGAGTTTCGAACGCAATAGGCAATAGGCAATGGTACGATCCATGTGTCCACAGGTTTTCTATGGGGTTAAGATCAGAAGACTAAGCACGCCTCCTCATAACCCAAAATTTTACGTGGACTTCTGGCAAATAGTTTGTTCTACGCCAAACACTTTTACTATTAACTTAAAAATTCTATTAGTCACGGATGATCCTGGCTGATGCAAAGGTATTAATTTTGCAGTAGCATACTATATTGCGATCGTCTGCAGTGAATATTTTACGCTGTCGTTTACGAGTTTCATTTTCATTTCTATAATTTAAGGCATTTACAACCATTTTAGGAGAGAATTTGTGAGTTTTTCCTAGTTTTCTCAATTTTTTTATTTATATATCTTTTTTATTTACAATACTTTCCTCTACCCACTGGAGAAAAACTTAATGATTAAGCAAAACAATAACTAATAAAAATTTCTGCTAGACTATGGAAATATACTTACTTTTCTGATTTTTTGAATATTTTTTATGTTAAAGATTATTTTCAAAACGAAAATTCTTACAATCCTAATATTTTGTGGAAAGCAACAACAATTGTCTGCAAGAACTAGCAAAACAAAAGTAGAATGGCGATTATCACAATAAAAATATGTTTCGAATTTTATTGTTAGTAACTGGTTATGTGTACTATTATCGTCATGCACATGTGATTTAAAAAGTTATGCAGCTAAACACATCTTTCGCATTTTTCTCACATTAAAATAAGTTAAATCGAACCTAAGAAACTATTTTTTAACAAAAATTGCGGACGATAAGTCGTCATTTGTATGTAAATTTCAAAATGATCGGTATTATTTTGCAGCGTGTTTTTAACACTCGAAGTCAGATTTAACGAAATATTGTATTAATATATTAAAGATATTGTACTAAAATCTATCTCTGAATACGAAACTGTTAAGAATATGTGAATAATATACATCATATATATAATTTAAATATTTACTAATCCCACTGCGAAATAGAAAAGTCATTGAAATCGAAAAGCCCCTTTTCCAAATATTTTTTGACTCAATCGTACGCTACATAAAAGCTTTCAAATTGCATCGTTTTCTCAAAGAAAAACGCTTTGTTCTTCATTTTAATGTGGTTTTTAATGAAAAAGAAAGTTGTTCAGATTTCACAAATGACATAATTTCACAAAACCAGAGTGCGAAGTTCGAGAGCTTAATGCAATATTCAATCAAGCCCAAAACAAAAAATCGAGCTACTAAATGAGCAAAATCTATTGAAAATGTTACCGCCCATGGTTCCCAAAAAAAAAAACGAATGATGTAATTGCTTTACGAAGAAGTGGGGAAGAGAT
Source organism: Bactrocera correcta (assembly GCA_027475135.1). Lineage (NCBI taxonomy): Eukaryota > Metazoa > Arthropoda > Insecta > Diptera > Tephritidae > Bactrocera > Bactrocera correcta. The sequence goes on from CM050323.1 coordinate 93,916,419, forward strand.
TGCAAAATTAAATGTCGATTTAATTGAAAAACAAACCTGTGAGTTGCTTGCAAGTGAGCGCCTTACACAGAAACCCAACTGCACTTATGTACATAAATGTACCTTAAATAAGAGAACTTCCAAACTTTAAGGCAGTACAAAAAGGTTGCGCCATACTCATTGCCCTTTTCCTGCACACCTCAGAAAATCTCTATATATCTTTCTTGCTTCCCCAATCATTTTTGATTGCTCTTTTTGGTTGATTAATTGTAGATTAATTTTCCTGGAAAATTTGTAAACTAATGGGGTGCAAGAAGGTTAATTAAGGAAGCCACTTAATTTAATAAGCTTATTGGGGCGGATCAAATTACAATGTGGAAGTTAATATAAGCATATAAAGGTTTTTATTATTTTAATGAAACAAATCATATTATGTCTTGAAATTTATAAATGTTCTACTTGAAGATATTAGAGTTTTTATTGCTATTCACACTCTGAAAATTTTAATGAGAATTTAAAGTTTAAGCGAGCACATTAAGTGAGACTGCTAGTTTGCCTAAAATAATTAATTTTGGTATAAGACTTATAAAATTACTGTTATAGCAATATATACATTTAGATAGATTTTTATAACTGTCGGGAAGATGTCTCAGTGAATACTTACATATTGCTAAATTTTAATGAGACTAAGCAGAAGTTACTGTGCAAAAAATATCACAAGTGCACTGGTGAAAGGATAAATATATGCAAGTTGCTTTCCAAAGTAAACAAGACTTAAAAAAAAAACACAACAAATTATTTTTTCGGCAAAATCAATTTATTTTATTCAAAATAGTCTCTTTCTGCTTCAATACAGCTTTTGGACAGTCCAAAAGCATGCCAAACGAATGTTTTAGCTCGTTGGCCGGTACGGCCGCCAGTATGCCGGTGTAAACCTTTTGAATGACCTCTACATTTGCATAACGCTTTCCTTTCATGGGCAAATGCATTTTTCCAAAAAGGAAGAAGTCGCCCATTGCCATATCAGGTTAATACGGGGAGTGGTTAATGGTTAGAATGTGATTTTTGGTCAAATAATCGTCTTTCAAATGTGGGATGCTTAGCAATTTTTGGTCGTCAGTCAATTGGTGCGGAACAAACCGTCAAGTACCTTTTGGAAGCCCAAATATTCGGTCACAATGCAATAAATCAATGTTTTGGAGATGTTCATTTTTATTTTCATGAATTTCAATGATGATTTCGGCTGATTTTTGATGAATTCACAGTTTCAATGGAATCTCCGGTAATCACAGATTTTGGTTGTCCCACATGTTGATCGTCATTTATGTTCTCACGACCACTTTGAAATCGTTGAAACCACTCGTGCACTCTGCTACAGGATAGGCAATCATCGCCATAAACTTGTTTCATCAATTGAAATGCTTCGGAAAAAGTTTTACCAATTTACAAACAAAATTTAATGCTGGCTCTTTGTTCGAAGATTATTTTCGCAGCGATAGCACAAACGTACTAACAATTAAAATGCAATAACTTCACTTTCAATCTATTAAATGTCATGAAATTCTCACTGGAGAATCGGTAGTGATAGCAGGGCTTGCTTACTTAGAAACACACCTTGTAGAATAAGTAGGTTTTGAATTTAATATTAATTGATTTAGCTTTAACAGCCAACTACTATTCATTTTAAGCTTATTTTACTAGAAAGGAAGAAACGCAAAATATACCGTGTAACTTCCAAATGCAGTTCAACACAAAAAAATAAAAGTCAAAGCACCAAAAATACAATATTACAAAGGAAAATTCTTTCAAAACAAGAAATCCAACGCACAGAAAAATGGGAAAAGAACAACAGTGCACCAAAACACTTCCTCCTTGTCCGTCATCTTAATAAACATGCTAGTAGCAGACGAAGCACCAGTCAGCCAACAAATATGTAAGACGTCGGACACCTACTACAGCAAACAGATGTTTCGTTGGTAAAATTCTAGGGCTAGTTTAATTCGTCTTTAAGCCAACCGTTTGATAACGGAACTCGAAAAAACAACATACTATATATAACATACTATATAAAAATGCATAAAGGGGTAAAAATTTAATGAGCCAATGTACCTAAGTGACGCGGAAGGCGCCTTTTTTTTTTTGTCAAGCCAAACCCATTAATGACGCGGTCAACGGAAAGTGTTACTTATATAAATATTTTGTATGTATCAAAACTACAAAGGGTTTTTTTTTGTTTAGATCTTTGAAAACTTGGTTGATAGACGCCTTAATTACAAGCCGTAATCTTGTTTTCAAATATTAAAAATTTTAAATTCCGTTTTGGGACTTTGTAGTTGAATGCTTCTAAAAGGAAGTTCCTTTACAATTTTTTCAAAAATTCTGCGGGAATACAAATGTTCAAAAACAAAGCACCCTTACCAGCCTGAAAAAAATTTGGATGACAACCACAACTCTCTCAATCCAATTTTTTTAACTATACCTGGGCAAATGTTAAAATTTTTAAAAGGCCAAAAGGGCCCGGTGGTCACAGCGTCAAATGGGAACTAAGTAAAATTTTTGTATAATTCCTATAAAGGCTCATCGCCCCAAAGAATGCGATATTCGCCGTGGTTAACACGAAAGGGAACCATAAATCTTTCGCAGTCCCCTAACGTCGACTCATCAGATATTGTCATCGTCCATGCCGGGAATAATGAGTGACTCTTAGAGTTTGGTTTTTGTTCTCAATCAGTCCATTTTAATTTTTATAAAGTATATATTCTGAGTAACTGAAATATTTCGGAAATTATTACATTGTGCCATTTTTACAAACCCGTTTAAAAAAACCTCCTTAAATTTTTTATATTAAATATTTTCCATTAAAACGAAGAAACTCGTAAGTTTACTATAGCATCTGAGTCAAAGCTATGCTTCCCAAAGCGATAATCTGCACTTACACCAAGTTTTGGTCAGATACAATGGAAATTTTTAAATTTTTCTAGTGCAAGTTTAGAGTTTTATATACAAAACTGATACAAACGCAAAAATCATATATGCATACATTTGGTTACGAAAACTGTCAAGCAATATAAACACGTTTCTTGCTGTTGGCAAATAAATTACCAACGAGTGGGGAAATACCTAATTTTGGGCTCATTAAAACACAAACTCAATAAATATATTTAAATGGGAAAAAAAAAATAGCACTTTTATAGATATAATGTATTGTAGACAAAGTTTCTCACCGTAACCACTTCATAGTCGAAATGGAAATAAAACGAACTCCAAACTACTCTTTAAATGCCACAGCAAATGAAAACACCTCCAGGATTTCAAGAGCTAGGCCCAAATGCTTTTCATAGCCCACCCTTGAAATTGAGACTCAATTTTAAAACGATAATCGGCCGATTAAATTATATGTTTTCAGGTCGTGAGCATAGATCCAAAACACATCGTCTGTAATAATATGTTTCATGACATCTTGGTAGTCGGAAAGTATTGTTTTACTGACATAAAGGGACGCTGTTGTTCGAAAACATTTCCTGATTTTGGAACCAATCGTGCTTTCGTTTTTCTTAAGCCCAAATGATCTTTTCCAATGGTTTTCACTAATTCTTCCGACATTTTACCAATTCCAGTATGATCTCTCTCTGTTAATTGGCGATTGTATAGCACCATTTTTTTTATTTTATTGACGTGTTTATCATTAGTTGATATTGAACATGTTTCGTCGTCAACGCGTTTTCGATCGTCTTGAATAATTTTTCCCAATCAAAAAAAGCTTATTGTTTCGATACCAGAACACTAACCAATTTCTTGTGGATTACAAGGAATACATACATATAGTTGTATGAAACATTTGTATTTATACAAATTTCTAGTAGTAGTTAATACATATGAATATTGTACTGCGTAGCACTCACATTTATATATCCTCTTTTATTTCTGGACGCATTTAAATAGTACCACATTTACATAGGTCCAATGTCATTTGCACGCAAAACATTGAATTAAATTATTCAGTGGTGCAAATTAGAAAACAGAGTACCTAAGTATTGTAATGTCTTCTCTAAACTGCGTAGAAAAGGGAAGACACGCAAAAGTGTTGTAAATGAAAAAGGAAAAATGCGAAACGGAATGCGAAATAGAATGCCAACCATTTTCTAAGTATTCCAGTTTTTTTGGCTTTATTAGTATCCCTGTAATGAAAACAAATTGTTACAAATGGATACGGTAATACAGATAGCTGTAAAAGAAAAGGTGCCCTAGTGCAATGTATTTAATATTTTGGGTAGCGATATTATAAGACTGTGCAGTTCGAAAAAAGTTCAATTATGTTAAATGTTACTAGTATGTATTATTATGTTACAATTATAAACAAGTAACATACGAGGTGTGTTCAAAAAGTATCGCGAATCGTAAGTGACAGTTTTCTTCGATTGCAGAGGCGTGGTGCATCATGAGTTTTTGCCACAGGGAAGAACGGTCAATAAGGAATATTACCTGCAAGTTATGCCCAATTTGCGCGAAGTAATCCGCCAGAAACGCCCGGATTTGTGGAAGAACAAAAATTGGCTTTTGCACCACGATAACGCCCCTGCTCACACACATCGTTGCTTGTGCGTGACTTTTTGGCCAAAAAGAACACACTAATGATTCCGCAGCCACCGTATTCCCCAGATCTGGCCCCCTGTGACTTTTTCTTGCCCACTAAACTGAAGAAACCCCTGAAAGGACGACGTTACGCTTCTCTTGACGAGATAAAGACGGCATTGAAGAAGGAGCTGAAGAAGATAAAAAAAATGAATTTTTGAAGTGCTTCGAAGATTGGAAAAACTGTTGGCACAATTGTATAATATCTCATGGGGATTACTTTGAAGGCAACAAAATAGATATTCATGAATAAATAAATAATTTTTGAAAGAACACAAAATTCGACATACTTTTTGAACACCCCTCGTATTTCAGTGTACCACTAAATATTATACAACTAATTTCATATTTGCTTGTAATTTTGATAATTATGAAAAAAATAACTCTATACAAAATAATATATTATATCAAAACGGAATCAGGATGGAACTAACCAGGTCTTTAAATAATAATGCAGACACGATTTAATAAGAACCTTGTAGTCGGTATTGAATTTTCTAAAGCTTTATTTCAAAACAAAAAAAGTCAAAGGCTAAGCTATATTATTAAACCCATGTTAACACTATAATCCAATAATGTGAACATTTCAGCTAGCTTTGCACCAACATAGTAACATTTCTATATTTTACTCAAACTATTTATTATGAATATATATTGTATGAAAAAACTACCCGGAAATTGTAAATAAAACGGAACATATTTAATGTTGGGCAAACTCATAAAGCCATATATCGTCGACAATTTTTATACTCTCCGTGAATTTGACAACGGAATTCGCATGATAAAGCATGTCCAAAGAGATGTATTTACGGTACTCTTTGAAAAAAAAGAACGCTATGTTGGGACGAGTCGAGCCACGCGCGACACGAGAACGCGCTTCATACCCAAAATAACTATCAAAATCATACGAATGGATTTACGAGAGATGTCGAGTTCTTCTGCCATTTCTCTAACACTTGTCTGACAACTTTTAACAACCATTTCCTTCACTTCTTTAATATTTTCATCAGTTGAAGAGGTTTTCAATAATCTCTTGATAGTATTTGAAGGCTTTGTACCACTCACTGTGTTTTTGATAAAACTGAATCACGCAAGTCCTTCCAATAGTTCCAATGATTCCGCACACGAAACTTGGTTAGAAATTCAAAATTTGATACAAATTCTTTAATCGATATTTTTATTCATTGTAAAAATCGCAACGAACTACTGAAGTCTACTGGCTTAAGCTGCTACTGTAAACAAACTGGTTGATAAATCGCGGTCATTTTTCTCACAGTAATAAGAAACGGTCGTACCACCATAGCAATATACACCCTTTTGGAATATCATTTACCCAGGGAGTTTATATGTCAATTTCCGAGTGCCTTTTGCCACAGTGTATTTCTATGCCATGTATAGTTTTTCTTATATTATGCACATTATCCTTCAGCAAAAACACAAATCTTGCATAAAGTGCAACTCATATAACTAAATGTAGTGGTAAAGTCAGAAATCAATTTTGTGTAGTAATCTCAATTATGCGCATACAAATATATATAATATACATATATACATTTATTCTTAGTTGTGATCATTGAAAAAAAGTTCTTTTGAGATATTTGTACAATGTGTGAGGTAACTTACTTAACGATAAAATTGTGCATACGTGCGTGCGTGCATTCTGATTTGACCTTCTGTACCACTTCCACCGCTGTCAAATATGTTACATAAGTTACGCTACGTGTTATAGTTGTAAAACACATTTGGAAAGCGTGCTGTTTGGTCTTTTCTATGGACTTCAGGTTTTTCTTTGAGGTTTAAGAGAGATAAAAAATTTTACGTTTTTTTTGATATTTCGATAACATAAGGAGATTCAAAAATTGTGTACAAGATAAAAATAAAATACCCAAGAACTTGATTATTTGCTTTTTTCACATACATTTTAAGGTTATGGGAAAAAATACATATTCATCATATCATCCTTAACCCTCATAAATGCACCCATGCCCTTAACCTTCTTTTCCCGATCACGGATGGCCAGAAAATTATTTTGCCCTTAATGTTTGTTATTTTACCCTTAGTTTCCGAAGGATTTCAGTGTACTATTATATATGTATATGTATTATTTTTTTTTAAATTATTTACCCTGGTCTAAGCGGTTGTCATACCATATTCAAAGAAGCAATTTGGGAAAGCGAGCATTGAAACAATAGAATTAATGAAATTTTGTTTGAACCCTTATTATAACGGTGCTGCAGAGTAGATGCTAAAAGTTGTGCCGAGCGTTAAGCTGATTTCTATCAGCGCTGATTGATTTAAATTATCGCAATCCTGACGGGTTGTTCTATTGTTTCGTTTTTAGTAAGCTTAACTTTTCAGCTATTGATTTATTTTTTTTAAGTTTTCAACACTTCTCCTTATGAGCAACGTAAATTTAAATAATAACTTTAGGAGCCCCTTTATACAGGGAAGAAACTCGATAGAAATAACGGAATCGGTTGAATAATAGGAACATAACACTTCAGCTCAAACAACCTCGTCTACTACTGTATATGAGGCTTACTGACAACGTGATCTTACCGATCCGAAATTTTATTTTAAAAACGCCTAAAAGTATGCATATGCAAAGATGCTGACTCTGTGTGGCTCACACCCTATCTCGGCTAGCAATTCAGTAATCTCCACAGGCATAGGAAAGGTTGTCTAAGTAACCACCTTTGTAGAGGCATATAAATTGCCAACGAGTGTGAAATAATTTTGTGCTCATTAAAACACAAACTATGCACAGATAAATGTATAGAGTTGCACAAATGTACATTTAATCAAATGTACGTGTAAATATGTATTCACGCACCCGTTTCTACACTTATGTGTGTTTTTATAGTTACATTCTAGTTTGCGACAAACTTCCTGCAGCGTAACCACGAACCATGAAGCGCAACAACAGCCGCGTACGCTGAAAACCACAAGTAGTGCCATCGGCTTTATTCTCGTTTATGCTTCTGCCACAGCGGGTTTGAAAATTTTCACACGCTGCTATAGCTTGTGGGCGCAAAATTCGCGCCAAAACCCAGATACATTGCAACTAACAGGCAACAATATAAGCAATAACACTAACACTAGGCAACAATAATCAGGAGGCTAAAATTCCATGTAGAAGTCCTTGTGACTGCTTCACACCCCAACAAGGTTACAGTGGTTTCAAATGATCAACCATGTTAGTTTTTACGGTCTTGCATGTTGCTACAGAATATAATAGTTTCGTTCACCTAACAGTTGTACGTATCAGCTAAAACTAGTCGAAATAGATATGGGGTTATACATATATAAATGTTCAGGATGACGAGTTGAAATTCGGATGACTGCCTGTCTATCCCCCTTTTTGATAAATATAAGCAGGTGTTCGTAGGTGGGCGTATTCGGACTACCGCCATGCCCACAAAATCATTAAAGGAAACTATATAAAGTGCCACAACCAAAATGTAATTTCGCATTTTTCGGCTAAAAATTTGGAAACAGTGGGCGTGGAGCCTCTAATAGATTTAATGGTCATATGTCTCAAACCGTACAAGCCAAAAATAACCTGATTTCCTTAAGATACTACTGTGATCAAATTGAAAGGTGAATTTTGTCCATTTCATTTTCTACAAAGTAATCCTCTCCCGCTGCAATACACTTATACCAACGAATTTTCAAGTCATCATAGCACTTGGATCCCCTGTCGCGATGGCCATCAGAACCTTCTTCGATTCAGCTTTTATATCCGCATATCTCAAATACTAATGAATATTTTGACGTGAAATTAGCATAGATGTCACCTTACCGATTCGAAAAGCATGTATAAAATGAAAACAACCTTTCAATTTGATCCCAGTAGTATCTAATGATTTTGTTGTCACTTTAGTTGGAAAATATAAAGTGATGGCTTGACTCTTAACAGGTAAATGTATGTTTATAAATATACTGTTTCACGAGCATAAAAATGGTTAGTTTTTATAACAAATATATGTTGTGGCTGGCTCCCATAATAAGCAGTCACACAGTTAAGCTTTGTCAATATAATTGAATATACAAACACGTTGGAAAATAGGCATATCCGAAGCCATGAATTTCGGTCACCGGAAACTATACCGCAATAATCAAAAAACGTTCGTCGTTACAAACTAACGCACGATAGATGAATTTTTGCACAAAAATTGTGAAATATGGAATAATATCTCACATGCCTTCGTCACTATATTGGTGGCTAACCGACTCCGCTTCGTATAAACTCCAATCGTGTTGGCAGTTAAAGGATTACAATAGCCCAACGAGGTACTGTGCCCAAAAAATGTGACAATTGAATTTAAACTGCGCGCGTCAAAGGATTTGGTAAATTTTCTTTTTTTTAGGTTGGTAGTACTGTCAGTCACATATATGTAAAATTTCATGTCATAATATTAATATACAGGGTAGGCCATTTAAAGTTGACCCATTTGTTTGTTTGCCAAAATTAAGGCGTCGCGGATAATCAGCTGGGTTTAGTTTTTGTGCCATTTGAATTTTATATGGAAACATCTTCAAATCTTTATGAATTATGCGTCGGAGAGTGGTGCGAGAGATGTCTAATTCCTGAGAGCGGCGATAACTCGATGTCGATGGAGTCTCCTCAATACTGGCTCGTACAGCTTCGATATTTTCATCAGAACGTCTTGTGCGTTCTCTGGATGCATGACTGGCATTACTGAGATTACCGGTGTTCACAAATTTTGCGTATAAAGACTTAATTGTGTTCTTAACTGGAGCACTTTTCACTTTATTTTTTTTGCGAAACGCACGTTGAGTTAACACAATTGAAAAGTTATTTTGAATATAAAGCTGAACAATTTCAGCGCGTTCTTTTGGAGTGTACTGTTCCATGGTATAAATTGTCTTCGAATGACGCTTCTAACGCGGTATGACATTAGCCGATTTGTCAGCGCTGTTAAAAGTTACAGCGTTGCCAGATGGGTCAACTTTAAATGGCCTACCCTGTATTAGTGAGATAAGTGTCGTTTTGTGAGCTGCTAAAAGTGAGTTTTGCGTTTTTTGTGATGTATAATTGTTGAGCAAAGAATTTGCATTAAATTTTGCTTACGGAATCAATTTTCTGCTGCGGATACGTTGATGATAGAGCAGAAAGCCTTTGGTCTAAAAAAATGTTTACAAGTGGTATAGTGAGTTCCAAGCCGGCCGTGAACGTGTCGAAGACGAAGAGCGTTCAGGGCGACCATCAACCTCAACCGACAAAGCTCACGATCAACAAATCAAAGATTTGGTGTTGAACAACCGTCGATTAACAATTGCAGACCTTGCTGATGAAGTTGGCATATCGAAGGGCTCAGCCAATACCATTTTGAAGGATATTTTGGGCCTCAAGCGCGTCAAATCTCTACTGGTACCGAAAACATTGAATTTTTTGGAAAAAAGGCGTCGCGTTGAAGTGTGTGAAACGATGCTTTCCGACTACCAGGGTGTCATGAAATGCATTATAACTGGCGATGAGACTTGGATCTATGCTTACGACCCCGAAACAACCGATCAATCGAGCGAATATTGTGCAAAAAGAGAGACCAAAAAAATCGCGCCAAAGTCGCTCAAAAATTAAGGTCGTGTTGACTGTTTTCTTCGAATATCGTGGTGTTGTGCATTAAGAATTGCTTCCAACCGGTCAAACAGTCAACAAGGAATACTCGTATTATTTGAACGTTATGCGTCGTTTGCGTAACGCTATCCGTCAAAAAGGGCCGAAATTGTGGAAAGACAATTCTTGATTTTAACACCACGATAATGCACCATCCCATACTACCCTCGTAATTCGTGAAAACTCAACCCATATCGTTCCGCAACCACCGTATTCACCTGATCTGGCGCCGTGCGACTTCTAGCTGTTCACCAAAGTCAAAAAACCGCTCCGGAGACACCATTTTTATACGACAGAGGAGATTCAAGCCGCAGCGAAGACGGAACTGAAGGCCATCCCGGAAAGTGACTACAACCAGTGTTTCGAAGATTGGAAAATCCGTCGGGAGGGAATTACTTTGAAGGGGATGAAATTGAGTTGGAAGAATAAATAAAGAATTTTCAAAATAAATACAATGTCACCTTATTTTTTGGGCACAGTAGTACTTTAAAGGAGTTATTAATGCCAAGTGCTATTCTTTTAAACCAATTGCTTCCTTATTTTTTTATAGAAAGTTAAGTTTTATAGAAAATTAAGTAAAGTTAAAGTGGAATTTAAAATTGTGCTTTGTGAGAAGTAGACGTGGATGTAGTTCGATTTCGCTCATTTTTATACCGTGACATAAGAATACGAGGTGTGTTTTGTCCCCTTCAAAGTAATCCCCATGAGATATTATACACTTGTGCCAACGGTTTTTCAAATCTTCGAAGCACTTAAAAAAATCATTTTTTTTTTTATCTTTTCAGCTCCTCCTTCGATGCCGTCTTTATCTCGTCAAGAGACGCGTAACGTCGTCCTTTCATGGGCCTCTTCAGTTTAGGGAACAAGAAAAAGTCACAGGAAGCCAGATCTGGGGAATACGGTGGCTTGTTTTTGGCCAAAAAGCACAAGCAGCGATGTGTGTGAGCAGGGGCGTTATCGTGGTGCAAAAGCCAATTTTTGTTCTTCCACAAATCCGGGCGTTTCTGGCGGATTGCTCCTCGCAAATTGCGCATAACTTGCAGGTAATATTCGTTATTGGCCGTTCTTTCCTGTGGCAAGAACTCATGATGCACCACGCCCCTGCAATCGAAGAAAACTGTCAGTTACGATTTGCGATACTCTTTGAACGCACCTCGTATGTGGGTAATATTATGAACCAAATTTGGTCAAAATCAGCCTTTCGGATTTCGAGATATGTGATATTACCTCAAAGTGAGCGGTAAGTTTAACCCATTAGAGGACGGCGCAATGCTCACTTTTCGAAGTTTTTTAGCCTACAGATGCCTCTAGCTACCCTTCCCTCTACCAAATTATAGTTCTATATCATTTTTAGTGCTTAGTTATGGTACTTTGTATGTTTTCATTTAATGGCATTTTATGTTGCTCAGTTCTCGAGATATCTCTCTGAAATTCTGCACCTCTCTTGCTGCTTCGTTTGTCATAGCTAATATCGGACTATTATATATATATATTACATATAACTGTTGAACGAACGGAATGATCAAAATCAAGTTATTGCATAAAAAACTTTTTCATTTAATAAAATTAATTATCCAAAGGAATTGTGCAATCTGCAAAGAAATTTGTAAGCTCCCAAGTTACTTATGACAATCCAAAAATATTAAATTATGTACTATACATTGAATACGCCAGCCACCTGTGCTGAATTATGGAGGTTGATGAAGTTGAAAACATTGCATTACGATTGTTGCACGACAACAGTTTGACGTCTTTACTAGCCGTCCCTTAACGTCATCTCACTGCTACCTTTAGTATCTGTAGTGATCATAATTTAATATCCACTAATAACACATACTCCTTCTCTCAACAGATTTCGTTGGCAAAACTAGTCTCAATGTGGTCCAAAAAAGCTTTGAAATGTTTTAAAGTGCCATCTATTAATTAATTAGTTAAGCTTAAGAAAATAAGCTATAGTAGTTAAACTAACATTTTGCATTAAAATCCAATACATATAACTATTCGTAAATACAGACATACATAAAACTTTATATTAAATACAACATTTTTAACCATTTCCATAATCATTCTTAAATACATTTTATTTAAACATCAAGGCTTATTATAATAAATTAGCAATGTTTTTGTTTTTTTTTATGACAGACACTGATACGAATAGTTGTTTGCAGATTTGTGAGCTTAGCGAAAATTACATTATTATTAACCGCAATAAAGTGGGTGGCACGGATAAGTAGGAAAATTTGTTGCTACGTATAATAGTGAAGAGAGTGCTATTTGAATTAGCAGAAAAAAAATCATTTGAAATTAAGTGTTATTTGCAGTATGTAAAACCGTCTAACTATGTAGCTTTTTCCAGCGAGTATATATAGGCAATATTGTTGCTTTTTGATATTCTCCAAAATCTGGACTTCTAAAAATCGTAATGGCCTAAAAACTTTTATTAACTGTGTTGTAATATTTTAATTGCAATATAATACAGAAGGCGGTACCACATGGCGTATGATGAACATGCGAGTACATTAAGCATATTTGGCATTCATGAATATGTTATGATTTTCTAATTAAATATATTGTCGATCAGATATAAAGCATTTCCAAAGATATTTTATTCTCCTTTTTGTTCGATTTTACTTAATCATGTGGAGTTAAAAACACAGTTTTCGAAGAGAATACGAGTTATCCAAAAATGAGTATATTCGTGACGATGATAATTGAATATGCGAAATTTACAGCACATTTTCATGATTCAAGTCCATGATCTGCTATATAAGGAATATATCTGATTAGCTGTATTTAATCGAAGTGTGCACGATAGCCTCAGCAATTTCAAAAACACGGCTTTAACTATTTATAGAAAAATGTTATTCTAAAGAACTTCCACTTAAAATATGTATTTAAATGGACGTCGGCATGTTTGCGTGGTATATAAGCTGTTTGCCTAACTAATAAATAAATCCTTTCGCTAAAGTACTATCTTCTTTATTCGACACAGCTCCACCTTGGATAATGTGTTAGAAAACATAAATATCAAAATAATTTGAGTATGAACAAGGCATGCGTTGGTTAGAAATGTGGTTTAGAAATAATTTTATTTATGGTGCAACAGTGTTCAAATTGGTTCCAATTCACAAAATATCCAAGATGATGTGGTAGAAATCATATACAGAAAACTAAATTTAAATTGATACATATTCACCCGAACATTGCCATATTGATAGTTTTTAAAGTTGGGTTCATGGCATCTAAACTTTACAAAAATTTAAAATTCAATTACTAGAATTTAAATTTTATATTTTTGAAACTAAAATAGTAGTTGTCTTTTACGTGTACTGATGTGTATACCAAAAAACTGAAGTTTTCATACTCAACTCGAACATCAGTTGCGCCGTCATACATATAAGTTTAAAAATATTGCTTAAAATAATATGCAAAATATGTTATACACATACGTTAATGGAAAAATACCTGGCAGCATTGATGATAATCATGTGTCTATTTGTTTATTTATGGCACATAGTATGTGTAGTGTTTTATCGACCTATCCAATATAGTACTGCTAGCCAACAAAAGTAGTAAATGTGATGAGAGAAAATGCTGGTTTCATTTTCAGCGTACACATCTACATAAAAGATAAAATAATAAAGATCGAGATAAATATCACCGCTTCTCATGCATTTAAATTTATTTTTGTAAATGAATGAAAAAAGATTTTATTGATAAATATTGAATTCCGTCGCACTAGCATACTTCAATTTAAATAATGTGTATCAGAGTCATGAAAATAGGGTAAAAGTCAATTTATAAAGCGATGGTGTTCCATGCACGATTCCGTGTTTGTAAATATTATTTTTAGCCCAAACGAAAGAAGCGTGATATATTATATTTATTAACTCATAATTGCAGACGGTGAAAAAGTTTAGTGATGATGATGAAGCCATGTGTTCAAGCTAACGGAAGTGAGGAAAGTTTTCTGAGCGCCATTCACTTGGAAGTTGCCAGAAATGGTTATTTTAGTTATTTTAACCCTCAAGCAGCTTACAATTTCGTGTCCTAGGTAATTTTCCTCTGGGTAGTCAAAGAACATCCGCTTGAAGGCGAGTCAAAGGGAGAAGGCGAAACATCCCTCCTCAGGGTTGTGTGCTGGGTTTGGGACCCGCCACATAATAACCAACCACAATAAAAGAACAAAATACGATCGGATAAGACGAACTAGATATTCACCATGTGCCAAATCTTGGAAAAGACCGATGAAAAAAGAATCGACTCACCCCACCTCTTCCTCGATTTCAAACCTGCTTTTGATATTTTATTACAATATATCTGAATTTGGTATGCCCGCAAAACTAAAACGGCTGAGTAAACTGACGTTGAGTAAAACAAAAATATCTATCACGATCGAGAAGGAGCTTCGGGTGGGTAGCTAAGGTAGGTAGTCGTTGCACTCGCGACTTGGCTCACTTCAGTGTTGGTAGTCATAACTTTGAAGTCGTAGATAATTAAGTCTATCTTCGAACCAGCATCAACACCAACAACAACATCACCCACGTAATTCAACACAGAATAGGCCAACAGGTGCTATTTCGGACAAATAGGCAATTGAGAAGTAATGTCCCCTCTCGACGAACAAAGACCAAATTCTACAAGTCACACCTTACCTCTGTCTTGCTATATGGTACAGAAGTTTGGACGATGACAACATCTGACGAATCGACGTTACGTCAATAAAGAAGAAGATTACTGATTGATGCCAAAAGGGGCAAAGGTTATTAAAAGTGTGATCGGCCATTGTAAAAAAGAGACTAATGGTATAACTGCTTTAGGAAGAAGTGTGGAAGAGAATTCTAATTTATGTAAGTGTTGTGTCATTCGAAAGGAAACTTGAGAATAACGGTGTTTTTTCAAACGAGGGATTCTCAATTAGACAATATTTATCGCAATTTGTTTTTTTGACAGTTGTTACTTGATTTATATTCACTTTTATTTTATTACAGTCAGACTTGCTCCGGAACAATATTTAGTGAATGGGCCCCAAACGAGATGGTCACTGGAATCTTTGGTTCATATTTCTTCGAAAATGAAGCCAGAAATAATGTTGAAATCAGCAAAGTCATAGAGCCGTAATAGATCGTGAACTAAACTAAGGTGACGCTATCTTGACCTTGCAGCCAACGAAACAATCAATTTATTAAAGCAATGCTTTGAAGAGCACATTATCATCCGCATCCGTGGTAGTCTTTTGCTCGAAGTGATGGTTAAAACATAACGACAACCCTTGTTACATAATAAAGCTAAATTTTTAGCCACAGTATTGAAAGTATTTTTTTATATAAAGCCTTTTAGTATTCTTTGGAATTCCCTTTCTTAAGTCTCCCCAATAATTTTTTAACAATTTAGTTTACATATATCAATGTTAAGTTAAACAATTTAACAAAATAAACAAGTAAGGAAGGTCTAAGTTCGGGTTCAATCGAACATTTTATACTCTTGCAACTTGTAAAAATCGAAGTCAGGGAAATACTTGAAGATGTAAAACCAATCATATAAAGTACTGTCAGCCTGATGTTCGAAAATCCTGATATTAGTTTTATAGGGGCTGGGCCAAGTTTTCGCTGAAATGTATCTATTTTATGCACAAAGATACACTGTTTTGAGTAAAACACGCTCTCTTATTTTCATTGAGATAACTCACATATTGGCCGATATATACGGTACAAAGTCACCCCGAAGTTCGAATATCTTTATATTTAGTAGAGGTAAGTGAAAGAATAACTACCCCTTAATTTCAGTTATATGCGTTAAGCATTAACCGACATTTTCGATTAAAAGTCAAATGTAGGTACCGGGATCTAAATACTCGGTACCTAGGGGCCTGAACCGTTCCCATTACTTTGAACGCTTCTTGATTTGCGTACTGGATACTGAACTAGTCAAGTGGAATCCAAAATTGTGTTATATGGAAAGTAGGCGTTGTTGTTGTCCGATTTCGTCCATTCTTACAATGGGACATGGGAATACCAGGTACCAAGTTCTGTCTAAATCAGTCGGTCGGGTTCCGAAATATAAGATTTCATTACAACGTGGGCAATGCCACCCCCATCGTCCAATTTTTACACCATCCCGATGAAGCCTTGTCATACCATATCGGCGACAAATTTTTATGATTCTGGCGTATTTAGTTATTGATTTTTTCGCGCTTTTAGTAGTTTTTAACAGTACCGTTTGGCTAAATGAGCACCTGACCCCCCTCTTAATATAATAAAACTACACCCACACATACACACCATACTCAACATGACTACACCATCTACATCATCCACACATCTTATTCCACATCTGCATCATATTCACATCCACATCTCACACTCAACACACCTGCACCATATACACCACACATGAGGACACCGCACATAATAAACAAAAGGGACTGACGGACGGCGGCCGACTCTCTTTCTCTTACGATCCGCGCGCATATACGCATAATTTTGTCTGCACTTTTTTCGTCGCTAATCAACGGGTGAGTACATCGGTACACGGTATCATCGAATTATATATGGTCCTTCGATCCGTAACGGACGGCACCTGTGGTAAAAGAAAGTAACATATCGGTTACTGTGACGCGTTAACTAATAAAGAAAAAACAAAAAAACAATCGGTATAACAAAACATTGTGAAATAAGAACCGGTGTAACAAAATAGGAAAAACAACGGTGGTGATACAGTTGAGAAAACTGGTGTGACACAGTGAAGCAAAAAAACGTTGGTGGCAACGAACCAAAAAAAAAAAAAAAATTTTACATATATATATATATATATATATACATATACACACGGAGTTATACATATGTACGTACATATACCTCGGTGGTGAAAAAATAGGAAAAAAAAGAATATATGTATTAAAAATAAAAATTCATGTGGATATGAAAAAGTGCAACTGAAAACATAAAAGAATACAAAGTGTGGTTACAAGATTGCAGTGTGGGAAATAACATACGCGGAAAATATAACACAAGCAACAAAAAAAAAACAAAAAATAAAAACTAAAAACTAAAAAGAGTGTTCAATTTTTATACTATATACATATACAGCTATGGACAGAGATTTAGCGCACTTGCATTCATAATTAGAAATATTATCGTTACTTTTAAGAGAGCGATATTTTCATGAATTTGTTATTAGTAGATTAATACTGTTTCTGTCACCTCTTTAAATGCATGAAAAATAACCGTTATCATTTCCCCTCAGATACCGTTAATTTGTTTTTGTTAAATTTCGTCATAAATTCGTTGGACAATGATTTAGCGCACTTATAGTTTTCGGTCATTAGTTGTCTTTGTTTCCAACAAAGAATTAATCACAGTTGTGAACTTGTATTCAAAAGTTTTAGTAATATTACAAATTTTAATAAAATGGCTAGGGAAAATACTTTTCGATTGAAAAAATAAAAATTATTTGGGACCTTTACAAAAACGCTGCAAATCAAGTAAAAATTGCTCAAATAGTAAAATGTCCAAGAAAAATGGTGTACAATGTCATCAAAAATGTTAAGAGTGATCCAAATTTGTTAAAACAAGACAAAGTTCGTAAGGCTCCCCCTCGCTAAATAGCCCCCCGTGAGGATAAAACGGTTCTTAGAAAGTATAAAGCTGATCCTTTCAAATCCTGACGCGAGATTATGGTCGAAGTCAATGCAAAATTGGACTTAAAAGTGTCAAGCAAACTAGTACGAAGACGTTTAAATGAAAATAATTTGTATGGACGTCTGAGCAGAAAAAAAACGCTATCGTCGAAAAAAAATATTAAAACGCATTTGTCATTCGCTCATAGCCATAGATTAAAATATTTAAATTTTTGGAAAAGGATATTTTTTTACGGACGAAACTAAAATAAACCGGATTGGTCCTGATAGTAAACCTTTGTACATCGTTAAAAAATCAAGAAGTCAATCCAAGGTACACCAAAAAGACCGTAAAGCATGGGGAGGAATTTTAAAAGTATGGGAGTAGTTTTCATGGCGTGGAGTTGGACCCCTAGTAAAGATAGAAGGGAATATGGATAAATTTGCATACCTTAATATACGGAGGAATACAATGGAGCCATATTCCTATGATATTATGCCTGTAAACTGGATCTTTATGCACGACAAGGATCAGCAAATGTGGTAAAACACTGGCTTGCGCAAGAAAAAATTCCACTTCTCGATTGGCCAGCGCAAAGTCCTGATCAAAACCCAATCGAGAACTTGTGGAATGATGTCAAAGAAAAAGTTGGGCAAAGAAAATTTAAAAATTGCGACGAGCTTTGGGCATGAGTACAGGAAACTCTATTCCTTTGGACAGATACCAGAGGTTAACAGAGAGCTTGCCACGCAGATGTGAAGCGGTGATAACGAATAACGGTTATTCCACTAAGTATTAACCAAATTAGATATAATCTCAGAGAAATTTCACAGCACGTGCTAATAATATTTATTTTTCCTTACTGATCTTTTAAAGTGCGCTAAATACTTGTCCAATCCAATTTTGACCTAATAATGTAAACTGAAAAAACGTTGTATTTTTATTATAGAAAACTAAGAAATTTTGGACTACTTTAGTTTTTAGTGAGGCAATAAATAGTTTTTTTACATTACAACGATTCTACTTTCTTTAAATATAACATTACTAAGTATCATATTTCACATTAAGAAAGTGCGCTAATTCTCTGTCCATAGCTGTATGTATGGTTGAATTTGCAAAAAGTAAAATTAGAGTTCTGACCAAATTTTCGAAAAACGTAGTGAAAACCGTTACCAAACTGTTTTCGGTACTCGGTGCATTTTCCGGGAAAAACCGAAAACCGCTAACAAAACAGTTTGGTACTGTTTATAGCGGATTAGTGATTGCCGCTAATGCTTACCGTTGTGTTATAACACAAAAATTATCCCAAAAGCCATAACAACAAAAATTTTGTTTCAAGTATTTACTTACAGAAATTCCCGCAAGACCCCTTATACTTAATCAAGTATAAGCAGGATTGCTTAAAACAAAAAAGCTACGGCAATCACCAGCAAGAAACAAAAGCATATGTATTTGCAAATTAAACCATACATACATACATATATGTCACATATGTATATTTCTATAATATAACAACAGCATAACTTGCTCATTACTAGTATACATACGTACATAAATACTTTCTAAAAGCACAATAGCATTAAATATTCTGTTTGCGACCTTTTCTCACTGCGAACATATATACCTATGTACAGACATATGTACTCGTATATGCTGCTCAGTAATACAAATTACATACTAACAAACACGTGAATTTTAGAAAATTACCTGCGGTCGGTTAATTCTCTTTTCGTGGCTTATTCGTACCGCGAACATATATACATACATACTATATGTAGGCATATATATATTATACTTACGGGCGCATACATATATACAAAATTTTCTGAAAAATTTACTGGAAGAATTACCCAATCGACATTGGGTACAAATTATACAACAATAAAAATAATAAAAAGGATTTTTATATAAAACACAAAATTAGTACATATGAATTGTACATATGTAAGTGTATTGTCGCATATGTAGATACGCACTGCTTCAAAGTCCACATTGGCATATATTCCGCGATACCCCTTGGTTTTTGTCTAACAAAACCATGCAGGATTGCGTTTAAAATATATTCAAAGTCCACATTGGCATATTCCCGCAA
Source organism: Bactrocera correcta (assembly GCA_027475135.1). Taxonomy (NCBI): domain Eukaryota; kingdom Metazoa; phylum Arthropoda; class Insecta; order Diptera; family Tephritidae; genus Bactrocera; species Bactrocera correcta. The sequence continues at coordinate 93,936,382 of CM050323.1, forward strand.
TACCCCTTGATTTTTTAGCAACAAAAACAAGCAGGATTGCGTAAAAAACCAAAGCGTAATACATATGTACATACATGCATATGTACAAAGTGCAGTGATCTCTAATACGAGCGCTCATTAGCACATAATAAAGAAAAGATCCACCTTTAGGTATACCTTATAGGACTTGGACACAAAATATACATAAAACAAATATATATAGAAAAATAAAACATATAAAATATTTCCAGTCAACAACAAATAATTAAATCAAATATAAGCGATATTCTGTATAGGCGTAATATTTTACTTTAAAACTCTTACTTACTTAAAAGAGTTCACGTCTAAACATTTCGATCAAAACTCTTATTAACTTAAAAGAGTTCGCGATTACAAACACTATAAAATACGTAAAGCGTCTTATCATATCAAGTTCGTTCAAAACTCTTATTTATTTAAGAGTTCATGTCTACTCATATACATATATAAATACATATATAAACGAAAATATTTTTCGAAATCTCGGTATCCAAAAGCAATGGGTTTTATTGATTTTTTTTTAACTCTTACATACAAAAGAGTCTTCTATTAAACAATTTATATACGAAACTTTTTTAAACATCTGAAAGTTTTCACTACGACGTTTTGATATTCTATACATCTTTTAAATGAGCTCAGACTCAAAGGACAGTAAAACAACTCAGTTGCTAAAAGTTCCAAAAATGATTTCAGACGAAAAAAGTCCGTGTACACCGGCAGAAGCTACACGCTCAAAGCAAGGTGCTACAAAACTAAAGAGGGGTAAAGACATTACTTATACAAAATTATTGCTGAGAGTGACAGTTTGATACGATACTGCACTCGATTTTCATCTTCACCAATTCAAGACAATTCTGAATCGGTCTTAGAAATTAAAAAAGACAATTTAGACAATTTTTGGTCACGTCTCCAAGCGGCATATGACGCAATCGTAGAATCTGACGACTCAGATCTACCTGAAAATTTTAAATCATTAGCTTACACCAAGTATGAACACTGCCTAGACCAGTTCGAAGACACAAAAGCAATGATTTCTGATCAACTCAAGCTATTAAGAGCAATTGCACCTACTCCACAACCGAGAGTAGAGCTGCCACAAAGACAAGCCCAAGAGGCAAGTTCAGGCATTCACCTCAAAGTGCCAATATGCGATACAGATATATTTCATAGTGGTTATGAACAGTGGCCGTCCTTCCGGGACATGTTTACAGCTGTGTACATAAACCATCCTAAATTATCACAAGCGCAGAAATTTTATCACCTCAGATACAAAACCAAAGGTCAGGCAGGCGTAATAGTGAAACAGTTCGCTCTCAATGACGAAAATTTTAATTTTGCTTGGGAAGCTCTAAAAGCACGTTATGAAAACGAAAGAATATTGGTCGACAAACAGGTGACGATATTAATGAATTTACCAAAAATTCAGAAAGAAACAAGTGAAGAGTTCATAAAGCTTCAATCCACTGTTTCAAATTGTTTGTCGGTTTTATCGACACAGAATATTCCCACAGATAATTGGGACCCCATTCTGGTAAATATATGCACAGCTGCATTACCAGAAAAATCGTTACTTTTGTGGGAGCAATCGCTTTCATCGCGAAGAAAGTGCCCAACGTGGCAGCAAATGAAAGAATTTCTTACCACCCAATACGAAATTGCAGAAAGGGTAGATAAAAAACTAATCAGAACGAAAAACGTTCAAAAAGACCTCAATAGAAGCTTCAATAGCCCCCAAGCAAGTAGCCACAATAATTCAAATAGAAACTTTTTTAAAAATCAATCGTTCTCTTCCGAACAATATAAACAAACGTCATGCGAACTGTGCAGAGGTGGTCACAAATTAAAATTATGCGAAAAATTCAAAAAAATGAATGTTAGCGATCGAAACAATTTCGTAAGAACGAAAAAATTATGTACCAACTGTCTGTCACATGCGCATACGCTTAAAGATTGCGAAAGCAAATTTAATTGCGTTTACTGCCATAAAAGACATCATTCAATGTTACATATAACAAATTTTTCCAGCTCACCCCCGAACAAAGCGAACGTAAAACGAGCAACGGGATTAGTTGCCAAAACAAATTCTGAAAACTGCCAAGAAGCACCATGCTGCTCAAAGGCGTTGAAAATGCAAACGCTACATAGCGAAAATCACAGTAGGGTACTATTACCCACAGCAGTTGTCTCCATCGAACACGGAGGAGAACTGTTTAAACTCAGAGCCTTAATAGACTAAGGATCACAACGATCGTGTCTAGGGCACAAAACAGGCTACAGTTACCAACAAAACTGGCCAACTTTGAAATTACGGGAATGAGCGGAAGAGTTATTCAAAACTCAAATAAAATCTGTCCCATTACACTCTTTTCCCCCAAAGCGAATAAGCGCATACAAGCAGAAGCTTTTGTCTTACCGCAATTAACCAATATGTTACCCAGCTATCACATAAATAGCAAACATTGGCAAAAGGTTTCACACCTGAAGCTAGCAGACCCAAACTGCAACAACCCCGCTCAAATAGATCTCCTATTAGGCAGCGATCTCATACCACAAATTATTCTCGAAGGTATTGAGAAAATTGCCAAAACATTTCTGGCGCAAAATACCATTTTCGGATGGGTCCTAAGCGGACTAGTTGCGGAACCAGTTACAACATTGACAACTCAAGTTGAGGAAGCCTCAAATGAGTACCTCAGTTCACAATTGAGAAAATTTTGGGAACTAGAAGAACTCCCCCCATATCAATCACAACCCCTGAAGATCAGTATTGTGAGGTTTTTTACAAAGCCACAACTACTAGTTAAGCAAATGGTCGGTACGTCGTACGACTACCACTTAAGCAACAATTTCCTAACACACTCGCCTTAGGTCACTCTCGCACCTCTGCAATGCAGCAGTTTCTAAGTATGGAAAGAAACCTACTTAAAAATGGCGAACTCAAATCTAAATATGGTGGTGTGTTAGGAGAATACCTCCATTTAGATCACATGGAGGAAGTAAACCCGGGGGAGAAAATCGTCAACGGCAAATACTACTCCTTTTACCTGCCACATCACGCAGTAGTAAAGCCAGACAAAAAACAACAAAAGTAAGAGTTGTTTTTAATTCTTCGAGAACCACTAGTTCAGGGAATTCCCTAAATGATATCTTATTTACGGTACCCACACTCCAACCAGATTTAATGCTTCTGATTTTAAAATTTGGGCGTATATACAAATACATATTCAATGGGGATGTTAAAAAAATGTATCGGAAAATAGGCGTACATAAAGACGACCAAGATTTTCAACGTAATATGTTCCGAAGATCCTACACCAGTCCTTTACGCGACTTCAAATTAAAAACAGTTACATTTGGCGTTAACTGTGCACCATATTTAGCCATTCGAACTCTCCACGAATTGGCAGACAACACAAAATCAGAATTTCCTCTGGCGCCCCAGGTGTTAAAAACACAAACGTATGTAGACGATATTCTGCTGGAAGTCACAGTCTTCCACAAGCATACGAATCATTATCACAAGTAATATGTACAAGCCCTCACATCCGCAGGGTTTCCATTAAAAAAGATTACGGCAAATCACCCAACTATATTAAAAAATATCCCAAAAAGAAAATTTGTTGGACACAAATTTTCCCTTATTTTCGAAAAGGAAGGTACAACAAAAACATTAGGCATCCAATGGAATGCGATATCGGACCAGTTCTCACACACGACAGAGCCATATCCGCATTATCAGCCATAACGAAAAGACAGATTTTATCCTCGGTGGCAAAACTTTTCGACCCCGCAGGATGGCTTTCGCCAATTATGATCCAAGCGAAAATCTTAATACAAGAATTATGGCTAGATGGAACTGACTGGGACGAACAAGTGAAACCTCTTCGCTTAGAAAAATGGTCCCAGTTCGCAAACAATCTGAATGACATTTCTCAGATACAAATTCCACGATGGGTAAATTACTCTCCCGATCACAAAGTTGAATTTCTTGGCTTTTGTGACGCCTCAGAAAAGGCATACTGCGCTACTATCTATGTGCACACGCAAAGTGACATCACGACCACAAGCCACTTATTAGTAGCAAAAGCAAAGGTGGCACCTTTAAAAACAATAAGTCTCCCACGACTGGAGTTATGTGGCGCACTACTACTTTCAAAATTAGTAGCCATGGTGCAAATGCATTTAAATATGACAAAATGCAAACTATATATGTGGTCCAATTCAGAAATTGTACTAGCCTGGTTGGAAAAACCACCGCATGCATGGAAGACATATATTTATAACCGTACGTCTCAAATTCTTGACCTTGTGGGATCAGCCACGTGGCGTCACGTAGCCAGTGCTGACAATCCTGCCGATCTAGGTAAGAGGGTGCAAGCCACTGCATCTTGCCACTACCACCCTCTGGTGGAATGGCCCCCGATGGTTGATAGAATCTCCTGATTCTTGGCCACAATCCCCCATGCGCAACATTATCGCCCCAGAAGGTCGAAAAATCACCACCTTTTACACATTATTGGATGATGCCGACATCCTTGAACGATTTTCCTCGTTTCCAAAAGCGCTCAGAGTAGTCGCTTATATGTTCAAATTCCTAGAACAACTCAAAAGCAAAGTTAAGGAATCACATAATTTCCTATGCAACACAGTGACGCACCTAGAGTTACAAAAGGCAAAGGTCGCACTGAAAACATATACACAAGCGCGCTATTTGGGCCGCGATATATCACTACTAAGAGAATCGAAGCCGATTGATAAAAAGAGCTCACTCTTAGTCCTAAACCCATTTCTGGACACGAAAGGTTTGCTTCGTGCCAATGGTCAACTTGCTAATTCGAGCCTAACATACAGCGAACGCCATCCCATAATAATCCCAGAGAGGTCACCATTTGCCACACTGTTCCTCCACTACATCCACATCTTAATGCTACACGCCGAACATCGCCTCATGCAACAGATGGTACGCCAAAGTATTATAGCCCCCGTCTTAAGCCGCAAATCAAGAAGTACATCTTCACGTGCAAGGTTTGCACTATGCAAAAACAGAAGAAGCGAACGCAGATTATGGCAGCACTTCAGCCTGAACGCTGCAATTTCGCTCTGCCTTTCACCACAACAGGTGTTGATTTTGCTGGACCTTTCCAGGTAAAGGCGTCTATATTAAGGTCCCCGACTCTCATGAAAGGCTATGGGGCTCTCTTTGGATGCTTCACGACAAAGGCAGTACACCTTGAGCTATGTAGTAATCTGACGACGGAGGCTTTTCTCGCGGCATTTGCTCTCTTCGCGCTCGACGTGGCTACTCTTAAAAAAATCATGAGCGATAATGGCAAAACTTTCATTGGAGCTCAGCGGGCCACAGAAAAGCAATTTGTGGATTTCTTAAAGCAAGTGTCACCCGAAATCGTACAAAAGTACGCCCCTCAAGGTATCATTTGGCAATGGGCGGTTTATGGGAATCAGCTGTAAAAAGCTTCAAATGCCATTTCAAACGGGTAGCTGGAAATTATAAATTCAATTACGAAGAGCTCACGATGCTATTAAATCGAATGGAAGCCGTTCTCAATTCACGGCCACTCACAGTACTAACGCAAGACCCCTCAGATTTCACCGCCTTAACTCCAGGGCATTTTCTAAAAGGAGCCAGGCGTGGAATCGCTATCTCTATTAAATCGATGGGAACGAATTAAAATTCTCCATCATGATTTCAGCCGCCGATGGAAGGGCGAATACATAAAGGATCTCCACAAAAGATATCGTTGGAAGACTCCCGAACAAGCGCCTAAACTTGGAGAGTGCGTCCTCATTCACGATGATTGTCTACCCCCTACCGAGTGGCGGCTTGGCCGCATAGAAAAGCTTCATTATGGCTCCGACGGTCACATCCGGGTCGTGGATCTCCGTACGCAAAACGGAACACTAACCAGACCGCTCGTGAAGCTGTGATTTTTACCAACCATCGACGACCGCGAATCCGAAAACCCGAAAAAACCAAACCTATAATGTCGCGATATAATATAGCCACCCAATTTAACACTAAAACGAGAAGTACGCCAATAACAACCGCAAAAAAAAAAATTAATAAACCGTTCGAATTAAGACGCCGTATAAAATAACCAAGAATCTTAGCCAAAAAAATTGTCGATCAATATGACGACACGTTCATGCCACATATCGTGGCACGTTCACCATGTTTGATTATCTGATAGAAATTTATAATCAGTAATCTTCTCTATGCAGATTACCATGGATATAGATACGCCAGCCGCAAAAACATCAACCGCTAGCGCGGCTACGAATGTGCCACGCAACGGGCCTACCCCAGCGCCCCGGACGATAGTTGGAACAGCATCGGCCGCTGCACCGCCAACCGCACCAGCAACAACGCCGGCACCTGTACCGGCAACCGCGCCTGCAGCGGTCCTACCCTCCCACCTCGTGGTGGCACGCGACCACCACCAAACCCATCACAGACTTCGGAGACCCGTCGGATAAGGTGTCCCATCTGTCGACGCCCTCATCGTCTCCACCATTGTGGAAGATTTAAGGGTATGCGGCCTTTGCAACGGCAGCAAATTGCTCAGGCCCACGGGCATTGCATCAACTGCCTGTCGCACACTCATGCAACTATCGAGTATGAGTCACGTGGGTTGTGCCAAATTTGCCACCGGCCGCACCACACGCTGCTACACCGCAACTCGTCACGCGAGGTGAATCGGCGACCCATCCATCGCGGCCGCATACCCCGATTCCAACCCTCAGCTCGTGCCGTACCCCAGCGGAGCGGAACATCACTGCGGCGTCGACAGCCTGGGTCACCATCTCGTCGAGCTACGGGTCTGAGCAGCGTTGTGGCAACGCTGCAATAGCTGCAGCGCCTTTTAGGCTAAACAGTCGTTTAGGGGGGCCGGGATGGCTAAATGAGCACCTGACCCCCCTTAATATAATAACGTACACACCATACTCAACACGGTTACACCATCCACATCATCCACACATCTTATTCCACATCTGCATCATATTCACATCCACATCTCACACTCAACACACCTGCACCATATACACCACACATGGGGACACCGCACATAATAAACAAAAGGGACTGACGGTCGGCGGCTGACTCTCTTTCTATTACAATCCGCGCGCATATACGCATCATTTTGTCTGCACTTTTTTCGTCGCTAATCAACGGGTGAGTACATCGGTACACGGTATCATCGAATTATATACCGTTATATGGTGAACGGGGTTTTTATCCGATTTCGTCCACTCTCACAATGTTGGTAGAAGTTTTTACAATATTCATGCTGAGCAATTTTGGTTATTCCAGCTTAAGTGCTTTAAGAGATAAATATACATTAAACTTATTAGAGGGCGGGGCCATGCCCACTTTTTTTAAACTTTTTCCCAAAGGCGCTCCTGAATTTTATATCTTAATTTAGTGCGTAGTTGTGGGTGTGGCAGTGGTCTGATTCAGCCTATCTATGAACTCGAACTTTTGTACTAGGAAACCTGCATACTAAGTTTCATCGAGATATCTCAATTTTTACTCAAGTTACAGCTTGCGCGGACAGACAGACGGACGGGCAGAAAGATAGTCTCATGATCGGGATAATTTGTATGTACATAACCCTATACCTATCTCGATTACGTACAACCGTTAAGTGAATATAGCTATAATACTCTGTAGCAACTGTTTGCAAGAGTATTAAAAAAAATTAACTGTATGAAAATTTAATGAGACGGGGTGCGAAAAACGTTAAAAAATAGGTACATAGTAAAGACACAAATTATTGCAAATATCATTGTAATAACGTCGATGGAGGTTCTTTTCTACTGGGTTGCTTATTACTATACTCACTCAGAGTAAACTTGCCGATAAGCGTTCGAAAATTTTGGCATTATAAGAAAGCGTTGTCAAATTTGTGCATTCTTGTATTGTTGCATATCACAATGAACAGTGCAACTACTAGGTACGTACATATTTATGTCACGTTTTATTTATACACTTCATTGGTTCATTCATGTTCTCATTCATAAAAATACATACAACTATATAAAATAAGAAAATAAATAAAAAAAATAAAAATATAAAGTCACCGGTAGAGTGCCCCAGAGATCTGTACTTGGGCCGCTACTCTGGAACATCAAGTACGATGGAATACTGCTACTGAAAGTACCTAAACACGTACACATCATTGGGTTTGCAGACGATATCGCTGTTGTGATTATAGCAAAGTGTATACACAATATAGTTACGATTACCAACAGGACAATACCGTTAATAAGCGATTGGCTCGAAACTAACGGACTGAACCTAGCGGAGAGAAAGGCCGAGGCGGTACTCATTACTGGCAGAAAAGCGCGGAAAGTTGCCATGTTCAGCACAAAGGGTGTAAGCATCCCTACACAACCGGTAATTAAATACTTGGGTATTATTCTTGATGCAAGGAGGCCCTTTGAGGAACACTTAGCGTACACATGCGAAAAAGCTGCAAAAGTGTGCAGAGCGTTGACCCGGTTAATGCTAAATACCCGCGGGCCAAAGCAAAATAGAAGACGACTATTAGCTGGTGTATTAAAGCCAGTCGCGCTGTACGGCGTCCAGATATGGTGAGAAGCACTCGAAATGAAATCTTATCGCCGTGGCCTTTTTCTATATATACCACTTGCGCGCTGAGGGTATGCTCGGCGTTCCGCACAGTATCGGAATATGCTGCCCTAATAATTTCGGGCCTACACCCTTTAGACCTCTTGGCCAAAGAAATTCAATGTCTTACAAATGACAGGTTACCGCATAATACACTGAAAGAAATTGCAAGGGCAGAGACGGTGAATCACTGGCAAAAACGCTGGCAGGAAAGCGCAAATGGACGGTGGACATTCCGACTGATCTCCAGCGTTGAACCATGGCTAAACAGACCGCACGGTGAGGTAGATTCCCACCTAACTCAAATCCTCACAGGACATGGTGGCTTCAAAGCATACGAGTGTTTGAAACGATTCGAACACGAAAATAACGATACTCGCGATTATTGCGGAGGCGATACCGTCGAAAATGTAGAACACACATTCTTCTATTGCCCGAAATATAATCATGAGAGGCAACACTTAAAAAATGCGTTCGGTGTGGACCCAACTCCTGATAACTTAGAGAAGTGGAAAGCTGCTTGCGAAGTGGCAGCCAGGGTTATGAAATCCCAATGTGCTAGCGAACAGCGGCGGAGAAGAGAGCTGTTAAATGTAACGAACAACCACGACCCAAACACACTAACATTGACGTGAGGGGAAGGGTTGACGACGAACAATGTACAAGAGGGGTTATCAGACCAACAGAGGTGGGTCCAAGTAAATGCAACTTGTAATTGAATGTATTTTGACCATCACGTACGCAGGAGTGTCGCTCAATCATCCTCCCGACGTAATACTTGATGGTAGTACCGGGGAGAACGGTACAGGACGGTAGGAGGTTTAGTTAGCCATCTGCGAAAGTCTGTGCGTAATTTTGATTCATGTCTAATGTTTATGGGCACATGTGTATACGGAAATATCTGCAGCGTTTAGCTGTTTTGGCCTAATAAACTGGAAAAGGAGGCTTTCTGTTGCCAGTAACTTATACGTTTTCAACTTTTGTTCATACGTATCACGCCTGAGTATAAAGAAATTATATTTCGTGTAATATTCACTACTTTAGCGGTTTCCAAAGAGGTAAACACGTCCATTCAACCAATAGAATCTATTTCCTGACGTCGTTTTTACCACGCAGCTTTTGCCGCCTATTGCTGTACTTGCAACCCTTTTGCTTCGATTAGTTACTAGATTTAACACTACTTTACCAATGCTTTTTTGTTTTTTTAATTTCAGAGGATCCAGTTCTGAGATGTAGTGGTAACAGCAAAATATTTTTTTTGAGGGGAGCTCCTGAAGATCAGCAGTAGTTCCTTTTCAAATAAATATTTTAACTAATACTAAATAATGTTAATTTTTTTCCATAATATGTAGACATCTGTTTTCTAAAATATACTATCTCTATTTTCTTTTCTTTTGAGTTAAGTAACGGCATAATTGAAAACGGATCTGGTAAGCCAATCTGATTATTTTAGCGATAGTTTCATCAGTAATTATTATAAATAAAAGCTTTGATAAAACTGAATAAGAATTAGTTATCGAGTCACCTGCCCACAGGTATCCAATTTCTGCTATTAGAGGTCTGCTGTAACTTTGAAAATTATTCCTAAAGATAGATATTCAGTTATTATGTCTGACATAGTACGTGTTTACATGATTAGTATCATTGTGTTTGCTCCAACATCGAACACGTTCCTATACGTGTAATATATTTAGTCTACTGGCAATGATTCTATTAAAAATCGTAACATGTATCTTTTTGATTTATTAGAAGTAGTACTAATTTATGATTGACATATAAGTACTACTTCTGAAGAATTGGATTTACGTGATGTTAAAAGCTCAATGCTTGCCGACATTCTAAATAGAGCGTAAAGTTAGTTTAGCCAATGAACAGTTGGTTCCTCATAGTTACCACCATTATCACATTACCATGCCCAGAGCATACTGAAATTATGAAGGGGACGCTTCCCGAGCTTGCTGAATGGAGGGGTAAGCATAACACCAGAAGATAGCAAAGACAATTTCTCAATCGGTGACGCTGGATCAGACGCTGTATTGACCGACAAAAAGATGTTCGAATAGTAATTACTAGGGTGGTCCTTATATGTGTCAAAAAATTTTTTTTTTTGGAATTTTTGTCCGGGCACCATCTCAATTGCTTTTCTATGCTAAGAAACAGTTTCAGTATTTTTATTTAATTTTTAAAATAATATTTAGAGGTCGCTACCAATGTTTTAATTTTAATTTAAAACAATAAAATCACTATATTAATCACTAACTTTTATTTATTGATATAAAACACTTACATGCAAAATTTAAGTAAATACAAATAAGACTATGTCTTAATACTGAAATTGTGTAAAATCAGGATAGAAGTGTTGATTTTTTTGAATCAGGAAATTTCTGTCTGTAGTCTTTTATCAACAAAAACAAATACTTGCTCTTCATCGTTTGTTATCAATTTATTATATTCCTCCATTAAGGCAACACCACGCTGAGCAATATCATTCACTACCCGCATAGAATGGACGATTGCTTTTGCAGCCTTAAAATCAGAATCATCTTTCCAAGTTTCAACGTCTTTACTCAAAAACTGTGATGAGATGCCCAGTATATGAAAAAATCGTAAAGAGTTGCTAGTCACAAAATATTCTATGCTTTTTTCACTGATGTGTTCGATATCAATGCTTTTTCTTTTTAGACAATTCGATACACCTTTGTATTTTAGTGCATTAACCATCTTTTTCTTATCTTGAGCTGATAGTTCGTCGTCGAAAAATGCAAAAGACACCAACTCTTCTGATAAGTACCATAAATGGCCCAATATTTTTTTCATAGTAATTTTGGCTATTACTGGGTTTATATTTTTAAAGGAGTCAAGGTCTTTTAATAATTGTAAGACGTTTCTTGGTGCTGAATATCCGATAGCAGCTTGAAACCAGTATTTTACATATATCATGATTGTAAAAATACATATATCTTTGATTGCTTTTTCTTCTTTCTTTGAAAGCTTTAACTGATGTCGAAAAAGGAAAATTTTCAAGCAGTACATGGCTTTAGCCATCCACCTAGTGCGATGAAGGCCAGCAGGCCTCCTAAATGATACTCCTTTTTCAGGAACTCCTCCCAAGTAAATGATCGTAAGATTCAGCGACTCTTTATAGTCATCTCGAGGTTGATATATTTGGAGTTGGTTTTGTGCAAAAGAAATCCTGTCTTCAGCAATATTTTCTATAATCTTGAAGGACGTGGTATCATGAATTACTGTTTTATAATCATTTTGGTCAATTTTTTCCCAATTTTTTTTTAAACCTTTTGAACAATAGAATATCAGGCCCACTAGATGGACCTAGAGCTTGATCAAAGCAGCTTGTAACATAATTTCCCCTACATGGTGGCGACAGGCCAGCCAAAGCATATCTTTCTTCATTTTCTGTTCCAGAAGAACACAAGCTCCATTTATCAGACCGGTGTTTACAGCTGTAGTGTCAAAACATAAACATTTTATTTTATCGCTTAAACCACATAAAGTTCATAAACAGCTGATGCACAAGCTTTCCCTGTTTCACAATTCAATTTTGGAACCGCTAAAAGCTGATCTACTCTAAGTCCCGACACTAAAATTGGTAGACGATCTACAGTTTCGTGACCACTTATGTCTTCAATTAACTTGCCATCCCAATGAATCGTTAATGGCACATCAGGTTTAAACACGTTTTTAAGAGATTGTGCAATCGCTCTTCGATTTTTTAAACGATTTCGACGTATTGAAGATCTATTAACATTAAACTCTGACGGGTGACATCCAGCACTTTTCAATGTAGATGCTATAACCACAACAGCTTTTCTGTAACTTAATTTTGTGACATCAAGACTAGCAGCTAAGTGGCTATTTATTACTTCTTTTCGAGCTCGTTTTTTTGGCGGTTGCACTTTTGAAGGTCCTAATGAAACTTCGAAATCAGATGCACTAGTTTCTTCGCTGGTAGTTGAGGAAGAAAGTACACATTTTTCTGTCAAAGCTGAAATACATCTGTTTTCTCTTTCTCGTAACTTTTTGAGGCGTTCTTCTTTCTTTATCAGTTCCTCACATTTTCTCGAACTTTTTTTGGCTATTGAACCTATTAAACCAGGGCGATCTTTCTGTCGTTGTGCTGATAAAAACTGCTTATCCTCTTCTACAGTCAAAATATTTAAAGCTTCAGAATGAGCAATATCAAACAAATCTTCTAATTTTTGTTGCCAATCTCGCTCTTTTTTCTCTATTGCTTTCGAACGTTTTTTCTTGTTCTCCTTGTTTTCTTTTAGATTCTTCCACTCTATGAAGTATTTTTCTATTTTACTGATAACATGCTTTTTCAATCTTGTTGGTATACTAGCTTTTTCCCATAAAATCATGACTTCACCAGCAGCTACAGTAGCAGAATCTCGATCGGTTCTTTTTTCTTCACTTTTGTAGTAAAAAAATAAACGTAACACCTCACCAATAGAAGGTAATTTCGATTGATTTAGATTTGGTATTGACTGACCGATTAACCAAACGTTGGTTTTATTTCTAGTTAATAAACTACCGCCACTACTTGTTGACGCCATAACAAGTTGAAACAGAACGTATGGTTTGGAAAAGGAAAAGCACGTGTGTTCTGTATATTTACTACATTCGAACTGAGAGTACAAAAAAAGAAAGGTTAAAAGGTTTGAAAGTTTCAAATGAAATGCAATGTACAACCATGTAAAAATAATGGCGAAAAATTTAAAATGCGTTACAAAAAAATCTGAAACTAATTATATAACTTCATAGTTATAATGTCTATAAAACTGCTTTTTTCAAAGTTCGACTTAAGGTAGCGACCTCTAAAACTATTCAAAAAAAAAATTTTTAAAAATTCTTATTTCTTATTTTAGGGTAGAGAATTATATTACGGGGTGCCCGGTTAAGTTTTAAAAAGTTGGAAAATAAGGACCACCCTAGTAATTATCCTTCTGAAGAACAACTAAGCAGAGCGAACCTCCGAGTGAGGAGAACCTGAATACACTTAGAATCCCCAATAGGCGCCAAACAAACGGAAGAACGTTAGGAAGAAAAGGTTAACTCGGCTCTAGCCGCATAAGTGGTGTCTTGGCCAATAGAGAAGAAGAAAAATATACTCATATATACTTAAATGTTTACATGCTTTGATACTTATTTGCCCTATTATCACAGAACTCTTTCATATACATATATTCAAAAAATATTTTCACTTACTATTCGCAGCATGACTTCTACAAAGCTGCCAAACGAAAACTTGCCAAAAAATTTGTAATCACAAGCAATATTCACATAGCCTTTATTGTTTGTCTATATTTATATATATTTATTTGCTTGTAGTGACTACATACTCGTATTCCTGCACATAATTACCTCCCATCACGCGTTCACTTCTCTGGGCCGTCTTTTTTCTTTATTATTTTTTGGTCGAACACGTAAAAATATTTACGGAAATCAGCAAATAGAGTCAAAAATTTCGTAAATATATTTATTTTGCAGCGCGCCTACGGTGCGAAAAGCCATGGGTCGAATTTTAATGGCAATTGCACATGGTAGTAATGTTGCTGCATGAATTATTTTCTATCTTTATAAAAACTTCAAGTCTTTAGCATAATGTGCGGATTTTTGTATACCATAGCATACATATAAGCGTTATGTGAAATTTTTGTTCATCAAAATAGTTTGAAATGTCATAAATAACTAATACAGTGAAAAATATTTTAAGAGAAGTAACTGTATTTTTTTTTAAATTGATACCAATAACTACAAACGTGTTTTCGCTAATTTAAAACAAATGATTATTTTTATAATTTGTTAAAATTCAGTAATTTATTTGGGGTTTTAAAAATTTTTTAGAAAATACACTCAAAGAACATGAAAATTTAATTAAGAAATAACTAAAATATACTGAAAGTATACATGTACTACATTATAAATAAAAATAATAATTATTCCAATGTGAGTTACCAAGACAACAAATTATACACATTGATAAATGAAAGTCAAGGTTTCTTTTCAGTCAAAATATATCGGTTATACGTCAATAGAGCGAAAGTGTTACTCATACGCACAAGCTCACTGGAAAGAACTTTTATTAATGTGCCAGTTCTAAGAAAATTACATTTTTTTAATATATTTTTCTGGGTACTTAAATTATATTATTAAACCGTCATAAAAAAACCAACTTGCAAATCTGAAAACTTTTGGTTTCAAAATATATTCCAATGGAAAAAGTTTTGCAAATTTCTGGCATTTTCTTTTACCAGAAGATTACACAACATTTCTTATTGCCATTTCCATGGAAGTTCTGTAGAAAATTTTTGAACTTTAAAACTTCTATAACCCCTGAGGGAAAACACCAAATGTATTTGAGGTGAAACATACAAGTACTAACCAAGAAGATATATCTAGCAAATTGTCAAAAAAAAAACTAATTTACTACTGTCATACTAATCATTCCATTTACTAATTCTGCCACATATTTTAATATATGAACCCGCTGCGACTTTATTTGGTTAATGAAAAGCAAAAATCTGTTGTTGAAAATTTGCCACATTTATTAACAGAGACACTGCTCTAGTTAAATATCCTGCAGGAAAAACCCATTATCGATTTCATAAAATATATAAATGGTGCGACAAATGTTTTACATGAAATATTTCAAAAGTCTACATTCGCTATCGCTCGATTTGCTCTTTCATTATGATATGCTACAACCGTCCTTCCATTTCAATTTACACTATTTTCTTCATTTAATAAAACAGGGCTTTGTAGTGGTCCAAACATGGCTTTTTTGCTCTATTTACGACATTTATATTTTAATATTCAAATTATTACTTTTCATTTACCAAAATTTATTAAAATATCTTGGGCCCTGAAAAATATGTAGTTCTATTGAGTAATTTATCCATTGCTCATACAAATTCTTATTATGAAGGATTTTAATCAAAAACTGTACAAATGAAAATTACTATTATTCATAAAATATATATAAAACTACATATTTTTAACGAACAAAGTTTACCCCTCATCATTAGATTATTTATTTCATTTGCATATTTTTTCAACAATTCTAAAATTGATTGTTGACTTGCTTGCATCTCTAATTCATAAACCCATGTTTCATCGGCAGTTATAATGGTATCCATAATTGTGGGAATAGAATTCGCACGATCAATCATGTCCAAACAGACCTGTTTACGGTATTCTTTTTTTTTTTTTTGAAATTCAGTTTTTTCGGGACGTGCAAGAACGCTTTTCATACCCAAAATATCCAGCAAAATCATTCGAACAAACTCTCACGATATGTCGAGCTCTCTTGCCGTTTCTCTAACACTTGCCTGATGATTTGCAAACACCATATCATATTTCATATTCTTATCAGTTGAAGAGGTTGAAGGTCGTCTAGAACGAGGCATGTCTTCAACGATCTCTCTCTCCGAAGGTTTTGTACCACTCGCAGGCTTGAGTTTTTGATAAATCTGAAAAACCTTTTCCAACAATCGCAACGTTTCCGCACACGAAACTTGGTTCTTCTTCTTTACTGGCGTAGACACCGCTTATGCGATTATAGCCGAGTCAACAACAGCGCGCCAGTCGTTTCTTCTCTTCGCTACGTGGCGCCAATTGGATATTCCAAGCGAAGCCAGGTCCCTCTCCACTTGGTCCTTCCAACGGAGTGGAGGTCTTCCTCTTCCTCTGCTTCCCGCGGCGGGTACTGCGTCGAATACTTTCAGAGCTGGAGCGTTTTCATCCATCCGGACAACATGACCTAGCCAGCGTAGCCGCTGTCTTTTAATTCGCTGAACTATGTCAATGTCGTCGTATATCTCGTACAGCTCATCGTTCCATCGAATGCGATATTCGCCGTGGCCAACGCGCAAAGGACCATAAATCTTTCGCAAAACTTTTCTCTCGAAAACTCGCAACGTCGACTCATCGGTTGTTGTCATCGTCCAAGCCCCTGCACCATATAGCAGGACGGGAATAATGAGCGACTTATAGAGTTTGGTCGAGAGAGGACTTTACTTTTCAATTGCCTACTCAGTCCGAAGTAGCACCTGTTGGCAAGAGTAATCCTGCGTTGGATTTCCAGGCTGACATTGTTGGTGGTGTTAATGCTGGTTCCTAAATAGACGAAATTATCTACAACTTCAAAGTTATGACTGTCAACAGTGACGGGGGAGCCAAGTCGCGAGTGCGACGACTGTTTGTTTGATGACAGGAGATATTTCGCCTTCCCCTCGTTCACTGCCAGACCCATTTGAGTTGCTTCCTTGTTCAGTCTGGAGAAAGCAGAACTAACGGCGCGGGTGTTGAGGCCGATGATATCAATATCATCGGCATACGCCAGCAGCTGTACACTCTTGTAAAAGATTGTACCTGCTCGATTAAGTTCTGCAGCTCGAATAATTTTCTCGAGCAGCAGATTGAAAAAGTCACACGATAGGGAGTCGCCTTGTCTGAAACCTCTTTTGGGTATCGAACGGCTCGGAGAGGTCCTTCCCGATCCTGACGGAGCTTTTCGTGTTGCTCAACGTCAGTTTACACAGCCGTATTAGTTTTGGGGGGATACCAAATTCAGACATCGCGGCATAAAGGCAGCTCCTTTTCGTGCTGTCGGAAGCAGCTTTGAAATCGACGAAGAGGTGGTGTGTGTCGATTCTTCTTTCACGGGTCTTTTCCAAGATTTGGCGCATGGTGAATATCTGGTCGGTTGTTGATTTCCAGGTCTAAAGCCACACTGATAAGGTCCAATCAGTTTGTTGACGGTGGGCTTTAATCTTTCACAAAATACGCTCGACAGAACCTTATATGCGATGTTTAGGAGGCTAATCCCACGGTAGTTGGCGCAGATTGTGGGGGCTCCTTTTTTTTGGATTGGGCATAGCACACTTAAATTCCAATCGTTGGGGATACTTTCGTCCGACCATATTTTACAAAGAAGCTGATGCATGCACCTTATCAGCTCTTCGCCGCCGTGTTTGAATAGCTCGGCCGGCAATCCGTCGGCCCCCGCCCCTTTGTTGTTTTTCAGGCGGGCAATTGCTATTCGAACTTCATCATGGTCGGGCAATGGAACATCGCTCCATCGTCATCGATTGGGGTATCGGGTTCGTTTTCTCCTGGTGTTGTGTGTTCACTGCCATTCAGCAGGCTGGAGAAGTGTTCCCTCCATAATTTAAGTATGCTCTGGGCATCGGTAACTAGATCACATTTGGGGGTTCTACAAGAGTATGCTCCGGTCTTGAAACCTTCTGTAAGCCGCCGCATCTTTTCGTAGAATTTTCGAGCATTACCCCTTTCGGCCAGCTTATCAAGCTCTTCGTACTCACGCATTTTGGCCTCTTTCTTTTTCTGTCTACAAATGCGTCTCGCTTCCCTCTTCAACTCTCGGTATCTATCCCACCCCGCACGTGTTGTGGTCGATCGTAACTTTGCGAGGTAGGCAGCCTGTTTTCTCTCCGCTGCGACACGGCACTCCTCGTCGTACCAGCTGTTCCTTTGCACTTTCCGAAAACCAATGGTTTCGGTTGCAGCTGTACGTAAAGAGTTTGAAATGCCGTCCCACAGCTCCCTTATACCGAGTTGTTGACGAGTGCTCTCAGAGAGCAGGAGTGCAAGCCGAGTAGAAAATCGTTCGGCTGTCTGTTGTGATTGCAGCTTCTCGACGTCGAACCTTCCTTGTGTTTGTTGGCGGCGTTTTTTGCTGCACAGAGGCGGGTGCGAATTTTGGCTGCAACAATATAGTGGTCCGAGTCGATGTTAGGACCTCGGAGCGCACGCACATCTAAAACACTGGAGACGTGTCTTCCGTCTATCACAACATGATCGATCTGGTTGGTGGTTTTTCGATCCGGAGACAGCCAGGTAGAAATACAAAATTTTAGACGAATTTTTTGTTCAGTATTTTTATTTACTGTAAAAATCGCAATGCACTGCTGAGGTATACACTTAAACAGCTTCTGTAATCAAACTAGTTGACAGATCGCGCACTATTTGACATATAAACTAAGAACAGTCCTACCAACCTAGCACAATACATATTAATCATTCCTAGTACTTTTTTCCTTATGAAAAAAGTTGGACAATTTGATTGAAATAAATTTTATAACTTAGCTTGTTTTCCATATGGTAATTTCTAGTTTTTCATGTTCAGGTATTAAGATTTTATTTGGGCTTTAAATTCGTTCAATTAGGTATTTTATTATTATTTGGAATAACCATTTAAATTTTTGAACCCGAAAACGTCAGTAGAGCCGCTTAACGCTAAACTCCTTTCTTCAGTAAACAATATAGTATATTATTATTACATATTTTGGTGCATTCGGACATCCACATTTTAGTATATAAGCCTGACATGACTATACAGCCGACCATAGTACCATTAAATACATATGCATAATTAAACAATAAATAAGCCATTTTTTTAATGCTTTATTCCTCTTCTAATTTCCGAATGGTCTTCCTGCTATTATTACTCGTATTGTTATTGTAACAGCGTAATCATTGACAAATATGTGTCTGTAGTAAAAATATATTGATGATGTAATTAGCTAAATCAAGAAGGAGAAGTACATGAGTTGTATACTAATTGGTAAACCACAAATAGCAAATACATAAGAACCAGGAGAGCAAGTGGGAGAACACCATCTGCCGTTTATGTTAATTAATTTAGCAAAAGTAATAACTATTATAAATAGTAGAAGGAAGCCTACTCATACAGGCTTACCAACTGAACGTAAGCAACAGGAAATGACGGTCAACAGGCGTCAGAATGGTGCTTGCCTTACCATTTAAAAGTATCCGGCAGATAAACGGTGTGTACTTCCCTTGAAATTTCTGATTACTT
Source organism: Bactrocera correcta (assembly GCA_027475135.1). Taxonomy (NCBI): domain Eukaryota; kingdom Metazoa; phylum Arthropoda; class Insecta; order Diptera; family Tephritidae; genus Bactrocera; species Bactrocera correcta. The sequence goes on from CM050323.1 coordinate 93,955,911, forward strand.
TTTGTAACTTGTGCAGGGAGATGGCTGTCCTAGTGGCAAATGGTGATACTGAATATACACAGAACAATGTATAAGAATTTTCGATTATGTATGGTAAAATTCATTATTGTGTGTACAATTGTAAAGCATATATCTCCTCAAGAAGAATTATTGTACAGTGGTGAGAGTTCTGGAAATGTATTTTCGTATAAGCTTAAAACCATGTTTGATTCATCATATAGTAATCCACAGCACTAAGTTATGTCTTATTAAGAAAGCTTTTAAGTAATATTTTTATTGACACCGATAAGAGTGGTCAGTTTTACTGAAAAATTAGGAATGAAGAACTATCTATGTATTTCATAAATATTTAAGAACCACACTAATAAGTATACTACTAGTTTTGAGTATGCAATAAGTAAAATTTTTGTTGTTTGTTGGCACGGCTGACGTAGAAAAATCGGACAAAAGCCTACAACATATACTTACTTCTATTCGATTTATTGTTTATGGAAATGTCACTGTCAGTACAATTTTATTTTAATGGAAGAAATTGTGAATAATATTTTGAATACCCTATTTATTTAAATAATGTTCTATTAGATTCTCTTTAAATCAGTGTCGGTCGCTTGTATTTCTTTTTATTCTACCAGTATACTGGTTCTACCAGTGGTGACTTACTGTCAGTATTTCTCTATCAACTCCCGTTACAGACTTTCTGACTGTTGCAGCGTCTTCCAAGCCGAGGTTTCAGCCATTAAAGTAGCAGAAGTTTTACTGCTCCCAAGTGCAGCCTCCTGCAGAGAAGTGACCATCCACTCAGATAACAGAGCGCCAATGCTAGCTTTGAACTCAATAACAGTGGGTTCAGAGTTGGTCAAAAATGTCTCCCTATCAATAGAATCGAGTGTCTTTGTGATAAGACTGGCATGGGCGCCAGACCACAACAGAATAGCAGGAGCTTATGAGCTAACAAGCAAACGGCATCCTATAACCGCTATCCCGTGGGCTCTCTAGCTCAACCATCTTACCTAACCTAACCAGGATGAGTTAGTTTTCTAAATAAGACAAATTTAAATTTAATTTATTATTTTAATCCTTTAAGCCGCTTTTCTAGTGTTCATCATAAACATTTCAAAAACTTCCAACTTGGGAGTTGCATCGATTTTGCCTTTTCTCGGTCCTGATGAAATGAAAATCCACATATTACTAATGAACAACCATTTAATACACCTAAATTGACAATTTGGTGTGGATATTTTTCTGCTGGGATCATTCGACCACTTCTTTGGGGTTATTTGAAGTGCTTGGCTCTTAGCAATAAACCAGACTCTCTGTTAGCTTTAGTCAATATTGAAAGTGCTGTTTATGACACACCACTTCATTTAGCAGAAAAAGTACTTGTAAATTGGGTTCATCGCATTCGGTTCAGAAGTCGTAGTAGTCACTTGAATGATGTTATATTCAAAACTTCATTGTATTGAAAGTACTTCACATTAAATTAAAAAAAATTTAATTTTCTTAACAATTCGTGTGTTTTTTTTTTTAAGAAATGATACCAGTTTTATTTGAAAATCCTGTATCTAGTGCCGGAGGATGGAGTCATGTGTAGAAGTTCACGCAAGTTGGGAAAGTTCTCTGATCGCCATTCACTTGGGGGTGGCCAGGAACAATACTTTTACATATGACTCAAGCAGCTCACGACTTCCGGTCTTTGACCAAGTATCCTCTGGGTAGCCTAAGAACATCCGTTTGAAGGCGAGCTTATGTGAGAAGGCGAAATATTCCCTATTTAGGGTTGTGCGCTGGGTTTGGGACCCGCCACGTAAAAAAAAAAAACAACCCCAATGAAAGACAACAACAAGCCTCGGATGAGTGACCCCCCTTTTAATGACGACCATGGCAAACGAATTAAGCACTATGATTTGAGGGCATGCACCTGGAATGTACGCTCCCTTAATTGGGAAGGTGCCGCTGCCCAGCTGGTTGATGTCCTCGTGAAAATAAAGGCTGACATCACCGCCGTCCAAGAAATGCGATGGACGGGACAAGGACAGAGACAAGTAGGTCTATTTTTACAATAGTGGTCATATAAAGGAGCGCAAGTTTGGTGTTGGATTCGTGGTGGGAGAGAGACTCCGTCACCGAGTACTATCATTCACTCCGGAGAATGAACGTCTAGCCACAATCCGCATCAACATATCAATGATTTGAGCCCACGCCCCGACGGAAGAGAAGGACGATGTGACCAAAGATGCCTTTTATGAGTGCTTTGAGCGAACTTATGAGAGATGCCCCCGCCACGATGTTAAAATCGTGCTTGGCGACTTTAACGCCAGAGTGGGTAAAGAAGGTATCTTTGGCACTACGGTCGGTGAATTCAGCCTCCACGAGGAAACATCCCCAAATGGGTTGAGGCTGATCGACTTCGCCGGGGCTCGAAATATGGTTATCTGTAGTACTGGATTCCAGCATAAGAAGGTTCACCAAGCTACCTGGCAGTCTCCGGATCGAAAAACTACCAACGAGGTCGATCATGTTGTGATAGACGGAAGACACGTCTACAGTGTTTTAGATGTACGTGCGCTCCGAGGTCCTAACATCGACTCGGACCACTACATTGTTGCAGCCAAAATTCGCAGCCGCCTCTGTGCAGCAAAAAACGCACGCCAAAAAACACAAGGAAGGTTCGACGTCGAGAAGCTGCAATCACAACAGACAGCCGAACGATTTTCTACACGGCTTGCACTCCTGCTCTCTGAGAAACTCGTCAACAACTCGGTAAAAGAAAACTGTGGGACGGCATTTCAAACTACTTTCGTACAGCTGCAACCGAAGCCATTGGTTTTCGGAAAGTGTAAAAGAACAACTGGTGCGATAAGAAGTGCCGTGCTCCAGCGGAGAGAAAATGGGCTGCCTTCCTCGCAACGTTACGATCGACGACAACACGTGTGGGATGGGACAAATACCGAGAGTTGGAGAGGGAAGCGAGACGCATTTGCAGACAGAAAAAGAAAGAGGCCGAAATGCGTGAGTATGAAGAGCTTGACAAGCTGGCAGACAGGGTAAGTGCTCGAAAATTCTACGAAAAAATGCGGTGGCCTACAGAAGGTTTCAAGACCGGAGCATACTCTTGTAGAAACCCCAAAGGTGACCTAGACACCGATGCCCAGAATACACTTAAATTATAGAGGGAACACTTCTCCAGCCTGCTGAATGGCAGTGAATGCACTACTTCAGGAGAAGGTGAACCCGATACCCCAATCGATGACGATGGAGCAGACATTCCATTGCCTGAACATGAAGAGGTTCGAATAGCAATTGTCCGCCTGAAAAGCAACAAAGCGGCAGGGGCTGATGGATTGCCGGCTGAGATATTCAAACACGGCGGCGAAGAGCTGATAAGGTGCATGCATCAGCTTCTTTGCAAAATATGGTCGGACGAAAGTATGCCCAACGATTGGAATTTAAGTGTGCTATGCCCAATCCCTAAAAAAGGAGACCCCAAAATCTGCGCCAACTACCGTGGGATTAGCCTCCTCAACATCGCATATAAGGTTCTGTCGAGCGTATTGTATGAAAGATTAAAGCCCACCGTCAACAAACTGATTGGACCTTATCAGTGTGGCTTTAAACCTGGTAAATCAACAACCGACCAGATATTTACCATGCGCCAAATCTTCGAAAAGACCCGTTAAAGAAGAATCGACACACACCACCTCCTCGTCGATTTCAAAGCTGCTTTCGACAGAACGAAAATGAGCTGACTTTATGCCGCGATATCTGAATTTGGTATCCCCGCAAAACTAATACGGCTGTGTAAACTGACGTTGAGCAGCACCAAAAGCTCCATCAGGATCGGGAAAGACCTCTCCGAGCCATTCGGTACCAAACGAGGTTTCAGACAAGGCGACTCCCTATCGTGCGACTTCTTCAATCTGCTGCTTTATAAGAGTGTACAGCTGCTGGCGAATGCCGATGATATTGATATCATCGGTCTCAACACCCGCGCCGTTAGTTCCGCTTTCTCCAGACTGAACAAGGAAGCAACGCAAATGGGTCTGGCAGTGAACGAGGGCAACACGAAATATCTCCTGTCATCAAACAAACAGTCGTCGCACTCGCGACTTGGCTCTCACGTCACTGTTGACAGTCATAACTTTGAAGTTGTAGATAATTTCGTCTATTTAGGAACCAGTATTAACACTGCAAACAATGTCAGCCTGGAAATCCAACGCAGGATTACTCTTGCCAACAGGTGCTACTTCGGACTGAGTAGGTAATTGAAAAGTAAAGTCCTCTCTCGACGAACAAAAGCCAAACTCTATAAGTCGCTCATAATTCCCGTCCTGCTATATGGTGCAGAGTCTTGGACGATGACAACAACCGATGAGTCGACGTTACGAGTTTTCGAGAGAAAGGTTCTGCGAAAGATTTATGGTCCTTTGCGCGTTGGCCACGGCGAATATCGCATTCGATGGAACGATGAGCTGTACGAGATATACGACGACATTAACATAGTTCAGCGAATTAAAAGACAACGGCTACGCTGGCTATGTCATGTTGTCCTAATGGTTGAAAACACTCCAGCTCTGAAAGTATTCGACGCAGTACCCGCCGCGGAAAGCAGAGGACCTGGTTTCGCTTGGAATATCCAATTGGCGCCACGTAGCGAAGGGAAGAAACGACTGGCGTGCTGTTGTTGACTCGGCTATAATTGTGTAAGCGGTGTCTACGCCAGTAAAGAAGAAGAAGTGCCGCTTTATTATTAAAATCTCAAAGTAACTTTATACTTGTTAAATTTTTGAATAATTTTACAGTTCACACATTAGTGGAACGACTACAGCTGCCAGCAAACAAATTTGCGACAATTGCAAATGCCGTGAAGACGTGCTGCTGTCTGTTTTAATATTGGACAGAGCAGAGCGCTCGATGTTCCAGACTACGAATAATTGTTTGATTAAGTGACATGAGGGAAAAAAACAACATGAGGGAAATAGCAAACTTACATACATACAGCAATGGACACATAAATATCACACTTGTCGTCGAATAAGAAAACATTTACTTATTCCTTAAGTTTATTACTTACGGATTTAAAGAGGGATGCGTTTTATTTTAAAAATCATTCACTTTAATATTACTAAAAAACTAAAACAATAAATTATCGCCAAAAAAAAGACGAAAACAACAATATTTTACATGACATTTACAAATCTGAAAAGGGGTTTAAAAAAAGGTACAGAAATTTATACAAATTATTAAAAAATTTCAAAAGATTGTTCATTTCGTTAGTATTTTGTAGTATATCCATAATTTTTAATCATCCGCTCACATCTTCGCTGCATGCTGTACACCTGTTCTTGACATCGTTCCTTTGGGATTGAGTACCAAGGCTTCACAATTCCAGTCCATAAATAATCAAAATTTTTGAATTTATTGCTAGTTGTCATTCCATAAATTTCCTATTGGTTTCAGATCTGGGTTTTTCACAGACCACTTATAAATTTAAAATTTTTTATTGCCGAGACCATGCTTTACTACCTTTGTGGTGTGCTTCGGATCATTGTTTTGCATAAATGTCCAGTTTATGGGCATATCCAAATACTAAAACTGGTAAATTTTACTATTTATTCGAACAATTGGCACGTTGTCATGCCATGAAAACACGCCCCAGACCATGGTGCTTCCACCACCGTGCTTAATGGTTTTTTTGGTATACCTAGGATTAAGGGATCGACCTCGTGGATTAGGTAGAATTGTTTTTCCAACTGGAACCTTCCTATTTATCTTGGTTTTGTAGCTCACAAACACATTCTTCGAAAATTGTGCTGGCTTGTCTCTGTGGGCCTTACCAAATGCCAGTCGAGTTTTGATGAGGAGTTTTGACAGGAGTGGTTTCTTACTGGTTATTTGTCCAAAAAGTTGAGATGCTTTTAGTCGTCTTTCTACAAGCTTTCTGGATACGTCTACACTATATTCCTCATTAACTTCGATCATAATTTCCCTGGCTGACTTAAAAGGACCCACTTTGCTCTTCCGTACTGTGTTTTCGTCAACACTAATATCGATTTTACGTGGCCCTGGTTTTCTTGATACCTTTTTATTGACACAAGGTGGGTCTGTTTTGTTGCATAAGGAGCATTTTATAAAAATTTTGGAGAGTATGTACTTTTTCAGCAATTTTGGCAGGATCTTTTTTTGTTTTGCTCACATTGGACATTAGGACTCTCTTTTCCGGCGTGGAATGCGATGAAATAATTATATATTCGCAGAATTAAATTAAAAACATGCGAGAACCTCACACAAAATTCAAAAAAAAAAAAAAACTGCGAACTTAAAAATGTGCTATTTATGTGTCCACCTCAAATCAACACAATACGCAATAAAATTGTCGCGTACAAAATTTAATAGTAAATAAACAGTATTATTGTGCAGGGAAATGAACCTCATAACGGTGACAAGTAGATACATACCAAATTTTTATTGTTCAGCTACTTTAGGATTAATGAAATTATATTTCATATGGGATTCAGATGTGTGCTATTTATATGTCCATGGTTGTATATAAGCTTCTGGAACCATGTTCGTAAGTTAAAGTAAAGTGCGCAATTCATTAGAGGAAAAGTAATTAATTATAATCTCATAATGAGAAAATTCCATGCCACACCTTCACTTAGGCGAAGGCATAGCTTTATGAAATTCAGTATAAAAGTCGATTGATGTAGTATCGTGGATAAGTATACATATGTGAATGTCAATTAAGAACAGTTAGATAAATGATATGCTGAAATACCATGTACACCATATATACTAGACTACGAACTTATTTTAAGCAGATAAACAAAATTACAAGGTATTACGCAAAATATATTTTTATTAAAATGTTTATTGCGTTATATATTTGAAGTGAGGCATATCCTGTGGTAACACGCGATTTATACTCTAAGATAAAAAAATATTATTCTTTGCGTAGACTCATGTGCTATAGGGCGTATGAGCAACGTGGTAGTTCAATAGTTGTCTCATGTAGTGGTCAAACATACGATGCCTACCAAATTATGTACTCGAATGAAGGACCAAATGCTGGGCATTAATCAATCGGATTACTTATAATTCAATAAGTGCAGACACATACAACACGAAAAATTCAAGAAAGTTGGGTAACAGTAATTCCCACAGGCGTAATTTCGCGTTACGCATTGTGGCATGGCATAATAATGTCTTAGCTTGCGTGCAGTTAGGTGAGAGCACTTAATTTTATGATGATTTATGTGGTACAGATGTTGTAGCTTCCGAGAATCACAGTCCACTTAGCAGTTGCTGTAATAAATGCCGAGTTTTGTGCACTACTATAAAGCACACATGTGTTGTAATAATAACAAATTAAATAGTGGGAAATTATTATAAAATACTAAAATAGTTCGAAAAGTGGATTTGGTCATAATTTTCTCTAATAAGATAAACGGGATTCTATAGTCACAATAAAATATTTGTGCATATGCACGGATGTACAAGTAGTTATCATTCTGTAATGACAATAAATTTTCTTTCTCGAATTGTTCAGATTTCTCTTCGTCCAAAACGCGTCTTTACTGCTGAGTTACATAACCATTGAGCCAGAAATGGGCCTCAACGCTGAACAAAATTTTACTCGAAAACGTCGGATCTTCTTGGAACTTTTCAAGAGCCCACAGAATAAGTGTTGCCAATCAAAATTTAACAAAAATAACATAACACCTTGCGCTACTAATGCGCGATCTGTCAAAAAAGGGGCTATTGAAAAAAAGTACCTGGACTGATCACCCGACCAGTTGGCTCTTTGCGAAGCGGTTGTGTGTGGAATGAATGTGAATAATATAAAAAATTCGATTTCCCCTCTCATTGTGTATACGAGCTCCTCTTCCACCAAGTGGAATGGCAAATTGTGTGATCTGTTAGTGTTGTAATGAAATTGAAATTTCTTATTAATTTTTATGTTTCTTCTGTTTGTTAAGAATCTCAATTGCATTTTATAAATTTTGCATTAACTGTTTTTCGATATTTAATTCAGATCTAAAACAAATCAAAATCTTATAACTTCCTGAAGGGGAAAACATTTATTTACATAAGAAGCTAAAGTAATTAAAATAATTCTAAAACTCAATATGAACTAAACTTTAATTTATTCTCACAACCTATTATCCAATAACTTCTCGATATTATTCCCATAGCAAAAGTAAAAATGCTAAATTTGATTATTTTATATTGAGTTATACGATATCAAATGAACCCTATTCAAGCGTTTAGTAATTAGTACTTTTTAATGATAATAGGTGATACTCTTCATGGGTTATATAGATAGAAACGAGAAGTCTTTGTCTAAAGGATGCTCAAACTTCGTTTATTGCTGTAATATAAGTCAAGGGAATAGAGTTAATACATTTGAAATATTTTCATAGCGCCTACGATTGACCGCCAACGATAGTTTGACTTTTCCCAGAATCCTTCAAAACTAGCTCTAAAGTGTCTATGCTGACTCCACTTCATATCTAATCTAACTAATAAATCATTGCGTTTCATCAACACTTTCTTCGCGCAATTATTATGTCGATAATGATCCTACCGCCCACCAGTGTTGTTATAGCAACTGTGCAGTTTGGCCTCAACGAATGATTTATTTGAACATTTGTAGTTAATGCTTGACCATATGTCAAATTGTTGGCATACAATATGTAATAGTGTGGAGTAAGTGTAAGTTTGTATCTTGAGAATTTGAGTGAAACTCAAGAAAAGCTCAACCACTTATAAACCGGTATTGTAACGATTTTATGCTATATTTTTTATATGTTAATTACACTACATAAGTATGTATTATTTAACATCAAATCAACGATATTCAGTCGGCATGGATTTTAATTTATTGCATTAGCAAAATGTATGTACATATATGTAACTGAAGTCAGTGTTTATTTTATATTTCCAATATTTTGGACGTGTATCTAGTAGAAGCTTGTAAGCTTATTATGCGCAGATTGGTAAGTTTTACGAAACTCCCATCTGTCGCTAGCTGCAAACAGTGGGAAGCGTTGATAGTGAAGAAGATTTATGGCTTAGCAGATTAAAGCACAATTGTAGATAACAGGCAATTACAAAAATATAAACAAAAGTTATAATATTCGAGAAATTAGCTATTAGTTTCGGTGTGTCTAAAAACAAAAATTTTTTTTTGTAAAATTCTACAAAAATATATTTAAAGGAAGTTATTAAATTATATTTATGTAACTATTCTTTTAGACACACATTTCTATTCCCTTATACAAAATTGTATTGTAAATATAAGGTTTGCTGTTACTAATTCATTTATTTAAAAATTTTGTTACAATTTCAAATATGGAAAATACATTTTTATACTCTTGCAACATTTTATTAAGGAGTATTATAGTTTTGTTCACTTTTCGGTTGTACTTGTCACCTAAAATTAATCGAGATAGAAATAAGGTGACATTGTATTTATTTTGAAAACTCTTTATTTATTTTTCCAAATCTATTTCATGCCCTTCAAAGTAATCCCCTCCCGCTGCAATGCACTTATGCCAACGGATTTTCCAATCTTCGAAACACTGGTTGTAGTCACTTTTCGGGATGGCCTTCAGTTCCATCATCGCCGCGGCTTGAATCTCCTCTGTCGTATAAAAACGGTGTCCCCGGAGCGGTCTTTTGAGCTTGATGAACAGCTAGAAGTCGCACGGTGCCAGATCAGGTGAATACGGTGGTTGCGGAACGATATGGGTTGAGTTTATGGCGAAACGATCTCGAATTACGAGGGTAGTATGGGATGGTGCATTATCATGTTGTAAAAACCAAGAATTGTCTTTCCACAATTTCGGCTCTTTTTGACGGATAGCGTTACGCAAACGACGCATAACGTTCAAGTAATATTCCTTGTTGACTGTTTTACTGGTTGGAAGGACTTTATAATGCACAACACCACGATAATCGAAGAAAGCAGTCAACATGACTTTGATTTTTGGGCGACTTTGGCGCGATTTTTTGGTCTTGGCTCTCTTTGGCACGATATTCGCTTGATTGATCGATTGTTTCGGGGTCGTAAGCATAGATCCAAGTCTCATCGCCAGTTATAATGCATTTCATGACACCCTGGTAGTCGGAAAGCATCGTTTCACACACTTCAACTCGACGCCTTTTTTCCAAAAAATTCAATGTTTTCGGTACCAGTCGAGATTTGACGCGCTTGAGGCCCAAAACATCCTTAAAAATGGTATTGGCTGAGCCTTTCGATATGCCAACTTCATCAGCAAGGTCTCTAATTGTTAGTCGACGATTGTTCAACACCAAATCTTTGATTTATTGAACGTGAGCTTCGTCGGTTGATGTTGATGGTCGCCCTGGACGCTCTTCGTCTTCGACAAGTTCATGGCCGGCTTGGAACTCACTATACCACTTGTAAACATTTTTTTTAGACATATCCTCATCACCAAAGGCTTTCTGTACCATCCTCAACGTATCTGCAGCAAAATATTGATTCCGTAAACAAAATGTAATGCAAATTC
>CM050323.1:93967442-94002350 GCA_027475135.1 Bactrocera correcta
TAGTTTTTACAGTCTTGCATGTTGCTACAGAATACAATAGTTTCGTTCACCTAACAGTTGTACGTATCAGCTAAAACTAATCGAGATAGATATAGGGTTATACATATGTAAATGATCAGGATGACGAGTTGAAATTCGGAGGACTGCCTGTCTATCCCCTTTTTTGATAAATGTAGGCAGGTGTTCGTAGCTGGGCGTATTCGGACTACCGCCACGCCCACAAAAGGTCATTAAAAGAAACTGTATAAAGTGCCACAACCAAAATGTAATATCGCATTTGTCGGCTCAAAATTTGGAAACAGTGGTCGTGGAGCAGATTTAATGGTCATATGTCTCAAACCGTACAAACCAAAAATAACCTGATTTCCTTGAGATACTACTGTGATCAAATTGAAAGGTGAATTTTGTCCGTTTCATTTTTTTCAAAGTAATCTTCTCCTGCTGCAATACACTTATACCAACGAATTTTCAAGTCATCATAGCACTTGGATCCCCTGTCGTGATGGCCATCAGAGCCTTCTTCGATTCAGCTTTTATATCCTCAATTGAGTCTAAACGGTGTCCTTGGAGTGGTCAGTGGATGCGGCACGATATTAGTTGAAAATGTGGCGAAATGATTACGAATAACCAATGCACTATGAGATGGTGCATTACCGCACTTCTTGGTTCAATAAATTCACACATAGCAAAAATCGAAGAATTCACTTCCAGAGCCTCACAAAACGACGCATATCTCAAATACTAATGAATATTTTGACGTGAAATTTAGCATAGATGTCACCTTACCAATTCAAAAACCGCGCAAAGTATAAATTGAAAACAACCGTTCAATTCGATCCCAGTAGTATCTAATGATTTTGTTGTCACTTTAGTTGGAAAATATAAAGTAATGGCTTGACTCTTCACAGGTAAATGTATGTATATAAATATACTGTTCCACGAGCATAAAAATGGTTAGTTTTTATAACAAATATATTTTTGTGGTTACTGGAAACTAAACCGCAATAATCAAAAAACGTTCGTCGTTACAAACTAACGCACGATTGATGAATTTTTGCACAAAAATTGTAAAATATGGAAATATATCTTACATGCCTTCGTCACTATATTGGTGGCTAACCGAATCCGCTTCGTATAAACTCCAATCACGTTGGCGGTTAAAGGATTACAATAGTCCAACGTGGTTAGATGTGAACTTTAGATAGGCATTGACAGATTTGTAAAATTTCATTAGGGTACCTCACATACAACCATCAGTCATATGGAGGAAAGTCAGCCGGATGTTCGAAAATCCTTATAATATTAGTTGGGGCGAGATTATGTTAAGTCCAAATTTATCCATTTGAGGCACAAAGACACACTGTTATGAAAAAACACGCTTTGCCATTTTCATTGACAGAACTCAAATGTTAGACGAAGTATTGGTATAAAGCCATCCGTAGGTTTGAAAGTCTTTAAACGAGAAAATGTAAGGGCTCAGGAAAGTATTGATCTGATTTAGCTCATTTTTAATACACTGCGATACTACTATCACTATATGATTTTCTCTGAATTTTAGTTGTATATCCCAAACGTTGACCGGTATTTTCCATCAAAAGGAAACTAAGATAGAGAAGTCCATTTTTCAGGTTTTTGGGAGTTTCAACAGTTTTAGTTGGGTTTGGTCAATTTTTGGTCATAAGACAGCTTACTTAAAGGAGTTATTAATGCCAAGTGCTTTATTTATGCCAATTGCTTCCTTATTTTTATATCCTGAACAGGGTATATTAAGTTTGTCACGAAGTTTGTAACACCCAGAAGGAATCGTCGGAGACCCTATAAAGTATATATTTAAATGATCAGTATTTCGAGCTCAGTCGATTTAACCATGTCCGTCTGTCCGTCCGTCTGTCTGTATATATACGAACTAGTCCCTCAGTTTTTAAGATATCGTTTTGCAATTTTGTAAACGTCATTTTCTCTTCAAGACGCTGCTCATTTGTCGGAACGGCCGATATCGGACCACTATAACATATAGCTGCCATACAAACTGAACGATCGGAATCAAAGGCTTGTATGGAAAACTTTCACATTTGACAAGATATATTCACGAAATTTGGTAAAGATTATTTTTTAAGGCAACAATGTAATCTCTAAAAAACTTGTTCAAAACGGGTTACTATAGCATGTAGCTTCCATAAAAACTGAACTCATTGCTACTAACAGAAATGCACCTGTGAAGGGTATTTAGCTTCGGTGCAACCGAAGTTAACGTTTTTTCTTGTTTTAATAGAAAGTTAATTTGAGTTGAATCAAGTGGAATTTAAAATTGTGCTGTATGAAAAGTAGACGTGAATGTAGTTCGATTTCGCTTATTTTCATACTGTGACATAAGACTATGTGGGTAATATTGTGAACCAAATTTAGTCAAAATCAGTCTTACGGATTTCGAGATATGTGATATTACCTCAAATAGAGCGGTAAGTTAAACTCATTAGAGGGCGGCGCAATGCTCACTTTTCGAAGTTTTTTTAGCCTACAGATGCCTCTAGCTATCCTTTGTTCTACCAAATTATAGTTCTATATCATTTTTAGTTCTTAGTTATGGAACTTTGTAAGTTTTCGTTTAATGGCATTTTATGTTCCTCAGTTCTCGAGATATCGCTCTGAAATTCTGCACCTCTCTTGCTGCTTCGTTTGTCAAAGCTAATATCGGACTATTATAGCATAGTTACATACATATAACTGTCGAACGAACTGAATGATCAAAATCAAGTTATTGCATAAAAATTGTTTTCATTTAATAAGATTAATTATCCAAAGGAATTATGCAATCTGCGAAATTTGTAAGCTCCCAAGTTACTTATGACTATCCAAAAACATGAAACTATTTACTGTACATTGAATACGCCAGCCACATCTACTGAATTATGGAGGCTGATGAAATTGAAAACACTGCGTTACGATTGATTCACGACAGCAGTTTGACGTCTTTACTAGCCGTTCATTAACGTCATCTCACTGCTACCTTTATTACCTATAGTAATCATTATTTAATATCCACTAATAAAACATACTCCTTCTCTCAACAGATTTCTTTGGCAAAACTAGTCTCAATGTGGTCCAAAAAAGCTTTGAAATGTTTTAAAGTGCCATCTATTAATTAATTAATTAAGCTTAAGAAAATAAGCTATAGTAGTTAAACTAACATTTCGCAATAAAATCCAATACATGTAACTATTCGTAGATACAGACATACATAAAACTTTATACTGAATACAACATTTTTAACCATTTCCATAATCGTTCTTAAATACATTTTATTTAACATCAAGCTTTATTTCAATAAATTAGCATTGTTTTTTTTTTTTTTGATGACAGACACTGATACGAATAGTTGTTTGCAGAATTGTGAGTTTAGCGAAAATTACATATATTATTAACCGTAAAAAAGTGGGTGGCGCTAATAAGTAAGAAAATTTGTTGCTACGTATAATAGTGAAGACAGTGACATTTGAATTAGCAGAAAAAAGAAGCATTTGAAATAAGTGTTATTTGCAGTATGTAAAACTGTCTAACTGTGTAGACTTTTCCAAAGAGTATATATATGCATTGTTGGTGCTTTCTGATATTCTCCCGAATACGGACTTCTAAAAATCGTAATGGCCTAAACACTCTTATTAACTGTGTTTTAATTATTTTAATTGCAATATATAATAATACAGAAGGCGGTACCACATGGCGTATGATGAACATGCGAGTACATTAAGCATATTTGGCATTCATGAACATTTTATGATTTTCTAATTAAATACATACAGGGTAGGCCATTTAAAGTTGACCCATTTGTTTGTTTGCCAAAATTAAGGCGTCGCGGATGATCAGCAGGGTTTAGTTTTTGTGCCATTTGAATTTTATATGGAAACATCTTCAAATCTTTATGAATTATGCGTCGGAGAGTGGTGCGAGAGATGTCTAATTCCTGAGAGCGGCGATAACTCGATGTCGATGGAGTCTCCTCAATACTGGCTCGTACAGCTTCGATATTTTCATCAGAACGTCTTGTGCGTTGTCTGGATGCATGACTGGCATTACTGAGATTACCGGTGTTCACAAATTTTGCGTATAAAGACTTAATTGTGTTCTTAACTGGAGCACTTTTCACTTTATTTTTTTTTGCGAAACGCACGTTGAGTTAACACAATTGAAAAGTTATTTTGAGTATAAAGCTGAACAATTTCAGCGCGTTCTTTTGGAGTGTACTGTTCCATGGTATAAATTGTCTTCGAATGACGCTTCTAACGCGGTATGACATTAGCCGATTTGTCAGCGTTGTTAAAAGTTACAGCGTTGCCAGATGGGTATATATTGTCGATCAGATAATAAAGCATTTCCAAAGGTATTTTGTTCTATTGTTTGTTCTATTTTGCTTAGTCATGAGGAGTTAAAAACACAGTTTTCGAAGAGCATACGAGTTATCCCAAAATGACTATATTCGTGATGATGATAACTGAATATGCGAAATTTACAGCACATTTTCATGACTCAAGTCCATGATCTACTATATAAGAAATATATCTGATTAGCTGTACTTAATCGGAGTGTGCACGATAGCCTCAGCAATTTCAAAAACACGGTTTTAACTATTTATAGAAAAATGTTATTCTGAAGAACTTCCACTTAAAATATGTATTTAAATCGACGTCGGCATGTTTGCGTGGCACATAAGCTGTTTGGCTAACTAATAAATAAATAATTTCGCTAAAGTACTATCTTCTTTATTCGACACAGCTCCACCTTGGATAATGTGTTAGAAAACATAAATATCAAAATAATTTGAGTATGAACAAGGCATGCGTTGGTTAGAAATGTGGTTTAGAAATAATTTTATTTATGGTGCAACAGTGTTCAAATTGATTCCAATTCAAGTGAAATAAAGCATTATATATTTGGAACACAAAATATCCAAGATGATGTGATAGCAATCGTATACAGTAAAACAAATTTAAATTGATGCATATTCATCCGAACATTACCATATTGATAGTTTTTAAAGCTGAGTTCATGGCATCTAAACTTTACAAAAATTTAAAATTCAATTACTAGAAATTAAATTTTAATATTTTTGAAACTTAAATAGTAGTTGTCTTTTACGTGTACTGATGTGTATACCAAAAAACTGAAGTTTTTATACTCAACTCAAACATCAGTTGCACCGTCATACATATAAGTTAAAAAATATTGCTTAAAATAATATGCAAAATATGTTATACACATACGTTAATGGAAACATACCTGGCAGCATTGATGGTAATCATGTGTCTATTTGTTTATTTATGGCACATAGTATGTGTAGTGTTTTATCGACGTATCCAATGTAGTACTGCTAGCCAACAAAAGTAGTAAATGTGATGAGAGAAAATGCTGGTTTCATTTTCAGCGTACACATCTACATAAAAGATAAAATAATAAAGATCGAGATAAATATCACCGCTTTTCATGCATTTAAATTTATTTTTGTAAATGTATGAAAAAGGATTTTATTGATAAATATTAAATTCCGTCGCACCAGCATATTTCAATTTAAATAATGTGTATCAGAGTCATGAAAATGGTTTAAAAGTCAATTTATAAAGCGATGGCACACGTTTATAAATATTATTTTTAGCCCAAACGAAAGAAATGTGATATATTTATTAACTCATAATTGTAGACGGTGAAGAAGTTTAGTGATGATGATGAAGCCATGTGTTCAAGCTAACGGAAGTAAGGAAAGTTTTCTGAGCGCCATTCACTTGGAAGTTGCCAGAAATGGTTATTTTAGTTATTTTAACGCTCAAGCAGCTTACAACTTCCTGTCCTAGGTAAGTATCCTCTGGGTAGCCAAAGAACATCCGCTTAATGGGGAATCAAAGGCAGAAGGCCAACCACAATGAAAGAACAAAATAGGATCGGATAGGACGAACCAGATATTCACCATGTGCCAAATCGTGGAAAAGACCGATGAAAAAAGAATCGACACAGCCCACCTCTTCCTCGATTTCAAACCTGCTTTTGATATTTTATTCCACTATATCCGCAAAACTAAAACGGTGGTATGAACTGACGTTGAGCAAAACCAAAAGATCTGTCACGATCGGGAAGGAGTCTCGGGTTGGTAGCTAAGGTAGGTAGTCGTCGCACTCGCGACTTGGCTCACTTCAGTGTTGGTAGTCATAACTTTGAAGTCGTAGATAATTTGGTCTATCTTCGAACCAGCTTTAACTCCAACAACAATATCACCCACGTAATCCAACACAGAATAGCTCTTGCCAACAGGTGCTATTTCGGACAAATAGGCAATTGAGAAGTAATGTCCTCTCTCGACGAACAAAGACCAAATTCTACAAGTCACATCTTACCCCAGTCTTGCTATATGATGCAGGGGTTTGGACGATGACAACATCTGACGAATCGACGTTACGTCAACAAGGAAGAAGAATATTGATTGATGCCAAAAGGGGCAAAGGTTATTTAAAGTGTGATAGCCCATTGTAACAAAGAGATATAATAACTGCTTTAGGAAGAAGTGGGGAAGAGAATTCTAATTTATGTAAGTGTTGTGTCATTCGAAAGGAAAATTGAGAATTTTTTGTGGGGCGAATAACGGTGTTTTTTCAAACGAGTGATTCTCAATTAGACAATATTTTATAGCAATTGGTTTTTTTGACAGTTGTTACTTGATTTATACTCACTTTTATTTTATTACAGACAGACTTGCTTCGGAACAATATTTAGTGAATGGGCTCCAAACGGGTTGGTCACTGGAATCTTTGGTTCATATTTCTTCGAAAATGAAGCCAAAAATAATTTTGAAATCAGCAAAGCCATAGTGCCGTAATAAATCGTTTTTTTTTCGTGCCTGAACTAAACTAAGGTGACGTTACCTTGACCTTGGAGCCAACGAGACAATCAATTTATTAAAGCAATGTTTTGAAGAGCGCATTATCATCCGCATCCGTGGCAGTCTTTTGCTCGAAGTGATGGTTAAAACATAACGGCAACCCTTGTTACATAATAAATCTACATTTTTAGCAACAGTATTGAAAATATTTTTTTATATAAAGCCTTTTAGTAGTTTTTGGAATTCCCTTCCTTAAGTCTTCACAATAATTTTTTAACAATTTAGTTTAGATTTATCAATGTTAAGTTAAACAATTTAACAAAATAAACAAGTAAGGAAGGTCTAAGTTCGGGTGCAACCGAACATTTCATACTCTTGCAACATGCAAAAATCGAAGCCAAAGAAATACTTGAAGATGTAAAACCAATCATATAGAGTAATGTCAGCCTGATGTTCGAAAATCCTGATATTAGTTATATAAGGGCTGGGCCAAGTTTTCGCTGAAATGTATCTATTTTACGCACAAAGATACACTGTTTTGAGTAAAATACGCTCTCTTATTTTCATTGAGATAACTCACATATTGCCCGATATATGCGGTACAAAGTCATTCCGAAGTTCGAATATCTTTATATTTAGTAGGGCTGAGTAAAAGAAGGATTATCCCTTAATTTCAGTTATATACGTTACGCATTGACCGACATTTTCGATCAAAAGTCAACTATAAGTACCGGGATCTAAATAATCGGTACCTAGGGGCTTGAATAGTTTTTCTTGGATTTAAACAATTTTTGGTCACACACTAAATACATTTTTCGTGCAAAGTTTTATCCTATTACATTAAACGCTTCTTGATTTGCGTACTGGATACTGAACGAGTCAAGTGGAATCCAAAATCGTGTTATATGGGAAGTAGGCGTTGTTGTTGTCCGATTTCATCAGGTACCAAATTATGTCTAAATCAGTCGGTCGAGTTCCGAAATAAAGGATTTCATTACAACGTGAGCAGCACCACGCCCATCGTCCTATTTTTATATCGCCCCGATGAAGCCTTGTCATACCATATCGGCGACAATTTTTTACGATTCTGGCGTATTTAGTTATTGATTTTTCGCACTTTTAGTAGTTTTTAACAGTAGCTTTATATGGTGAACGGGGTTTTCATCCCATTTCGTTCATTCTCACAATATTGGTAGAAGTTTTTACAATATTCCTGCTGAGTAATTTTGATTATTCCATCTTAAGTGCTTTAGGAGATATATACATTAAACTTATTAGAGTTCGGGGCCACGCCCAAATTTTTAAAAGTTTTTCCCAAAAGGCGCCCCTGACTACTGCGATCGCCTGTGCGAAATATGATTTTTATATCTTAATTTAGTGCGTAGTTATGGCGCTTTAAGTGTTTTCGGTTAATGGCGATTTGTGGGCGTGCGGTGGTCTGATTCAGCCTATCTATGAACTCGAATTTTTGTACTAGGAAACTTGCATACTAAGTTTCATCGAGATATCTCAATTTTTACTCAAGTTACAGCTTGCGCGGACAGACAGACGGACGGACAGAAACATAGTCAACCGGATTTTAACTCGTCTCATGATCGGGATAATTTGTATGTACATAACCCTATATCTATCTCGATTACGTACAACCGTTAGGTGAACACAACTATAATACTCTGCAGCAACTGTTTGCAAGAGTATAAAAAAAAATAACTGTAATAAAATTTAATGAGACGGGGTGCGAAAAACGTTAAAAAAGTACATAGTAAAGACACAAATTATTGCAAATATTTCATTGTAATAACGTCGATGGACGTTCTTTTCTACTGGGTTGCTTATTACTATACTCACTCAGAGTAAACTTGTCGATAAGCATTCGAAAATTTTGGCATTATAAGAGCGTTGTCAAGTTTGTGCATTCTTGTATTGTTGCATGTCACAACGAACAGTGCAACTACTGGGTACGTACTTATTTATGTCACGTTTTAGTTATACACTTCATTGGCTCATTCATGTTCTCATTCATAAAGATACATACACCTATATAAAAAAAAAAAAAATAAAACAAAAAATAAAACGAAAAATAAAACAAAAAATAAAAAAATATAAAGTCACCGGTGGAGTACCCCAGTGATCTGTACTTGGGCCGCTACTCTGGAACATCATGTACGATGGAGTCCTGCTACTGAAGGTACCTAAACACGTACACATCATTGGGTTCGCAGACGATATCGCTGTTGTGATTATAGCAAAGCATATACACGATATAAATAGTTACGATTACCAAGAGGACAGTAACGTTAATAAGCGATTGGCTCGAAACTAACGGACTGAATCTTGCGGAGAGAAAGACCGAGGCGGTACTCATTCTTCTTCTTCTTTACTGGCGTAGACACCGCTTACACAATTATAGCCGAGTCAACAACAGCGCGCCAGTCGTTTCTTCTCTTCGCTACGTGGCGCCAATTGGATATTCCAAGCGAGGCCAGGTCCTTCTCTACTTGGTCCTTCCAACGGAGTGGAGGCCTTCCTCTTCCTCTGCTTCCCGCGGCGGGTACTGCGTCGAATACTTTCAGAGCTGGAGCGTTTTCATCCATCCGGACAACATGACCTAGCCAGCGTAGCCGCTGTCTTTTAATTCGCTGAACTATGTCAATGTGGTCGTATATCTCGTACAGCTCATCGCTCCATCGAATGCGATATTCGCCGTGGCCAACGCGCAAAGGACCATAAATCTTTCGCAGAACCTTTCATCGGTTGTTGTCATCGCCCAAGCCTCTGCACCATATAGGAGGACGGGAATTATGAGAGACTTATAGAGTTTGGTTTTTGTTTGTCTCAATTGCCTACTTAGTCCGAAGTAGCACCTGTTGGCAAGAGTTATCCTGCGTTGGATTTCTAGGCTGACATTGTTGGTGGTGTTTACGCTGGTTCCAAGATAGACGAAATTATCTACAACTTCAAAGTTATGACTGTCAGCAGTGACGTGAGTGCCAAGTCGCGAGTGCGACGACTGTTTGTTTGATGACAGGAGATATTTCGTCTTGCCCTCGTTCACTGCCAGACCCATTTCTTTTGCTTCCTTGTCCAGTCTGGAGAAAGCAGAACTAACGGCGCGGGTGTTGAGGCCGATGATATCAATATCATCGGCATACGCCAGCAGTTGTACACTCTTATAAAAGATAGTACCCTCTCTGTTAAGTTCTGCAGCTCGAACTATTTTCTCCAGAAGCAGGTTGAAGAAGTCGCACGATAGGGAATCGCCTTGTCTGAAACCTCGTTTGGTATCGAACGGCTCGGAGAGGTCCTTCCCGATTCTGACGGAGCTTTTTGTGTTGCTCAACGTTAGTTTACACAGCCGTATTAGTTTTGCGGGGATACCAAATTCAGACATCGCGGCATAAAGGCAGCTCCTTTTCGTGCTGTCGAAAGCAGCTTTGAAATCGACGAAGAGGTGGTGTGTGTCGATTCTCCTTTCACGGGTCTTTTCCAAGATTTGGCGCATGGTGAATATCTGGTCGGTTGTTGATTTACCAGGTCTAAAGCCACACTGATAAGGTCCAATCAGTTTGTTGACGGTGGGCTTTAATCTTTCACACAATACGCTCGACAGAACCTTATATGCGATGTTGAGGAGGCTAATCCCACGGTAGTTGGCGCAGATTGTGGGGTCTCCTTTTTTGTGGATTGGGCATAGCACACTTAAATTCCAATCGTTGGGCATATTTTCGTCCGACCATATTTTGCAAAGAAGCTGATGCATGCACCTTATCAGCTCTTCGCCGCCGTGTTTGAATAGCTCGGCCGGCAATCCATCGGCCCCTGCCGCTTTGTTGTTTTTCAGGCGGGCAATTGCTATTCGAACTTCTTCATGGTCGGGCAATGGAACGTCTGATCCGTCGTCATCGATTGGGGTATCGGGTTCGCTTTCTCCTGGTGTTGTGCGTTCACTGCCATTCAGCAGGCTGGAGAAGTGTTCCCTCCATAATTTAAGTATGATCTGGGCATCGGTGGCTAGATCACCTTGGGGGGTTTTACAAGAGTATGCTCCGGTCTTGAAACCTTCTGTAAGCCGCCGCATCTTTTCGTAGAATTTTCGAGCATTACCTCTGTCGGCCAGCTTATAAAGCTCTTCGTACTCACGCATTTCGGCCTCTTTCTTTTTCTGTCTACAAATGCGTCTCACTTCCCTTTTCAACTCTCGGTATCTATCCCATCCCGCACGTGTTGTGGTCGATCGTAACGTTGCGAGGTAGGCAGCCTGTTTTCTCTCCGCTGCGACACGGCACTCCTCGTCGTACCAGCTGTTCTTCTGCACTTTTCGAAAACCAATGGTTTCGGTTGCAGCTGTACGTAAGGAGTTTGAAATGCTCATTACTGTCAGAAAAGTTCGGGAAGTTGCTACTTTCAGCACAAAGGGTGTAAGCATCACTACACAACCAGCAATTAAATACTTGGGTATTATTCTTGATGCAAGGATGCCCTTTGAGGAACACTTAGCGTACACATGCGAAAAAGCTGAAAAAGTGTGCATAGCCTTGACCCGATTAATGTTAAATACCCGCGGGCCAAAGCAAAATAAAAGACGACTATTAGATGGTGTATTAAAGTCAGTCGCGCTGTACGGCGTCCATATATGGTGAATGCCCTCGAAATGAAATCTTATCGCCGTGGCCTTTTTTCTATATATGCCACTTGCGCGCTGAGGGCATGCTCGGCGTTCCGCACAGTACCGGAAAATGCTGCCCTAATAATTTCGGGCCTACACCTTTTAGACCTCTTGACCAAAGAAATTGAATGTCTTACAAATGACAGGTTACCGCATAATACACTGAAAGAAAATGCAAGGGCAGAGACGGTGAATCACTGGCAAAAACGCTGGCAGGAAAGCGAAAATGGGCGGTGGACATTCCGACTGATCTAACATTACTTTACCGAAAGCTTTTTAGTTTTATATTTTCAGAGGATCCAGTTCAGAGGTGTAGTGGTAACAGCAAAATATATTTTTCGAGAGGGGCTCCCGAAGATCAGCTGTAGTTCCTTTTCAAATAAGTATTTTAACTAATACTAAATAATGTTAATTTTTTCCATAATCTGTAGACATTTGTTTCTAAAATATCCTATCTCTATTTTCTCTTCTTTTGAGTTAAGTAAAGGCATAAGTGAAAACGAGTCTGGAAAGCCAATCGAATAATTTAGCGATAGTTTCATCAGTTATTATTATAAATAGAAGCTTTGATAAAACTGAATAAGAATTAGTTATCGAGTCACATGCCCACAGGTATCCAATTTCTGCTATTAGAGGTCTGCTGTAACTTTGACAATTATTCCTAAAGGTAGATATCCAGTTATTATGTCTGACGTAGTACGTGGTAACATGATTAGTATCATTGTGTTTGCTCCAACATCGAAAATGTTCCTATACGGGTAATATATTTAGTCTACTACCAATGATTATATTAAAAATCGTAACATGTATATTTTTTATTTATTAGAAGTAGTACTAATTTATGATTGGCAGATAAGTACTACTTCTGAAGAATTGGATTTACGTGATGTTAAAAGCTCAATGCTTGGCGACATTCTATACAGAGCGTAAAGTTAGTTTAGCCAATGAACAGTTGGTTTCTCATAGTTACCACCATTATCACATTACCATGCCCAGAGCATACTGAAATTATGAAGGGGACGTTTCCCGAGCTTGCTGAATGGTAGGGTAAGCATAACACTAGAAGATAGTAAACACAATTTCTTAATCGGTGATGCCGGATCAGACGCTCCATTGACCGACAAAAAGATGTTCGAATAGTAATATCCATTCTGAAGAACAACTAAGTGGAGCGGACCTCCAGATGAGAAGAGGATACACTTAGAATATCCAATAGGCGCCAAACAACGAAAAGGAAGAATGGCTGGTGCGCTGTTTTTTACTCGGCTTTAGCCGCATAAGTGGTGTCTTGGCCAATAAAGAAGAAGAAAAATACACACATATAAATATGCTTAAATGTTTCTTTGCGTTGATACTTATTTGCCCTATTATCACAGAACTCTTTCATATACATATATTCAACAAATATTTTCACTTACTATTCGCAGCATAACTTCTACAAAGCTGCCGAACGAAAAATTGCTAAAAAAATTGTAACCACAAACAATATTCACATAGCCTTTGTTGTTTGTCTATATTTATATATATTTGTTTGCTTGTAGTGACTACATACTCGTATTCCTGCACATAATTACCTCCCATCACGCGTTCACTTCTCTGGGCCGTCTTTTTACTTTATTATTTTTTGGTCGAACACGTAAAAATATTTACGGAAATCAGCAAATAGAGTCAAAAATTTCGTAAATATATTTATTTTGCAGCGCGCCTACGGTGCGAAAAGCCATGGGTCGAATTTTAATGGCAATTGCACATGGTAGTAATGTTGCTGCATGAATTATTTTCTATCTTTATAAAAACTTCAAGTCTTTAACATAATGTGCGGATTTTTGTATACCATAGCATACATATAAGCGTTATGTGAAATTTTTGTTCATCAAAATAGTTTGAAATGTCATAAATAACTAATACAGTGAAAAATATTTTAAGAGAAGTAACTGTATTTTTTTTAAATTGATACCAATAACTACAAACGTGTTTTCGCTAATTTAAAACAAATGATTATTTTTATAATTTGTTAAAATTCAGTAATTTATTTGAGGTTTAAAATTTTTAGAAAATACACTCAAAGAACATGAAAATTTAATTAAGAAATAACTAAAATATACTGAAAGTATACATGTACTACATTATAAATAAAAATAATAATTATTCCAATGTGAGTTACCAAGACAAAAAAGAATTTTATGCACATTGATAAATGAAAGTCAAATTTTCTATTTAGTCCAAATATGTCGGTTATACGTCAACAAAACGAAAGTGTTACTCATACGCACCAGCTCACTAGATAGAACTTTTATTAATGTGCCAGTTCTAACAAAATTACATTTTTTTTAATATATTGTTCTGGGTTCTTAAATTATCACATTAAACCAGCCGTCATAAAAAACCAACTTGCAAACCTGAAAACTTTTCGTTTCAAAAAATATTCCTGTGGAAAAAATATGCAAAAGTTTGTAAATTTTTTCTGGCATTTTCTTTTACCAGAAGATTACACAACATTTCTTATTGCCATTTCCATGGAAGTTCTGTAGAAAATTTTCGAACTTTAAAACTTTTATAACCCCTGAGGGAAAACACAAAATGTATTTGAGGTGAAACATACAAGTACTAACCAAGAAGATATATCTAGCAAATTGTCAAAAAAAAAAAACTAATTTACTACTGTCATACTAATCATTCCATTTACTAATTCTGCCACATATTTTAATATATGAACACGCTGCGACTTTATATGGTTAATAAAAAGCAAAAATCTGTTGTTGAAAATTTGCCACATTTATTAACAGAGACACTGCTCTAGTTAAATATCCTGCAGGAAAAACCCATTATCGATTTCATAAAATATTTAAATGGTCTAACAAATGTTTTGCATGAAATATTTCAAAAGTCTACATTCGCTATCGTTCGATTTTCTCTTTTATTATGATATGCTACAACCGTCCTTCCATTTTAATTTACACTATTTTCTTCATTTAATAAAACTGGGCTTTGTAGTGGTCCAAACATGACTTTTTTGCTCTATTTACGACATTTATATTTTAATATTCAAATTATTATTTTTCATTGACCAAAATTTATTAAAATATCTTGGGCCCTGAAAAATATGTAGTTCTATTGAATAATTTATCTATTGCTCATACAAATTCTTATTATCAATGATTTGAATCCAAATTTGTACAAATGAAAATTGAATTACTATTATTCATTAAATATAAAACCATATATTTTTGACGAACAAAGTTTAATGTTATCCCCTCATCATTACATTATTTATTTTATTTGAATTCTGTTTTCAACAATTCCAAAATTGATTGTTGACTTGCTTGCATCTCTAATTCATAAACCCATGTTTCATCTGCAGTTATAATGGTATCCATAATTGTGGGAATAGAATTCGCACGATAAATCCTGTCCAAACAGACCTGTTTATGGTACTCTTTTTGAAAAAAATTCAGTTTTATCGGGACGTGCAAGAGCGCTTTTCATACCCAAAATATCCAGCAAAATCAATCGAACAAACTCTCAAGATATGTCGAGCTCTCGTGCCATTTCTCTAATACTTGCCTGATGATTTGCAAACACTATATCATATTTAATATTCTCATCAGGTGAAGAGGTTAAAGGTCGTCCAGAACGAGGCATGTCTTCAACAATCTCTCTTTTTGAAAGCTTTGTACCACTCACAGGCTTGAGTTTTTGATAAATCTGAAACACCTTTTCCAATAATCGCAACGTTTCCGCAAACGAAATTTGGTTAGAAATACAAACTTTGAGACAAATTCTTTGTTCGGTATTTTTATTTACTATAAAAATCGCAATGCACTGCTGAGGTATACCCTTAAACAGCTTCTGTAAACAAACTAGTTGATAGATCGCGCACCATTTGGCATATAAACTAAGAACAGTCCTACCAACTTAGCACAATACATTTTAATGATTCCTAGTACTTTTTTCCTTACGAAAAACATAGGACAATTTGATAGAAATAAATTTTATAACTTAGCTTGCTTTCCATACGGTAATTTCTAGTTTTGCATGTTCAGGTATTAAGATTTTATTTGGGCTTTAAATTCATTCAATTAGGTATCTTATTATTATTTGGAATAATCATTTCAACTTTTGAACCCGTAAACGTCAGCAGAACCGTTTATCGCTAAACTCCTTTCTTCAGTAAACAATATTGTATATTATTATTACATATTTTCGTGCAATCAGACATCCAAATTTTAGTATATAAGCCTATCATAAAATACATATGCATAACTAAACAATAAACGAGCCATTTTTTAATGCTTTATTCCTCTTCTAATTTCCGAATGGTCTTCCTGCTATTATTATTGTTATTGTAATAGTGTAATCATTGACAAATATGTGTCTGTAGTAAAAATGTATTGATGATGTGATTAGCTAAATCAAGAAGGAGAAGTACATGACGGGTATACTAATTGGTAAACCACAAAATAGCAAATACATAAGAACCAGGGAAGCAAATGGGAGAACACCATCTGCCGTTTATGTTAATTAATTTAGCAAAAGTAATAACTATTATAATTAGTAGAAGGAAGCGTACTCATACAGGCTTGCCAACTGAACGTAAGCAACAGGAAATGATGGTCAACAGGCGTCAGAATGGTGCTTGCCTTACCATTTAAAAGTATCCGGCAGGTAAACGCTGTGTACTTCCCTTGATATTTCTGATTACGTTTTGTTACTTGTGCAGTGAGATGACTGTCCTAGTGGCAAATTTTGATATTGTATATACACAGAACAATGTACATATAATAATTTTAGATTATGTATGGCAAAATTTATTATTGTGTGTACAATTGAAAAGCATATATCTCCTCAAGAAGAATTATTGTACAGTGGTGAGAGTTCTGGAAATGTATTTTCGTATAAGATTATTATTTTATGCGTATTAAAAAACATGTTCTGATTCATCATATAGTAATCCACAGCACTAAGTTATGTCTTATTAAGAAAGCTTTTAAGTAATATTTTTATTGACACCGATGAGAGTGGTCAGTTTTACTGAAAAATTAGGAATGAAGAACTATCTATTCCATAAATATTTAAGAACCACACTAATAAGTATACTACTAGTTTTGAGTATGCAATAAGTAGAATTTTTGTTGTTTGTTGGCACGGCTGACGTAGAAAAATCGGACAAAAGCCTACAACATATACTTACTTCTATTCGATTTATTGTTTATGGAAATATCACTGTCAGTACAATTTTATTTTAATGGAAGAAATTGTGAATAATATTTTGAGTACCCTATTTATTTAAATAATGTTCTATTAGATTCTCTTTAAATCAGTGTCGGTCGCTTGTATTTCATTTTATTCTACCAGTATACTGGCTCTACCAGTGGTGACTTACTGTCAGTATTTCTCTATCAACTCCAGTTACAGACTTTCTGACTGTTGCAGTGTCTTCCAAGACGAGGTTTTAGCCATTAAAGTAGCAGAAGTTCTACTGCTCCGAAGTGCAGCCTCCTGCAGAGAAGTGACCATCCACTCAGATAACAGAGCGGCAATGCTAGCTTTGAACTCATTAACAGTGGGTTCAGAGTTGGTCAAAAATAGAATCGAATGTCTTTGTAATAAGACTGGCATGGGCGCCAGACCACAACAGAATAGCAGGAGCTTATGAGCTAGCAAGCAAAAAGCATCCTATAACCGCTATCCCGTGGGCTCTCTAGATCAGTCATCTTACCTAACCCAACCAGGATGAGATAATTTTCTAAAGAAGACAAATTTAAAATTATTATTTTAATCCTTTAAGCCGCTTTTCTAGTGTGCATCATAAACATTTCAAAAACTTCCAACTTGGGAGTTGCATCGATTTTGCCTTTTCTCGATCCTGATGAAACGAAAATCCACATATTATTAATGAACAACAATTTAATACACCTAAATTGACAATTTTGTGTGTTTATTTTTCTGCTGGGATCATTCGACCACTTTTTTGGGGTTATTTGAAGTGCTTGGCCCTTAGCAATAAACCAGACTCTCTGTTAGCTTTAGTCAATATTGAAAGTGCTGTTTATGACACACCACTTCATTTAGCAGAAAAAGTACTTGTAAATTGGGTTCATCGCATTCGGTTCAGAAGTCGTGGTAGTCACTTGAATGATGTTATATTCAAAACTTCATTGTATTGAATGTACTTCACATTAAATTAAAAAAAATTAATTTCCTTAACAATTCGTGTGCTTTTTTTTTTAAGAAATGATATCAGTTTTATTTGAAAATCCTGCATCTAGTGCCGGAGGATGGAGTCATGTGTAGAAGTTCATGCAAGTGAGGAAAGTTCTTTGATCGCCATTCACTTGGGAGTCGCCAGAATAGATTATTTTACATATGATTCAAGCAGCTCACGACTTCCGGTCTTTGACCAAGTATCCTTTTGGTAGCCTAAGAACATCCGTTTGAAGGCGAGCTTATGTGAGAAGGCGAAATATTCCCTATTTAGGGTTGTGCGCTGGGTTTGGGACCCGCCGCTTAAAAAAAAACAACCCCAATGAAAGACAACCAAAAGCCTCGGATGAGCGACCCCCCTTTTGATGACGACCATGGCAAACGAATTAAGGACTATGATTTGAGGGCATGCACCTGGAATGTCCGCTCCCTTAATTGGGAAGGTGCCGCTGCCCTGCTGGTTGATGTCCTCGTGAAAATAAAGGCTGACATCACCGCCGTCCAAGAAATGCGATGGACGGGACAAGGAAAGAGACAAGTAGGTTGTTGTAGGATGTTTACAATAGTGGTCATATAAAGGAGCGCAAGCTTGGTGTTGGATTCGTGGTGGGAGAGAGACTCCGTCGCCGAGTACTATCATTCACTCCGGAGAATGAACGTCTAGCCACAATCCGCATCAAAGCGAGGTTCTTCGACATATCGCTGATTTGAGCCCACGCCCCGACGGAAGAGAAGGACGATGTGACCAAAGATGCCTTTTATGAGTGCTTAGAGCGAACTTATGAGAGCTACCCCCGCCACGATGTCAAAATCGTGCTTGGCGACTTTAACGCCAGAGTGGGTAAAGAAGGTATCCTTGCACTACGGTCGGTGAATTCAGCCTCCACGAGGAAACATCCCCAACTGGGTTGAGGCTGATCGACTTCGCCGGAGCCCGAAATATGGTTATCTGTAGTACTAGATTTCAGCATAAGAAGATTCATCAAGCTACCTGGCAGTCTACGGATCGAAGAACAACAAACAAGATCGATCAAGTTGTGATAGACGGAAGACACGTCTCCAGTGTTTTAGATGTGCGTGCGCTCCGAGGTCCTAACATCGACTCGGACCACTATATTGTTGCAGCCAAAATACGCACCCGCCTCTGTGCAGCAAAAAACGCACGCCAACAAACACAAGGAAGGTTCGACGTAGAGAAGCTGCAATCACAACAGACAGCCGAACGATTTTCTACTCGGCTTGCACTATTGATCTCTGAGAGCACTCATCAACAACTCGGTATAAGGGATCTGTGCGACGGCATTTCAAACTCCTTACGTACAGCTGCAACCGAAACCATTGGCTGCCTACCTCACAACGTTACGATCGACCACAACACGTGCGGGATGGGATAGATACCGAGAGTTAAAAATGGAAGTGAGACGCATTTGTAGACAGAAAAAGAAAGAGACCGAAATGCGTGAGTACGAAGAGCTTGATAAGCTGGCCGACAGGGGTAATGCTCGAAAATTCTACGAAAAGATGCGACGGCTTACAGAAGGTTTCAAGACCGGAGCATACTCTTGTAGAACCCCCAAAGGTGATCTAGTTACCGATGCTCAGAGCATACTTAAATTATGGAGGGAACACTTCTCCAGCCTACTGAATGGCAGTGAACGCACAACACCAGGAGAAAGCGAACCCGATACCCCAATCGATGACGATGGAGCAGACGTTCCATTGCCCGACCATGAAGAAGTTCGAATAGCAATTGCCCGCCTGAAAAACAACAAAGCGACAGGGGCCGATGGTTTGCCGGCCGAGCTATTCAAACACGGCCGCGAAGAGCTGATAAGGTGCATGCATCAGTTTCTTTGCAAAATATGGTCGGACGAAAGTATGCCCAACGATTGGAACTTAAGCGTGCTATGCACAATCCATAAAAAAGGTGACCCCCAATCTGCGCCAACTACCGTGGGATAAGCCTCCTCAATATTGCATAGAAGGTTCTATCAAGCGTATTACGTGAAAGATTAAAAGCCACCGTAAACAAACAGATTGGACCTTATCAGTGTGGCTTTAGACCTGGTAAATCAACAACCGACCAGATATTCACGATGCGCCAAATCTTGGAAAAGACCCGTGAAAGGAGAATCGACACACACCACCTCCTCGTCGATTTCAAAGCTGCTTTCGACAGCAGGAAAAGGAGCTGCCTTTACGCCGCGATATCTGAATTTGGTATCCCCGCAAAACTAATACGGCTGTGTAAACTGACGTTGAGCAGCACCAGAAGCTCCATTAGGATCGGGAAACACCTCTCCGAGCCGTTCGATACCAAACGAGGTTTCAGACAAGGCGACTCCCCATCGTGCGACTTCTTCAATCTGCTGCTGGGGAAAATTATTCGAGCTGCAGAACTGAATCAAACAGGTACAATCTTTTCTAAGAGTGTACAGCTGCTGGCGTATGCCGATGATATTGATATATCGGTCTCAACACCCGCGCCGTTAGTTCTGCTTTCTCCAGACTGAACAAGAAAGCAACGCAAATGGGTCTGGCAGTGAACGAGGACAAGACGAAATATCTCCTTTCATCAAACAAACAGTCGTCGAACTCGCGACTTGGCTCTCAGGACGCAGGATTACTCTTGCCAACAGGTGCTACTTCGGACTGAGTAGGCAATTGAAAAGTAAAGTCCTCTCTCGGCGAACAAAAGCCAAACTCTATAAGTCGCTCATAATTCCCGTCCTGCTATATGGTGCAGAAGCTTGGTCGATGACAACAACCGATGAGTCGACGTTACGAGTTTTCGAGAGAAAGGTTCTGCGAAAGATTTATGGTCCTTTGCGCGTTGGCCACGGCGAATATCGCATTTGATGGAACGAGATATACGACGACATTGACATAGTTCAGCGAATTAAAAGACAGCGGCTACGCTGGCTAGGTCATGTTGTCTGGATGGATAAAAACACTCCAGCTCTGAAAGTATTCGACGCAGTACCGGCCGCGCGAAGCAGAGAAAGAGGAAGACCTCCAATCCGTTGGAAGGAACAAGTGGAGAAGGACCTGGCTTCGCTTGGAATATCCAATTGGCGCCACGTAGCGAAGAGAAAAAACGACTGGCGCGCTGTTGTTGACTCGGCTATAATTGTGTAAGCGGTGTCTATGCCAGTAAAGAAGAAGAAGTGCCGCTTTATTACTAAAATCTCAAAGTAACTTTATACTTGTTAAATTTTTGAATAATTTTACAGTTCATACATTAGTGGAACGACTACAGCTGCCAGTGATCGTCGGCAAACAAACTTGCGACAATTGCAAATGCCGTGAAGACGTGCTGCTGTCTGTTTTAATATTGGACAGAGCAGAGCGCTCGATGTTCCAGACTACGAATAATTGTTTGATTAAGTGACATGAGGGAAAAAAACAACATGAGAGAAATAACAAACTTACATACATACAGCAATGGACACATAAATATCACACTTGTCTTCGAATAAGAAAACATTTACTTATTCCTTAAGTTTATTACTTACGCATTTAAAGAGGGATGCGTTCTATTTTAAAAATCATTCACTTTAATATTACTAAAACACTAAAACAATAAATATTTTATTATCGCCAAAGAAAAGACGAAAACAACAATATTCTACATGACAGCTGGGACACATAAATAGCACAATCTGAAAAGGGGTTTAAAAAAAGGTACAGAAATTTATAAAAATTATTAAAAAATTTCAAAAGATTGCTCATTTCGTTAGTATTTTGTAGTATATCCATAATTTTTAATCATCCGCTCACATCTTTGCTGCATGCTGTACACCTGTTCTTGACATCGTTCCTTTGGGATTGAGTACCAAGGCTCCTCAATTGCAGCCCATAAATAATCAAAATTTTTGAATTTATTGCTTGCTGTCATTCCATAAATTTCCTATTGATTTCAGATCTGGGTTTTGCACAGACCACTTATAAATTATAAATTTTTTCTTGCCGAGGCCATGCTTTACTACCTTTGTGGTGTGCTTCGGATCATTGTTTTGCATAAATGTCCAGTTTATGGGCATGGATAGAAATACAGATAGCTCCATTTTATTTTTCAGTATATCCAAATACTAAAACTGGTCCATTTTACTATTTATTCGAACAATTGGCACGACGTCATGCCATGAAAACACGCCCCAGACCATGATACTTCCACCACCGTGCTTAATGGTTTTTTTGGTATACCTAGGTTTAAGGGATTGACCTCGTGGATTAGGTACAATTGTTTTTCCAACTGGAACCTTCCTATTTATCTTGGTTTTGTCGCTCACAAACACATTCTTCGAAAATTGTGCTGGTTTGTCTCTGTGGGCCTTACCAAATGCTAGTCGAGTTTTGATGTGGAGTTTTGACAGGAGTGGTTTCTTACTGGTAATTAGTCCAAAAAGTTAAGATGCTTTTAGTCGTCTTCCTACAAGCTTTCTGGATACGTCTACACTATATTCCTCATTAACTTTGATCATAATTTCCCTGGCTGACTTAAAAGGACCCACTTTGATCTTCCGTACTGTGTTTTCGTCAACACTAATTTTACGTGGCCCTGGTTTTCTTGATACCTTTTTATTGACACAAGGTGGGTCTGTTTTGTTGCATAAAGAGCATTTTATAAAAATTTGGAGAGTATGTACTTTTTCAGCAATTTTGGCAGGATCTTTTTTTGTTTTGCTCACATTGGACATTAGGACTCTCTTTTCCGGCGTGGAATGCGATGAAATATTTATATATTCGCAGAATTAAATTAAAAACATGCGAGAACCTCACACAAAATAAAAAAAAAACTGCGAACTTAAAAATGTGCTATTTATGTGTCCACCTCAAATCAACACTATACGCAATAAAATTGTCGCGTACAAAATTTAATAGGAAATAAACAGTATTTTTGTGCAGGGAAATGAACCTCATAACGGTGACAAGTAGATAGATACCAAATTTTTATTGTTCAGCTACTTTAGGATTAATGAAATTATATTTAATATGGGATTCAGATGTGTGCTATTTATATGTCCATAGCTGTATATAAGCTTCTGGAACCATGTTTGTAAGTTAAAGTAAAGTGCGCAATGCATTAGAGGAAAAGTAATTAATTATAATCTCATAATGAGAAAATTCCATGCCACACCTTCACTTAGGCCAAGGCATAAGCTAGTCATAGCTTTATGAAATTCAGTATAAAAGCCGATTGATGTAGTATCGTGGATAAGTATATGTGAGTGTCAATTAAGAACAGTTAGATAAATGATATGCTGAAATACCATGTACACCATATATGCTAGACTACGAACTAAATTTAAGCAGATAAACAAAATTACAAGGTATTACGCAAAATATATTTTTATTAAAATTTTTATTGCGTTATATATTTGAAGTGAGGCATACCCTGTGGTAACACGCGATTTATCTTCTTCTTCTTCTTTACTGGCGTAGACACCGCTTACGCGATTATAGCCGAGTCAACAACAGCGCGCCAGTCGTTTCTTCTCTTCGCTACGTGGCGCCAATTGGATATTCCAAACGAGGCCAGGTCCTTCTCTACTTGGTCCTTCCAACGGAGTGGAGGTCTTCCTCTTCCTCTGCTTTATGCGGCGGGTACTGCGTCGAATACTTTCAGAGCTGGAGTGTTTTCATCCATCCTGACAACATGACCTAGCCAGCGTAGCCGCTGTCTTTTAATGCGCTGAACTATGTCAATGTCGTGGTATATCTCGTACAGCTCATCGTTCCATCGAATGCGATATTCGCCGTGGCCAACGCGCAAAGGACCATAAATCTTTCGCAGAACCTTTCTCTCGAAAACTCGCAACGTCAACTCATCGGTTGTTGTCATCGTCCAAACCTCTGCACCATATAGGAGGACGGGAATTATGAGAGACTTATAGAGTTTGGTTTTTGTTTGTCGAGAGAGGACTTTGCTTCTCAATTGCCTACTTAGTCCGAAGTAGCACCTGTTGGCAAGAGTTATCCTGCGTTGGATTTCTAGGCTGACATTGTTGGTGGTGTTTACGCTGGTTCCAAGATAGACGAAATTATCTACAACTTCAAAGTTATGACTGTCAACAGTGACGTGAGTGCCAAGTCGCGAGTGCGACGACTGTTTGTTTGATGACAGGAGATATTTCGTCTTGCCCTCGTTCACTGCCAAACCCATTTCTTTTGCTTCCTTGTCCAGTCTGGAGAAAGCAGAAGTAACGGCGCGGGTGTTGAGGCCGATGATATCAATATCATCGGCATTCGCCAGCAGTTGTACACTCTTATAAAAGATGGTACCTTCTCTGTTAAGTTCTGCAGCTCGAACTATTTTCTCCAGAAGCAGGTTGAAAAAGTCGCACGATAGGGAATCGCCTTGTCTGAAACCTCGTTTGGTATCGAACGGCTCGGAGAGGTCCTTCCCGATTCTGACGGAGCTTTTTGTGTTGCTCAACGTCAGTTTACACAGCCGTATTAGTTTTGCGGGGATATCAAATTCAGACATCGCGGCATAAAGGCAGCTCCTTTTCGAGCTGTCGAAAGCAGCTTTGAAATCGACGAAGAGGTGGTGTGTGTCGATTCTCCTTTCACGGGTCTTTTCCAAGATTTGGCGCATCGTGAATATCTGGTAGGTTGTTGATTTACCAGGTCTAAAGCCACACTGATAAGGTCCAATCAGTTTGTTGACGGTGGGCTTCAATCTTTCACACAATACGCTCGACAGAACCTTATATGCGATGTTGAGGAGGCTAATCCCACGGTAGTTGGCGCAGATTGTGGGGTCTCCTTTTTTGTGGATTGGGCACAGCACACTTAAATTCCAATCGTTGGGCATACTTTCGTCCGACCATATTTTGCAAAGAAGCTGATGCATGCACCTTATCAGCTCTTCGCCGCCGTGTTTGAATAGCTCGGCCGGCAATCCATCGGCCCCTGCCGCTTTGTTGTTTTTCAGGCGGGCAATTGCTATTCGAACTTCTTCATGGTCGGGCAATGGAACGTCTGCTCCATCGTCATCGATTGGGGTATCGGGTTCGCTTTCTCCTGGTGTTGTGCGTTCACTGCCATTCAGCAGGCTGGAGAAGTGTTCCCTCCATAATTTAAGTATGCTCTGGGCATCGGTAACTAGATCACCTTTGGGGGTTCTACAAGAGTATGCTCCGGTCTTGAAACCTTCTGTAAGCCGCCGCATCTTTTCGTAGAATTTTCGAGCATTACCCCTGTCGGCCAGCTTATCAAGCTCTTCGTACTCACGCATTTCGGCCTCTTTCTTTTTCTGTCTACAAATGCGTCTCGCTTCCCTCTTCAACTCTCGGTATCTATCCCATCCCACACGTGTTGTGGTCGATCGTAACGTTGTGAGGTAG
Organism: Bactrocera correcta; assembly: GCA_027475135.1. Classification (NCBI taxonomy): domain Eukaryota; kingdom Metazoa; phylum Arthropoda; class Insecta; order Diptera; family Tephritidae; genus Bactrocera; species Bactrocera correcta. The sequence goes on from CM050323.1 coordinate 93,992,527, forward strand.
GCAGCCTGTTTTCTCTCCGCTGCGACACGGCACTCCTCGTCGTACCAGCTGTTCTTCTGCACTTTCCGAAAACCAATGGTTTCGGTTGCAGCTGTACGTAAGGAGTTTGAAATGCCGTCCCACAGTTCCCTTATACCGAGTTGTTGACGAGTGCTCTCAGAGAGCAGGAGTGCAAGCCGAGTAGAAAAACGTTCGGCTGTCTGTTGTGATTGCAGCTTCTCGACGTCGAACCATCCTTGTGTTTGTTGGCGTGCGATTTTTGCTGCACAGAGGCGGGTGCGTATTTTGGCTGCAACAATATAGTGGTCCGAGTCGATGTTAGGACCTCGGAGCGCACGCACATCTAAAACACTGGAGACGTGTCTTCCGTCTATCACAACATGATCGATCTGGTTGGTGGTTTTTCGATCTGGAGACAGCCAGGTAGCTTGATGTATCTTCTTATGCTGGAATCTATGTAGTGCTAGTGCTTGGAGGATGGGGTCATGTGTAGAAGTTCACGCAAGTGAGGAAAGTTCTCTGATCGCCATTCACTTGGGAGTGGCCAGAAACGATTCTTTTTCATATGACTCAAGCAGCTCACGACTTCCGGTCTTTGACCAAGTATCCTCTGGGTAGCCTAAGAACATCCGTTTGAAGGCGAGCTAAAGTGAGAAGGCGAAACACCCCTGCATAGGGTTGTGCGCTGGGTTTGGGACCCGCCACGTAAAAAAACACCCCCAATGAAAACCAACAATCAGCCTCGGATGAGAGCCCCCCCTTTTGATGACGACACGCGATTTATGCTCTAAGATAAAAAAATATTATTATTTGCGTAGACTCATGTGCTATAGGGCGTATGAGCAACGTGGTAGTTCAATAGCGGTCTCATGTAGGGGTCAAACATACGATGCCTACCAAATTATGTGCTCGAATGTAGGGCCAAATGCTCAGCATTAATCAATCGGATTACTTATAATTCAATAAGTGCAAACACATATAACACGAAAAATTAAAGAAAGTTGGGTAACACTAATTCCCACAGGCGTAATTTCGCGTTACACATTGTGGCATGGCATAATAACGTCTTAACTTGCGTGCAGTTTGGTGAGAGCACTTAATTTTATGATGATTTATGTGGTACAGATGTTGTAGCTTCAGAGAATCACAGGCCACTTAGCCGTTACTGTAATAAATGCCGTTTTTTGTGCACTAATATAAAGTACACATGTGTTATAATAATAATAAATTAAATAGTGGGAAATTATTATAAAATACTAAAATAGACCGAAAAGTGGATTTGGTCATAATTGTCTCTAATAAGATAAACGGGATTCTAAAGTCACAATAAAATATTTGTACATATGCACGGAACAAGTAGTTATCATTCTGTAATGGCAATAAATTTTCTTTCTCGAACGAATTTATTTCGGATTATACTTTTTTTAAATTTTGGAAGTTTTTTTCAAAATATATTTGGTGATATATGTACATATATCCTCTGAACGGCAGAGTGTAAAATATTGAGAATACTTAATATTTATGTAATTATGTTAAAGAGAAAATATTTGATTGTTCGTTTTCTGAATTCCGAAACAACATTTGAAAAAATTTTCACGTTGGAAGCTATGGTCTCTACAGTGAACATAGGCGATAACATTCTTTCACAAAAGTTAGGGATCCTATAAAAAAGCCAATAATGTGACGCAAGATGTAAAAACTGGATTAGAAAATTCCTTACATCACATGTTCATTGAATATTATATTGACTATGACGTGTGATGATTTCCAGTTTTAATACTTTTTTAAAGAAAAACCACAGAAACTTCAAATTTAATGGAAAAGGTTTATTATCATTCGAGGAATCATTCTTTTGTATATATTTTATAAATATTATCTCTTTGATATGGCACCCACGGCTCCCTCTCAGATGGTGCTTCCATTGAGCCCAATTCTTGATGACTCATTAGAGAATTTCGACTGGTATCAGGCAAACTTTTTTTCTGAATTAAGGGGGTATTCTAGTCTAGAAATTTAAAAAAATCTAATTTTTTTATATTTTCACCGTTTAACTATTCAAAAATATGTGTACAAGACGATTTTTCAAAATTCTATTATTATTATTATTAAAATTCTAAACATATTTCAGAGATAGGGACAGAAACCCGAGATCCAACTGGTTCGGCCGGAACGCGAAACTTTAAACGCGTTTTTCTCAAAACTTACTTTTTCGGAACCTTGCCCATGATTTCTCAGGTTCTACTGGACCGATTTAAATTTTTATAAAGTCTTCTTTATAGGCTTGTCTATGGTTGGAACTAGCTCCATCCTAAAATTTTTATTTTTATTATTTTTAAAAAATTCAAAATATTCAGAAAAAGTGATAAAAAAAAATTTCAGGCAGTCGCCATTTTGAGAAAAAAATGTTTCCCACTGAACAAATTGTTGTTCTTAATTTGGACACAAAAGTATTAACCACTTTAACAGTTGTTTATTAAAAATGCTGTCGTTTAATATGTAAAATCATTTAATGTAATTTAATGGGTTTACAATCATTTAATGTACTTAAATTTATAAAAAATATTATAAGTTATATTTGAACGACGAAAGTATGTAGGTAGGTGTACGGAGCGGGTAAGTTGCATACCGGACCGCTGGGGGATCGCAGGAGGGATTTACGTGGCTCCGCGTATGATTGAAAGTATATATACAAAACGAAAGTGTATCCGCAGGAGTGTGTGACGAATTGTGAGCGAAAATTACGACGCGCGGGATTGGTGTCGGAAAACGAATGAATGTGTGCTGTAAATCTGTCCATCCTTTTTGTTGATGAGTTTGGTGGAAAGGTGTGGTGAGTTGTGTTGGTTGATGTATGAGTATGTGTTGCATTAGTGTGTGCTTGTTTTTCCGAGTAGAGGGGGCAGATACTTAACTCATTTAAACACCCACTTTTCCGTAATTCTGACCATTGCGACATTATTCTAGATTAATAATTTATTTTTTTGTTTTTGATTTCAGATAACTAGGAGGGTTGAAACCATGGGCATGGTCACGCAGAAATTTTTAGAGACCCCCACTTCGTCAGCTCATAATTTATGAAATTTTTTACTATTTTTAGTTTTTACTTTTTTCCTGTACTCTTCAAAAATTAATAAATAACTAATAAAAAAATGGATAGTAAAAATTTTAATTGCCTTTTTTTCTAGACTAGAATACCCCCTTAAAATATAGATTTTGAATCTCTTCAGGTTGCTCTTCGTCTAAAATGCGTCTTTACTGCTGGGTTACATACCCATTGAGCCAGAAACGGGCCTCATCGCTGAACAAGATTTTACTCGAAAACTTCGGATCTTCTTGGAACTTCTTAAGAGCCCACAAAGCGAAGTGTTGCCACTTAGGAAGTTCAAGCAGCTTCAGCTCTTACACAAGTTCTATTTTGTAAGTTTTCAATTTAGGATCTTAACGTGAAATTCGCCAAAAAGTTCCATACTTCAGTCCGAGTTGCAGCGAACGGTTCCGAATTGACTCTTTACGGTCTTCGTGTACATTCTTAGCTGTGGATGTTATATTTTCTTCCCAGCTTAATGGTTATGCAAATGTTATCCAATAATAGCTCCTGGGTTTCAAGATGAGTGATGGTGTTACGATTTTTGGGCAGCTGGCCGATTATGTTCACCATAGATTGGGCGAAGCGTGCAAGACATATTATTTACTGAACGTGAGTTTTCGTAATATTTCAAGCGTAAGTCTTTCCATTATGAAATGTCAATAAAAATTGAACAAAAATAACATAACGCCTTGACGCTACTAATGCGCGAGCTGTCAAAAAAAGGGCTATTGAAAAAAAGTACCTCGACGCTTCACCCGACCAGTCCTCCTCCTCCTTACGAAGCGGTCGTGTGTGGAATTGAATGTGAATAATATAAAAAATTCGATGTTCACCTCTCGTTGTGTACATGAGCTCTTCTTCCACCAAGTGGAATTGCAAATTAGTGTAATAACAAAATTTAAATTTCTTATTAATTTTTATATTTCTTCTGTTTATTAAGAAGCTCAACTGCATTTTTATAAATTTTTGCCATCAATGTTTTTCGATTTTTAATTCTGATCTAAAGCAAATCAAAATCTCATAACCTCATGAAGGGGAAAACATTTATTTACATAAGAAGCCAAAGTAATTAAAATAATTCTAAAACTCAATATGAACTAAACTTTAATTTATCCTCACAACCTCCAATAACTTCTCGATATTATTCCCATAGCAAAAGTAAAACTGCTAAATTTGATTATTTTATATTGAGTCACGAATATACGATATCAAATGAACCCTATTCAAGCATTTATAGTTTATATTACTCCCCGTTTCTATCTTTGTCCAAAGAATGCTCAAACTTCGTTTATTGCTGTAATATAAGTCAAGTGAATGGAGTAAATACATTTGCAATTTTTTCATAGCGCCTACGATTGACCACCAAAGATAGTTTGATGCATTTACTTACCGCCCTTTTCCCAGAATCCTTCAACACAAGCTCTAAAGTGCCTATGCTGACTCCACTTTAGCGGATTTGCCTTTAACGAAAGAAAACTTTAAAATATCGCGAATTTCGGCGTTACTGAACTCGATGTTTACACGTCTATAACTGTTGAACGCAATATCCAAACTAAACATGCATAGTGTCGTTTTGTAGGTTATATCAAGACCTTTCAAAGATGTATAGTATTGCCAGATATGAGCTCTATAGCGCTTTATACATAGCCTCGAAATTAAAAAGGCAAAAAGGCAGAATCGAGAATATCTACCTAACAACATAATATGTCGATGATGATCCTGCCGCCCACCAGTGTTGTTATAACAACTATATAGTTTGACCTCAACGGAGGATTTATTTGAACATTTGTAGTTAATGCTGGACATATGTTAAGTTGTTGGTATATAATATGTAATAGTGTGAAAGTAAGTTTGAATATTGAAAATTTGACAGAAACTCGAATAAAGCAGAACTAGTTATAAACTGGTCTTATAACGATTTTATGCTAGTTTTTTTGTGTTGGTTATTTACATGTTTTTACATAAAATTTCACATTACAAAAATATATTTTTGGAAATTATATTTTATATGTTAATTACACTACATATATATTATTTAGTATCAAATCAACAATATTCAGTCGGGGTGGATCCTGATTTATTGCATTAGCAAAACTTTACATTCATATATTTAACCGCACATACATGTGCATTTGAACATATATGTAACTAAAGTTAGTGTTTATTTTATATTTGCAATATTTTGGACGTGTATCTAGTAAAAGCTTGTAAGCTTATTATGCGCAGATTGGTAAGTTTTACGAAACTCCCATCTGTCGCTAGCTGCAAACAGTGGGAAGTGTTGATAGTGAAGAAGATTTATGGCTTAGCAGATTAAAGCACAATCGTAGATAACAGGCAATTACAAAAAAATAAACAAAAGTTATAATATTCGAGAAATTAGCTATTAGTTTCGGTGTGTCTAAACTAAGTCAGGGTATTGTAAAATGCTACAAAAATATATTTAAAGGAAGTTATTAAATTATATTTATGTAACTATTCTTTTAGACACACATTTCTATTCCCCTATACAAAATTGTATTGTAAATATAAGGTTTGCTGTTACTAATTCATTTATTTAAAAATTTTGTTACAATTTCAAATATGGAAAATACATTTTTATACTCTTGCAACATTTTATTAAGGAGTATTATAGTTTTGTTCACTTTGCGGTTGTACTTGTCACCTAAAATTAATCGAGATAGAAATAAGGTGACATTGTATTTATTTTGAAAACTCTTTATTTATTCTTCCAAATCAATTTCATGCCCTTCAAAGTAATCCCCTCCCGCCGCAATGCACTTATGCCAACGGATTTTCCAATCTTCGAAACACTGGTTGTAGTCACTTTTCGGGATGGCCTTCAGTTCCATCATCGCCGCGGCTTGAATCTCCTCTGTCGTATAAAAACGGTGTCCCCGGAGAGGTCTTTTGAGCTTGATGAACAGCTAGAAGTCGCACGGTGCCAGATCAGGTGAATACGGTGGTTGCGGAACGATATGGGTTGAGTTTTTGACGAAACGATCTCGAATTACGAGGGTAGTATGGGATGGTGCATTATCGTGGTGTAAAAACCAAGAATTGTCTTTCCACAATTTCGGCTCTTTTTGACGGATAGCGTTACGCAAACGACGCATAACGTTCAAGTAATATTCCTTGTTGACTGTTTTACTGGTTGGAAGGACTTTATAATGCACAACACCACGATAATCGAAGAAAGCAGTCAACATGACTTTGATTGTTGGGCGACCTTGGCGCGATTTTTTGGTCTCGGCTCTCTTTTCGCACGATATTCACCAGATTGATCGGTTGTTTTGGGGTCGTAAGCATAGATCCAAGTCTCATCGCCAGTTATAATGCATTTCATGACACTATAGTAGTCGGAAAGCATCGTTTCACACACTTCTACACGACGCCTTTTTTTCCCAAAAAAATTCAATGTTTTCGGTACCAGTCGAGATTTGACGCGCTTGAGGCCCAAAACACCCTTTAAAAAATGGTATTGGCTAAGCCTTTCGTATGCCAACTTCATCAGCAAAGTCTCTAATTATTAGTCGACGGTTTTTCAACACCAAATCTTTGATTTATTGAACGTGAGCTTCGTCGGTTGATGTTGATGGTCGCCCTGGACGCTCTTCGTCTTCGACAAGTTCATGGCCGGCTTGGAACTCACTATACCACTTGTAAACATTTTTTTTAGACATAGCCTCATCACCAAAGGCTTTCTGTACCATCCTCAACGTATCTGCAGAAAAATATTGATTCCGTAAACAAAATGTAATGCAAATTCTTTGCCCAACAAATTTCGACATCGCAAAAAACGAAAGACTCACTTTTAGCAGCTCACGTATCGCAAACACTAATGAATATTTTGACATGAAATTTGACATAAATTTGACCGGCAGTATAACCAACCTAAAAAAAGAATAATTCTCCAAATCTTTGAACGCGCGCAGTTTAAATTCAAATGTGGTATATCTATACTATCCGACCAGGCAGGCGTTGTCTTGTATGAAATTATGTCTTTTGGAATGAAAAAAGTTGAATGTACTATATTTTTTTTTTCAATCATTTATTTGCGATTTTCTAGATTTTCTTCAAAGTTTATAAATAACTTTTTTTGGTTTCTGTTCCGGTGCTTAAATGTATAGAGAAGATGGGTTTCGAACTTTTGAACACGCCACATATAGCAGGCCGTGTGAGAAACATGGGATTTTCCCGATATATGCCACACACTTCTAGCGACTATCCCTGTGTCCTGTTGATTGTCATTTCAATTTACAATTTTCCCTGAAAACTGTATAGATTTGAACTGAAATGGCAAATCGTTGGAACTCAAAGGAATTCGTAGAATCAAGCATTCGGCTTGTATTCGATAGCTGCGTCACAATTTGTTGGGTTCCATTACACAGTTCCGGCGAGTAATAAGACAGATCCAACTTTGAGACGCAAATGATACGGCGGCAACCTAGCCTCTTCAAAAAATTAAAAGATTCTACTGAATAATTCACGGCTTCGTCTTCATTGTCTAGAGGATCGGAATTTGCCCATTTCCAATTCTTAGCGAATACGATGTGAAATGTCTTCGGCAGTGTAATTTTTGTTTGTATCCCAAAATTGAGGCAGAGTTGAAGGCTGTATATTGTAATGATCCTCGCGAAAAGTATGCGAACTTCAGTGGCATCTGAAAAAGCTATCGCATCGTACATCGTTTGATTCCAGCGATTATCATGTTCCAGCAATTGTAATTACTGCCAAGCTTCTCAAAAAGTTGCACACACCGTACGTTCACAGTACGTAATGATTCAAATGAAGTTGAACCGCGTACACTAATGAATAGCAACCGAAGGTAGAAGCAATAGTCGTTTTTCGGGTGGATTGTGTGAATTCATCCTAATGTATTGGTTGAGAACACACCTGAATGTCCATCTACTGGTTGGCCTTGTGTTCTGTGTAAACATTTCTTCGACGATGCATTCTATGTATAATATCAAGGCATTTCTGAATGTTATTGCTGGCGTCGTTTCCACTGGCTGTACTGTATTCTCTGGGTTGAAATACACACTTTGGGCCCTTTTGCAAATGAACTGCGAGATGCACAATAGTCGAAAAAGTTTCATGAATTGCAAAAGTAAATATCCTACAATATATTCATTCATGCTTCATTGCAATTCATTTATCGGCCCATTCGATAATTTTTGATCTCGTCTCGTTCAAAGCCAATAACCGCCATGTTGCTTTTTTTGGTGATGTATCCCTTCAAACGTATTTGATCAATTTCACCAAACAGCAATACTCAACATGGATTGATATGAAGTGGGATTATGGTGTCCGCAAGGTCCATGAACTAAATTGGTTTTCATCACTTCGTACTCGTATAACACAAGATCTTTCTCTGCATCAGGAATTTCCGCAGAAATGAGTTCATCAATTTGATTTGGTGTAACCACCTTCCACCATCCACCATCCAAAGAAAAATGTGTGCATGTGGTCTCTTTTCCCACACATATACGTTGCTACAAGATAAAGTCCATCAAACATCGTAACTGTTATTTGAAAAGTCGTGCTGTGATATCGTGATGATCGCTTGCTGATTGACAGCGATCCATAATTCCACACGTATGTCATCGCATCCTCGTTTATGTATTTTGGTTTGCCATACATTGATGGCAAAAAGAACGCCGACCGTTATTAGCGCAATTTTCAATCTGTAATTGATCACGTTGTATGAAACACACATACAGTTTTCACTTATGATTTTCAATAATTTTTTTGAATAGCCGGAATAAAAAAGCAAACAAAACAAAAAAAAAATTGTGTGAAAAAAAGTTAATTTTCGGAATTGTACAAGTTTTCGACTTTTAGGGGCATGGAAAATAGACAGTGCCGATTCTCAAACCTACTGAATAAAATTTGGGGAAAAGGCCGTACCATCAAAGTAGCATCTGTTGGCAAGAGTTATCTTTTGGACTGAGTAGGCAATTGAGAAGCAAAGTCCTTTCTCGACGAACAAAAACCAAACTCTATAAGTCCCTCATAATTCCCGCCCTGCTATATGGTGCAGAGGCTTGGACGATGACAACAACTGAAGAGTCGAATTCTTCCGCTACAACAACAACAACAACAACAACAACAACAACAAAACTGAAGAGTCGACCTTAAGAGTTTTCGAGAGAAAGGTTCTGCGAAAGACTTACGGTCCTTTGTGCATTGGCCACGGCGAATATCGCATTCGACGAAACGATGAGCTGTATATGTAAGACGACATTGACATAGTTCAGCGAATTAAAAGACAGCGGCTACGCTAGCTAGGTCATTTTGCCCGGATGGACGAAAACACTCCAGCTCTGAAAGTATTCGGCGCTCTACCCGCCGAGGGAAGCAGAAGAAGAGGAAGACCTCCACTCCGTTGGAAGGACGAAGTGGAGAAGGACCTGGCTTCGCTTGGGATATCCAATTGGCGCCACGTAGCACCACGTAAAAGAAGAAACGACTGGCGCGCTGTTGTTGACTCGGCTATAATCGCGTAGCGGTGTCAACGTCAATTAAGAAGAAGAAGAGAATCTGCTCTTGTTATATGATAGTACTTTTTTAAAATAATATGACACTGATCAGAAAATTATCAATCTGATTAAAAGATTACTTTGGTCTCGACGAGCAAAAACTCAAAGGTGCCCCCACGTTGAGAGCAGTACTTCAAAATAAAAAGAAAACAAAAAAAAACAACGTTAACTACGGTTGTACCGAAGCTATAATA
>CM050323.1:94003350-94042221 GCA_027475135.1 Bactrocera correcta
CATCAACTACCAATGGACATTTTTATTCAAAAAACAGCAGCTATTGCGGCGATAAGAATAAAAGAATTGGGAGGCTGGAATCAGCAGAACTACGGACATAGTGTAATCCTGAATAAGCTCACTATTAATAAATCAGACTACATTCTCCCAAAGCTGGATTTCAATAGACACTTCCAGGTGAGGATACCATCTAGACGAGAATGGAGAAGAGGCTCAGTTGCAGAGGAGGGTACCACCTCAGTCTATACCGACGGGTCCAAAATGGACTGCGGAGTGGGCACGGGGGTATTCTCCGCTGATCTGGGCATACCTCTCTCTATACGTCTACCGAACTCGGCTAGCATCTTCCAAGCAGAAGTACTAGGCATAGAAAAAGCCTGCGAAGTTCTATTAGAAAATCACGGGAATATACGCAATGCAACTATATTTACGGATAGCCAGGCGGCCCTCCTGGCATTGTCTTCACCCATGACAAATTCCAGTATAGTTCACAACTGCAAGAGAGCACTAAGCACAATAAAAGACAAGCTCCAGCTAAACTTGATCTGGGTTCCCGGCCACAGGAACATTTTCGGTAACGAAAAAGCAGATGAGCTGGCAAAGGCAGGAGCTTTCCTCAATGAATCCGAGGCGGAGCTCATACCGAGCCCGCTAGGATCGATCAAAAGAGTGATCAATAAACAATTTCAACAAATTGCAAACAACAGGTGGAAAAACAGTACAAAATGCGTCATAACTAAACAATTATGGCTAACATACGACAGGAAAAGAACCAACGACCTATTAAATAGGTCAAGAAAAAGTATTTACAGAATAACAGCTACTACAACAGGGCACTGGCCATTTGGGGTACATGCGTCCAAAATGGGTATGCCCTACAACGACATCTGCCGAAGCTGCGGAGTAGCAGGGAACAAGGAAACAATCCTCCACTTTCTCTGCGAATGCCCGGCTCTGGCACAGATACGTCACAAAACACTCGGAATCCACCAAGCACAAAACCTTGAATGGATTTCCACCAAAAGCATATCGGACATAAGTAGTTTCATCGAAACCTCAAAATGGTTTGAAAGAGAGGGTGGAACGTAACAGCAGATACAGGAGGTTCTACGAATAGTGTATCAAAATGGCACATCAGTGCTAATTGAGCCCGATAGGGCTGCACTCCTACCTACCTACCTACCTGCATTTAGTTGCAGATTTTCATCTATTTTGAGCTTATTGTTCAAATTGATCGTTTCTAGTGATCGCAGTATTGCTCCTACCCCGAATTCGTGTAAAGAGGTAAGTCACACAGCCAAATCGTAAGCTTTTCCGTTGACGAAAATGTTCATGTTATTGATTTATCACGCTTTCAAGTGGCTTAAGTCTTAAGTAGTTTTTAACAATAAATGGGAGTGAGCGGGGTTATCCTCCGATGTCATCCATTTTCACACTGTTGGTAGGAACTCATATAGTATTTGTGTTGGGTGTATTTGGTGTTGTAGCTTAAGTGGTTTAAGAGATTTGTATATTAAACTCATTAGAGCCCGGGGCTCCCCTATTTATTCAGACTTCGTTTCCCACAAGTGCTACTTGCTGTTGCGATTTCCTGTGCTAAATTTGAGTTTTATCTTAATTTAGTGCTTAGTTATGACATTTTATAGGGTTTCGGTTAATGGTGGTTTGTGGGCGTCGCAGTGGCCTGATTAAGCCTATATACGAGCTCCAACTGTCTTTTGCCAAGAAACGCGCATTCCAAGTTCAATTGAGATATCTATATTTTTATTAAAGTTACAGCTTGCATTTGGATCGCCTACATTCGCGCCTCTTATTTGCGCAGAAACGGAAGTAATTTGTATCCGAAACACACGCACGCAGCAATGAGGGTCAATAGAAACAGATAGCATATGTCTGTGCAGAAAACATATATGTAGTACACTCTAACAAACTAAACAAAGTATAAGTACTGTAAAATAAAAAGTATTAGTATGAGTAAATTGTGTACACCACGCCCACTATACACAGACATACGGTAGTAAACACTTTTAGTTCCAGGCTACATACATAAATCAACGAAACATTCAGACGATCATTTGTTTAGTTGAACAGCCTAGACGACTGCTGCTCATCCACACACACATTGTATCCAGTGAATATCAAGGAAATTCACACTATCTGTAATTACAATGTTATTAAGAAAGCACTAAAGCCGGACTTTGCAAGTGCAAAAGGTTTTGTATTCGTACTTTTTGGTGGTTACAACCCGCTATACGAGGCATGACAATTAAGTAATGAGACTGATTCCATAAAAACCGTATATTTGAAAATTATTCTACAACTCTGCCATCCCCTTCAAAGTAGTCCTTTTGGGCAGCTATACAACGATTCCAGCGCGTTTCCCATGCTTCGCAACATTTCTGGAACGCTTCGATTGGGATGTCCGCAAGTACCCTCGTCACGGCCGCCTGGATGTCCGTAATCGACTCAAAATGGGTCCCTTTGACCACCAATTTTGTTTTAGGAAACAAAAAAAATTCACAGAGTGACATGTCGGGCGAATAAGGCGACTCTTGCAACACGGCTATCCCTTTAGAGGCCAAATACACGGCGCGTTGTCGTGATGAAAGATCCAGTTACGAGCGATGTCTGGGCGCACCTTGTTGACTCGTTTTCGCAATCTTTTGAGTACTTGGCAATAGTAGACTTGATGCACAGTTTTCCCCGTGGAACGAATTCTTTGTGGCCGATTCCACGGCTGTCAAAATAGGCAATAATCATCATTTTTACCTTTGACTTGCTCATGCGAGCTTTTTTCGGGCTTTGGCGTTTGGTTTCCGGGTCTAAGAACACTATCACCGTACACTCTTACAATTTTAGCGTACGTTTCCGAAGCTGTTTCACCCAATCTGGCGCAAAATTTTATCGCAACGCGTTGCTTTTGATTTCGATTTACCATTTTCGTGATGAGCACTACAAACACATGTCTACTCAACTTAAGGCAGCAGGCAAACTGAACAAGCTAGAGCGATGATACATATATCAGTAGAGAGGGGAGGGATGCCGAAAAAAGAAAAAGGGAATTTGAAGGTCAGAGGTTTACCACGAGCGCGGCAATAAAATCAATCTCTTTACTTAATTGTCAAACCTCGTACTCTCAAGCCTCGTTTTGAGTAATTTGTTTACTTCTATCGCGTGCACCATTACTACAGAAGAGTGGAGTTAATTTGATAAAAAAAATTGAGATATCAACATTTAGCTTTATTAATAGCATAATTATAGCCGTACAGTTGAACTTTTATGTATGTATTTCGCTGGTGCAATATTTTTTTGCTTGGGTGGCAATATTTTTGGTCTACAACTGTTCGCAAGTAAGTTATACAGTGGTTTGTTCTTTTAACCATCCCTTTGTCCGCTTTATGTTTTTTTGGCATGGTGCCTTTCAAATACGAAAACACGAAATTCTTTGCTTCCTCGAAAAAGTTAAATTTTTTTGAACGAAGTTCTAGTTGTAAATTATTTACTATACTATTTTATTTGTTGTTGTTTTTTGTCAACTTTCACTTTTTTTCTGGTTAAATGAAGCTTAATCTCACCTTTCCAAAACCATAAGATATGACACATTGTAATTGGTAGCACCGGAGATATACGACTACAACGACATCTATTGACAAAATTGGAAAAGAAGTGAACACAAGCCAGGCGCACGTGATATCCCACTCTTATAAACAAGTAAGTGCTTCTTGGTAGCTTGCATACATTTTAACGTTCGACAATAGCAGAAAATTTTAACTTCTATTTTGTAATCTAGAGCGGAAAAAGCCGGGTTTTGTTAAAAAATACACTTGAATTACCTCATTGATGACACTACTCCAAGTAATGCCGACAAATATTTTGATTTTCTTGGAAAATGAGGGTTTATTAACACTAATTAATTCGTTATTTTATCCTAAACAGAGTACATTAAGTTTGTCACAAAGTTTGTAACACCCAGAAGGAAGCGTCGGAGAGCCCATAAAGTATATATATAACTGATCAGTATGTTGAGCTGAGTCGATTTAGCCAGGTCCGTCAGTATATATGCGAACTAGTTCCTCAGTTTTTAAGATATCGTTTTGAAATTTGCAAACGTCATTTTTTCTTCAAGAAGTTGCTCATTTGTCGGAACTGTCGATATCGGACTACTATAACATATAGCTGCCATACAAACCGATCGATCGAAATCAAGGGCTTGTATGGAAAATTTTCGCATTTGACGTGGTATCTTCACGAAATTTGACATGGATTACTGCTTAAGGAAATAACATGATCTCCATAAAATTGTTCAGATAGGATTAAAATAGCAAATATAAAAAATTACTTATAAATTTTGCATTATCATACTGAAAGCCAAAACCAAAAACAAACAGCTTTAGGAAATAAAAAATTATTAAGGTTAACTTATATTTGTTAAGTAATAATGCTTGAGTTAGTAGAGCGGAGCTAATGCTTAAAAATTACAGAACTTTGTAAAAAATTGCATTTTTAAAGCAGGAAATATTGCAAAAATTTGTTAAACAAGCACGCACATTAACATTTTGATAAGAAGAGAGAAGAAAAAACAAAAACATTTATAATTATGTATACTTATTCAATAAGTATGTCTGTCTGTATGAATCGTAAACTTCCATGGACATTTTTCAATATATGCATAAGTACTAAGTATACATGTATATATCAACCTTCAACATTTGAAGCAAGTACACTCGTATATAGAGCAGAAATGGCATAAATGCATTACCACTTCATTGAATTGTCCGGTATTCCTTTGTGCAGCACGTGGTCGTTGCTTTGAGGTAATGCTACAGCTTCATACTGATTGACCTGGTTAAGCTTTATGTGTATGAGTACACCTGCATGGAACGACAGTTGTCGGAGGAGAGGTAGTTTATTGCTCGTTACAGTTGTCGGAGGAGAGGTAGTTTATTGCTCGTTACACAAGTATAAGCACATACAGGTCTAAGTCTTTGCTCTGTGTTACCTAAGTAACTTTATAAATGTTGAAATGCGGTATATGAGACCTAACTCTGGGTTAGTAGGTTACTTATATTACAGTAGCGTGCTCATATAGAGAACTTTAACATTAAGTAATCGTTTTTATTCTCATCATTCGCGGCTTACTCGGCTTTTCAGTTTCGTTTTGCAGCTCGACCTCTATTTACTAAAGTTTTACTTTTTATAAACTTAAATGCAATGAAGTGGTTAGATAAAGCAAATGTGAAATTGGTGAAATTTGGTAGTGAGCATACAAATCTAACAAATATTGGGTTAGCTTATAGACCAAGAAGTGTATAAAATATTTTTACGTCAAATGAAATCTTTTTCATTAACTATACTTATACTTATTTTTATTTTTGTACTTATACTTATACTTATACTTATACTTATACTTATACTTATACTTATACTTATACTTATACTTATACTTATACTTATACTTATACTTATACTTATACTTATACTTATACTTATACTTATACTTATACTTATACTTATACTTATACTTATACTTATACTTATACTTATACTTATACTTATACTTATACTTATACTTATACTTATACTTATACTTATACTTATACTTATACTTATACTTATACTTATACTTATACTTATACTTATACTTATACTTATACTTATACTTATACTTATACTTATACTTATACTTATACTTATACTTATACTTATACTTATACTTATACTTATACTTATACTTATACTTATACTTATACTTATACTTATACTTATACTTATACTTATACTTATACTTATACTTATACTTATACTTATACTTATACTTATACTTATACTTATACTTATACTTATACTTATACTTATACTTATACTTATACTTATACTTATACTTATACTTATACTTATACTTATACTTATACTTATACTTATACTTATACTTATACTTATACTTATACTTATACTTATACTTATACTTATACTTATACTTATACTTATACTTATACTTATACTTATACTTATACTTATACTTATACTTATACTTATACTTATACTTATACTTATACTTATACTTATACTTATACTTATACTTATACTTATACTTATACTTATACTTATACTTATACTTATACTTATACTTATACTTATACTTATACTTATACTTATACTTATACTTATACTTATACTTATTACTTATACTTATACTTATACTTATACTTATACTTATACTTATACTTATACTTATACTTATACTTATACTTATACTTATACTTACGTTTGACTTAAAGAGTTTAAATTGGAATAATGTGTTACATATAAAAATGTGCTACCAGCAAATCGTTTCTTTGTTTAAAACAATAAAATAAACGTGTTTTAGAAATGCACTTTTGATCATAACTCAAATCTAAGTACAATATGGTTATAGTTTTGGTATCCTGTGTTTAAACAATATTTCATTATTTATTTTATTACTTTTAGAATATTTTATGGAAATTATTTTTGCTTTGGGCTGGTCGATTGGCTACTAAGATCGTGTGATATCACATCGTTAAACTTTTTCTTCTAGGTATAAATAGATTTGTAAAGTTCATTCAGGCCTTGGAGCAAAACATCACGCGTGCCAATCTCCAGTTATCAGTCGAAAGGTTCGACTTCGCTTACGCGGTTAAAGCCAAGTTAACAACAGCGTGCCAGTCGTTTCTTCTTTTTGCAATGTGGCACCAATTAGCGATTCCAATCGAACCCAGATCCTTCTTCACTATCGTCATATATCTCATACAGCTCATCGTTCCATCGAATGCAATATTCGCTTTGGCCAACACCCAAAGGACCATAAATCCTCGCAGAACCTTTCTCTCGAAAACTCGAAACGTCGACTCATCAGCTGTTGTCATCGTCTATGCCTCCGCACCATGTAGCAAGACGGGAATAATGAGTGACTTATAGAGTTTTGTTTTTGTTATTCAGTCCGAAGAAGCACCTGTTGATAAGAGTTGTTCTGCGTTGGATTTCGAGGCTGGCATTCTGATTGGTGTTCATACTGGTTAGCTAATCTGTTTTACATATATTGTTCTGTCCGTATCCTTTAAAATTATATATATCATCACACATGATTTTTCTGCAATGCCTCGCATCGCGGGCAATGTTAAGCAAATGCTATGTATTTATATTCATGCGAAACTTAACCTAATGCTACACGTATTAATTATCTTGCAAGAGCTTACTGCTAAGTGAATTAAAAGTAGTTGTCACTTAATCTACTTTTAATATCGAAGGCTATTAATGTATAATACATTTTTGCCTTTAGAGTAAAAAGCCAACGAGAGTGAGTTCTGAAGGTAAAAAGGAAAGGAACATTCTCGTATATATAAATAATATTAAAACCCTCACACGACTACATTGTACTTGCGACAAATAAAGCAATTCCTTAATCTGCAAATTTTACGCCTTGCTTCCGTTTGGCTTTTAACGAATGAAACACATTCACAAACATATTATGTAGGTCTTGGAAATTTACATATAATTTCTTTAGTTTAAAAATTTGCCTGCTGTATTTGTGTGTGAGAATGCTTTGATTCGCTTTTTTTTTAAATCAAACGTTTTGATGGCTTTTTTATAGCTTAGAACATGTGTTTTACCTGAACGTACTTTGATTAATGTGCTTTCTTTACCTTTTGCCAACTTTATGGCGGAAAATTGAAATTTTATTGCTTATTTAGGCATCTGACATCTGACACTATAATCTAACCCAACGTAAGTCTTTTTACTCAAAAACTGTTCTATATTATTATGTGAAAACAAATGGAGATAAACATAGAGTTTCATTGAGGTACCTCACATACCATTCTCAATATACATATACCGAATTAAGTCAACTGGTTGTTTGAAAATTCTGATATTGGTTTTATGAAGGCAAAAAGATGCGCCATTATTATGAAAATACTCCTGTACAGTTTTATTAGGGCTGCTGACATATTGGGCGATTTATAATAAAGTTAACCGGAAGTTTGGAAATATTTATATGCGGTGTATGGAGGCAAAGAGAATTATTGAACAGTTTGAATCCATTTTTGTCATACAAGAACACTATCAACAGAAAAGGATTTCCTCTGAATTTCAATTGTGTTTATTGTTTAATTTTATGGCTTTAAAGGTTAAGGAGATATGTAAATTAAACCTATTAAGAGGCGCGGCAATGCCAAATTTTAAACATTTTTTTAACCATAGATGCTTTCCGTAATGTAATCCATTGTACTAAATAACAGTCTTATACCTTATTATGGAGCTTCTTTATAGAAACTTATAAGTTTACGATTATTGGTGTTTTGTGGGCGTAGCAATGGTCCGATTCTGCCCGTTTACACTACCAACTGCTTGGATGACAATTAACATATGAACCAAGTTTCAGCAAGCTATCTCAATATTTACTCAAGTTATCGCTCGAATAGATGGACGGACGACAAGACAGTAAGCGACTCGAAATTCAGCTGAATCTTGATCATTTATATATATATTTATAGCTTCATATCTCACTAAATTGGCTTAGGGTGATAAAAACAACCGTTAGAACAAAACTAAGATACTTTGTAGCTACCAGTTGCAGGAGTATAAAAATCAACCCGCTCTAATATATATGTATAGTGCCGCACTCCTACAATGTGTTTGAGGCAAATAATTAATGTCACTTTAGAAAGCACAGTAATAAGAACATTTGTGAACAAGTCCTGTAAGTTTTACTTCTAATTCGTTTTAGTGATCAACCGATACTTATGGGTATACTCGTATGTATGGACAAACTTGAACAGCTCTTAAATTTTTTTTCTATTAGCCCAAATACCTTGACTGAAGGGTCAATGTTTCGCATATAAACTCTGTGAAAAAATCGAACGTGCTATGTCTTACTGCTTGGTTGCATATAAATAAGCTTTAAACTTTTTTTTCACGTTTTACTACCTTTAATTTAACTTCGTATACTTTCTTGTAAGAATTGAAATTTTAGTGTTTACTTTACATAATGCTATTACTTTTCCTGCCGCAGACCCATTTATTTACTAAATCTTTATGTACGTTTTCATACATATACGTATGTATATACGTTTTTTTCCTTCCTGTATATATTGCATATATGTATAAGTACAACGATTATAAGTGTTATGTTTTCTCTCCATACCCTTATGCTTGTATATTCTAAGTGCTACCAAGGGACACGTTATTAAGGATATATACTTAGTTGACATAAAATTTAGAGTAAAGACAAAATGAAATAAATAAAATATGAGGGTTGTAAAAAAATAAATTGAATCAAAAGGTTAAAAGGTTTGAAAATGTTATAAATAAATTTTTTTTTTACCTTCTCCCTAACTCTATTGTCTCGCTATCGAAATTTTATTCCCATAGGATATAAGGCGTATGCTTCATTACTAAATATTTTTGATGACCCCCCGGAAAAAAGATGCGCCCGGGATAATACCGGTATCATCGACACTTATACACAAGTATATGAGAAACGCTGATAAAGCCAGTGCTGCCCTAATCAAATAAACAAGAGTATCAAACACAAGACTTTGAATTCAAACCACACCATACCCGAATGCAAGACATGCATAGGCCGCACGAGAAGCACTTGTTTACAACAAATAATAAAATTAGACTTTAGACCTAAGCCTCAAAACATGAATATGTTATCAGCTTAACAAATAATATATAACCCATAGTATTACACGAAATCATGTTCATTAAGTACATATGTGAATTTCTAGAATAAAGAGCATATTCTGCAAAAGAAAACATATTTTTTTAACCATTCATAAGTATATGAATTAACTCCCGCGTTGGCACGATAACTCCTTACAGGATCATCGAAAGTGAAAAAATACGTGTTTTTGTTAAAATCTTAACTTAGAACTTGAACGAAGAAAATAACTGAAAATATGATTTTTGATAGACATTTTTACAAAAAAAAAAAAAGAAAATTTCAGTGAGAACTTTGTGATATTTTTTTTTTTGAATGTAATCGAAAAAAATCCTTCGTGAAAGTGTTTAAGAAATGTACTTCAAAGACCTGTATAACGCCATAAAGATCGGTTGAATAGTTCTCGAGATATCTTCAAAAAGGCATCTTCGAGAAAAACGGAAAAACGACACTTAGCCTGGCTAGCCTCGAGCGCAGAATTTCCCAAGACTGTATCTCTGAAACTATTACTCGAATCAATTTGAAAATTTAGGGCAATATTCTTGAGATATTGGAGAATTTAACAAGATAATAAAAAAAGCGGTCATGTGAATGTTATGTTTGCTTGAACATTTAATAAAGAAAATAGAAATAAAAGCGTTCTTTCTACATTTAGGTAATTATTCAATTTTGTGATTGCAGAGGAAAGAATGAATTATAAAACTTTTATGTGATCTGAGTAATGACAGCAAAGCAGATACTTATCACATTCCTCTATTATTCCTTGTACTACGATTTTTCGATCTATCTTTATCCCCAACTTCGCTCTCTAATGTTGTTGGGAGTCTTGCTGCAGCAGCATACCTATTCATTTTCAGCTCTTCTTATTATTCTGCATCTTTGCATTTAAAGTATTTTCTTACTTCAGTTTTGGTCTCTTCTTTGAAATTCATGGAAATCTTGGAAACACACGCTCCAAAATTTATCTAATGCTTAGTTTTGGTGAATATTTTTGGTCTTACTTCGTACCATAAAATTATTTTTAATTCCCATTGTGGTAATACGCTTTCTGTTTGCTAATTTTTTAACTTTTTTACTTTTAATTCTGAAGTTGTTTCAAATTATCGTATTTCTATTATTTTCTGACAATAAATTTAAAACGTTTTGTAATCAAACCAATTTATATTCATTATATCTATAATGAGGAAGCAGTTTACTGTTGACTTAGTACTTTAAAGTGAAATAATCTCGCATCTTTCTGCAAAAGGCCAATATATATTTTCTGTATGATTTGTATTTATTTTTGTAACATGTACAAAAAATTGCTGCTTTCCTTTCAAATTTCAGCTCTCTGATTCTGTTCATCTCCAAAATATTCACTAAATATTCTTTTTCATAAATTTAAACTTACAGTCCTTTTCAAGATAAACTAGAGTTGTTAAAGCTTTAACAACTTATAAATTACGTGTTATCAGATCGATAAGAAATAAAATATGTAATAATGAAGAAAATCCCCAGAAGGGTATTTTTTATTGCAATCCCTCTTCCACACTACATCATACTCATCATAATTTTATGTTTGCTGACAATCAAAACATTAACTGAATAAAAGGTTGTAGTAAGACAATAACAACCAAAAAAAGAGAAACCGAATATGTATGAAACATAAAGTTTCTTTAAAATCCTCACATAAAATGTGGCATTTTCTGTTTTTCCGGAAGAAAAAATGTGAAAAATATTTTGGTTTCCATTTCAATAATTAATTTTTTAAGTCATTTTGACGGAATATTACGAAGAGCTTTTTTGTAAAAGCTTTTAGCAAAGTTTGTTACCTGTTTTTTAGCTGCGTTTATACAAATACCACAATAAAACATCATAGTATTGTTAGCAGCAAAGTACTACATTGCTCATATGTTATTTTGCTAGTATTTGGTGACACACATATGGCATTTGTACCATATATGGTATTGTTACTACATGTCTGTCTCGGGTATAATAAACAGTAACAAATATATTATAAATATTAAGTATCTATGAAAGAATGCTGTAGACACTACATAGTTGCAAAAAATGGAGAAAATACATACAAACTCCGAGTAAAGCATCTGATGGTAGAAGAACACAAGTTATAACAAGTAATTAAGGACTAAGTTCAGGTTTAACAGAACATATTATAAACTTGCAAGGCTTAAAGCCAGTGAAGTATCTTCAGGTGCATAAGGTCTATGAGTTATATGGGGTATAGGGTGTGTTTTCCTCCGATTTTACACATTAAATATGCACCGTTGTCAGAAAAACACGATCTCTCAATTTTATTATGATAAGGGAAGTATTGACCCGACTCCACCCAATTGTATCACACAGAATTTAAAATTGCTTTATAAAAGATTGTGCCCTTATTCCGATTTCGACCAGTACCACACTCTAGCATACAAATTTCAGTGGAACATCTCGTACCAAACTTGGTTGAAATTGATAGGGCGAGTCTCGAGATACTTTATTTCATCTAAAAGTGGGCGATGTCACTCCTTTTGCACAATTTTTATCCTGGCTTTGACGTACTTAGTTATAGATTCATCGCGCTTTTAGTAGTTTGTAACATTACCTTTATATAGAGAGATTGAGCGGGGTTTTTATTCAATTTCAGCCATTTTTACACGACCGTACTGGAAAGTGAGAGAATCAAATGGAATTTAAAATTGCGTTATATAGGAAGTAGGCGTGATTTATTTTTACACTGTGATATAGGGATAAAAGAAAAAAACCATACACCAAGTTTAACCGAAATCGGTTGGTCGGGTTCCAAGATAAGTGTATTCACTCATAAGTGAAAATTAAAAACATGACATAACATTTCGAGAGTAAAATGGTTAAGAAATAGTCAAGTGAATTTTAAAGGTCTGGCCGTGTGCGCAGCTGTCGCACTTGAATCAGCTGTTTATAAATTTGCTGTTCGGAGTATTGTTCACAAGTGTACAAAAGCGTTTTGCCGAAAGTGAACACAAAAGTGATCATGGAATTCAAACGTAATCAGTGGCGTAGCTAAGTCTAGTTCCTAAACTTTATATACATACTTAATATCGAAGATATTTTGTAAAAATTCACTTTTGTGCGAACCACCTCATGAAACTTGTAGGTAGTGGATAAAGGGCGGCAAACCATCCTTGGCCCCGGGTACCCGAAGTTGTAGCTACGCCACTGAACTTTATATTTAGCTGGAAAATCACAGCCAGCAATTGTTCGTGTGCTCAAACACCTTAATAAGGTTTATGTTTATCGCATCATCACTCGTTACAATGATACTGGTGGCATCGTAAAACGACATGGAAGTGGTCATCAAAAGACTGCAACGTCACCTGAGATGGTTTGGAAAATGAAGAAGCGACTTGAGCGAAATCCACGACGAAATGCCAATCAAGTGGCTAAAGAACTGAAAATATCCTACCGCAGCATCCAACGGGGTTTGGGTGAGTGGGCCAAAATACTAGCAAGTCACATTCGGGCAGCTTGCGGTTCGTTTTTTAACCGTTTCAAGGCCGTAGCAATAAGGCAAAAGTTGGTCATATCGAGAAAAAGTGAATTGGTCCTGAATTTATGATTATTTTCACTCATTTTGTACTTTAAAATAAATAAAAATAATTTTCCAAATCGAGTTAAAGTTTTTTTTTTTTTTTAATTGGTTACACTTCGAGTGCCAGATCCTGTAGTAGAAAGGAATATTGAATGAAGAATATTGTAATCAATAATCTCTGTGGAACCTAAAATTGTTAATGTAAGAAATGTTGTTAATCTAATTTTGCTAAAAATATTTTCATAAACTAATTCAGTTATTTATCAGTTCTTATGGAGTAAGTGCACCTTTAAAAGCTTTATCCAAAGTTGCAGGTGTAGATGCTTAACAATCGGTCTGCCATTAATATTAGTGAAACAATCTTGAATCGATAATATTATGAAGAAAAAAATTTTCCAGACAAGAAGGAATCGGAATAGCTGCGAGGATAAGTGTAACGCCTTTTATCGCTATATTAACTCTATGGTCACCATAATTTTTAATAGTTTTTGTGAATCTTCAATATTTTCGTTTGATTTCTTTTTGTATCTTCTTCTGTTTTTCGCTTACTTCAATATGTGCATCAACATAATTTATTAAAATGCAAAAACGAGTTTTTATGCTTAAAATCAGACATAATAATGTTATTATTCAAAAATAATCATTAGGACAGATGGATGGAGATTTTAATTTCGGAAAATATTTTCGACATGTAGAAGGGCAGCGTAGAAGAAAAGTGAAAGACCTAGAAATTTACAAGTTATTACTCTTTATCGATCGTGTCTTCTGTGATAACTCTGTAGTCATATGTAAGTCTTATCGTACTTTCGATCTGTTGTAATGAAGATTCAACTTCATTCATCCTGAGCTACCAAAACATTCATATTTTATATGTGCGTCCAACTCCAGCTTAGTCAAAGTGATTTTTTCGAAAATTTCATTGTTATTGCTAAACTAGTTATGCTTACGACTATTTTGGCACTAAATTAGGTTTTCATGGTATATTAAGATATTGTGTTTGCAATGTTATTTTTTGCATTTCCATTTTCCGAATTTTTTTTCTACATCTTCGATTTTAACCATCATAGATGTTCACATAAAATGCAACAGAAAAGGAATTTAAACTCCCTTTTTAAAAACTCACCCATATACACATTATATGTATATTGGATGCAGATACGTAGTAGCTATTAGATATATCTATAAAGGTGCCTTGAGAGGACCTCCACAATATTATTAACTTTCCTTTGCTCAGCCCACCTATGTTCATACCAATTACATTTTTTTTGATAAAATTTTCAGAAGTAGGAGATATTTATGATCGCACAAGTATACGTATGACTAAGTATTTGTGACCTCATGCCGTTTAATTCAAGGAGGCTTGACATAAGATACACAAAAACAAAAACAGAAAATAGAAAATTAAGTTTTCAGATACAACTTCTTGCTTTCACTTCTAACGGGTGATTTTTTTGAGGTTAGGATTTTCATGCAGTAGTATTTGACAGATCACGTGGGATGTCAGACATGGTGTCAAAGAGAAAGATGCTCAGTATGCTTTGACATTTCATCATGAATAGACTTACTAACGAGCAACGCTTGCAAATCATTGAATTTTATTACCAAAATCAGTGTTCGGTTCGAAATGTGTTTCGCGTCCGTGTCCGATGAGCGATGAGGCTCATTTCTGGTTGAATGGCTACGTAAATAAGCAAAATTGCCGCATTTGGGGTGAAGAGCAACCAGAAGCCGTTCAAGAACTGCCCATGCATCCCGAAAAATGCACTGTTTGGTGTGGTTTGTACGCTGGTGGAATCATTGGACCGTATTTTTTCAAAGATGCTGTTGGACGCAACGTTACGGTGAATGGCGATCGCTATCGTTCGATGCTAACAAACTTTTTGTTGCCAAAAATGGAAGAACTGAACTTGGTTGACATGTGGTTTCAACAAGATGGCGCTACATGCCACACAGCTCGCGATTCTATGGCCATTTTGAGGGAAAACTTCGGACAACAATTCATCTCAAGAAATGGACCCGTAAGTTGGCCACCAAGATCATGCGATTTAACGCCTTTAGACTATTTTTTGTGGGGCTACGTCAAGTCTAAAGTCTACAGAAATAAGCCAGCAACTATTCCAGCTTTGGAAGACAACATTTCCGAAGAAATTCGGGCTATTCCGGCCGAAATGCTCGAAAAAGTTGCCCAAAATTGGACTTTCCGAATGGACCACCTAAGACGCAGCCGCGGTCAACATTTAAATGAAATTATCTTCAAAAAGTAAATGTCATGAACCAATCTAACGTTTCAAATAAAGAACCGATGAGATGAATGAATTTTATGCGTTTTTTTTTTTTTTAAAAAATTATCAAGCTCTTAAAAAATCAC
Source organism: Bactrocera correcta (assembly GCA_027475135.1). Classification (NCBI taxonomy): domain Eukaryota; kingdom Metazoa; phylum Arthropoda; class Insecta; order Diptera; family Tephritidae; genus Bactrocera; species Bactrocera correcta. The sequence continues at coordinate 94,018,951 of CM050323.1, forward strand.
CCTATACTTCAACGAGACTCTACGCTCGGCCTCACATTACTACGCATTCTTGTTACAATCCTTGATATTTTCTGACACTGCAAAGACAACGAGGACTACACTCTGCGCAATAGTTTCAAAAAACTTTTCTAATTTAAATCAAGTCCTTGCCTAAATTTCCTTCTTAATTCGTTTTTGTTTTGCAGTTAAAATTTGAAATAAAAATTAAGAAAAGGAAAGTTTAACGATTTGTTTCAAAGTTTTACGTTATATGTATTAAATAATACAAACAAAACCTCAGGGACTTAACAAATATATAAAGAACGAACTAAACATATGTTAAGTCCCGGTGACTGTCTGTCTGTCTGTCCGACCGTGCAAGCTATAACTTGAGTAATAATTGTGGTATTTAAAAAAAAAAAATTTTTTTTGTATATGTGCGTAAATGGACTACTGCTACGCCCACAAATCGCCATTGCAAGAGTATCAAATACATATTTGGTTTCACCCGAACTGTGCTTGAACTTGTGTTATGCGGGAAGTAAGCGTGATTGTCATCCGATTTCGCCCATTTTCTCACTGTGATATAGGAATATAAAAGAAATGATACATCCTAAATTTAGTAGAAATCGGTAGGTTGGGTCATGAGATATGTGATCACACGAAAAAGTGGGCGATGCCACACTCACTGTCCGCCTTTTTCTCATAACATGTTGGAAGTAAAATTTGACGTATTTAGTTATTGATTTACTTCGCTTTTAGAGGCTTTGAATAATATCATTATATAGAGGCTTTCTGATTTCATCCATTTTCACACTGTCAGTAAAAGTTCTTATAATATATCCGCTGGGTGAATTTAATTATTTTAGCTTTATTGGGTTAGGAGATACTACTGTGATGAAATTGAAAGGTGAATTTTGTCCATTTCATCTCTGTAATACATTTATGCTAACGAAGTTTCCAGTCGCCATATCACTTGGAAAAATCCTCCTTCGTGATGGCTATCAGAGCCTTTTTCAGCTTTCACAATTGATTCAAAACGGTGTTCTCGGAGTGGTCATGTGAATTTGCTGAATAGCCAGAAGTTACACGAAGGTAAATCAGGCGAGTGAGGTGCTTTTGGCATATTGGTTGCAAATGTGGCGAAATGATCACGAATAACCAATGCAGTATGAGATGGTGCATTATCGCAGTTCTTTGTTCAATAAATTCAAAGATAGTAAAAATCGAAGAATTTACTTTTAGAGCCTCACAATAATTTTCACTCAAGTTACAGCTTGCACGGTTGAAATAGCGGACAGTCACCCGGATTTCAACTTTTATCGTCTCCCTGATCATTTACTATATATAAATATTACCATATACTTGTCTCGATTAGTTTTAGGTAATACGTGCAACCGTTAGTAAGTAGTAATATATACCCGCCGATAAATGCAGTTTTTGAATAACTCAAAAAATAATATCAAAGCGTTTAGTCTTCTCGATTTCCGCGTATTGAATGTTATTTCGGTTAGTGTTATGCAGCCTTCGCTCCCCCAACACTTATTGTTCACACTGCTGACCTCTCATATTTACGCGCTCAAATTGTACGTCAGGAGCAGACAAGAGACCAGCTTTTAACCTTTGCTACTGCCATACAAACGCATATAGCCCTTAACATATGTAAGTGTATTTATTCTATGGACAATTCACTCTATAACATGCTTTCAGACGCTGGAAGGAGATCAAGAAATTGACATTTAGCCTATCCGCTCGCCGACGGCAGCCACTTAATGTCAGTAAATAAATGCCCTTTGCTGGGTGTTAGTTTTTATTGCTAACAAAATTGCAAGCTGATCATTGGTGTGATGTTTACGTGTTTTGATTGACAGTGGCATGATCGTAACAAATATAGCGTGAACAATTTACATAAATGGACTATTTCTATTAATGATGGTAACGATTACTAAATTGGTGTACTTGCAAAGTGACCTAATATAGAAGTTTAAACGCTTTATTTCTCTAGTTTACGAGGGCTGCTATATGTATTTGTGGCCTAATAATGAAAATAGGCACATTTATCAACGAAACTGTTTTTTTTTTTTGTTGGATTTGGCTCGTCTTGGAAGACCCACGCGGTCGATTGCTGTTTTGTTTCGGGCTCATACGCAAAGATGACGATTACAAACGTCTTTTGAAGCACCGCGATCGAATTTTTTCAGCATTTCTTTACACCAATCCACACGAGACTTTTTTTGAGCGATTGTCAAATTGTGCGGGATCCAACGAGAACAAACCTTTTTTATGGCCAGGTGTTCACGCAATATCGAATGTATGCTGGTGGGAGAAATGCATAGGCATGCCTCTATCTGAAGGTATGTTACATGACGGTCTTGCATTATCAGTTCACGTATGGCATCTACGTTTTCTGACACAACGGCTGTTCTTGGACGACCTTCACGGAATACGTCTTTGAGCGAGCGTCGGCCACGATTGAATTCGTTGTACCAGTTTTTCACAGTGTTATAGGATGGTGCTTCATAGCCATACAAAGATTTTAGTTCATCGATGCACTCTTGTCGTGATAATCCACGTCGAAAGTTGTGAAAAATGATCGCACGAAAATGTTCACGAGTTAATTCGATTTTTTGTCCGAGATGAATTTTTTAATTCCCTGTAAATAAAACAATTTTCGATTAAATTATAAAACGTTCTGGGTGATGTTATGCTAAAAAATGTCAAACCTTCCAATGGAAATTTCAGATTGCACCTGGCAACACTTAGTTTTGCCTAGTCTAGTCAAGAAATATATATAGCAACCTACGTACGTCGGTTCTTAATGCATATATAATATTTGTCAAGATGTTTGGAACACCCAAACGTTAGAATATGTATGTATAATTGAAAAGCGTAACGAGCTGAGGTTATTTAAGTAGTGCTTGTATTGATAAGATTCAATTTGCTTTCTGATAGGCACCAACATTCGGAAAAAATTCATATCTTCTACTGGTTTTGAAGTAAATGCAATTAGTTTGTGTTTACTTTCTCTGGCATACTGTTAGATATTTATAAAGCAGAAGATATATTCAACTATTATAATCATAAACGGCTCTGATGTGTTTGCAAATCTATCACTTCTACTTACAATAATTAAGTAAACATTTATACTCAATTAAATTGACAATACTCAATTGTCAAGTTTTGAGTTCGTTCTAATTCCTAGAAATGGATTTTCGCTTTCTTATGTAAACTCTGTTTCAATTACAGAAATTTCTTGAGACATTACATGCATATGTATATGTATATGTTCACCAAACATATTTCTTGTGCATTCAAAAGTTACTCATAAGCCTCGTATAAGCTCCTATGTTGTGTGGTATATACTTGCTTTTTTGCAAAAGCTCCTTGCAGTTTGAGTTTTAACCCCAAAAAGGATTCAACGTAATCAATTTTCAACTCAGCATGATTCAACCATTTTCAGTTAATGAATTCGTTCATCTCAACCTTTCAAATTGATCACAGTAGTATGTATAATTTAAATACTGACTTCTCTTGTTCACATTTTCCGGATAACTTTTTTCTTTTAGTTACACCAACAATAAAATTTAAATTGATAATTGAAATTGTCGCTTCTAAACTTTTGATTAAAATTATAATACATATACATCACTATATTAGGAGTTCTATTTTTTCTCTGACAATAAGTGTTCTTCTTAACTATATGTTACTTAATTAAGTAAAAGTAATAATAATGGTTTCAAATATTATGCATGAGTAAATATTTTTGTTCTAATCTGGCATATAAATTAATTTAACTATTTGCAAACCGAAATCTTTTGATTTAATTTCTAACACCAGACTTAATAATTAACACATGCTTCAAAGCTAGCCAACCACACAGCAACTTGATTACTGACTTAAGTGCCTATGGCTGGCCAACATACGAGTATCTTGTACATGAATTCAAAGTAATACTTAAACACCTAAGCAAATGCTTTGTTGCTTATGGTTGTATTGGAATGTGATAGTATAATACATATGTACACTTCATTACAATTACTGCTATATTAATTATGCAATACTCTTCGGTTGTTGTTAGCTGAGACAAAGTAAAGTTAGTTTAAAGGACCCAAGAAATTCACCAAAAATCACAACATTGTTGTTAAAACTGCAGTGGATAAATATTTCCTGTAAAATCATCATTTTGTAATGCTTACTTCAAACTACTTGACTAAAACTTAAGCTAAATGCTATAAAGTATCATATATAAGTAAATACTTTAATAATAAAATACATTATACAGTTATTTATAATAATATCCTAGAGGCGAGCGAATATATTCTATTTTGGTATACATTTGTTGAAGTATATTTTCTTTGAGCCGTAGCTTAGAGTGTACGCGAAGACTGTGGTGAGTCGATTCGGCGCCATTCGCAACATCTCGGATTGAAAAGGCGTACAAAATATAGCTTGTATGCTCTATGTGCTCTTGAAAAGCAAAATATTTTTCACGTCTCATTCGCCAGTTATCAGTCGAAATGCTCGAACGAGTCAGCGAAAACTAGACTCAACGGAGGGACCATCAGAGACGTAGCTGCGGCCAACATTTAATACTGATAATCTTCAAGAAATAAATACTAAAACATTTTCTTTCGAAATAAACATTATCCATTATATATGAAGCTTCTGCATTTTTTCTTAAAAAAAAAGTAGGAAACGTCGAAGTAGATCACTCTTTATTTTTTACCAGAAACTCCATAAAGCTTTTATTGTCTGATTTAAACACCATGAAAAAATATATCTTAAGCCGAAAGCGTGGTTTTTTGCATAAGCGGAGAAAGCGTTATTAAATATGTATAGTCGCAAAAAATAAGCTGTTGCCTTTGCTTCGGGAACAACTACCAACAGAATGACGCAGAATATATGTATATATATATATATATATATTAAACATGAACTTGGATGTGTCATTAATGGCGTTGGCATGGCAAGCAAAATCGGCGATTTTTCACGTCGCTTTCGAACGTTAGCTCGTTAAACTTTTACGCTGCTATGAAATTTCAATTGGCGTATATATATTTTTTTTATCGAGGTTGGCTGCCATATGCTTGAGTGGAAGGCAAATTGGGCAAGAACATAACGCCCGACCTTGCAACCATCCATTTGCCATGGCATAAGTCAGAGGTTTCCCAGTTGTACTGGTTGACTGACTATGCTGCCTCGTGATTAAAGGAGCCGAATGGAATTTTACTGCATTAAATATCGCTGTGTTTGTTGCTTTTTCTTCTGCACTGTACACTTTTTATTTAAGTTATTTTTTCATATTTTCTATTGTGCTTCAACGGTTTGAGCAGTGTTGAAAAGTTGCTGTGAGTTTTCTTTGATGGCAAATATTTTGCGATATTTTGTTTCTAGTGAAATATGCTTTTTATTTAATCAACTATTCAGGAGAGCGCAAAATTATATATTCGCATTTCATGAAACCCAAATTCCTAAAAATGTTAAATTTAAAAGCTTATAAGCCCATACCTTTCTTAATTATAGTGAGAATTCAAAATGGTGTACCATATAATTCTTATCAAAATCAATTTTTCATAATATTTCGGTGCTCTTTAAATTATACACATACGTGTTTTCTTATTAATTATTAAAAATTGAACTCAATTTATTAAATATAATTTACTTTTAATATTTTAAAGCATATTGAATAATTCTTTTTGTAATCTGTCACCCAACAAACCCATCCAAAATCCGCCGTTCTTAAAAATTCACAGAGTATGATTAAGCTATATTTCTGCGTGTATTTAATTGTAAATTAAATAACTGTTATTACTTTACATTCAATTTTATAATTATATCCGAAATTTAAATTTTATAAATTTTTGCGACTTTTATGAAAATTTGCACAATCCAGTTACTTGGATGTAATCGCCTGATTTAGCCCTGCCACCCAAAAATAATAAACAAAAGTCAAAACCAGAGAGCTTGGAGACAGAAACAGAGAAATACAAGAAATACAAAACCTTTTTGATCAAACAATTTAAGTTTGAAACTTCATTTACGTAACCATCTACATATATTTATGTATGTATGCCAATGTACCTTTATGTTTATAAAGAGAGCATTTCAAAAATTTGATCATCGTTCAAAGTAGCTTACGCTTTTGGTTCACCCATTTAACATTTTTTATTATAGCCTTCTGTTTTACTGAACCTTCTCACAGATTTTTTTTATATCAGCACTATTTCAGTGGTAGCTTAAAACAGATTCCCAACATTGCAAACAAATTTGCAGGTTTCTTTTCGTATCCCTTCCCACTATTTGGGAGTCTGTTTGTGTTTCTGCGCCTGTATTTGAGTTTGTTGAAAAATTGGGGAGATAAATTGAGATAATTGTCATTATTAAAAATTTATGAATAATTGTTCACTTCATTAAACCCAGCACAAATAAGGAAAGAACAAAACAGCCAACTCATTGTTGTTTAGCCATCTCCAAGGCTCCCTGTTGAAATAACTCTCAAGACTTGAAATGTAACTTTGAACTTCTAAGTGCTTTATTGTGATTTTTTTTTTGGGGTAATGAGATTCATGATAATTTTTGTATAGAATTTCATCAACTTTGGCGTCAGTTTAAATGGCCAAATCATTATCAGCAACAAATTCCAACTTTCTATTATTTAAATTTTCTCATTACTATTAACTTTAAACATTAGTTCGATCCCAAGTTTCAATTTTTAAACTCTTGCAACCTGTTTCTACAGAGTAAGTACTATAGCTTTGTTCACCTAACGGTTGTACGTATTATCTAACACTATTCGAGATAGATGTAGGGTTATGTATACGTAACTACTACTGTGATCAAATTGAAATGAATTGCGTCAATTTTATCACCTTCACACTAATCGCCTTCTGCTGCAATATAGTTATGCCAACGAATTTTCCAGTCATCACAATACTTGGAAAACGATAATAGTAGAAAATGTGGTGAAATGATCGCACTTCTTTATTCAAGAAACTCAGACATAGTAAAAATCAAAGAATTCCCTTTTAGAGCCTCACAAAACGACGCGTACCTCAAAAATTAATGAATACTTTGACGTGAAATTTAGCATTTATGTCACTAATAGTACTACCAACTTTCAGAACAAAAAAAAAATTTACCGGTTTGAAAAACACGCGAACTATAAATTATGAATTCACCTTTCAATTTGATCACACTGGTAAATGTTTAGGAATACGAGAAAAGTTGAAATCCGGGTGACTGCCTGTCCGTCCGACCAAGCAAGCTGTAACTTAAATAAAAATTGAGTTGTATCGATGAAACTTCGTATGTGGGTTCGTTAGTACAAAAAAATTACGAGTTCGCAGATGAGCGAAATCGGACACCGACGCGTGCACATAATGCCAACCAGTGGCATAACCAATTTAAGATGTAAAATTCTAATGTGGTACAAGGGATCGCAGTTGCAAGGGACACCCGGGAAAAAAAAAAAAAAAAAATGAGTGTGGTCCAATCATCTAATCTGCTCATTGTTAATATCTTCCAAACCACTAAAATGAAAACTCTTACCGACAGTGTGAAAATGATAAAATCAAAAGTATCCACGCTCACTCCCTATATAATGGAACAGTCAAAGCTACTTAAAGCTCAATAAATCAAAAACATAATAGCCAACAGATATTAAATTTTGTCTTCGAGATGGTATGAGAGAGTTTTATGAGAGCCGGTGTGAAAATTGGACAATGGGGGCGGCACCTGCTTCTGACCGAATATATTGTTCATTTTATGGGATTCGCAATATAAGGTCAGAGAGAATCCTCCCTGATAGTAGTTTGACTGTGTTCCAAAAATGGGTTAAATCGGGTCAGTACTTTTCCTAGCCCCTAATTTAAGATTTTTGAACTTCTGACTTTATATACAACCAATATGCGGTTATCTTAATAAAATTAAGAGAGCATGTTTGTATGTACTTAGAATAAAAAAAAATCGGATGAAAACTCGCCTTAGATTCCAAATAGCAACCGCTTAAAAGGTATTGTGTTTTAAAGTGTATTTTTTCTCAAACTTTTAAATCACATTTAATAACTCACCAAAAGCCCGCTGTTCTTTTAAATGAAATTTACCGAGTAAGAGTAACAATCAAAACTCACATTAGTTTGCTGTCGGTATTTAAAGCAGAAAATTACTTCATAAAATTCATATTATAACTTTTCACAGCAAAATTAAATAGCTATTGTCAAATTACTGTGTACTTTGTAACTCTATCCACAATTTTAATCGAATAAAATTGTGCGGCTATTACTAAAAAGTTAAATTTTCCCTGGTGCCGTAAAGAGATTGTACCTTTTTAATTGAAATCTTTGCCAAGTAAGTTTACGGCATAATGAAACTCCACCCCAAAAGAGCAATAAAAAATTTAGAAGTAAAGAATGCGAATATGGAAACAGAAGGAAAGCAGAATAAAAAAGGGGAAATCTTATGACAAATTAAACAATTAAATATTAATTTTAGGAAGCATACCTACATTCATGTTTGTACATGCATCTCACTTAATGTTGAAAGGAAATCAAACTTTTTCGTCTTGTTTAAAATTATTATAATCAAAGCAATTTTGTTCTTCTTCTTCTTTAATAGCGTACACACCACATACGCGCTTATAGCCGAGTTGACAACAGTGCGCCAATCATTTCTTTTTTTTGCTATTTAACGCCAATTCGAGATACCTGATCTCTCCAACAGTGTGAAATCTTCCTTTGCTTCCCACGGCGCATACTGCATCGAACACTTACGAGTACATAACTAGAGTGTTTTCACCTAGCCAGCGGTGCCGCTGTCTCTTAGGACAATCTTCTTTAAAAATTTGTTAATGTTTTTTGTATTTTCTGTTTCCTTATACCCTTAGAATTAATGCAGAAATCCACATATCATTGGAAGGTTTCAAATAATAATATCGCTCGACGTTCGAAGCGCTCGGAGTGCACTTTTCCAACTTTAAACGCGGTTTTCTCAAAACACACTTTTTTAAACTGACGGACATGATTCCGGTCGAACTACTCAACCGATTTGCTTAATGTTTTTTTTAAATGTTCAAAAAACGCCTGGCGATCGTCACTATATTTTTTATAATTTATTGCAATGTTATGACAGAATTTATGTACATAAAAAAAATGGAGAAAAATAAAATTGAATTTTTGTTTTCAGATGATCCAAACATGAGAAATCGTGCCCGCCAGAAAAAACGCATCTCATTCACGCAGCCATTTCTCCGAAAGATGTTATCAAAAAATTCCAAAAAAATTTGGTTATATACCCCACGATATACCTCATATTATGTGAAAAAAGTTATATTGTAGAAAAAAAATTTCTATGAAAAAAATGTCAAAAAAACAGGCCAGATTACCCTACTGACCCCTTAGTTCGCTGAACTATGCCAATATCGTCGTATATTCTGTTCCACGAACTGCGGTATTCGTCACTATCAATGTGCAAAGGACCGTTAATCTTTCGCAGAACCTTTTTTTCGAAAATTCATGACGTCGAGTCACCAGATATTGTCATCGTCCATGCCCCTCTGTACCTTATAGCAAGACGGGTATAATGAGTGATATATAGAGTTTGGTCTATGTTCGTCAAGAGAGGAATTTACTTATATATTGATAGTCCAAAGTATAACCTTTTGCCAAGAGTTATACTGCTTTGGATTTCGAAACGGACATTGTTGTTCAGTTAATACATTAATAGCCAAGTGGCGAGTGCGACGACTGTTTGGTTGATGATAGGATATGTTTCGTCTTGCACTCGTTCTCTACCAGATGCATTTTTATACCCTGAACAGGGTATATTAAGTTCCCACGAAGATTGTAACCCCCAGAAGGAAGCGTCGGAGACCCTATAAGTATTTATGTAAATGATCAGTATATTCAGCTAAGTCAATTTAACCATGCCGTCTCTCTGTCTGCCTGTCCGTCAGTATATATACGAAGTTTATAAGATATCGTTTTGAAATTTTGTAAACGTCATTTTCTCTTAAAGAAGCCGCTAATTTGTCGGAACTGCTGACATCGGACCACTATAACATATAGCTGCCATACAAACTATATATTTTCACGAAATTTGGTATGGATTACTGCTTAATATAATAATATAATCACCGAAAAAATTGTTCCGATCGGCTCAGCATAGCATATAGCTTCCATAAAAAGAGTTACTAAAAGAAATGCACCTGTGAAAGGTATATTAGCTTCGGTGCAGCCGAAGTTAACGTTTTTTCTTGTCTTTGTTTCTTTATCCATTCTGAAGAAAGCGGATACTGAGGCCATTGCTATCAATATCATCGGTAAACGCCAGCAGCTGTATACTCTTTTGGAGAATGTACCTGCTTAATTAAGCTTTGCAGATCGAATTATTTTCTCCAACAGTAGGTTTAAGAAGTCGCATGATAGGGAGTCGTCTCGCTCGGAGAGGTCCTTCGCGATCTTGACGGAGCTTTTGGTGTTGCTCAACGTCAATTTATACAGCCGTATTAGTTTTGCGGGGATACCGAATTCGTACATCGCGGCATAAAGGCAGCTCCTTTTCGTGCTGTCGAAATCAGCTTTGAAATCGACGAAGAGGTGGTGTGTGTCGATTCTCTTTTCACTGGTTTTTTCTAAGATTTGGCGCACGGTGAACATCTGGTCAGTTGTAGATTTTCCAGGACTAAGGCCACAGTGATAAGGTTCAAGCAGTTTATAGACGATGGGTTTTAATGTTGTACACAGTACGCTTGTTAGAATATTACTTTATGCGATGTTGAGGAGGCTTGAGAGGTTTCCCTATTTGTGGATCGAGAATAGCGCACTCAGGTTACAATTCTCTAAGATTTTAAATAATGAAGACAAGTTAGCAAGCAGTGCTTAAAAAAATGTGTGAAGTAAAGTTATGGCATTGAAAATTTACGATATTTTATGTTTTACTTCATTAATGAAAGAACAAAGCAGCTAATACATTGTTGTTTAGTCAACTCAAAAATTTCTCGAAAAGTAAACTAACAAAAAAATTTTCATTTGCTTCAAATCACTTTAAGAAAAATTTGCAAAAAGGAAATTTCCTTAAAATAATCAAACTTCAACCATTTATATCTTTTAAATTGAGAAAAAAGTGGATTGAGACTTGTTTGTAGAGCATTTAGTTTCTTATAAAATTAATGAAACGAAATATTTTTTTATGTAGGTGAAAGCGAGATTCGAATTTTGATTTTTGAAAACTGTATAGAGAATTCCTTAGATGTATTTCAAAAAAACACTACAAGAGTTTTTTTAAAAAAAACAAAAACGGGGGTGATTGCAGAAGTCCACACGCTGAATCTAGCTTACAATGGTTTTCGAGCATAAATCGGCCGATAATGTTGCAATTTCATGTTCGATATTTGTACGAAGTTCAGCTCTTTTTGGCATAGACCGACGGCTTTTGACGTAGGTCAACAGGAAATAGTCTTACGGGGTGACATCGCACGACCGAGGCGGCCAACTGACTGGGCCATTCCCTGAGTTAGAACGTTCACAAAACTTGGTTTTCAATAAATCGATTGTGACTTTCGCTGTGTAGCTTGTGGCGCCGTCCTGTTGGAACCACATATTGTTGAAGTCCATATCATACAATCCAGGTACAGTAACGTGCCGGTCTTGATCATCACGGAAGAAGTACGGCCCAAGACGCCGCCGGGCCATAAACTGCGCCAAACCGTAATTTTCTCAGAATGCAACGGTGACTCATGGAGTACGTGCTGCCTGACCAATAAGGCATATTTTGCTTATTAACTGATCCATTGCCTTACATATTTTTTTTGTACAGGGATTATAGTAATAATGCTGGATTGAAGCTGAACTTTTTGCAGCCAATAAGTTATCACTCTGCCGATGATCCATTCAATTAAAATATCATAAAATATTTAAAAAGCTTGGTTTACTGCAAAAAAGTAATTCCAGACTGTGAAAAGTTAACATCATTTAATAAGCATCAGTTTAGAAAATGTAATAAAAAACTAAAACGAAAAGTATATATTCGTCATACGCAATGTAGTACTCAGTAGGCTACCGTAATACCGGTAATTGAAATACAGGTATTTGTATGCTTACGTTGCTCAGAGAATTTTCACATGTTAGTGGCTGTTTTATATATATAATACCTTTGCACATCGCTATACGCAGTTTGATGCTTTCGTTCGCATGAAGCGTTGACCGCCATAACCGAAGTAATTAAGTTATTTTCTGTGACAGCAAACAACACAAGGACAAGAGTTGCTATGAGTTGTTTATAAGCTTTATGCATTTTCGTTTAATTTCTTCTTCTTCTTTACTGGCGTAGACACCGCTTACGCGATTATAGCCGAGTTAACAACAGCGCGCCAGTCGTTTCTTCTTTTCGCTACGGGGCGCCAATTGGATATTCCAAGCGTAGCCAGGTCCTTTTCTACTTGGTCCTTCCAAAGGAGTGGAGATCTTCCTCTTCCTTTGCTTTCCTCGGCGGGTACAGCGTCGAATACTCTGGAGTGTTTTCGTCCATTCGGGCGACATGACCGAGCCAGCGTAGCCGCCGCTTTTTGATTCGCAGAACTGTCAATGTCGTCATATATCTCACACAGCTCATCGTTCCATCGAATACGATATTCGCCGTGGTCACGCGCAAAGGACCACAAATCTTTCACAGAACTTTTCTATCGAAAACTCGCAACGTCGAATCATCAGTTGTTGACATCATCCAAGCCTCTGCACCATAAAGCAGGTCGGGAATTATGAGCGATTTATAGAGTTTGTTTTTTGTTTTTCGAGAGAGGACTTTGCTTCTCAATTGCCTACTAAGTCCGAAGCAGCACCTGTTGGCAACAGTTGTTCCGCGTTGGATTTCCAGGCTGACATTGTTGGTGGTGTTTAGCCTGGTTCCAAGATAGATGAGATTATCTACAACTTCACAGTGTTCGACGATATTTCGTCTTGCCCTAGTTTACTGCCAGATCTATTTTTTTTTTCTTCCTTGTCCAGTCTGGAGAAAGTAGAACTAACGGCGCTGGTGTTGAGGCCGATGATATCAGCCAATAGCTGTACACTCTTATAAAAGATTGTACCTGCTCGATTAAGTTCTGCAGCTCAAACCATTTTTTCCAGCAGCAGAAGTCGCACGATAGGGAGTCGCCATGTCTGAAATCTCGTTTGGTATCAAACGGCTCGGAGAGTTACTTTTCCCATTCTGATAGAGCTTTGGGTGTTGCTCAACGTCAGTTTACACAGCCGTATTAGCTTTGCGGGGGTAGCAAATTCAGACTTCGCGGCATTAAGGCAGCTCCTTTTCGTGCTGTCGAAAGCAGCTTTGAAATCGACGAAGAGGTGGTGTGTGTCGATTCTCCTTTCACGGGGCTTTTCTAAGATTTGGTGCATGGCGAATATCTGGTCGGTTTTTGATTTGCCAGATCTAAAGCCACACTGATAAGGTCCAATCAGTTTGTTGACAGTGGGTTTAATCTTTCAGACAATACACTCGATAGAACCCTATATGCGATGATAAGGAAGCTTGACCCACGGTAGTTGGCGAAGATTGTGTGGTCTCCCTTTTTATGAATTGGGCATAGCACACTTAAATTCCAATCGTTGGGCATGTTTTCGTCCGACCATACTTTACAAAGGGGCTGATGCATGCTCCTTACCAGCTCTTCGCCACTGTGTTTGAATAGCTCGGCCGGCAATCCATCGGCCCCTGCTGCTTTGTTGTTCTTCAGGCGGGCAATTGCTATTCGAACCTCTTCATGGTCGGGCAATGGAACGTCTGCTCCATCGGCATCGCTTGGGGTATCGGGTTCGTTTTCTCCTGGTGTTGTGAGTTCACTGCCATTCAGTAGGCTGGAGAAGTGATCCCTCCATAATTTAAGTATGTTCTGCGCATCGGTGACTAGATCACCTTTGGGGGTTCTACAAGAGTATGCTCCGGTCTTGAAACCTTCTGTAAGCCGCCGCATTTTTTCGTAGAATTTTCGAGCATTTCTTCTGTCGGCCAACTTATCAAGCTCTTCATACTCACCTATTTCGGCCTCTTTATTTTTCTGTCTGCAAATGCGCCTCGCTTTCCTCTCAACTCTCGGTATCTCTCGCATCGCGCACGTGTTGTCGTCGATTGTAACGTTGCGCGGAAAGCAGCCTGTTTTCTCTCCGCTGCGACACGGCACTCCTTATCGTAGTAGCTGTTCTTTTGCTCTTTCCGAAAACCCAAAGGTTTCGGTTGCAGCTGTACGTAAGGAGTTTGAAATGCCGTCCCACAGTTTCCTTATACCGGGTTGTTGACGAGTGCTCTCAAAGAGCAGAAGTGCAAGCCGAGTAGAAAATCGTTGGGATGCAGCTTCTCGACGTCGAACTTTCCATGTGTTTGTTGGCGTGCGTGTTTTGCTGCACAGGGGCGGATGCGAATCTTGGCTGCGCACGCACATCCAAAACAGTGGAGACGTGTCTTTCGTCTATCACAGCATGATCGATCTCGTTGGTAGTTTTTCGATCCGAAAACAACCAGGCAACTTGATGACCAGATAACCATATTTCGGGCCCCGGCAAAATCGATCAGTCTCAACCCATTTGGGATTGTGTCCTCGTGGAGGCTGAATTTACTGACCGTAGTGCCAAAGACACTTTCTTTACCCACCGTGGCGTTAAGGTCTCCAAGCACGATTTTGACATCATGGCGGGGGCAGCTCTCATAAGTGCCCTCCAAGCGCTCATAGAAGACATGTGTGTCTTCGTCCTTCTCTTCCGTCAGGGCGTGCGCGCAAATCAGCGATATGTTGAAGAACCTCCATTTGATGCGGATTGCGGCTAGACGATCATCCACGGGGGTGAATGATAGTACTCGGCGATGGAGTCTCTCTCCCACCACGAATCCTACACCAAACTTGCGCTCCTTTATATCAACCAGCTGGGTAGCGGCACCTTCCCAATTAAGGTACCGGAAATTCCAGGAGCATGCCCTCAATTCGTAGTCCTTATTTTGTTTGCCATGGTCATTATCAAAAGTGGGGCCTCTCATCCGAGGCTGATTGCTACTTTTCACTGAGGTTGTTTTTTTTTCGTAACGGGTCCCAATCCCAGCGCATAACCCTATGTAGGGGATGTTTCGCCTTCTCACTTTAGCTCACCTTCAAACGAATATTTTTAGGCTACCCAAAGGATACTTGGTCAAAGACCGGAAGTCGTGAGCTGCTTGAGCCATATGTAAAAGAATCGTTTCTGGTACCTCCCCAAATGAATGGCGATCGGAGAACTTTCCTCACTTGCGTGAGCTTCTACACATATGTAACTCCATCCTTCTCCGTTTTAATTTACTGTTGTTTAAGTATTAATACCCGCCATGAGGAGCGTGGATGTTAAATTGTTCTGGTTTAAAATTTGCCACTTATTTTTAATATAATTTTCGAAAACAATTCTTAGAAATCAAATATTAATTTGTGGATTAAATATAATTATGAAAGTTGATTTGAAAATCATATTTTAATATTTCATCTTAAAAGTGGTGAGTTAAGGTGATTTTCTAAATCATGACTTACATAACGATAATGCGAATAAATCAGCAAATATAATTAATATCTTCCGAACTAACTTTTTAGTCTAAAACTACTGCTGATTATCAGTGGCAAATTTTTTAAACTTTTGAAAGTAATCAGATAATTTGGCTCATTGGCTTTAAAAATAAAGGTTCACAACACAAAATTAAAGCTGAATTTCTAATATAGTAGAGTAGATATTTTTTTTTTGTTACCTATTAGAGTTTCTTAACTTACAAAGCGACTTTTAGAATATACATACTCTCTTATTTGCTGGTTAAGGGTTCAAGTTCTCCTCACTTTGTATGTGTACAACTTAGCTTAAACAAAGCTAAACTAATATTTTAGTTTCATTAATGTAAATATTGCATACTTTTATTAATTCATTTATATTTGCTTTATATCCGGCATTGTAATTATTCACTAATCTACTAAAGTTGTTTCAACTTTTAACTCGGCTATAATCGCGTGAGCGGTCTACGAAAGTAAATAAGAAGAATCTACTAAACCATAAATCATTTAGTGTATCAACGCCTCCCACTTTTTGAAATTAATGACAAATGTATTTTGCGTGAAACTCAGCAATCTGGGAAGAACATGCTTTCAACAATCTGCTTTCCACGCTCTTTCGTGCTACATAAGTATATAATCATTTGGACATACTATATGTACTTGTATTCAAACACTAACTACAAATAATCGAATAAATCATCCTTTGAGGCCAAACTGAATGTTTGTTAAAACAACACTCTCAGGCAGTAGGTTCGCTATCTACATACTAATCACGCGACGAAAGTACAGGAGAAACGTTACGATTAATTGGTGAATATAAGTTGGAGATTAGCATGGGGGTATACAGCTTGTGCGTGTGAAGCATGCTGGAGAACGGCGGTAAATAAAGGCATCATATGTGGCAAGCGAAAGACGTAATTCCATGCTTTTAACTCCACCAACTCTCTTAACTTGGAACATATGGCTTACGTATGATAGTTTCAGGTTATCAATATGTAAATAATGAGTGCCTCAAACTTCAGAAAGATATTCTTATTTATGAGGTTATATAGATTTTGCATCTTCAAAAAAAAAAAAAAAAAAAAGATTTGCAATAAAAATTTGTTACACCGAGAAGGAAACGTCTGAGACCTTATAAGATATATTTTCAAATGTTCTACGTCACGAGCTGAGTCGTTTTAGACATGTCCATCTATCTGTGTACACGCAAATTAGTCTCTCAAAAAGCTGTTAATTTGCCAGAATCGCCGTTATCGGACCACTATATTATAGAGTCGCCATAAAAACGGAACAATCGGAATTAAGTCCTTGTATGGATACTTTTTTATTTGAATAGATGTCTTCACGAAATTCGGTGTGAATCATAATCTAAAGCAACAATGTAATTTTCGAAGAAAGTGTTTGGATGGGAAAACTATATCATGAGGTTGCCATACAAACTGAACAAACGTAATCAAGTTCTTTTAAATAATATTTTGTATTTGTGAATGGTGTTATAGCTTCGGTACAACCGTAGTTAACATTTTTCTTGTTTTCTTTTTATTTTTAAGAACTCTTTAAAAAGTACTGCTCTCAACGCGGTGGCACCTTTGAATTTTTGCTCGTCGAGACCAAAGTAATCTTTTAATCAGATTGATAATTTTCTGATCAGTGTCATATTATTTTAAAAAAGTACTATCGTATAACAAGAGCAGATTCTCTTCTTCTTCTTAATTGACGTTGACACCTCTACGCGATTATAGCCGAGTCAACAACAGCGCGCCAGTCGTTGCTTCTTTTACGTGGTGCTACGTGGCGCCAATTGGATATCACAAGCGAAGCCAGGTCCTTCTCCACTTCGTCCTTCCAACGGAGTGGAGGTCTTCCTCTTCTTCTGCTTCCCTCGGCGGGTAGAGCACCGAATACTTTCAGAGCTGGAGTGTTTTCGTCCATCCGGGCGAAATGACCTAGCTAGCGTAGCCGCTGTCTTTTAATTCGCTGAACTATGTCAATGTCGTCTTACATATACATCGTTTCGTCGAATGCGATATTCGCCGTGGCCAATGCACAAAGGACCGTAAGTCTTTCGCAGAACCTTTCTCTCGAAAACTCTTAAGGTCGACTCTTCAGTTTTTTTGTTGTTGTTGTTGTTGTTGTAGCGGAAGAATTCGACTCTTCAGTTGTTGTCATCGTCCAAGCCTTTGCACCATATAGCAGGACGGGAATTATGAGGGACTTATAGAGTTTGGTTTTTGTTCGTCGAGAGAGGACTTTGCTTCTCAATTGCCTACTCAGTCCAAAAGATAACTCTTGCCAACAGATGCTACTTTGATGGTACGGCCTTTTCCCCAAGTTTTATTCAGTAGGTCTGAGAATCGGCACTGTCTATTTTCCATGCCCCTAAAAGTCGAAAACTTGTACAATTCCGAAAACTAACTTTTTTCCACACAATTTTTTTTTTGTTTTGTTTGCTTTTTTATTCCGGCTATTCAAAAAAATTATTGAAAATCATAAGTGAAAACTGTATGTGTGTTTCATACAACGTGATCAATTACAGATTGAAAATTGCGCTAATAACGGTCGGCGTTCTTTTTGCCATCAATGTATGGCAAACCAAAATACATAAACGAGGATGCGATGACATACGTGTGAAATTATGGATCGCTGTCAATCAGCAAGCGATCATCACGATATCACAGCACGACTTTTCAAATAACAGTTACGATGTTTGATGGACTTTATCTTGTAGCAACGTATATGTGTGGGAAAAGAGACCACATGCACACATTTTTCTTTAGATGGTGGATGGTGGAAGGTGGAAGGTGGTTACACCAAATCAAATTGATGAACACATTTCTGCGGAAATTCCCGATGCAGAAAAAGATCCAGTGTTACACGAAGTGATGAAAACCAATATAGTTCATGGACCTTGCGGACACCACAATCTCACTTCATATCAATCAATGTTGAGTATTGATGTTTGGTGAAATTGATCAAATACGTTTACAAGAACGTCACCAAAAAAGCAACATGGCGGTTATTGGCTTTAAACGAGATGAGATCAGAAATTATCGAATGGGCCGATAAATGAACTGCAATGAAGCATGAATGAATGTATTGTAGGATATTTACTTTTGCAATTCATGAAACTTTTTCGATTATTGGGCATCTCGCAGTTCATTTGGAGAAGGCCAATGTGTGTATTTCAACCCAGTGAAAAGGGCGCCAGCAACAATATTCGGAAATGCCTTGATATTATACATAGAATGCATCGTAGAAGAAATGGTTACACAGAACACAAGGCCAACCAGTAGATGGACATTCAGGTGTGTTCTCAACCACTGCATTAGGATGAATTTACACAGTCCACGAAAAACGACGATTGGTTCTACCTTCGGTTGCTATTCATTAATATACGCGGTTCAACTTCATTTGAATAATTACGTACTGTGAATGGTACGGTGTGTGCAACTTTTTGCGAAGCATGCCAGTAATTAGAATTGCTGGAACATGATAACCGCTGGAATCAAACGATGTACGATGCGATAGCTACTTCACGTACCACTGAAGTTCGCATACTTTTCGCGATGATAATTTCAACATATCAGCCTTCAAATCTGCGTCGACTATGGGATACGAGCGAAAATTACACTGCCGAAGACATTTTACATCGTATTCGCTAAGAATTGGAAATGGGAAAATTCCGATCGTCTAGATAATGAAGACGAATCCGTGAATTATCCAGTATAGTTTCTAAATTCTTTAAAGAGGCTAGGTATGCCGCCGCATCATTTGCTTCTGAAAGTTGTTCTGTCATTATTATGTATGTTCCGACAGATTGTGACGCAGCTATCGAATACAAGCCGAATGCTTGATTCTACGAATTACTTTCAGTTCCAACGATTTGCCATTTCAGTTTAAACCTATACAGTTCGTGTTTTAATCTGCTAAGCCATAAATCTTCTTAACTATCAACACTTCCCACTGTTTGCTGCTAGCGGCAGATGGGAGTTTCCTAAAATTCACCAATCTGCTCATAATAAGCTTACAAGCTTCTACGAGATACACGTCCAAAATATTGCAAATATAATACAAACACTGACTTTAGTTACATATATGTATATACATATAAGTATGTGCAGTTAAATATATGAATGTAAGGTTTTGCTAATGCAATAAATCAAAATCTATGCCGACTGAATATCGTTGATTTGATACTAAATAATATATATGTAGTGTAATTAACACATAAAATATAATTTCCAAATGTACATTTGTAATGTCAAATTTTATTAAATAATATAAAAAATATAGCATAAAATCGTTACAAGACCAGTTTATAACTGGTTGTGCTTTTCTCGAGTTTCACTCAAATTCTCAACATACAAACTTACACTTACTCCACACTATTACATATTGTATGCCAACAATTTGACATATGGTCAAGCATTAACTACAAGTGTTCAAATAAATCATTCGTTGAGGCCAAACTGCACAGTTACTATAACAACACTGGTGGGCGTTAGGATCATTATCGACATAACAATCGCGCGAAGAAAGTGTTGATGAAACGCCATGATTTATTAGTTAGATTAGATATGAAGTGGAAGTGGATTCTGGGAAAAAGGCGGTAAGTACATCAAACTGTCGTTGGTGGTCAATCATAGCCGCTATGAAAAGATTGCAAATGTATTAACTCCATTCACTTGACTTATATTACAGCAATAAACGAAGTTTGAGCATACTTTAGAAAAAGATATCTCCGTTATATATATAACCTATGAAGAGTATCACCTATTATCATTAAAAAGTACTAAGGACTAAATGCTTGAATAGGGTTCATTTGATATCGTATAACTCAATATAAAATGATCAAATTTAGCATTTTTACTTTTGCTATGGGAATAATATCGAGAAGTTATTGGATAATAGGTTGTGAGAATAAATTAAAGTTTAGTTCATATTGAGTTTTAGAATTATTTTAATTACTTTGGCTTCTTATATAAATAAATGTTTCAGATCTGAATTAAATATCGAAAAGCAGTTAATGCAACATTTATAAAATGCAATTGAGGTTCTTAACAAACAGAAGAAACATAAAAATTAATAAGAAATTTCAATTTTATTACAACACCAACAGATCACACAATTTGCCATTCCACTTGGTGGAAGAGGAGCTCGTATACACAATGAGAGGGGACATCGAATTTTTTATATCATTCACATTCAATTCCACACACGACCACTTCGTAAGGAGGAGGAGGACTGGTCGGGTGATCAATCCAGGTACTTTTTTTCAATAGCCCTTTTTTTTGACAGATCGCGTATTAGTAGTGGCAAGATGTTATGTTATTTTTGATAAATTTTGATTGGCAACACTTATTCTGTGGGCTCTTGAAAAGTTCCAAGAAGATCCGACGTTTTCGAGTAAAATTTTGTTCAGCGTTGAGGCCCATTTCTGGCTCAATGGGTATGTAATCCAGCAGTAAAGACGCATTTTGAACGAAAAGCAACCTGAAGATACTCATACTCAAAATCTATATTTTCATTCAGAAAAAATAATGGTTTGCCTGCTACCAGTCGAAATTCTTTAACGATTCATCAAGAATTGGACTCCACCGAAGCACCATCTGAGAGGGAGCCGTTGGCACCATATAAATATTTATAAAATATATGAAAGAGAATGATTCCTCGAAAGATAATAAACATTCCCCATTAAATTTGAAGTTTCTGGGGTTTTTTCTTTAAAAGAGTATTAAAACTGGAAATCATCACACGTTATAGTCAATATAATAATCAATGAGCATGTGATGGAAGGAATTTTCTAATCCAGTTTACATTATTGACTTTTTTATAGGATCCCTAACTTTTGTGAAAGTATGTTATCGCCTATGTTCACTGTAGAGACCATAGCTTCCAACGTGTAAATTTTTTCAAATGTTGTTTCGGAATTCAGAAAACGAACAATCAAATATTTTCTCTTTAACATAATTACATAAAGATTAAGTATTCTCAATATTTTACACTCTGATGTTCAGAGGATATATGTACATATATCACCAAATATATTTTGAAAAAAACTTCCAAAATTTAAAAAAAAGTATAATCCGAAATAAATTCGTTCGAGAAAGAAAATTTATTGCCATTACAGAACGATAAATACTTGCACATTCGTGCATATGTACAAATACTTTATTGTAATTATATAAGCCCATTTAACTTATTTGGGAAACTTATGACCAAATCCACTTTTCGGTCTATTTTAATATTTTATAATAATTTCCCACTATTTAATTTATTATTATAACACATGTGTGCTTTAAAGTAGTGCACAAAACTCGGCATTTATTGCAGTAACTGCCAAGTGGCCTGTGATTCTCTGAAGCTACAACATCTGTACCACATAAATCATTATAAAATTAAGTGCTCTCACCAAACTGCACGCAAGTTAAGACGTTATTATGTCATGCCACAATGCGTAACGCGAAATTACGCCTGTGGGAATTAGTGTTAGCTAACTTTCTTTAATTTTTCGTGTTGTATGTGTCTGCTCTTATTGAATTATAAGTAATCCGATTGATTAATGCTGATCATTTGGTCCTACATTCGAGCACATAATTTGGTAGGCATCGTATGTTTAACCTCTACATGAGACTGCTACTGAACTACCACGTTGCTCATACACCTGAGTCTTCGGAAAGAATAATTTTTTTTTTTTATCTTAGAGCATAAATTGCGTGTTACCACAGGATATGCCTCACTTCAAATATATAACGCAATAAACATTTTAATAAAAATATATTTTGCGTAATACCTTGTAATTTTGTTTATCTGCTTAAATTAAGTTCGTAGTCTAACATATATGGTGTACATGGTATTTCAGCATATCATTTATCTAACTGTTCTTAATCGACACTCACATATACTTATCCACGATACTACATCAATCGGCTTTTATACTGAATTTCATAAAGCTATGACTAGCGTATGCCTTCGCCTAAGTGAAGGTGTGGCATGGAATTTTCTCATTATGGGATTATAATTAATTACTTTTCCTCTAATGCATTGCGCACTTTACTTTAACTTACAAACATGGTTCCAGAAGCTTATACATAGCCATGGACATGAAAATAGCACACATCTGAATCCCATATTAAATATAATTTCATTAATCCTAAAGTAGCTGAACAATAAAAATTTGGTATGTATCTACTTGTCACCGTTATGAGGTTCATTTCCCTGCACAAAAATACTGTTTAATTCCTATTTAATTTTGTACGCGACAATTTTATTGCGTATAGTGTTCATTTGAGGTGGACACATAAATAGCTCATTTTTAAGTTCGCAATTTTTTTTTTTTGAATTTTGTGTGAGGTTCCCGCATGTTTTTAATTTAATTCTGCGAATATATAATTATTTCATCGATATTTCATTAAATTGAAAAGTAGAAAGCATTCCACGCCGGAAAAGAGAGTCCTAATGTCCAATGTGAGCAAAACAGGAAAAGATCCTGCCAAAATTGCTGAAAAAGTACATTACTCTTCAAAATTTTTATAAAATGCTCTTTTTGCAACAAAACAGACCCACCTTGAGTCAGTAAAAAGGTATCAAGAAAACCAGGACAACGTAAAACCGATATTAGTGTTGACGAAAACACAGTACGGAAGAGCAAAGTGGGTCCTTTTAAGTCAGCCAGGGAAATTATGATCGAAGTTAATGAGGAATATAGTGTAGACGTATCCAGAAAGCTTGTAGGAAGACGACTA
>CM050323.1:94043221-94067337 GCA_027475135.1 Bactrocera correcta
GTCGCATGAGGGAGAAACTTCCCTTGGTAAGAAACCGCGAACGGGGGCTGCGCCAACTTTTTGCGAAATCGCTAAAAGCGCCGGTGCAAGAGTGCTTGGTGTGCTAGACCGCAGCAGGGAGGACGGTGCTATCTCTCACGAGGAGTGGAAGAGAGTAGCGGCAGCTATCTCTTCAGTCTTCCTTAAGGTGGTTAAGGAAAACCCGGGACCACCTCCTAAATGCGTAAGTGCCGGTTGGCATCATGGGCTGCATAAGCTGACAAGGTGTGCCGATGAAAGATCAGCCATCTTATATAAGAAGGCAGTATCTCAGGTGGGGGAGGTTTGGAAGGGAGCCAGACTGGAGGCCGTGGACAGAGCGGACCTCCCTCTTCGTCCTAGGGCTCGCCTCTGGCTGCCGGCTGAACCTTCTACTGCAAGTGAGATTGAGGAAATCCTCAAGTACTGCAACCCCTCTCTCCCCACGCATGACTGGAGGGTCATCAGGCTGGAGAGAACCGATGAACCATATCGGCAAGCGTTGATAATGCTTAACGAGGAGTCCATCGGTCCTCTCAGCAAAACCAAGGGAGCCATCAGCTATGGTTTCGAGATGGTTGTGCTAAAGGTACTCCCAACGGATACCAGGGCTGATGGCACCCGAGCTGCAGATGCAGGGGGGAAGGCAGACGGCATTATCGATGGTCAAGCGACCGCAGATAACGACTCTAATCTCTCGGATGTGGCGAGTTCTGGAGGCGGTTCGTCGATTGGCGATTCCGTCTTTAGCCTCGAACAACTGTTTGAGGAGGTGAGGGTCGATCACGACATGAGCGCTGAACTGGCGCTTCTAGAGGAGAGTCTGAAGGATGAAATTCCTCCAGATTAATCTCCAACACTCGAAGGCGGCCTCCGCCAATCTATTGTTTCGTCTGGAGCAAGACGAAGCCGATGTCGTCCTTATCCAGGAACCGTGGCTGACTAGTAGCGGGATCTCTGGCTTGAGGACAAGGAGCCATAAGCTGCTGGCGACCAACGATGCAGGTAGAAACCGAGCCTGTATACTGGTTAGAAATGAACTAATGGTACTTCTTTTACCTAATTTCAGCAATGCTGATATAATAACAGCAAAACTGGAGAGTGATACCGGAAATGTCTGGATTATCTCCGCGTATATGCCACACGATGATGTGGTGGAGCCACCTCCTGTACTGCTAAGGAAGACCTTGGCTGAAGCATCCCGGAATGGTGCCGACGTCATCATCGGCTCGGACGCCAACTCCCGGCACTCGGTATGGGGAAGCTCGGACACAAACAATAGAGGTGAGTCCCTTTTTGACTTTATTGTAAGCGAAAATCTTCGCATTTGTAATAGGGGAAATTCTCCAACTTTTGTGACCGCATGCAGGGAGGAGGTTCTTGACCTCACCCTAGCCTCTCATGGGATTGCCCCATTGATCTCGAATTGGAGGGTCCTCGATGATCACTCCTTTTCGGATCACAGGTATATCGGTTTTAGTTTAGTCGGAGAGGGTCCGACTAGGAAATCATTCAGAAATCCGAGGAACACGGACTGGGAAAGCTATCGAAGGAGGCTTTGGCAAACCCTGCCACGTGCACCGGGGGTGAACACGTTGGGCACCACCGATGCGGTGGACGGGTGGGTCGAAGTCTTCAGCTCGGCGTGCATTTCTGCACTAGAGAGCTCCTGTCCACTGAAAACACCGAAGGGCAGAGGGAAACCTCAATGGTGGACCATGGAGCTCTCGGAAATTAGGGCGTCTTGCAGACGCTTATTTAACAGGGCCCGCAGGAGCGGGTTATCTGACGACTGGGCGTTGTATAAAACCGGACTGTCGATATACAAGACCGAGTTAAGGAAGGCTAAGAGGATCTCGTGGAAAACCTTCTGCGAGAAAGTGGAGGGCTGCCACGAGTCCTCCAGATTCAGGCGCATTCTCGCTAAAAACCCAGTGCCTCTGGGTTATCTTAAGGATGTAAATGGGAAGTGGGGCCTGAGCAGTGAAGATACACTTCAGTTGCTCCTCGATGCTCACTTCCCTAACAGCACGACGTCTGCAGTGGCATCTCTCGGAGAGTTGCATGCTGACTGCACGGCCTTTGCCGACCTTCTGGACGAGCGTCACTTGGAATGGGCGATTAATTCGTTCAAACCGTTCAAGTCCCCGGGACCGGACGGCATCATACCAGCGCAGCTGCAGCGGGCTGTTAAGGTGTCATGCAGATGGTTGCGACCGATCTATGCGAACTGCATCAGATTAGGTTACATCCCGGGGGCCTGGAGACGGGTCAAAGTTACGTTCATCCCGAAGGCTGGCAGGAGCTCCCATGTCGCGGCCAAGGATTTCAGACCCATCAGCCTCTCCTCTTTTTTGCTCAAAACTCTGGAGAGACTGATGGACTGGGATCTAAGGAGGCGCATTCCGAGAGACTACCTATCAGGAGCGCAACATGCGTATCGTAAAGGCAGGTCGGTGGACACTGCCCTGCACACTATCGTGTCGTGGCTGGAGGAAGCCATCGAAGCTAAAGATTTCGCTGTTGGGACCTTTCTTGATATTGAGGGAGCTTTCAACAATGTCTTGCCGGAGGCAGTCATAACTGCTCTAGATGGTCTTGGGGTTGAATCGAACCTCAAGCACCTCATCTTCAGTCTTCTGTGCGACAGAGTGGTCGAAACAGAATGGGGCAGCGCGCACGCGCGGCGAAGTGTGAGCAGGGGAACCCCTCAGGGAGGGGTTCTTTCTCCTCTTCTATGGATCCTAGTGGTTAACGACCTTCTTAAGAAACTAGAAGATCTAGGCTGCCGGGTGATCGCCTATGCAGACGATGTAGCACTTATGGTCAAAGGAAAGTTCCTTAGCACCGTATACGAGCTGACGCAGGGATATCTCGGCGTTGTAACAAAATGGGCGGTCGGAAGTGGACTCGCCATAAACCCGAATAAAACAGAAATGGTTTTATTCAGTAGAAGATATAAAATCCCAGTGGCACCGCTGCCGCAAATGGGAGGTATTCCCCTGAAACCGGCGGATACGGTGAAGTATCTAGGGCTCATCCTGGATAAGAAGCTTTCATGGAAGCCGAACATCGAGGAGAGAGCCAAAAAGGCATCGATTGCCCTTTACTGCTGTAGAGGGGCTATCGGCAAAAGGTGGGGCCTCTCACCGAAAGTGGTCCTCTGGCTCTATGATACCATAGTAAAGCCCATAATGTTCTATGGAGTCTTTACGTGGTGGAGGGCTCTACAGAAGATCACACTTGCTAAGAAACTCGAAAGCGTTCAACGGGCTGCGCTTATCAGCATGTGCGGAGCATTAAGGTCCACCCCAACCGTGGCACTTAATGCAATTCTGAACATAACGCCCGTGGACATTGCCGGAAGGTGTATGGCCGCAAAAGTGGCTATTAGGCTCAGGGAATCTGGGTTCCTAAAAGAACGTGCTGTTTCTGAACACTCGAACATCCTCACAAGCTTTGACTGCATACCGGATCATCTGGATCATGGAGTCGCCATATCAAACTCTCGCGTTTTCTTCTCTACCCATATACCGAAGAGGGAGTTATGGGTGGGAAGAAGCCGTTGGAGGAGAGGGGCAGTAAGCTTCTTTACGGATGGGTCAAAGCTTGGGGGAAGGTTGGTGGAGGGGTTTATTGTCGGGAGCTCTCTATCAACTCCAGTTTCAGACTTCCCGACTACTGCAGCGTCTTCCAGGCTGAGATTGCAGCCATCAAGGTAGCAGCAGATCTGCTACTCCGGAGTGTGTCCACCTTCAGGGAAGTGACCATTCACTCAGATAGTAGAGCAGCGATACTAGCTCTGAATTCATTCACAGTGCATTCAGGGCTGGTTGAGGAGTGTCTGGCGGTACTGTCTTTGGCGGCGACAGTATTTACCATAAGGCTTGTATGGGTGCCGGGCCACAGCGGAATAGCGGGTAATTGCAGAGCCGATGAGCTGGCAAGGAAGGGCACCCTAGAGCCACTATCGGTAGAATGGGAGCGGGTCGGTGCTCCGGTGTCCTCTTGTGTCCTAATACTGGATAGCTGGGCCTCGCGGATGCTTGGCCAACGATGGGCGAGCACTGGTACTTGCGCGGTCGCAAAAGCATTTTGGCCCAAGATAGATCACAGAAGATCAAAAGATCTCTTTGCCCTCAGTAAGGCTAGCCTCTCTTTAGTAGTCGGGCTCTTTACAGGCCATAGCCCTATTGGCACACATGCTGTAAGATTAGGAATCTTACCGGATGCTGCTTGCAAAAGCTGCTTAGAAGAAGATGCGACGGAAACTAGCCAGCACTTCCTTCTTGCCTGTCCCGCGTTCGGGAGGTTAAGGCTCAGACACTTGAGGGCACATACCTTCAGACATCCTACCGAACTGGTGGGTGTAGATATCGGGCGCCTTTGCAAATTTGTATCGGCTACCGGCCGTTTTGCTGATCTTTAAGTTCGAACAAGGGAGTTCTTTTTTCTATGGCATCACAAAGGACTACGTATAGTCCACGTGCGATCTTTGATCAGCCATCTAACCTAACCTAACCTAACCTATTATTACATTAAGCAGTAATCCATACCAAATTTCGTGAAGATATATAGTTTGTATGGCAGCTATATGTTATAGTGGTCCGATGTCAGCAGTTCCGACAAATTAGCGGCTTCTTTAAGAGAAAATGACGTTTACAAAATTTCAAAACGATATCTTAAAAACTTCGTATATATACTGACGGACAGGCAGACAGACAGACGGCATGGTTAAATTGACTTAGCTGAATATACTGATCATTTACATAAATACTTATAGGGTCTCCGACGCTTCCTTCTGGGTGTTACAATCTTCGTGGGAACTTAATATACCCTGTTCAGGGTATAAAAATGGATCTGGTAGAGAACGAGTGCAAGACGAAACATATCCTATCATCAACCAAACAGTCGTCGCACTCGCCACTTGGCTATTAATGTATTAACTGAACAACATTGTCCGTTTCGAAATCCAACGCAGTATAACTCTTGGCAAAAGGTTATACTTTGGACTATCAATATTTAAGTAAATTCCTCTCTTGACGAACATAGACCAAACTCTATATATCACTCATTATACCCGTCTTGCTATATGGTACAGAGGGGCATGGACGATGACAATATCTGGTGACCCGACGTCATGAATTTTCGAAAAAAAGGTTCTGCGAAAGATTAACGGTCCTTTGCACATTGATAGTGACGAATACCGCAGTTCGTGGAACAGAATATACGACGATATTGGCATAGGTTAGCGAACTAAGGGGTCAGTAGGGTAATCTGGCCTGTTTTTTTGACATTTTTTTCATAGAAATTTTTATTCTACAATATAACTTTTTTCACATAATATGAGGTATATCGTGGAGTATATAAACAAATTGTTTCGGAATTTTTTGATAACATCTTTCGGAGAAATGGCTGCGTGAATGAGAGGCGTTTTTACTGGCGGGCACGATTTCTCATGTTTGGATCATCTGAAAACAAAAATTCAATTTTATTTTTCTCCATTTTTTTTATGTACATAAATTCTGTCATAACATTGTCAATAAATTATAAAAAATATAGTGACGATCGCCAGGCGTTTTGTGAACATTTAAAAAAACATTAAGCAAATCGGTTGAGTAGTTCGACCGGAATCATGTCCGTCAGTTTAAAAAAGTGTGTTTTGAGAAAACCGCGTTTAAAGTTGGAAAAGTGCACTCCGAGCGCTTCGAACGTCGAGCGATATTATTATTTGAAACCTTCCAATGATAAGTGGATTTCTAGATTAATTCTAAGGGTATAAGGAAACAGAAAATACAAAAAACATAAACAAATTTTTAAAGAAGATTATCCTAAGAGACAGCGGCACCGCTGGCTAGGTGAAAACACTCTAGTTATGTACTCGTAAGTGTTCGATGCAGTATGCGCCGTGGGAAGCAAAGGAAGAGTTTCACACTGTTGGAGAGATCAGGTATCTCGAATTGGCGTTAAATAGCAAAAAGAAGAAATGATTAGCGCACTGTTGTCAACTCGGCTATAAGCGCGTATGTGGTGTTTACCCCATTAAAGAAGAAGAAGAACAAAATTGCTTTGATTATAATAATTTTAAATAAGACGAAAAAGTTTGATTTCCTTTCAACATTAAGTGAGATGCATGTACAAACATGAATGTAGGTATGCTTCCTAAAATAATATTTAATTTGTTGGTCAAAAGATTTCCCCTTTTTTATTCTGCTTTCCTCCTGTTTCCATATTCGCATTCTTTACTTCTAATTTTTGATTGCTCTTTTGGGGTGGAGTTTCATTATGCCGTAAACTTACTTGGCAAAGATTTCAATTAAAAAGGTACAATCTCTTTACGGCACCAGGAAGATTTAACTTTTTCGTAATAGCCGCACAATTTTATTCGATTATAATTGTGGATAGAGTTACAAAGTACACAGTAATTTGACAATAGCTATTTAATATTGCTGTGAAAAGTTATAATATGATTTTATGAAGTAATTTTCTGCTTTAAATACCGACAGCAAACTAATGTGAGTTTTGATTGTTACTCTTACTCGCTAAATTTCATTTAAAAGAGCAGCGGACTTTTGGTGATGTTATTAAATGTGATTAAATGTTCGAGAAAAAATACACTTTAAAACACAATACCTTTTAAGCGGTTGCTATATGGAATCTAAGGCGAGTTTTCATCCGTTTTTTTTTTTCTAAGTACAT
Source organism: Bactrocera correcta (assembly GCA_027475135.1). Lineage (NCBI taxonomy): Eukaryota > Metazoa > Arthropoda > Insecta > Diptera > Tephritidae > Bactrocera > Bactrocera correcta. Next base: position 94,049,939 of record CM050323.1, read on the forward strand.
ACAAACATGCTCTCTTAATTTTATTAAGATAACCGCATATTGGTTGTATATAAAGTCAGAAGTTCAAAAATCTTAAATTAGGGAAAGTACTGACCCGATTTAACCCATTCTTGGTACACAGTCAAACTACTATCAGGAGAGGATTCTCTCTGACTTTATATTGCGAGTCCCATAAAATGACCGATATATTCGGTCAAAAGCAGGTGCCACCCCCATTGTCCAATTTTCACAACGACTCTCATAAAACTCTCTCATACCATCTCGAAGGCAAAATTTAGTATCTGTGGGATATTATGTTTTTGATTTATAGAGCTTTTAGTAGGTTTTAACTTTTCCATTATGTGGGGAGTGAGCGTGGATACTTATCGATTTTATCCATTTTCACACTGTCGGCAGGAGTTTTCATATTAGTGGTCGAAGATATGTACAATGAACTGCTTATATGATTGGGCCGCATTCATTTTTTTAATTTTTTGCCCAAGTGTCCCTTGCAACTGCGATCACTTGTACCACATTAGAATTTTACATCTTAAATTAGTTATGGCACTTGTTGGCATTATGTGGGCGCGGCGATGGTCCGATTTCGCCCATCTGCGAATTCGTAATTTTTTTTGGAATAAGGAACCCACATACGAAATTTCATCGATACAACTCAATTTTTAATTAAGTTACAGCTTGCACGATCGGACGGACAGGCAGTCACCCGGATTTCAACTTTTCTCGTCTTCCTGATCATTTACCACTATGATCAAATTAAAAGGTGAATTTATAATTTACAGTGCGCGTATTTTTCAAATCGGTAAAATTTTTTTTTTTTTTTTTTTTTTTGAAAATTGTTAGTACTCTTAGTGACACACATGCTAAAATTCACGTCAAAATATTCGTTAGTTTTTCAGATACGTGTCGTTTTGTGAGGCTCTAAAAGTGAATTCTTCGATTTTTACTATGTCTGAGTTTCTTGAATAAAGAAGTGCGATCCAAGTGTTATGATGACTGGAAAATTCGTTGGCATAACTATATTGCAGCAGAAGACGATTAGTGTGAAGGAGATAAAATTGACGCAATTCATTTCAATTTGATCACAGTAGTAGTTACGTATACATAACCCTACATCTATCTCGAATAGTTTTAGATAATACGTACAACCGTTAGGTGAACAAAGCTATATGTAGTACTTACTCTGTAGAAACAGGTTACAAGAGTATAAAAATTGAAACTCGGAATCGAACTAATGTTTAAAGTTGAAAGTAATGAGAAAATTTAAATAATAAAAAGTTGGAATTTTTTACTGATATTGATTTTGCCATTTAAACTGACGCCAAAGTTGATGAAATTCTATACCAAAATTATCATGAATCTCATTACCCAAAAAAGAAATCACCATAAATCACTTAGAAGTTCAAAGTTACATTTCAAGTCTTGAGAGTTATTTCAACAAGGAGCCTTGGAGATGGCTAAACAACAGTGAGTTGGCTTTTTTGTTCTTTCCTTATTTGTGCCGGGTTTAATGAATTGAACAATTATCCATAAATTTTTAATAATGACAATTCTTTATCTCCCCAATTTCTCAACAAACTCAAACACAGGCACAGAAACGCAAACAGACTCCAAGTAGTGGGAAGGGATACGAAGAGAAACCTGCAAATTTGTTTGCAATGTTGGAGATCTGTTTAAGCTACCATTGAAATAGTGCCGATATAGGAAAAATCTGTGGGAAGGTTCATTAAAACAGAAGGCTATAATAAAAAATGTTAAATGGGTGAACCAAAAGCGTAAGCTATTTTAAACGATGATCAAATTTTTGAAATGCTCTCTTTATAAACATAAAGGTACATTGGCATACATACATAAATACATGTAGATGGTTACGTAAATAAAGTTCCGAACTTAAATTGGTTGTTCAAAAAGGTTTTGTATTTCTTGTATTTCTCTGCTTCTGTCTCCAAGCTCTCTGGTTTTGTCTTTTGTTTGTTATTTTTGGGTGGCAGGGCTTAATTAGGCGATTACATCCAGGTAACTGGATTGTGCACATTTTCGTAAAAGTCGCAAAAATTTATAAAATTTAAATTTCGGATATAATTATACAATTTTAAGTAAAGTAATAACAGTTATTTAATTTACAATTAAATACCCGCAGAAATATAGCTTAAGTTGTGTTTTCAAATCATACTCTGTGAATTTTTAAGAACGGCGGATTTTGGATGGGTTTGTTAGGTGTCAGATTATAAAAAAACAAAATTCAATACGCTTTAATATATTAATGGTAAATTATGTTTAATAAATTGAGTTCAATTTTTAATAATTAATAAGCAAACACGTATGTGTATAATTTAAAGAGTACCGAAATATGATGAAAATTTGATTTTGATAAGAATTATATGGTCAGTCGGGTGTGAACACTCAAACAGAATGCGCGTGTATCATCGCTTAATCGGAAAACAGACAAAGTGATTTCTTTAAAAGAATAAAAAAAAAAAAAAAAACAACAAAATAAAGAGACCAAAGAGTGTAAGCGGCACCGTTATGTCGCCGCGTGTGCATAAGAAAAAATTAAAAACTGATACTGGTCAGCGCATTGGCACTGACCAAAACTTCTTTTCGCCTCTACAAATTCTCGACGATACAGAGAATATTGAAAAAAGTGACGAAGAATGTGAACAAATTGTAAATAACAAAACATACGTCCCACCCATTACGGTACTTAAGTGCACAGTGGAACAACTACATAAAATTTGCAAAGAAATAAATTGCACCAAATACTCTATAAAAAAAATATCGATTGGAATAAAGCTCTATTGTGTGTTAAAATCAGACTATGAAGCGGCCTGTCATTACATGCAAGGCAAATTTGAATACTTCTCATATGCCAACAAGAACGAGAAACCATACAAAGTAATTCTCCTGGGGCTCGATGTTATGGACACTACAGTCCTTAAAAACGAACTCATTGCTGTGGAACTACAGTGCTTGGATGTAAAGCTTGTTCAAAGAATGAGGCCTAACAACTCCATATTAATTTTATATGTGGTATATTTTACCAACAAGTCTACATCTCTGAATATTCTCAGAAAAAATCATGCTGTTATAAATTACGTGAGAGTAAAATGGGAATACCAAAAGCGAAATAGTAATAAACTAACGCAATACTATAACTGTCAAATGTTTGGCCACGGATCCAGTCGCTGTGCAGTAAAGGCGTATTGTTCATTATGTGCGGGAAACCACAAAACTACGGACTGTAAAGAGGAGTCAGCTATTAAATGTGCAAATTGTAACGGGCCCCACAAGTCTAACTTCTACGAATGCCCGAGTAGATTAAGTTATATTAATTTAAGATCTCAAAAACAGCAGAATCTTTCTAGACTTAAGACAAACAACATTATTAATGCTCCTCGTATAAATGACAGAAACTTGTTTCCAAACTCACTTAGCCAAACAATCCCACCGGCAAACCCTACTTGGGTAACTTCGCAACAATTAAATTCACCAAATTGCAATGAAGAACTTTTCAGTATTGAAGAGATAAAGTCAATCACGTTCGATTTAATTAAAAATCTAAGAAATTGTAAATCAAAGTCAGATCAGTTTGAAGTTATAACCTCACTAGCTTGCAAATTTCTTAAATAATGTTGAACCGCTTATTAATTGTCACTTGGAATGCCAGAGGTATTCGATCTAAAAAAGATGAGCTTTTCAATTTCATCATTAATAGAAACATTGATATTTGTTTACTAACCGAAACGTAGCTAAATGATAAAATTTCTATAAAAAACAATTCATATTATATATACAGAAATGATAGAACTAACAATAAGGGCGGAGGGGTAGCCATAATCATTAAAAAGTCTATTCGCCATACCCTTTTACCTCTCCTAAACACGAAAGCCATAGAATGCATTGGCATTAATGTATTTTGCCCCACAGGGAATCCTATATCAATCCACTGCTGCTATTTTCCTGGAGGCCAGTCAAGCCCTGAACTTAAATGTAACTTTGAAAATGACTTAAAGCTGCTCACTCGAGCTACAGGAAAGTACTTATTGGGAGGAGATTTTAATTGTCGCCATAGCTCTTGGGGCTGCTATCGTGCAAATAATTGGGGTGGCATTCTGCATGATCATTCGTCATTAAGAGGTATCAGTGTGTTACACTCAACAGTACACTCATACGTGCCCGCTAATAGTCGTAGCAGAACTTCTAATCTAGATCTGTTCTTAACAAACTACCCCCAAGTGTTTTCTAACACTAAGGCAATAAATGATTTAGGATCCGATCACCTACCTGTGCAAACTCTTTTTCACACAAATTTTACCTCAGTAAAAATATTTAGATACGTATTTAATAAAGCCAACTGGGCAAAATTTGGTAAACTGGTTAATCTGCAGCTAAATTGCATTGATCAAGCAGCGGTCAGAAATACAGACGACATTGATAGGTTAATAAACAACTTCAACGAGGCAATCTGTTTGTTTGTTGATTTGTCAATAAGATTTTTGTTCTCAGAAACGAAAATTGGAACAATCTTTTAGCAACGTTAGAGGATAATTCTTCCCCATTTTGGAAACTATCTAAAGTGATCAAGAAGAAACGTTCTAGCATACCAACATTACGACAAAATGCTTGCTGCTTTTCCACACCATTACAAAAGGCGGACATTTTAGCAGATACATTTAAAATGAATCAGTGTCACTCTAACAACCTCAGCGATCATGCAACCATATCAGAAGTCAACAACTTTGTGTGCGATTTAGACTCTCAGATAATAACCTCCGAACAGACATTTTTTGCAACTATCTCTGAGATCTCCTCAATTATCACAAATCTTAAAACATCTAAATCGCCGGGATTAGATAATATACAAAATCTATGCCTCAAGGCCCTGCCTAGAAAAGGATTAAAGTATCTCACAAGAATTATAAACGAATGTCTTCGTTTATGCTACTTTCCGTCCCAGTGAAAGCTTTCAAAGGTTGTACCAATATTAAAGCCCAACAAACCCGCAGAATGCCCAACGTCATATCGCCCAATAAGTTTGCTGGCATCAGTAAGTAAAATTTTTGAAAAAGTTATAAAAGAAAGACTGTCGACCTTCATGGAAGACAATGAAGTGCTCCCGCCAGTGCAATAATACCTTACACCCATTGCTTAGAATAAAAAAAATCATAAAAACAAATTTTACAAACTCTAAGTCCACTGGTATGGTTTTACTAGATATCAAATCTGCATTCGACTCTGTTTGGCACGACGGGCTCTTGTACAAAATGATGCTCTTGAAATTTCCCTTTGTTTATATTAAAATTATACAAAGTTTTTTGACCAACCGATCATTTACAGTCCACCTAGACGAAGCTCATTCTCGCAAAATTGACATCAATGCTGGTTGTCCCCAAGGTTCGTGTCTGTCTCCATTGTTGTGCAACATTTTTACTTCGGATTTCCCACCTCTAAGTAACAGCACAGCTTCTATTTTCGCGGACGACACCGCAGTTCTCTGCTCAGGCTTCATTGCAGCTGATATCACAAATTCACTCCAAGAGAACTTTAATATCCTTGTCTCTTACTTTAACAAGTGGAAAATACTGGTTAATACTGACAAGACCAAAGCAATTTTTTTCACGAGGAAGCGTAAAAGCATCTTTCTTCCAACAAGTCATATTTCACTTAACTCTTTCGATGTCAACTGGGAAAAGACTGTTAGATATTTAGGACTGATACTAGATCCTAGACTGACCTTTAAAGACAACGTGCTTTACATCATTAAAAAAACTAACATACTAATACGGTCGTTATACCCATTTATAAACAGAAGATCAGAACTTAGTATAACCAACAAAATGCATCTATTCAGGTCTATTTTCCAAGCTGTGTTTTTTTATGGGGCACCAGTATGGGCCGATATCGCGAACTCCCACATCCACAAACTTCAAGTGGCCCTAAATAAAATATTAAAAATAATTTTCAACCTACCATGGCATTTTTCTACCTCCGAATTACATGACAGAGCTAATGTTGAATTAGTCGCAGATAGATTGTCCCGACTAAATAGAAGGTTTAACGAACGCTGTGAGTATTCCATATACTCTCATATTAATGAATTAATTAATTAACTTATGTAAAATATATTCTTAGTTATATAGTGGAAATAAGTAGGTTAAAATAATATTCTTCAAGGCTTTTTTGTTAATTTTTCCCCTATAAAACTATATTATTTATAGTAACATTTCATAGCTCATTCTCAAATAATTTTTAAGTAGAAAAGGTAAAATCGCCTGTACTCTTAACATATATACATTAGTCACTGTAAATACATATATTATAAGAAGAAGTGAAATAAATTTGAATTTGAATTTGAAGAATTATATGGTAAACCGTTTTGAATTCTCAGTATAATTAAGAAAGGTATGGGCTTATAAGCTTTTAAACTTAACATTTTTAGGAATTTGGGTTTCATGAAATGCGAATATTTAATTTTGCGCTCTCCTGAATAGTTAATTAAATAAAAAGCATATTTTACTAGAAACAAAATATCACAAAGAAAACTCACAGCAAATGTTCAACACTGCTCAAACCGTTGAAACACAATAGAAAATATGAAAAAATAACATAAATAAAAAGTATGCAGTGCAGAAGAAAAAGCAACAAACACAGCGATATTTAATGCAGTAAAATTCCACCCCATTCGGCTCCTTTAATCACGAGGCAGCATAGTCAGTCAACCAGCACAACTGTGAAACCTCTGACTTATGCCATGGCAAAGGGATGGTTGCAAGGTCGGGCGTTATGTGCTTGCCCAATTTGCCTTCCACTCAAGCATGTGGCAGCCAACCTCGATAAAAAAAATATATATACGCCAATTGAAATTTCATAGCAGCGTAAAAGTTTAACGAGCTAGCGTTCGAAAGCGACGTGAAAAATCGCCCTGCCAACGCCACTAATGGCACATCCAAGTTGATGTTTAATATATGCATGTACATACATATATTCTGCGTCATTCAGTTGGTAGTTGTTCCCGAAGCAAAGGCAACAGCTTATTTTTTGCCACTATACATATTTAATAACGCTTTCTCCGCTTATGCAAAAAACCACGCTTTCGGCTTAAGATAGATTTTTTCATAGTGTTTAAATCAGACAATAAAAGCTTTATGGAGATTCTGGTAAAAAATAAAGAGTAATCTACTTCGACGTTTCCTACTTTTTTTTAAGAAAAAATGCAGAAGCTTCATATACAATGGATTATGTTTATTTCGAAATAAAATGTTTTAGTATTTATTTCTTGAAGATTATCAGTGCTAAATGTTGGCCGCAGCTACGCCTCTGATGGTCCCTCCGTTAAGTCCAGTTTTCGCTGACTCGTTCGAGCATTTCGACTGATACCTGGCGAATGACACGTGAAAAATATTTTGCTTTTCAAGAGCCCATAGAGCGAAGCGATGTCGTTTGAGAAGGTCGAGCGATTTTAGTTCTTGTACAAGCTATATTTTGTACGCCTTTTCAATCCGAGTTGTTGCGAACGGCGCCCAATCGACTCACCACGGTCTTCGCGTACACTCTCAGCTACAGCTCAAAGAAAATATACTTCAACAAATACATATATACCAAAATAGAATATATTCGCTGATTTTAGGATATTATTATAAATAATTGTATCATGTATTTTACTATTAAAGTATTTACTTATACATATATGATACCTTTTAGCATTTAGCTTAAGTTTTCGTCAAGTAGTTAGAAGTAAGCATTACAAAATGATGATTTTACAAGAAATATATATCCACTGCTACTGTTGTTAAAACTAAAACTAACAATGTTGTGATTTTTGGTGAATTTCTTGGGTCCTTTAAGCTAACTTTACTGTGTCTCAGCTAACAACAACCGAAGAGTATTGCATAATATATAGCACTAATTGTAATGGAGTGTACATATGTATTACACTATCACATTCCAATATAACAATAAGCAACAAAGCAATTTGCCTAAGTGTTTAAGTATTCATGTACAAGATACTCGTATGTTGGCCAGCCATAGGCACTTAAGTCAGTAATCAAGTTGCTGTGTGGTTGGCTAGCTTTGAAGCATGTGTTAATTATTAAGTCTGGTGTTAGAAATTAAATCAAAATATTTCGGTTTGCAAATAGTTAAATTAATTTATATGCCAGATTAGAACAAAAATATTTACTCATGCATAACGTTTGAAACCATTATTGTTATTTTTACTTAATTAAGTAACATATAGTTAAGAAGAACACTTATTGTCAGAGAAAAAATAGAACTCCTAATATAGTGTTGTTTATGTATTATAATTTTAATCAAAAGTTTTATTCAAATGGGGCGAAAAAAAGATGCTTTTGTTTTTTGGATACCATTTGACTTTATTTAATTTGACACAATAACCTTACATTTACAAATAAAAAATGTAAAATAAATTAAAAATGTAAATCGTACGATTAGCCGACGAAACAGTATTCGGTGAGATCATTTGATCGTATGTATTTTGATGAACGTAGCCCGTAGGATTGATGTCGCACCAAGTAAATAAAACGAAAGGTGGTGTCGACGCGGCGTAATATGGAATCAAATCTCAATGCTACGCGCGGGATGGATGTTGCAACCGGACGGTGTATCAAACGAATGTAATGTTCGAACTGTATGTTACGAATGAATTGTGGCGAATGTGTCTCTATCCTGCTGTTCATCCTTTTTGTTTAGTGGGTACAGGTGTGGTGAGTTGCTTTGGTGTTGTGTGGTGATGTGTGTTTGTCCTTAAGGTGCGCCACTTTTTCCCGGTTAGGGTGGGGGAGGATTAACTCATTTAAACAAGTTTAGAAGCGATAATTTCAATTATCAATTTAAATTTTATTGTTGGTGTAACTAAAAGAAAAAAGTTATCCAGAAAATGTGAACAAAAGAAGTCAGTATTTAAACTATACATACTACTGTGATCAAATTGAAAGGTTGAGATGAACGAATTCATTAACTGAAAAAGGTTGAATCCTGCTGAGTTGAAAATTGATTACGTTGAATCCTTTTTGGGGTTAAAACTCAAACTGCAAGGAGCGTTTGCAAAAAAGCAAGTATATACCACACAACATAGGAGCTCATACGAGGCGTTTGAGTAACTTTTGAATGCACAATATGTTTGGTAAAATTCAACATATATATGTATGAAATTCAACATATTTATGTATGTAATGTCTCAAGAAACTTCTGTAATTGAAACAGAGTTACCATAAGAAATCGAAAATCCATTTCTAGAAATTGGAACGAACTCAAAACTTGACAATTGAGTATTGTCAATTTAGATGAGTATCAATGTTTACTTAATTATTGTAAGTAGAAGTGATGGATTTGCAAACACATCAAAGCCGTTTATGATAATTGCATTTACTTCAAAACCAGTAGAAGAAATAAATATTTTTCGAATGTTGGTGCCTATCAGAAAGCAAATTGAATCTCGTTGGTTAGTTAAGGTATTTCAATTAGAAGATTATCAATACAAGCACTACTTAAATAACCTCAACTCGTTACGCTTATCATTTATACATACATATACTAACGTTTGGGTGTTCCAACCATCTTGACAAATATTATATACGCATTAAAAACCGACGTAAACTAGAGAAGTAAAGCGTCTACACTTTCACATCTACATATATAAGGCGATTTTGCAAGTACACCAATTTAGTAATCGTTACCATCATTAACAGAAATAGTGCAATTATGTGAATTATCTATATCGCTATATCTGTTACGATCATGCCACTGTCAATCAAAAATAGCCAAAACACGTAAACATCACACCAATGATCAGCTTGCAATTTTGTTAGCAATAAAAGCTAACAGCCAGCAAAGGGCGTTTATTTACTGACATTAAGTGGCTGCCGTCGGCGAGCGGATAGGCTAAATGTCAATTTGTTGATCTCCTTCCAGCGTCTCAAAGCATGTTATAGAGTGAATCGTCAATAGAATAAATACACTTACATATTTTGAAAGCTATAAGCGTTTGTATGCCAGTAGCAAAGGTTAACAGCTGGTCTCTTGTCTACCCTGACGTACAATTTGAGGATTACTAACCGTTGCATGTATTAACTAAAACTAATCAAGACAAATATAAGTTAATATTTATATAAATGATCAGGGAGACGATAAAAATTGAAATACGGGTGACTGTCCGCCCTCTCATCCGTGTAAGCTGTAACTTGAGTAAAAATTATTGTGAGGCTCTAAAAGTAAATTCTTCGATTTTTACTATCTCTGAATTTATTGAACAAAGAACTGCGATAATGCACCATCTCATACTGCATTGGTTATTCGTGATCATTTCGCCACATTCTCAACTAACCTCATTCGCTTGATTTACCTTCGAGTAACTTCTGGCTATTCAGCAAAAAACAGAGAACACCGTTTTGAATCAATTGTGAAAGCTGAAAAATGCTCTGATATCCATAAAGAAGGAGGATTTTTCCAAGTGATATGGCGACTGGAAAATTCGTTTGCATAAATGTATTGCAGAGATGAAATGGAAAAAATTCACCTTTCAATTTGATCACAGTAGTATCTCCTAACCCAATAAAGCTACAATAACTAAATTCAACCAGCGGAAATATCATAAGAACTTTTACCGGCAGTGTGAAAACGGATGAAATCAGAAAGTTTAAAAGCGAAATAAATCAATAACTAAATACGTCAAATTTTACTTCCAACATGGTATGGGAAGACTTTAAGCAAGCCGGTCGGACAGTGGGCGTAGCATCGCCCACTTTTTGGTGTAATAGCATATCTCATGACCCAACCTACCGATTTCTACTAAATTTAGGACATATCATTCCTTTTATATTCCTATATTTAGTGAGAAAATGTGCGAAATCGGATGACAATCACGCTTACTTACCGTATAACACAAATTCAAGATACTCTTGTAATTTGCCAGAATGAAGTATCAAGTTTAGAGTGTAAAACCAGTCATCAAAAATAAAGTTAAGTAAAGTCAACCGGTTATGAGTAAAACAGGCTCCCTTATCTTTATTGGAATAACTCACATATTGGTCGATATATACAGTACAAAGTCAACCGGAAGTTCGAAAATCTTTATATTAAGTATAGGTCCGATTCAAACCATTTTTGACATAAGAATGTGAAAGGAATACCACGTACTAAATTTTATCGAAATCCGTTTGGTCTGGTCCCGAGATATAGAATTTTACTAAAAAGTGGGCGATGCCACGCTCATCGTCCATTTTTCACAACAGTTCCCATAAAGATCCCTCATGCCATCTCGGTGGTAAAATTAAATATCTTTGGCATATTCAGTTATTGATTTATCGCGATTTTACTAGTTTTTAACAGCACCCATGCCATGTCCCCTTTAAAAAAAAAATTACAGTTTTATACCTTAATTTGGTGCTTAGTCATGACACTTTATGTGTTTTCGGTGAATGGCGATTTGTGGGCGTGGCAGTGGTCCATATACGCACATATACATAATTTTTTTTTTAAATACCTCAATTTTTACTCAAGTTACAGCTTGCACGGTCGGACGGACAGACAGACAGTCACCGGAACTTAACATATGTCTAGTTTGTTCTTCATATATTTGTTAAGTCCCTGAGATTTTGCTTGTATTATTTAATATAACGTAAAACTTTGAGACAAATCGTTAAACTTTCCTTTTTTCATTTTTATTTCAAATTTTAACAGCAAAACAAAAACGAATTAAGAAGGAAATTTAGGCCAGGACTTGATTTAAATTAGAAAAGTTTCTTGAACAATTGTTGCTATTGCGCAGAGTGTAGTCCTCGTTGTCTTTGCAGTGGCAGAAAATATCAAGGATTGTAACAAGAATGCGTAGTAATGTGAGGCCGAGCGTAGAGTCTCGTTGAGGTAGAAGTGAAAGCAAGAAGTTGTATCAGAAAACTTAATTTTTTATTTTCTGTTTTTTTGCGTATCTTATGTCAAGCCTCCTTGAAATTTAAGCGCAATTAAACGGCATGAAGTCACAAATACTTAGTCATACGTAAACTTGTGCGACCATAAATATCTCCTACTTCTGAAAATTCTAGCAAAAAAAAAATATAATTGATCCGAGCTTAGGTGGGCTAAGCAAAAGGGAAGTTAATAATATTGTAGAAGTCATCTCAAGGCACCTATCCTTAGGATCTCTTTATAGATATATCAAATAGCTACTACGTATTTACATCCAATATACATATAATGTGTATATGGGCGAGTTTTGAAAAAGGAAATTTAAACTCCCTTTTTGTTGCATCTTATGTGAACATCTATGATTGTTACAATCGAAAATGTAGAAAGAACATTTGGAAAAAGGTAATGCAAAAAATAACATTGCAATCACAATATCTTGTACTGCAGTCAGTAGAAACTAACATACCATGAAAACCTAGTTTAATAATAACAATGAAATGAAATGAAATTTTCGAAAAAATCGCTTTAACTAAACTTGAGCTGGACGCACATGTAAAATGGGAATGTTTTCGTTGCTCAGGATGAATGAAGTTTAATCTTCATTTAACAGTTTAAAAGTACGCGAAGACTACAGAGTTATGACAGAAGACGCGGTTTTCAGGGTATTTCACTTTTCTTCTACGCTGCTCTTCTACATGTCGAAAAAATTTTCCAAAGTTAAAATCTCCATCCTTCTGTCCTAATTATTATTCTTGAATACTATACATTATTACGTCTGAAGCGTTATTAAGCGTAGAAACTTCTTTTTTATTCATTTGCATTTAAATGAATTATGTTGCTGCACGTGTTGACGTTAAGTGCGGCTTTTAAGTGAAAAATAGAGGAAGGTACAAAAAAAAAATCAAACGAAAATATTGAAAGTGGTGACCATGGAATTAATATAGCAATAAAACCCTGTTACACTTCTCTTCGCATCTAACCCAATTCTTTCTTGTTTGGAAAAATTTTATCTTCATAATATAATATTATCGATTCAAGATTGTTTCACTAGTATTAAGGGCAGAACGATTGTTAAGATTGTAATGGTCTACTTACTTCATATCACCAACATATTTCGGTTAAACTTAGTGCATGCCTTTTTCCTTTTATCCTCATATCACTGTGTAAAATAATCTACGCCTACTTCTCATATAACACAATTTTAAGTTCCATTTGATTATCTCACTTTACGGTAGTGGGAAAATGGATTAAATCGGATAAAAGCCCCACTCACTCTCTCTATATAAAGGTAATGTTACAAACTACTAAAAGTGCGATAAAGCTGTAACTAAGTACGTCAGAACCAGGATAAAAATTGTACGAAATGCGTGACACCGCCCACTTTTAAATGAAATAAGTTATCTCGAGACTCACCCTACCAATTTCAGCCATGTTTGGTACAACATACTACTGTGCCCAAAAAATAAGGATAAGGATTTGAATTTAAACTGCGCGCGTCGAAGGATTTGAGGAATTATATTTTTTTTTTAAGTTGCTGTCAGTCACATTTATGTCTAATTTCATGTAAAAATATTCATTAGTGAGATAAGTGTCGTTTTGTGAGCTGCGAAAAGTGAGTTATTCGTTTTTTGAATTTACATTAAATTTTGTTTACGGAATCAATTTTCTCATCTATGCTTACGACCCCGAAACACCGATCATTCGAGCGAATATCATGCAAAAAGAGAGCCGAGCCCAAAAAAATCGCGCCAAAGTCGCCCAAAAATCAAGGTCATGTTGACTGTTTTCTTTGATTATCGTGGTGTTGTGAATTATGAATTCCTTCCAACCTGTCAAACAGTCAAAAAGGAATATTACTTGAATGTTATGCGTCGTTTGCGTAACGCTATACGCCTAAAAAGGCCGGAATTGTGGAAAGACAATTATTGGTTTTTACACCACGATAATGCACCATCCCATACTGCCCTCGTAATTCGTGGTCATTTCGCCAAAAAACACAACCCATATCATTCCGCAACCACCGTATTCACCTGATCTGGCGCCGTGCGACTTCTGGCTGTTCCCCATGCTCAAAAGACCGCTCCGAGAACACCCTTTTTATATGATAGAGGAGATTCAAGCCGGAGCGAAGACGGAACTGAAGGCCATCCCGGAAAGTGACTACAACCAGTGTTTTGAAGATTGGAAAATCCGTTGGCATAAGTGCATTGCATCGGGAGGGGATTACTTTGAAGGTAATGAAATTGATTTGGAAGAATAAATAAAGAATTTTCAAAATAAATACAATGTCACCTTTTTTTGGGCACAGTAGTATTCCACTGAAATTTGTACGCTACAGTATGGTAATGGGAATAATGGCACAATCTAATATAAAGCAATTTGAAACTATGTGTGCCACAAAAGGGTGGAATCGGGTTAATACTTCCCTTATCATAATAAAATTGAGAGATCGTGTTTTTCTGACAACGGTTCATATTTGTGCGGTCCAGAAACGTTCCTGCGATAAAGTTACTTGTGCTAGTACGCAGCTCTCAAGAAATTTAGTACTAATTTTTAATACTTTTTTTTCAATAAAATGTGAATATGGCAAACCTGGTTTTGCGAAGAAACATCAAATCAACAATTGTTTCTTGAGGGAAATTCGAAGTAATCGTCAAATTCATCCTAAATTAGTTGAAATCATTATTATAAAGTATATTCCATTTTGAAATGTTGTATAAAACCAACCAATCATCAACAACATTCCTTAAATCTCAATGAAAATATTTGTGTTACCATACACATACATACATACATGCATACGCACAAAGTTTGTATACTTTGTTTATTCTCTCTTGCTCTTCTAATGTGGATCATTCACAATGCGTAACCAGCTGTCAAAATTACTTCAGAAATAATGTATTTTTGTTCTTGAGCAATTACTTAAGAGCTGCGTACCAACCTTTAATGTGTAAAATCAGACGAAAACACGCCCTATACCCCATATTACTCATAGACCTTATGTAGATACTTCACAGGCTTTAAGCCTTACAAGTTAAAAGTTTATAATATGTTATGTTAGACCTGAACTTAGTCCTTCTTTACTTGTTATAACTTGTGTTCTTTTACAATCAGATGCTTTACTCGGAGTTTGAATGTATTTTCTCCATTTCTTGCAACTATGTAGTGTCTACAGCATTCTTTCATAGATACTTAATATTTATAATATATTTGTTGCTGTTTATTATACCCGAGAGAGACATGTAATAATACCATATGAGCAATGCAGTATTTTGCTGCTAACAATACTATGATGTTTCATTGTGGTATTTATATAAACACAGCTAAAAAACAGGTAACAAACTTTGCTAAAAGCTTTTACATAAAAGCTCTTCGAAATATTCTGTCAAAATGACTTAAAAAATTTATTATTCAAATGGAAAACAAAATATTTTTCACATTTTTTCTTCCGGAAAAACAGAAAATGCCTCATTTTATGTGAGGATTTTAAAGAGACTTTAACTAAATAGCTTTTTTGCGATAAAAAATAGATTAACTTTAGAGTATTTGAAATAATTGTACTTATTTTCTTCATAACACACATCTACATATTTATTGTTCACATTTTTTTTAATATTTAATGCCTATGAAACAAAGGTAGTATTTGACATTGCTGATACACAATTTAATAAACAGAATACCATGATACCTTTACTACAGTATTGTTACTACATGTCTTTCTCAGGTATTAAAGCGTTAGGATTATTATTGTTTCTGCCTTTTTTTCTTAGTGATGTTTATAAAGATTCTCATTACATACATATTCGGTTTCTCTTCTTTTTTTGTTGTTACTGTCTTACTACAACCTATTATTCAGTTAATGTTTTGATTGTCAGCAAACATAAAATTATGATGAGTATGATGTATTGTGAAAGAGGGATTGCAATAAAAAATACCCTTTTGGGGATTTTCTTCATTATTACATATTTTATTTCTTATCGATCTGATAACACATAATTTATGAGTTGTTAAAGCTTTAACAACTCTAGTTTGTCTTGAAAAGGACTGTAAATTTAAATTTATGAAAAAGAATATTTAGTGAATATTTTTGTATGGAGATGAACAGAATCAGAGAGCTGAAATTTGAAAGGAAAGTAGCAATTTTTTGTACATGTTACAAAAATAAATACAAATCATACAGAAAATATATATTGGCCTTTTGCAGAAAGATGCGAGATTATTTCACTTTAAAGTACTAAGTCAACAGTAAACTGCTTCCTCATTATTGATATAATGAATATGAATTGGTTTGATTACAAAACGTTTTAAATTTATTGTCAGAAAATAATAGAAATACGATAATTTGAAACAACTTCAGAATTAAAAGTAAAAAAGTTAAAAAATTAGCAAACAGAAAGCGTATTACCACAATGGGAATTAAAAATAATTTTATGGTACGAAGTAAGACCAAAAATATTCACCAAAATTAAGAATTGCATAAATTTTGGGGCGTGTGTTTCCAAGATTTTCATGAGTTTCAAAGTGGAGACCAAAACTGAAGTAAGAAAGTACTCTAATTGCAAAGATGCAGAATAATAAAAAGAGCTGAAAATGAATAGGTATGCTGCTGCAGCGAGACTCCCACCAACATTAGAGAGCGAAGTTGGGGATAAAGATAGATGGAAAAATCGTAGTACATGGAATAATAGAGAAATGTCATTACTCAGATCACATAAAAGTTTTATGATACATTCTTTCCTCTGCAATCACAAAATTGAATAAATACCAAAATGTAAAAAAACGGTTTTATTTCATTGCTATTTTCTTTATTAAATGTTCAAACAAATATTAGGTTGTCAAAAAAGTCTTGCGGTATTTTCGCTAGTTGGGTCATGCTATACCTTTTTGGAAAGCTAATTTCACGCGCGCAGTTTGATTGATTGTCGTTTCTTTTAAGTCATTTGTGAGTTATAGCGTTGCAAACATGGATCAAAATAAAGAGAAAGTACGGTATATTTTATAGTACTACTACGATAAAGGCAAAAATGCATCTCAAGCCGCCAATAAAGTTTGTGCAGTTTATGGACCCGATACAGTTTCCATTTCCACCGCACAACGATGGTTTCAACTTATTCGTTCTGGTGTAGAGGTGGTCGAAGATGCGCCACGTTCCGGAAGGCCTGTCGTCGAAAATTGCGATAAAATCGCTGAATTGGTCGAAAGAAACCATTTGAAGATGCTTGGAGTCACTAAGAAGCTCGATGTTTATAAATGTGTTTAAAGAGTTAACTGGGTTTACGGATTTAGAATTTCTTTTTATTATCTTATTACATTTTCCAATATCTCTAAAATAATGCCCTAAATTTTCAAATTGATTCGAGTAATAGTTTAAGAGACACAGTCTTGGAAAATTGTGCGCTCGAGGCTAGCCAGGCTAAGTGCGCCGTTATTAAACCCGTTTTTCTCGAAGATGTTTTTTTTGAAGATATCTCGAGAACTAT
>CM050323.1:94068337-94088945 GCA_027475135.1 Bactrocera correcta
GTAAAACCAGTCATCAAAAATAAAGTTAAGTAAAGTCAACCGGTTATGAGTAAAACAGGCTCCCTTATCTTTATTGGAATAACTCACATATTGGTCGATATATACAGTACAAAGTCAACCGGAAGTTCGAAAATCTTTATATTAAGTATAGGTCCGATTCAAACCATTTTTGACATAAGAATATGAAAGGAATACCACGTACTAAATTTTATCGAAATCCGTTTGGTCTGGTCCCGAGATATAGAATTTTACCAAAAAGTGGGCGGTGCCACACCCATCGTCCATTTTTCACAACAGTTCCCATAAAGATCCCTCATGCCATCTCGGTGGTAAAATTAAATATCTTTGGCATATTCAGTTATTGATTTATCGCGATTTTACTAGTTTTTAACAGCACCCATGCCATGTCCCCTTTAAAAAAAAAAATTCCAGGGGTGCTCTTTGCTACTGTGACTGTATTAAATTACAGTTTTATACCTTAATTTGGTACTTAGTCATGACACTTTATGTGTTTTCGGTGAATGGCGATTTGTGGGCGTGGCAGTGGTCCATATACATAATTTTTTTTTTGAAATACCTAAATTTTTACTCAAGTTACAGCTTGCTCGGTCGGACGGACAGACAGACAGTCACCGGGACTTAACATATGTCTAGTTTGTTCTTTATATATTTGGTAAGTTCCTGAGGTTTTGTTTGTATTATTTAATATAACGTAAAACTTTGAGACAAATCGTTAAACTTTCCTTTTCTTCATTTTTATTTCAAATTTTAACAGCAAAACAAAAACGAATTAAGAAGGAAATTTAGGCAAGGACTTGATTTAAATTAGAAAAGTTTCTTGAACAATTGTTGCTATTGCGCAGAGTGTAGTCCTCGTTGTCTTTGCAGTGGCAGAAAATATCAAGGATTGTAACAAGAATGCGTAGTAATGTGAGGCCGAGCGTAGAGTCTCGTTGAGGTAGAAGTGAAAGCAAGAAGTTGTATCTGAAAACTTAATTTTCTATTTTCTGTTTTTTTTTGCGTATCTTATGTCAAGCCTCCTTGAATTAAACGGCATGAGGTCACAAATACTTAGTCATACGTATACTTGTGCGATCATAAATATCTCCTACTTCTGAGAGTTTTAGCAAAAAAAAATGTAATTGGTATGAACATAGGTGGGCTGAGCAAAGGAAAGTTAATAATATTGTGGAGGTCCTCTCAAGCCACCTATCGTTAAGGTCCCTTTATAGATATATCTAATAGCTACTACGTATCTGGATCCAATATACATATAATGTGTAATGGGTGAGTTTTGAAAAAGGGAGTTTAAATTCCCTTTCTGTTGCATTTTATGTGAACATCTATGATTGTTACAATCGAAAATGTAGAAAGAACATTTGGAAAAAGGTAATGCAAAAAATAACATTGCAATCACATTATCTTGTACTGCAGTCAGTAGAAACTCACATACCATGAAAACCTGGTTTAATAATAACAATGAAATGGAATGAAATTTTCGAAAAAATCACTTTGACTAAACTTGAGCTGGACGCACATATAAAATGGGGAAAGTTTTCGTTGCTCAGGATGAATGAAGTTTAATCTTCATTTAAACAGTTTAATGCTGGTATTGTCACTGGCGAAGCGAATGCATTGGCGAGTCGAATGTTTTAGGCGAAAATTCGCCATGTTCATATTGTGACTGGCGAATGAACACATTCGCTCAACTTTTTTGTTGCCATACTAAAATAATTGAGAAATGTCACACGAGTTCATCCGAAATTGACATATTGACGTATTAAAATTGATTATTGTGTGTTTGAAATTTTACGGTGATTTTAATAAAGTGAATAAAAATGTTTAACAACGTGGATTTATATTTTGAAGACAGTTATGTTGAAAGGACAACAACGAAGTTACTTAGGCAGCGACGGTTCATCAGAGATCACTCCAATCCCATGGAACTTTCTTCAGTGTTGTAAGTATCTATTGCTATAAAAGTGCATAAACAAATTTCACGTCACATAAGTTTTTTTAAACAGATTTAAAGAAAACTTTCGGTTAAGTAAGGATGCATTTATGTATGTGCTAGACAGCGTAAAGGAAAAATGTCCGACTAACCTATCGTCGTCAATATCGCCGATGTTGAAATTGTGCTGCGTCCTCAGATTTTTGGCTCATGGGAGCTATCAGCAAACAGTGGGAAATGATTTCCAACTAGGTATTGCGCAGCCCACTGTTTCGTTGATTTTTAAGGAAATGCTTCCAATATTGGAATCCACTCTGTGCAGTGTCTGGATCAAAACGGACATAACTGAAGAGCAAAAACGAACAACAAGAAGGAAATTTTTCACCAGATCAGGAATTCCAAATGTGGTTGGTTGCGTTGATGGAACCCATGTTGCAATTATTGCTCCATGTGAGAACAAGCACTTATATCTGAATCGAAAAGGATTTTACAGCATAAATGCGATGATTGTAAGTAGCAACTAAATAAATAAATTATTACTTATTATTAATAAATAAATAAAATAATTTTAATCAGGCGTGCGATCAAGATATGGTTATACGGTGTGTTGATGCAAGATATGGAGGATCTAGCCACGACTCATTTGTGTGGAACAATAGCGCATTAAAAACATATCTGGAGCAAACATACCAAAGAGGAGATCATAATTCGGTTTACTTAGGTAACTTCAATTTATATGTGTATGTACATACATAAATACTAAAATTAAATATATTTTAGGTGATTCTGGTTATCCACTACACGAGTATCTATGGACGCCCTTCCGAAACGCTTTACCAGGAACAGTAGAATCAAATTTTAATAAGAAACATGCAAAGGCAAGGAACGTAGTTGAAAGGACAATTGGAGTGCTGAAATGCCGTTTTCGTTGTATACTAGGAGAACGTAAACTACGATATCCTCCTAGTAAAGCAACTGTTGTTGTAAATGTTTGTTGTGCTTTACACAATATTTGCAAACAATATAATGTGAATGATCCTGAAGAAGAAACTTTTGTTGATGTGGTAGTACCACTGGAACCAGTTGAAGGAAACTTCAGTGGAACAGCAGCAGATCATCGCCGAAGACAAATTGCGAATGCATTGTCATAGTATAGTTGCATCCCTAAAACATATGTAAAATATATGTACATATATGTAACATAACTGCAATAAAATAACAAATTAATTTTTAATATGCAGATTTTTTATTTTGAAAATTTTTTACTTTGAGTATTTAAGTTTTTTTAATTCAAACTCTTTTAGTTTTATTTCAATTTTTTCTTTATGTCGCCTATTTTTTTCTTTATTTTCTTCCTTCTTTCTTTCTTCTTTCATTTTATAAAGCGCCAATTTTTCTCTTTTTAATTCATAAATTTTTCGGTTGTATCTTGAAATTTCATTACAAGCCGAACTAATGTTTTGCAGAATACCGACAAGGCTTTCTTGCGTTTCTGTTTGCTTTTCCAAAGCCTTCATACGCAAATTTTCGCGCTCCTCCACTCTGCTTGTAGGTGCCTGTCTGGACGTAATACTAACATTTGCAGCCTGTTCAGGCTGATCCTCGACATCTTCCAGATGTTCTTCTTCTACATATGCAGGTGCAGGTGCAGGTGCAGGTGCAGGTGCAGTGCTTCCAAATGCGGCTCCGCTTGGATTCACTGCCTGTTGCAAGCTGAGCAACTCGTCCACGGCCTGCTCCAAAGGCGTTAAACTACGTTGGGTGTATGGTCCTCCACCTGTGGCTGCAATCTCCTTTCGATTATCGGCAATTTTCCTTTTTAATTTTAGTTTGTAGTCCAACCAAACCTAAGAAATACACAAATCAATACAGATATGTACATATATGCAATCAAAATTGTTTATTCTTACCTTATTCCACTCGCTGCCACTACGTATTGGAGGGCCGATATTATTTAGCTCTGAAGCAATACCCTCCCACAACTCCATCCTATTTTTTTTGGTTGAGCCAAACGGTGCCATTCCTCTCGCTAACTCCGGATTTCCTTCCATCAGCCTCACCAGTACCTCAAATTGCTTTTGGGTAGTTCGCTTTATTCTAAAAATAATTAAATTTGTAATTAATTAAAAACAATAAATAAATTTTTAAAATTTTACTAACGTTTTCTCCATTTTCAGTTAGATTCTCGAATCAAATAAACGTTCGCCAAATTTTGACAGTTGAGGCGAAGCGAATTTTATAAATTCGCAAGTGGCAATACCAAATATTCATTTTCGCTAGTTCTTTCGACACTTCGTGGCGAATTTACTGTGCGCTCGCCACTCGCAATTCGAAATAGCGAAATTCGCCTAAAATTTCATTCGCTTCGCCAGTGACAATACCAGCATAAAAGTACGCACTACAGAGTTATGACAGAAGACGCGTTTTTCAGGGTATTTCACTTTTCTTCTACGCTGCTCCTCTACATGTCGAAAAAATTTTCCAAAGTTAAAGTCTCCATCCTTCTGTCCTAATTATTATTCTTGAATACTAAACATTATTACGTCTGAAGCGTTATTAAGCGTAGGAACTCCTTTTTTATTCATTCGCATTTTAATAAATCATGTTCCTGAACGTGTTGACGTTAAGTGCGGCTTTTAAGTGAAAAATAGAGGAAGGTACAAAAAAAAATCAAACGAAAATATTGAAGGTGGTGACCATAGAATTAATATAGCAATAAAACCCTGTTACACTTCTCTTCGCATCAAACCCAATTCTTTCTTGTCTGGAAAAAATTTTTATCTTCATAATATAATATTATCGATTCAAGATTGTTTCACTAGTATTAAGGGCAGAACGATTGTTAAGATTGTAATGGTCTACTTACTCCATATGACCAACAGATTTCGGTTAAACTTAGTGCATGCCTTTTTCCTTTTATCCATATATCGCAGTGTAAAACAATCCACGCCTTCTTCTCATATAACACAATTTTAAAGTCCATTTGATTATTTCACTTTACGGCAGTGTGAAAATTGATTAAATCGGATAAAAACCCCACTCACTCTTTCTATGTAAAGGTAATGTTACAAACTACTAAAAGTGCGATAAATATGTAACTAAGTACGTCAGATCCAGGATAAAAATTGTATGAAATGCGTGACACCGCCCACTTTTAAATGAAATAAGGTATCTCGAGACTCGCCCTACCAATTTCAGCCATGTTTGGTACAACATACGAGTACTACTGTGTCCAAAAAATAAGGATAAGGATTTGAATTTAAACTGCGCGCGTCGAAGGATTTGGAGAATTCTTTTTTTTTTTGTAACGGGTGATTTTTTTGAGGTTAGGATTTTCATGCATTAGTATTTGACAGATTACGTGGGATTTCAGACATGGTGTCAAAGAGAAAGATGCTCAGTATGCTTTGACATTTCATCATGAATAGACTTACTAACGAGCAACGCTTGCAAATCATTGAATTTTATTACCAAAATCAGTGTTCGGTTCGAAATGTGTTTTATCGACAAATTTTGTTCAGCGATGAGGCTCATTTCTGGTTGAATGGCTACGTAAATAAGCAAAATTGCCGCATTTGGGGTGAAGAGCAACCAGAAGCCGTTCAAGAACTGCCCATGCATCCCGAAAAATGCACTGTTTGGTGTGGTTTGTACGCTGGTGGAATCATTGGACCGTATTTTTTCAAAGATGCTGTTGGACGCAACGTTACGGTGAATGGCGATCGCTATCGTTCGATGCTAACAAACTTTTTGTTGCCAAAAATGGAAGAACTGAACTTGGTTGACATGTGGTTTCAACAAGATGGCGCTACATGCCACACAGCTCGCGATTCTATTGCCATTTTGAGGGAAAACTTCGGACAACAATTCATCTCAAGAAATGGACCCGTAAGTTGGCCACCAAGATCATGCGATTTAACGCCTTTAGACTATTTTTTGTGGGGCTACGTCAAGTCTAAAGTCTACAGAAATAAGCCAGCAACTATTCCAGCTTTGGAAGACAACATTTCCGAAGAAATTCGGGCTATTCCGGCCGAAATGCTCGAAAAAGTTGCCCAAAATTGGACTTTCCGAATGGACCACCTAAGACGCAGCCGCGGTCAACATTTAAATGAAATTATCTTCAAAAAGTAAATGTCATGAACCAATCTAACGTTTCAAATAAAGAACCGATGAGATTTTGCAAATTTTATGCGTTTTTTTTTTTTAAAAAAAATTATCAAGCTCTTAAAAAATCACCCTTTAGGTTGGTAGTACTGTCAGTCACATTTATGCCAAATTTCATGTCAAAATATTCTTTAGTGTTTGAGATACGTGTCGTTTTGTGAGCTGCTAAAAGTGAGTTTTTCGTTTT
Source organism: Bactrocera correcta (assembly GCA_027475135.1). Lineage (NCBI taxonomy): Eukaryota > Metazoa > Arthropoda > Insecta > Diptera > Tephritidae > Bactrocera > Bactrocera correcta. The sequence goes on from CM050323.1 coordinate 94,074,643, forward strand.
TTGCGATGTCGAAATTTGTTGAGGAAAGAATTTGTATTAAATTTTGTTTAGGGAATCAATTTTCTGCTGCGGATACGTTGAGGATGCCGCAAAAAGCCTTTGGTGATGAGGCTATGTCTAAAAAAAATGTTTACAAGTGGTATAGTGAGTTCCAAGCCGTCCGTGAACGTCTCGAAGACGAAGAGCGTCCAGGGCGACCATCAACCTCAACCGACGAGGCTCACGTTCAACAAATCAAAGATTTGGTTTTGAAAAACCATCGATTAACAATAAGAGATCTTGCTGATGAAGTTTGCATATCGAAAATCTCAGCCAGTACCATTTTGAAGGATGTTTTGGGCCTCAAGCGCGTCAAATCTCGCTGGTACCGAAAACATTGAATTTTTTGGAAAAAAAAGCATCGCATTGAAGTGTGTGAAACGATGCTTTCCGACTACCAGGGTGTCATGAAATGCATTATAACTGGCGATGAGATCTTGTATCTATGCCTACGACCCCGAAACAACCGACCAATCGAGCAAATATCATGCAAAAAGAGAGCCGAGACCAAAAAAATCGCGCCAAAGTCGCCCAAAAATCAAGGTCATTTTGACTGTTTTCTTTCATTATCGTGGTGTTGTGCATTATGAATTCCTTCCAATCGGTTAAACAGTCAACAAGGAATATTATTTGAACGTTATGCGTCGTTTGCGTAACGCTATCCACCTAAAAAGGACGGAATTGTGGAAAGATAATTCTTGGGTTTTACACCACGATAATGCACTATCCCATACTGCCCTCGTAATTCGTGATCATTTCGCCAAAAACACAAACCATATAGTTCCGCAACCACCGTATTCACCTGATCTGGCGCCGTGCGACTTCTGGCTGTTCACCAAGCTCAAAAGGCCGCTCCGAGAACACATTTTTTATACGATAGAGGAGATTCAAGCCGCAGCGAAGACGGAACTGAAGGTCATCCCGGAAAGTGACTACAACCAATGTTTCGAAGATTGGAAAATCCGTTGGCATAAGTGCATTGCATCGGGAGGGGATTACTTTAAAGGGGATGAAATTGATTTGGAAGAATAAACAAGCAATTTTTGTAATGGGTGCCACAAATGGGTGAAATCGGGTCAATACTTCCCTTATCATAATAAAACTAACAACGGTTCATATTTGCGCTTTTAATGTGTAAAATCAGACGAAAACACGCCCTATACCCCATATAACTCACAGACCTTATGTACCTGAAGATACTTCACTGGCTTTAAGCCTTACAAGTTACAAGCTTATAATATGTTCTGTTAGAATCGCACTTAGTCCTTCCTTACTTGTTATAACTTGTATTATTTTACCATCGGGTGCTTTACTCGGAGTTTTCTCTATTTCTTGCAACTATGTAGTGTCTCCAGCATTCTTTCATAGATATTTAATATCTACATCTACATATACATACATACATATATAAATAAAAATGAATCGTCAAAATGTATGTGCGCTCATAACTTTCATACGACTGAACCAAATTTGATAATTCTTTTTTTAAAATGTTCGTTGAGGTTCAGAGATGGTTTCTGCGGAGAAAAAATTTCGAATAATTGCCAGAAAACCCCTAAAAACAGCCCTTTTCTCTTTCTCAAACAAACGAATGAATGTTTGTTCGTTAGTAACGCTAAGAGAATGGCTAAACCAATATTGATGAAATTTTAAGAGGTTGTTCGTTGTGGATCAAGGAAGGTTTAGAAATAAAAATATATTATACTTTTTATGAAAAGTCAGCAAATTGGATAATTCCAACAAATAATTTTTTTTCATAAACATTTTTTTTTTCAATTTTTGTTTGTTTTGTTTTTCAATATTTTGATTTGTAAATTATTTGAATAGTTCAATTTCGGTCGCTTGCTTTTTTATTCCGGCTATTCAAAAGAAAAATTATTCAGTGAAAACTTTACCTGTGTTTCACACAAAGAGGTCAATTGCAGATTGAAATTTATTACGAAGCCACCAAGCGGTCGCCCTAACATCGATCGGTGTTCTTTTGGCCATCAAAGTATGGCAGCCCAAGGCAAGGCAAGGTAAGAAGTTCTCCCAAGATGCGGCGACATACGTGCGGAATTATGGAGGTTTCTTATCAACCAATGGATTAGGACGAATTTATACAATCCACCCGAAAAACGATGATTAATGTAAGCGGTTCAACTTTATTTAAGTAATTGCGTACTGTGAATGGTTCGATGTGTGCAAGTTTTGGAGAAGTAAACCAGCAATTACAATTCCTGGACCCCGCTAATCACTGCAATAAAAATGAAGTTCGCACACTTTTCGCGATAATCATTTCGACATATTAGCCTTCAAATCCGCGTCTATTATGCGATACGAACAAAAATGAAATTGCCGAAGACAGTTTACATCGTCGTCGCTAAACATTGAAAATGGTACAATTTCGGTTGATACTTCCGGTGGTTCGATATCAATTCCATCTTCCCTTTATCAATTCACGAAAGATGAATTCATCACAAATGTTCGGACATTGGCCAAATTATCGTAACTACGATTCTTTAACTGCACGTGCAATATTAGCTGCCAAAAATACCGCTGTTGTTGACTTAAACTGGAAGATTCAAAGTCAAATTCCGGGAGACTTGCGCTCATAGAAATCGATCGATCGTCTTGACAATGAAGACGACGCCGAGAACTGTCCAGTGGTATTTCCAAATTCTTTGGACAGGCTTTGTATGCCACCGCATCATTTGCGTCTCAAAGTAGGATCCGTCGTTATTATGTTTCGCAATCTTCATGCGTCGAAACTGTCTAATGGAATCCGACTGATTGTGGCGCACATATCGAGTACAAGGGGGAGAATGCTTGATTCTACTTTGAGTTCTATCGATTTCCCATTTCAGTTCAAACGTATTCCGTTTCCAGTGGAAATTGCATTTGAGATGATAGTCAACAGTACCTAAAGATAGTCGCATAGTATGAGGCATAAATCTGGAAAGGCTCTTTTCTGTACACCGGAACAGAAACCAAAAAATGTTGTTCATAAAGCTGCTAAAAAAAACATAAATAGAATGACAAATTTAACTTTCTTTTCATTTCAAAACACATAATTTCACGCAGGGCAACGGCTGCGAGGTCAGCTAGTATATATGTATACATATGTATATGTATATATAAATAAAAATCAATCGCCAAAATGTATGTACGCTCATAACTTTCATACGACTGAACCAAATTTGATAATTCTTTTTTTAAAATGTTCGTTGGGGCCCAGGGATGGTTTCTGCGGAGAAAAAAATTCGAATAATTGCCGGAAAACCCCCAAAAACAGCCCTTTCCTCTTTCTCATACAAAGGAATGAATGTTTGTTCGTTAGTAACGCTAAGAAAACGGCTGAGCCAATATTGCTGAAATTTTGAGAGGTTGTTTGTTGTGGATCGGGAAAGGTTTAGAAATAAAAAACCTGTAAGTCTTTCATGAGGAAAAGTCGGAAAATTAAACAATTCCAAAAAGCTAATTTTTTCCATACAAATTTTTTGATTCAAATATTTTATTTTGTTTTTCAATTATTTAAATCTTTCAAATTTGGCGTTTGCTTCAAAAATTTTTGAAAACTATTCAGTGAAAATGATATGTGCTTTTCACACACAGTGATCAATTCCAGATTGAATTTTGTCACGATGCCATGAAGAGGTCGCGCTAATATCGGTCGGCGTTCTTTTTGACATCAACATACATTAGCAGCCCAAGGCACATGAACGAGTACTCCCAGGATGCGATGATATTCATGCGGTATTATGGGTCGCGATCAAGCAGAAATCGATTGTCACGATGTCACAGCAAGACTTTTCAAGCAACAGCTTCGATGGGCGTTATCTTGAAGCAACACACATATGGTGCTGTTAGATGCTAGATGTACTCTGTTGAGTGGAAAAAGAGAGGCTTGCCGCACGCACACATTTGGATGGTGGAAGGTGGTTACACCAGATCAAATTGATGAAATCATTCAATAATGCGGCGATTCCTGATGCAAAGAAATATCCAGTATTATACGAAGTGATGAAAACCAATAAGGTTCATGAACCTTGCGGACACTACAACCCCACTTCGGTTTGTTTGTCTGTCAATAAATGCACGAAACAGTATCCACGTACTTTTCTTTCGGAAACACAAACTAAAAATGATGGATATCCACTCTATCAGCGTTGTCCCCAGACGACAATGGCAGAACATTTAGCATTCAATTTAGAGGCGTGAGTATCGAAGTTGACAACACATGGATCCATATTCGCCACTGTTGTCTAATTCACATTCAAAATGCATGTCAATGTTGAGTATTGCAGTTTGGTGTAATCGATAAAATACGTTTGTAAGTACGACGCCAAAGGAAGCAATATGGCGGCTATTGGCCTTGAACGATACGGTCGATACGTGAACTGCAATAAAGTGCTTTGTAGGATATTTAGTTTTGCAATTCACGAACGTTTTCCGACTGTTGTGCGTCTCGCTGTTAATTTGGAGAATGGCCAAAGAGTGTATTTCATCCCAGAGAATACAATATAGCCAGTGGAAACATCGCCAGCAACAAAATTAACATTGACGAGTTTTTTCTTAACTTTCGTCAGTGATGATATTATACATGGTCAGATACCTCGCTGTTATACATGGAATGCATCGTCGAATAGTTACGCAGAAAGCAAGGCCAACCAGTAGATTGACATTCAGGTGTCTTATCAACCAATGTATTAGGACGAATTTACACAATCCACTCAAAAAACGACGAATGTTTCTACCTTCGGTTGCTATTGATTAATGTACGCAGTTCAACTTTAGTTGAGTCATTGCTTACTGTGAATGGTTCGATGTGTGCAAGCTTTGGAGAAGTAAGCCAGCAATTACAAATGCTGGAACACGTTAATCTCTGGAATGAAAATGGAGTTCGCATACTTTTGGATATAAACTTCGACATTGTCAAAGACATTTTACATCGTCTTCGCCAAAAATTGGAAATGGTACAATTGCTGTTGATACTTCCGGTGGTTCGATGTCAATTGCATCTTCCCTTTATCAATTCACGAAAGATGAACTCATCACAAATGATTGGACATTGGACAGGACATTGGACATTCCTAAACTCTTTGCACAGTCTTGGTATGCCACCGCATCATTTGCGTCTCAAAGTTGGATCCGTCGTTATTATGTTTCGCAATCTTCATGCGCCGAAACTGTGTAATGGAACCCGACTGATTGTGACGCACCTATCGAATACAAGGGGAAAAATGCTTGATTCTACGAGTTCCTATGAGCTCTAACGATTCCCCATTTCAGTTCAAACGTATTCCGTTTTCAGTGAAAATTGTATTTGAGATGACAATCAACAGGACCTAAAGATAGTCGCATAGTGAGGCATAAATTTGGAAATGCTATGTTTTTCACACGGCCGTGGCGTGCTCACGAGTTGGAAAACCATCCAAAAAACCCGAAAATGTTGTTTATAAAGCTGCGTTACATTGGAAACAAAAAAAAAAAAAAAAAAAAAAAAAAACACCAAGAATGAAATGATGAATTTACCTTTTTTTTTTTTCATTTCAAAATAGATAATTTCACGCAGGACAATGGCTGCGGAGCCAGCTAGTTTATAATATATTTGTTGCTGTTTATCATACCCGAGACAGATATGTAGTAACAATACCATTTATGGTACAAACACCATAGTATATGTGTCACCAAATACTAGCCAAATACCATATGAGCAATGTAGTACTTTGCTGCTAACAATACTATGATGTTTCATTGTGGTATTTGTATAAACACAGCTAAAAAACAGGTAAACTTTGCTAAAAGCTTTTACGTAAAAGCTCTTCGAAATATTCTGTCAAAATGACTTATAAAATTAATTATTGAATTGGAAAACAAAATATTTTACACATTTTTTCTTCCGGAAAAACAGTAAATGCCTCATTTTATCTGAGGATTTTAAAGAGACTTTATGTTTCATACATATTCGGTTTCTCCTTTTTTTGTTGTTATTGTCTTACTACAACCTTTTATTCAGTTAATGTTTTGATTGTCAGCAAACATAAAATTATGATGAGTATGATGTAGTGTGGAAGAGGGACTGCAATAAAAAATACCCTTTTGGGGATTTTCTTCATTATTACATATTTTATTTCTTATCGATCTGATAACACGTAATTTATAAGTTGTTAAAGCTTTAACAACTCTAGTTTATCTTGAAAAGGACTGTAAGTTTAAATTTATGAAAAAGAATATTTAGTGAATATTTTTATATGGAGATGAACAGAATCAGAGAGCTGAATTTTGAAAGGAAAGCAGCAATTTTTCGTACATGTTACAAAAATAAATACAAATCATACAGAAAAAATATATTGGCCTTTGCAGAAATATGCGAGATTATTTCACTTTAAAGCACTAAGTGAACAGTAAACTGCTTCCTCATTATTGATATAATGAATATAAATTGGTTTGATTATAAAACGTTTTAAATTTATTGACAGAAAATAATAGAAATACGATAATTTGAAACAGCTACAGAATTAAAAGTAAAAAAGTTGAAAAATTAACAAACAGAAAGCGTATTACCACAATGGGAACTAAAAATAATTTTATGGTAGGAAGTAAGACCAAAAATATTCACCAAAACTAAGCATTGCATAAATTTTGGGGCGCGTGTTTCCAAGATTTCCATGAGTTTCAAAGTAGAGACCAAAACTGAAGTAAGAAAATACTTTAAATGCAAAGATGCAGAATAATAAGAAGAGCAGAAAATGAATAGGTATGCTGCTGCAGCGAGACTCCCATCAACATTAGAGAGCGAAGTTGGGGATAAAGATAGATGGAAAAATCGTAGTACAAGGAATAATAGAGGAATGTGATAAGTATCTGCTTTGCTGTCATTACTCAGATCACATAAAAGTTTTATGATTCATTCTTTCCTCTGCAATCACAAAATTGAATAATTACCTAAATGTAGAAAAAACGCTTTTATTTCATTGCCATTTTCTTTATTAAATGTTCAAACAAATATAACATTCACATGACCGCTTTATAAACGTGTTTAGGGAGTTACCTGGGTTTACCGATTTAAAATTTCTTTTTATTATCTTATTAAATTTTCCAATATCTCTAGAATAATGCCCTAAATTTTCAAATTGATTCGATAATAGTTTCAGAGATACAGTCTTAGGAAATTCTGCGCTCGAGGCTAGCCAGGCTAAGTGTCGTTTTTCCGTTTTTCTCGAAGATGCCTTTTTGAAGATATCTCGAGAACTATTTAACCGATCTTTATGGCGTTACACAGGTCTTTGAAGTACATTTCTTAAACACTTTCAAGAAGGATTTTTTTCGATTACATTCGAAAAATAAAAAATCACAAAGTTCTCACTGAAATTTTCTTTTTTTTTTTTGTAAAAATGTCTATCAAAAATCATATTTTCAGTTATTTTCTTCGTTCAAGTTCTAAGTTAAGATTTTAACAAAAACACGTATTTTTTCACTTTCGATGATCCTGTAAGAAGTTATCCTGCCAACGTGGGAGTAAATTCATATACTTATGAATGGTTAAAAAATATATGTTTTCTTTTGCAGAATATGCTCTTTATTCTAGAAACTCACATACTTAATGAACATGACTTCGTGTAATACTATGGGTTATATATTATTTGTTAAGCTGATAACATATTCATGTTTTGAGGCTTAGGTCTAAAGTCTAATTTTATTATTTGTTGTAAACAAGTGCTTATCATGCAGCCTATGCATGTCTTGCATTCGGGTATGGTGTGGTACGAGTTCAAAGTCTTGTGTTTGATACTCTTGTTTATTTGATTAGGGCAGAACTGGCTTTATCAGCGTTTCTCACATACTTGTGTATAAGTGTCGTTGATACCGGTATTAACTCGGGCGTATCTTTTTTCCGGAGGGTCATCAAAAAATATTTAGTAATAAAGCATACGCCTTATATTCGATGGAACTAAAATTTCGATAGCGAGACATTAGAGTTAGGGAGAAGGTAAAAAAAGTTTATTTATAACATTTTCAAACCTTTTGACCTTTTGATTCTATTTAGTTTTTTACAACCCTCATATTTTATTTATATCATTTTGTCTTTACTCCAAAATTTTATGTCAACTAAGCATATATCTTTAATAACGTGTCCCTTGGTAGCACTTAGAATACACAAGCATAAGGGAATGGAAAGAAAAACATAACACTTATAATCGTTGTACTTATTTATGCAATATAATACAGGAAGAAAAAAAACGTATATACATATTTATATGTATGAAAACGTCTTTACATACTTACAGACTTAGTAAATAAATGGGTCTACGGCAGGAAAAGTAATAGCATTATGTAAAGTAAACACTAAAATTTCAATTTTTACAAGAAAGTATACGAAGGTAGTAAAACCTGAAAGAAAAGTTTAAAGCTTATTTATATGGAACCAAGCAGTAAGACATAAACACGTTCGATTTTTTCTCAGAGTTCATATGCGAAAACATAGTTGACCCTTCAGTCAAAGTAACTATTTGTGTTAATGGAAATAAAATTTTAAGAGCCGTTCAAGTTTGTCCATATAAGCGAGTATAACTATAAGCATCGGTTGGTCACTGCAACGAATTAGAAGTAAGAGGAATCGAATGGAAGAGTCAATTTTGAAAACAAATTGGGGAAAAAGCACATTAAACGGTATTTTTGAAAAAAAAAAATATTTTTTTGGATTTTGAAATTTTTTTTGAATTTTGAAAATATTTTTATCAGAAAGCTGAGATTTTTTACATAAAATTGGATAATATAAAAACTTGTTTCACTCAATTTTGAGGTCGTTAAAAAATAAAAGAAATAGTCATTTTTTTGTTTGATCTCAATTTGAATTACGCGCCAAAAAACAATGGAGCAACTTTGACCACTAAAAAGTTAACAAATATTCTTATTTTGGTCTATATTATGATATTCTAAAGTTTGGTCAAAATCGGAGAACCACGGGTACAAAACCATGTCGCCAATTGATGGAATGGCCTATATATAAGTGATCAAGATTTAGCTGAATTTCGAGTCGCTTACTGTCTTGTCGTCCGTCCATCTATTCGAGCGATAAATTGGGTAAATATTGAGATAGCTTGCAGAAACTTGGTTTATATGTTAATTGGCATCCAAGCAGTTAGTAGTGTGAACGGGCGGAATCGGACTATTGCTACGCCTACAATAATCGAAATCTTATAGGATTCTATAAAGAAGCTCCATAGTAAGGTATAAGATTGTTATTTAGTGGAATGGATTATATTACGGAAAGCATCTATGGCTGAAAAAATTTTTACAACTTGGCGTTGCCTCGCCTCTCAATTGGTTTAATTTACATATTCCCTTAACCTTAAAGCCATAAAATTAAAATTTGGTAGGGGAACATTTTTTTGGCATTCTTTCTCCCGGGGTGAAAACGAATGAATTTTAGTTATAACCCCTCCCACTCGCCATATAACGATTTTGTTAGAAACTAAATAACGAGTCCCACAATGCCCACTTTTAAGTGAAAGCCCATATCTCGTACAAATTTTATTTTCATATGATTCTTTCACTTTTCAATCTTCAACTCACTAATAAAGTAACAAAAGATAAATTTGGAAATAAATTTGCAAAAATAATGCCACAGAGGTAAATCATTTGAAGTTTAAAAATTATCCAAATCGGACCATAACTGCTCAAGCCCCCATTTACCGAATATGTGAACTCCAGTACCTATAATTGAAATTCAGAGGAAACCCTTTTCTGTTAATAGTGTGCATGTATGACCAAAATGGATTCAAGCGGTTCAATAATTCTCTTTGCCTCCATACACCGCTTATATAGTAGATATTTCCAAACTTCCGGCTAACTTTATTATATAGTATATCGCCCAATATGTCAGCAGCCCTAATAAAGCTGTACAGGAGTATTTTCATAATAATGGCGCATCTTTTTGCCTTCATAAAAACCCAAAGTCAGAATTTTCAAACAACCAGTTGACTTTATTCGGTATATGTATATTGATAATGGTATGTGAGGTACCTCAATGAAACTCTATGTTTATCTCCATTTGTTTTCACATAATAATATAGAACAGTTTTTGAGTAAAAAGACTTACGTTGGGTTAGATTATAGTGCCTTAATAAGCAATAAAATTTCAATTTTCCGCCATAAAGTTGGCAAAAGGTATCGAAAGCGCATTAATCAAAGTAATTTTAGGTAAAACACATGTTCTAAGCTATAAAAAAGCCATCAAAACGTTTGAATTAAAAAAAAGCGAATCAAAGCATACTCACACACAAATACAGCAGGCAAATTTTTAAACTAAAGAAATTATATGTAAATTTCCGAGACCTACATAATATGTTTGTGAGTGTGTTTCATTCGTTAAAAGCCAAACGGAAGCAAGGCGTAAAATTTGCAGATTAAGGAATCGCTTTATTTGTCGCAAGTACAATGTAATCGTGTGAGGATATCAATATTATTTATATGTACGAGTATGTTTATTTACTGTTTACCTTTAGACCTCACTCTCGTTGGATTTTTACTCTAAATGCAAAAATGTATTATAATAGCCTTCGATATTAAAAGTAGATTAAGTGACAACTACTTTTAATTCACTTAGCAGTAAGCTCTTGCAAGATAATTAATACTTGTAGCATTAGGTTAGGTTTCGCATGAATATAAATACACAGCATTTGCTTAACATTGCCTGCGATGCGAGGCATTGCAGAAAAATCATTTTAAAGGATACGGACAGAAACATATATGTAAAACAGATAAGCTAACCAGTATGAACACCAACCAGAATGCCAACCTCGAAATCCAACGCAGAACAACTATTACCAACAGGTGATTCCTCGGACTGAAAACAAAATTGAGAAGTAAAGTCCTCTCTCGACGAACAAAAACCCAACTCAGTAAGTCACTAATTATTCCCGACTTGCTACATGGTGCGGAGGCATAGATGATGACAACAGCTGATGAGTCGACGTTTCGAGTTTTCGAGAGAAAGCTTCTGCGAGGATTTATGGTCCTTTGGGTGTTGGTCACGGTAAATATTGCATTCTATGGAACGATGAGCTGCCTCAGATATATGACGATAGTGAAGAAGGATCTGGCTACGATTGGAATCGCCAATTGGTGCCACATTGCAAAAAGAAGAAACGACTGGCACGCTGTTGTTAACTCGGCTATAACCGCGTAAGCGGCACCTACATACGTCAGTAAAGAAGAAGAAATTCGAACCTGTTGACTGATAACTGGAGATTGGCACGCGTGATGTGTTACTCCAAGGCCTACATGAACTTTACATATCTATGTATACCTATAGGAAAAAGGTTAACGATGTGATATCCCCGATACCGATATCCCCTTAGTGGCCAATCGACCAGCCCAAAGTGGAAATTATTTGCTCACCGAAGTATTCTTTCAATAACTCCATTGATTGACCATAAAAAAATAAATGAAGGATACGATACTTGATTATGTTTGCGGAAGGACTCATAATGCAATGACCGTTAAGCAGTAATTTATATGCTTATAATTAATCATTATAAGTTTTCCAAAGAAATGGGCTACTGAAGTCAACTTTCTATGCACAAAACCAAATCGATTTAAATGGATCTGCTGTGCTTGCTATTTGAAATGTATTTTTTCATGCACATATGTAGATAAAAAAATATCAAGGCAAACGTTATTCGTTAATAAAATTCGTTAATGTTTTTTATATACTATTTAAAATATACTTTTACCATAAAGAACAATAAAATGTGTTTATTTTTACCATACAAAAGTTTAACAGTACCCAAGCGAATGTTTCAAAAGAAAGAGATATTTCTGTGCCATATGTTATTCACACAAATTATGTAAAAATTGTAGTTTGTTAGCAAAACACAACGATCCAATCAAATATATATTTTATCCTTTCAAAAAATATGCAATAAAATAATAGTAATAAAATAAATAATGAAATATTGTTTATACACAGGACACCAAATCTACAACCATATTGTACTTAGATTTGAGTTATAATCAAAAGTGCATTTCTAAAACACGTTTATTTTATTGTTGAAACAAAGAAACGATTTGCTGGTAGCACATTTTTTTATGTAATACATTATTCCAATTTAAACTCTTTACGTCAAACGTGTAAGTATAAGTATAAGTATAAGTATAAGTATAAGTATAAGTATAAGTATAAGTATAAGTATAAGTATAAGTATAAGTATAAGTATAAGTATAAGTATAAGTATAAGTATAAGTATAAGTATAAGTATAAGTATAAGTATAAGTATAAGTATAAGTATAAGTATAAGTATAAGTATAAGTATAAGTATAAGTATAAGTATAAGTATAAGTATAAGTATAAGTATAAGTATAAGTATAAGTTTAAAAAGTATAAGTATAAGTATAAGTATAAGTATAAGTATAAGTATAAGTATAAGTATAAGTATAAGTATAAGTATAAGTATAAGTATAAGTAAAGTTAATAAAGTATAAGTATAAGTATAAGTATAAGTATAAGTATAAGTATAAGTATAAGTATAAGTATAAGTATAAGTATAAGTATAAGTTAAGTATAAGTATAAGTATAAGTATAAGTATAAGTATAAGTATAAGTATAAGTATAAGTATAAGTATAAGTATAAGTATAAGTATAAGTATAAGTATAAGTATAAAATTTAAATATAAGTATAAGTATAAGTATAAGTAAAGTATAAGTATAAGTATAAGTATAAGTATAAGTATAAGTATAAGTATAAGTATAAGTATAAGTATAAGTATAAAAAAGTATAAGTTAAGTATAAGTATAAGTATAAGTATAAGTATAAATATAAGTATAAGTATAAGTATAAGTATAAGTATAAGTATAAGTATAAGTATAAGTATAAGTATAAGTATAAGTATAAGTATAAGTATAAGTATAAGTAAAGTATAAGTATAAGTATAAGTATAAGTATAAGTATAAGTATAAGTATAAGTATAAGTATAAGTATAAGTATAAGTATAAGTATAAGTATAAGTTAATAAAGTATAAGTATAAGTATAAGTATTAGTATAAGTATAAAAATAAAAAAAAGTATAAGTATAGTTAATGAAAAAGATTTCATTTGACGTAAAAATATTTTATATGTACACATCTTGTTCTATAAGCTAACCCAATATTTGTTAGATTTGTATGCTCACTACCAAATTTCACAAATTTCACAGTTGCTTTATCTAACCACTTCATTGCATTTAAATTTATAAAAATTAAAACTTTAGTAAATAGAGGTCGAGCTGAAAAAAAGAAACTGAAAAGCCGAGTAAGCCGCGAATGTTGAGAATAAAAACGAGTACTTAATGTTAAAGTTTTCTATATAAGCACGCTACTGTAATATAAGTAACCTACTAACCCAGAGTTATGTCTCATATACCGCATTTCAACATTTATAAAGTTACTTAGGTAACACAGAGCAAAGACTTAGACCTGTATGTGCTTATACTTGTGTAACTAGCTTTCAACGAGCAATAAACTACCTCTCCTCCGACAACTGTCGTTACATACAGGTGTACTCAAACACATAAAGCTTAACCAGGTCAATCAGTATGAAGCTGTAGCATTACCTCAAAGCAATTGGTCGACCACGTGCTGCACAAAGGAATACCGGACAATTCAATGAAGTGGTAATGCATTTAAGCCATTTCTGCTATATATACGAGTGTACTTGTTTAAAATGTTGAAGGTTGATATATACATGTATACCTTGTACTTATGCATATGTTGAAAAATGTCCATGGAAGTTAGCAATTTTTTACAAAGTTCAGTAATTTTTAAACATTAGCTCCGCTCTACTAACTCAAGCATTATTACTTAACAAATGTAAGTTAACCTTAATAATTTTTTATTTCCTGAAGCTGTTTGTTTTTGGTTTTGACTTTCAGTATGATATTGCAAAATTTTTAAGTAATTTTTTATATTTGCTATTTTAATCCGATCTGAACAATTTTTTGAAGATCATGTTATTACCTTAAGCAGAAATCTATGTCATATTTCGTGAAGATACCACGTCAAATGCGAAAATTTTCCATACAAGTCCTTAATTTCGATCGTTCGGTTTGTATGGCAGCTATATGTTATAGTAGTCCGATATCGACAGTTCCAACAAATGAGCAACTTCTTGAAGAGAAAATGACGTTTGCAAAATTTCAAAACGATATCTTAAAAAATGAGAGATTTCGCATATATACAGACGGACTTGGCTAAATCGACTCTGCTCAGCGATTGCGTTTAGGCGATATAAATGCAAGCTCTA